>MU968363.1:34933343-35607295 GCA_034641835.2 Pinus albicaulis
TTTGAATTTTGGTGGCTGCGCAATAAATATGAGCACGTTTCAATCAATGGTTATGAATTTATGCGGCTGTAAGAGTCCTTGGTCAAATCAAATACGTCTCATTATCACCGGTGGAATATTGGATCATGAGTGAAAATCGGGGGTTTAATGATGAAGCTGTTTGAGAATGAATGCGAGAGGATAATATGGAGATCGTGAAAGGTTACAGAATTGTCAATATAATCATTGCACGTAATGGATAGAGCTCATGGTTCGGAACTATATAAAAATGTGTTTTTCAATGCTATTTGAAATAAATTTTATTCATACCTTTGGAATCTTTGCCTTTTCCCTTGGTCTTCAACTAATTGATCTCCATTGGTGTTTTGAATGCTCCATGTCTTCATTTTTTGATCCTCTCACCTGCATTTTATTTCATAATAACGCCTGACTGTACATTCTTTTTGAAAACAGAGTAGTAGCTGCGGAATCTGCTTCTGGCTGCGGAAACTGGAGTCAGCTGCGGAAACAGATGTCAGCTGCGGAAACTGACACAGCTATCACTTGGATGAATGGAAATGAACAGATGACAAATGACCAGATGGAAATGGTCATGAAAAAGATTTTTATTGATGGAATGGAATGAAATGGATAAAATGAAGTAGAATAGGGTGAAATGAAATGAAATGAAATGGAATGAAGTGGAATGAAATGAAGTGGATGGTGACAAAACTTGTGAAATAAAAGAGAGATTTTTTGGAAAATATAGAGTGTCAGGTGTTCCTGATTTTCACCCTATATTTTCTGTATAAGACTGCCAATCTATGATTGGTTTTCAGGCTTATACCATTTTTTTTTTTTTTAACTGAAAAGAACAAAAGCTAGGCTGGTGGAGAAGAATAATTCTTCTGTACCTGCCTGATTGCAGAACTTTCTTGAAACAATTTGACAAAATCCTCTTTTGAGAGTGGCTTATGATAAATTTTCAATCTATGGCCATTCACAATAAGAGGAGTTTGAAACTCATCAATTGTCTTGATTCTTACCGCTCCATTGCTAAAGATCTTGTCAATTTCATATGGCCCAAGCCAATGAGTCTGAAATTTTCCTTGAAAATATTTAAACTTGGAATCAAATAACAATGCCCAATCTCCTTCTTGAAACTTCTTCTCTTTGATATACTTGTAATGCCATTTAGCTCTTTGATATTGAACTAGATCAGTTCTTAGAATTGCTTCTTGTCTGATCTCATCTAGCTCATTCAACTGCTCCATTCTATGCTTTTGAGCTTCTGACAAGTCCATTCCCAACTGAACTGCTATCTTGAAGGTCTTGACTTGAACTCAATGGGGAGCAAGACTTCTTTCCCATAAACAAGTTCATAGGGAGAATGTCCTGTTGTATTCCTCCATGTAGTTCTGTAGGCCCACAAGGCTTCTGGAAGCCTTTCTGCCCAATCTCTTCTATGTAGATGAACAGTTTTGGTGATGATACTTTCAAGAACTTTATTTGTGGACTCCACTTGACCATTTGCTTGCGGATGGTAGGGAGTAGATCTTCTGTGCTTGATTTTGTATTCTTCCATCAACTTCTCCACCAAATTAGATGTGAATTGGCTCCTCTGATCTGTCACAATTTCTCTTGGAACACCAAAGCGAGTAAAAATATCCTCATAAAGAAAATGAACAACTGAATTTTCAGTAGCAGATACTAATGCTTTGGCTTCTACCCATTTAGTAACATAATCAGTACAAACCAATATATACTTCTTTTTCTTGGATGGTGGATTAATAGGTCCAATGAAATCTAAAGCCCATTTTTCAAAGGGTTCAATGAGTACCTGTGTTTGCAATGGCATTTCATTTTAAAGGGTAGGTTTCCCTACTCTTTGGCAGCTATCACACCTTTTGACATATTGTTTTGCATCTTTGAAGAGGGAAGGCCAATAATATCCCAAAGAAAGGATTTTATAGGCCGTCCTTTTGTCTGCAAAGTGTCCGCCGCATGGTTCATCATGACATGCCTTAAGAATATCGGGCATTTCATCTTCCCTGACACATCTTCTGATCACAAGATCTGGCCCTGTTTTAAACAATTCGTTAGAAATCCATGAATATTTTGAACTCTCCTGAATAATCTTTCGTTTTTCTCTTGGAAATAAATGTGAAGGTAGTTTCCCTGTAACCAAATAGTTAGCAATATCTGCATACCAAGGGGTCTTAATAGTTACCGCAAACAAGTATTCATCAGGAAACTTATCTTCTACAGGAGAATCTTCTTTAGTATTCTGAATCCTAGACAAGAAATCAGCTACTGTATTCTGTTTTCCTGGTCTATCCAACACAGGAATATTGAATTCTTGCAAAAGTAAAAGCCATCTTGTCACTCTGCCATTAGTAACAGGTTTGTTCATTAAATATCTAATTGCAGAATGGTCAATATGAATAAAAGTTTCATAGCCTGTTATGTAATGTCTAAACTTATTAATTGCATGAACAACAACTAAAAACTCTTTTTCAGTCACAGTATAGTTCAACTCTGTGGGAGTCAAATTTTTACTGGTATAATAAATGGCATAAGGAACCAAATCTTTTTGACCCAACACAGCTCCTAGAGCTGTATCTGAAGCATCCGTAGAAATATGGAAAGGGAGTTTCCAATTTGGTCCTCTCAAGATAGGTGCTTCATATATTCTTGTTTTCAAAGTTTCAAAGGTTGATTGACAATCAGGATCCCATTTAAATTCACAGTCTTTTGTAAGCAATTTGAAGAGTGGAGATGTTATTTTAGTGAAGTTTTCTATAAATCTTCTATAGTAACCAGTAAATCCCAGAAAACTTCTAACATCTCTTTGACAATTTGGAATAGGTAACTTGGAGATGACTTCAACTTTTGATCTATCAACTTTAATCCCATCTCCTGAAATATGATGTCCTAAAACAATCCCTTTAGTAAACATCATAAAGCATTTTTCATGGCTTAATGAAAGGTTTGTTTCTTTACATCTTATAAGAACTTTTTCCAAATTTTCTAATGCCTCTTCAAATGAATTACCATAAACTGTAAAATCATCCATATAAACCTCTACACAATCATGGATTAGATCAGAAAAAATTCCTAGTACTGCTCTTTGGAATGTTGCAGGTACATTACATAACCCAAAAGGAAGCACTCTATAGGCAAAAGTTCCCCATGGACAAGTAAATGTGGTCTTATCTTGATCTTCAGGTGCTACCTGAATTTGATTATAGCCACTAAAACCATCCAAGAATGAAAAGTACTTTTTACCTGCTAATGTATCTAATACCTGATCGATAAAAGGCAAAGGAAAGTGATCCTTCAAAGTTTCTTTGTTCAATTCCCTATAATCAATGCATACCCTCCATTTACCATTCTTTTTAGGTACTATAACCAAAGGAGAAACCCATCGGCTATCTGAAATTGGATAAATGAAGTTTACATTGAGAAGTTTTTGGAGCTCTTATTTCACTATTTCCCTAAGATTTGGATTCATCCTTCTTTGAGGTTGTCTGATTGGTCTACTGTTTTCCTCAATATAGATATGATGGATGCAAGTCTTAGGATCAATACCTTTCATGTCAGTATACTCCCATGCAAATGCAGTAGAATGTTTTTGCAAGACTTTGATTAGTTCTTTTTGTTGTGACTTTTCCAAATGTTTGTTGATATTCAATGTTTTTCCTGGAAAAATCTCAATGGTAGAACTACCAAACTCTTCCATAGAGTAAAGATACATTTGTCTTGATGATAAATATTCTATGTCAGATTCCAACTGAAATTGTGTGGGGTCATATTCTGAAGATGTCTCAAAATTTTCTAATGTGTTCAGAATTTGACTATCCTCACTGATTTCAGAAATGGTAAAGATAGGTTGTATAATATCCTCATCATCGACCCATTCATTGTCTCCTACTTCTGTGATTGCTCTTGCTGGAGGATACAAATTGAATTTATTTGTCGAATTACCATTAGAAATGTACATGTCTCCAGATCTACAACTAATAAAAGCATCAGCCGTGGCTAGCCAAGGTCTTCCTAAAATATCGCCTTGAACTCATCAAGCATATTACCAATCTCCGCCTCCACGATCGATCCAAACAGATTTGTTAGCCCTAATAAGAGAAGGATCCCTAGGCCCTTTTCCCTCGTTTTTAGATTTTCCCTCGAGAGATGGACACATATCACATGTCACTAAGTGAAGTTGAGAAATGTCTCCTTTCCCCATCATGTTTAAAATATCTATCCATTCATCTCTAATGGCTTTGAATATGAGGGCTTAAGAGCCATCATTCGTTGTTCATTTTTTCTCTTTTGATGTTGTAATGAAATCTCTCCAACAAATCTTCCAAATTTTCATCTTTTTTTTGTAACATCTTAAACACTTCCTCCTTATGATTGATTGGCATACAATAATCCAAATACCTCTCTAGAAATGCTTGTTTCATGTCTTCCCATGTCCTAATAGAACTGTTGATCAAACTCATAAACCACTTCAATGCTGCTCCTTTCAATGTTGAAGGAAATAATGAGTTTTGAGAGTCTTCCATATAGTCATAAGTTCTGCACACAACTTCAAACTCAAACGTAAATGTTTCAGGATCCCTCACTCACAATCATAAAAGTTAGGGAGAATGATGGTGAGATATTTTTCATCGTTGCATGAGTTTCTCATCAACTATAGGGGAGGGAATCCTAAACAAATTGACTCCTTCCCTATTTCTATCATTATTTCCTTCACCATTGTTGTCTCCATTTGCTTTCCTCCCTCTCTACCCTCTACCTCGACCTCCATCTATTACTTCGCCATGATAGTTTTTGTGAGTCCTGAAAAGTCCTCTAGTTCTTCTACCAAGAGAGTCTCTTTGTTTTCTAAAATGGGTTTTAGTAGGTGGTATAGGAGAATCCTAATTCACTGCTCCTTGACTTCCAAAAATCTTAAGGCTAGGGGCAGATGGTAGAATCTGGCCCAGCCTTGAAGAAGATGGAGTTGTGAAAATCGAACTCTTGGCTTTAGCTATAAACCTTCCCCTAGAATCTCTTGCTCTATGCATGTCATTTTTTTATATATTTTTTTTAAGTTGGGCTAATAATTCTCTTTCTGATCTTCTAGGTCACACTAGGTGCAAGAAGAGAGCATACTTAAGAAATTATTAAACCAATAAATCTCTTTTCTGATCCTCCAGATCACACTAGGTGCAAGAGGAGAGCATACATCAAGAAGTTATCAATTTTTCCCTTCTTTTTATTGTTGTGTTTTTTTTTTAAGAAATTGGCCACCTAGTTACACTTCCCCCGGCAACGGCGCTAAAATGTTTGGTCAATTTAGTGTGTCCTAAATTGCTAACATAAATTATCAACCAGGGATTCGTAAGCTGACGAAGTGTGGCGCACTATATGTGCAAGATAACCTATCTCTTACTTTTTGTCGTTTTTGGTTTTTCTAAGGTGAAATGGAAATTCTAAGATGAAAACAAGTTTGGTTATGTTTGTTCAAGGAAGTGATATCCCCTATAATGATTTCCCAACTTGAAACTTTAAAAAGCAAATTGAAATTTACAATGACAAGACTTGAAAGAAAATGAAAATGTGTCAATAAATAAAAAAGATAAGCTGTTAGTTCAATAAATCAAAACAGTGAACTATTGAGCATGAAAACCAAACTATTCTTGCTGCTGACTAAACACAAAAGAAACTATGCTTAAGGAAATTCAAAATTGCAACAAAATAAATCTAAATCAGATTACATCAATTTATCTTCCGATCCTTCATCATTAGTCCAGCTATGATTTTCGGAAGTAATCATAAATAACTTGAGTAACCGATATCTAATTTGCAGAAAGAAAACTAATATCAAACCATACATTCATGATTCAATCCCTCACCATCAGTCCAGCTGTGGCTTTCGGAGGCAACTGAAGATGTTGTGCACAATTTAATATATCTTACATTTGCAGAAAAGAAACTAATACTAAACTACGCATTTCATAATACAATCCCTCACCATCAGTCCAGCTGTGGCTTTCAGAGGCAACTGAAGATGCTATGAGCAGCTTAATATATCTAAATTTGCAGAAAAGGAACTAATACTAAACTACACATTTCATAATGCAATCCCTCGCCATCAGTCCAGCTGTGGCTTTCGGAGGCAACTGAAGATGCTATGAGCAGATTAGTATATCTAAATTTGTAGAAAAGAAACTAATACTAAACTACACATTTCATAATGCAATCCCTCACCATCAGTCCAGCTGTGGCTTTCGGAGGCAACTGAAGATGCTATGAGCAGCTTAATATATCTAAATTTAACTACTGAAGCAAATAAGCAAAACTGAAATAAACAGAGCAATACTGAATTTAAACAGAAACTATGAAAAGAAAATTAGCAGCAGAACAATGTTAGTTCCATGTCATTAGTTAAAAAGCTATGAAAATGCCCGGGCTGCCTATCTATAACCTGAAACAAGAACATTGATCAGTGATTAAAAATCATAAAACATGAAAGACAGAAGTGAAATGGAAACTATGGAAGTTTATAAACAGAAATGAAGCAAATGCAATATATAAACATATGAATGGATTATGGCACAATGAACTTTAAAGAAACGAAATGAGAATTTTACACTAATGCACAAAAACCTTAGCTGAGCAGGGGCCCTCTACACCAGCCTTGGCAATGATCTTCAAATACGAATTCCGGTTAACAAAACAGAGTCTTCTTATATTAAAAAGCAGTCATTACAGAAAAGTGATGTTACGGCACAAGTACAGCGTAATCACATTACAGAGCAGACTAATGAAAGATAACATAGACTAACATCGACTAACTCTATATGCATATGCAAACACATTATATATAACAAAGAAATATAATTGTCTCCTAAATTTCATGCTGGTGGAGAGCACGTAGACCACTACGTCCACGAATCTAGGATCATGGCCGTGTTGGAAAGTAAATCTACGAGGAGTGGATGCTTGAATTTAACTAAGGAGTCAGGCACAGATGTCGATTTATCCTCAGCAACTTAAAAACGGCCGTATGAACCTTCATGTGACACGAAACAGAGTCCGGCCGACATGAAACTCTATGGTTGACTTCCATGTGGACGCCTTTGACCGCAGCTTCTTTAGATGAGTTTGCTTGAACCAATAGGACACGAACCATGTCCTCGTCATTCCTGACCTGCCCATGTGGCTCGTTTTCCTTATAGACATTACTGTTTTGATTTATTAGATTAGCAGCACCTTTTCATTTCAGCAGTACATCTTCATTTTCTTTCAAGTCTTGTCATTGTAAATTTCAATTTGCTTTTTAAAAGTTTCAAGTTGGTAAATCATTATAGGGGATATCACTTCCTTGAACAAACATAACCAAACTTGTTTTCATCTTAGAATTTCCATTTCGACTTAGAAAAACCAAAAACGACAAAAAGTTAAGAAATAGGTTATCTTGCACATATAGTGCGCCGCACTTCATCAGCTTACGATTCCCGGATTGACAAATTAAATGCAGCAATTTAGGACACACTAAATTGACCAAACAGTTTGTTGGGAGAGGTGGCCTTTTTCTCTGTCGTTAGGTATTTCTTGGCTCCTGGCTCTGATTCTGGTTGGAATTGCCTCTAGCCTGGGATCGCGGTGGGCATTGCTGGTTGTTTCCCACCTATCCAGGATTCCCTTTTGGCTTGTTTTTTGATTTTTTATCACCACGTTAGGAGGGTAGTTCTCCTGGCTATATTGGTGTGGTTGGTTGTGGGAAGGATGCACAAAGTTCACTTGTGCATTAGTTTGCATAGGCGGGTCTTGTGCTAGGGATTGAGCATAAAACGGTCCCTATTTTTCACCTGGATGTTGGAAGGGAGCTCTTTCTTCAGTGCTTCTCTCTGCGTACTAGGTCCCCTGAGCCAGAGGATAGGGTCCTCCCTGGTGATACGCTTGAGCCCTATTGGTAAAATTTTGTTAAGGAATATGATGACTTTAAAAACCAGGTTGAGGTACATTCTGGGTAGAACTATACATGTAACCAGGGTTTTGACTGTTGCTGCCTAGGTAACATTGGGTCAATGACCCAATTAGTTTTTCTATAGAGTTCAACACGCCTGGAAACTCTTGATAAGTTTGCAGGCATGGGGCTTTAGGCAGGATGTTGTAAATGTATCCTAACTACATATAAATCAGCTCAAGCTACTGGGCTTTGCTGATAGCATCCTCTTCGGATGTGGGCCTTTGCTGCCCCACATCCTTTGAAATCTCTGTCATGAGAGTTTTCAGCAAAAAATCTAAAAGGACCCGATTGGCGAGTTTTTCTTTACATAAAATACAATGCCACCTCCATTCATGGATATGGTCCGAGATATGGATGGCGGGGTTTTGTCTAAAATGTGTCAGTAATTCCATTCCAGAATCATGGTGAATGGGTAACTGAAAATATGTTAGGAACGTGGTGGAGAGGGCACAAAAGGTTCCATGTGAAGCAGAGTGTTTCTCCACGTACCACTTCGCCGCTACTCTTGTCAGAGTACATTGAAATAGTCTCAATCAAATAGTGTCGTCAATGATAATGTTCAATGAGCACCACAGGTGGAAGGTCATGACATGATTACCTAGGTCTTATGCTTGCTTTCTTTCGCATTTTGGAATATCCGAAGGGAGATTCGTGGGCATGGGAGGCCATGTAGGGTTGTGTGCGATGGGGTCATTCGTCATCTTGGTTAAATCAAGTAGATTCAATGAAGCTAATAAAGGTGACTAGGAGGTTGACGCCATTGCAACTTGCGAAAACACAAAGTTCTGGTTAGGAAGAGGGTTGGTCTACGATGTACCCTACTGTGTATTCGACCGGCTTCCCGAATGTGTCGCACTCCTCTGCCCTCTAGGGGTCATGGGAGGAGTGGTGTGTGGTGTGGCATTGGGAGACTGACTAGGGTTACCAACTAAGGATGCCCCAATAAAGGATGAACCAATAATGGTGGTAGCATTCCGTCTTTGACGACTAAGCTGAGAAAGACCTGGAACCCCTCTCGGTAATGGGGGGAGGTCCAAAAGATGCCTAGATCGACGAGGTCCTATTGGGTCCGTTCTGGCGTTGACTAGTTTTGGTTTTGGAAAATTTTGAGAGGATAGAGTCTATCATCAAAGAAAATTTCTAGTCACATACATAAAATAAAGCGAAAATAAAATAAATTTTCCCTTTAAATTAGTTCTATGTGATCAAGCAATCAAAAAAGTGGTTTTTGTTTTGTTTGCGCACGATACTAAAAATCCTAGAAGATCTATTCGTCCTCACACACTAAAATGTAACTGGGCCTTGAGAAGATAACTTGCGACTGCTGGCACAACGTCCTGTAAGAGCTGGCAATGCCCCCAGTCAGCCGAAGAAAATCCACCAAGGTAAGGGTAGAGGGTCTGGCGCTTACCTGCACCGTCACCTATAGGGAAAGGATGCCCTATTTTTGGCCACTAAGTACCACCGTCCCATGTGAGTGCTCGATTCTTGGGCTTCTTGGTAAGTCAGCTAACAATGCCGAGTATCAGCCAAGTCAAGTAGCCCCAACTGATACCACACGCACTGCGCCTAAGCCTAACACCCTCTGAAATGGGTCTCTGTCACACTCGGGTTTTCTTTGTCGTGGGCTAATAAGTGGATTTCAAGTTCCCTAAATAGTAAACTTCTATGTTTCATGATGAAGAATGATCAAGGCGACTTATTGGATGCCTACCCCCTTGATCCTAACTTAAACTATAAATTATTGTGTGGCCCCTGTAGGGAGAATTTAGTGTGTTTGGTTAAGTTAGTTGTAGGTGTCTTTGCTTTGCTTAGTGTGTGGGTGTGTGTGAGAAAAAAGTGGGCAAGCACATAGTTTGAACATGTGGATATGTGATGATCCTTTTCAATATCCCCTACTAAACTATGTGTATTGTTCCTTGCTCAAAAGAAAAACATGTGCGGATATGGGTCGCTTTCTATTTTTCCTAGTTAGTTTATGTGATTAAATAAAGGGAGATGGAAAGTTGTGAATAGAGAGTGTTCATATGCTTACCTAGGATCACCAGAGGGTGCAAAGGTAGTAGATATTACTTTCTCTTCTATCGACAATTCAGTCCTAGTCTCGAAAATCCTAGTGCAAAAATTTAACTAAACTAGTAAATTTTACACTAGAAAAAAGAAACTAACTACGCATGCGTGGACTTGGGCCACTTACTTTGGCTAGTTATCTAAGTGTGTTGGTACCAAAATTTGCAAAACATAAAAAAATTTCGGAATGCAAGTTATTTTTCCCCCCTACTTAAACTATGTGTGAACTTTTCAAAAATCAACTTGAAATAAAACTAACACTAAGCCTACGAAAAGAAGCTAAGAGTGAGCTTTAGCAAGCTGCTAGCTATCTGAATCAATGCTGGGAGGTGTATTAGGGGTTGCCAAGCACTTTACAAGAAAGAAAAGAGATAAATATGAGATAATTTTCTCTTTCTGTCTTTTGTGCGCAAAAGGCTGAAACATGCGTGATGTCTGCGCACGGATCAGTCCTCAACGCATGCCCTAGGCGCGTCTGTGGGAGGGACAAGCATGCAAAGTCTTTCAAAATTATTTTTTTGGAGCTTTTCTGCTCCAGTCTGTCACTTGGGATGAACTAGGGATTGCAAGATAAAAAGGGGGAAATTCATCTCCACTCCACAGCACAAACAGGGGTCTCTACAAAAAGGCACAACCACATAAACTTGGTAATAAATGTTAGTGGAGTCCCCAATCCTGTTTTAGTGTGTTTGGTGCACGTATGTACAAAATCACACCAACTTAAGGGGTGTGGTTTACCCACTTAAGTTATTGGTAACAAGCAGAAAAAGAAGTGGAGTCAAGCAAGTTAGTGGAACAAGCTAGAATCATAAACATACTAGATAGAGAAATAGTATGCATATATGAACTAAAACTAAAATAAAACTAAAAGAAATATAAAAAATCTCTGAATAGAGTCAAACGACAACAATAATCCAAATGGTGGCTCTTGGCCCCTCTTATTGAGTGCTGGTAGGAAATGAGGATGAAACTTTAACCCTCTTACCAAAGGGCCCCTAAAACATGGGTTCTAAGTCCTGATGCAAGGATGTTTTTACTCCCAAGCTTGCCTCGATGAAAAGTCTCCCTCTCTCTACTGTGGTGGACTAAAATTTTTGGATGGCTAACAATTGATTCCACTCTATCTTCAGCTCTGGAACACACATTGGTGGTATTTCTTGGGCAATTCTGGCCAGCATAACAATGTGTTCACAAGTTCTTCATATCTTGGTGGTCTTATATAGGATAATTCAAATCCTCCTTCCCTCTCTTGGTACATTGCGGAGGGTGACCTAAGGGAGGGGGATGATTCCATTGTGTGCCACAAATATTCCTTTATGTGCTCCCTTGATGTCTAAGGAGGCTTTTGTGGCTGTCCTTAGGCAACTTCAAGTGAAATCGTTGTCCTGGAGTGTGCTTGTGTGGTCCCGGAAAGTGACATTTCGCCACTCCCACGATTGCATGCATATCGGGTCAAAAAGCACGCAAAGGTGCTCTTCACAAAGGATAATCCGTGCAAAATCATTTATGACTTGCTAAATTTTGATTTTTCCTCAGAACTTTGAGATTTTTAAATACTTTCCAGATTCTCTAATGTCTTTCAGCCCTGTAAATCCTTCTGCCTAAAATTAATTAATTTCATTTTCTGTTGTACGATTTTCCAGTGTTAACAGTGACAGTGAAGGATTGTAGTGATATGACAATGATGAATGATAGGGTATGACAATATTTTATGACGGTGATATGGCTGTGATGTATTGCAGAGATACAACCTTAACTTAATAATGACATGTGCTCCTATGGAAATATCATGTATGGTTCTTGAGACTAACATGTAAGCTCTTATGATAATGATATGAAGGAAACACCTATGGTTACGCCTATTAATCATTAGGAGACCTATCATAGGTCTTATGGGGGGTTTGTGAAGGCCTACTTGAAAATTATGTTTGTTCCCATCTTATGGATCTTGTATGATCTAGGATTGGCCCTAGGAGGCCTAATATGATGAATGTTGAAAATCTTGTGTCTCATCATATTTGTACATTGTATCTCAGCTAAACATTTGATGAATATCTAACGAAGAAGAAGAAATTATTTTTGAGTTTCCCCCTTGTGGGTTTTTTCCATGGTCTCTGACTTAAATCTTGGTTTCTCTATTGTGTATGTTTTAATTCTATTTTTCCTTACTATTACGTTGTATTCAGTGATGTTATTTTTCTATATATATAATATATTATGATGATATGTGGCGAATTTAATGATTAAATTGTTGAAAAATTTTAAAAAATCATTTATATATAGCAAAGAACAATCTAGCCCTTAAAATTTACATGGTATCAAAAGTGGGCTAAAGAAAAGGCATTGAGATCACCCCCTTGTAGACATCTATGATGGATTTCTTGATCAAAAAAAGTGAAAGAGATGAATATGTTGGAGACCTAAAAGAATGTTAGGGTCTAGGGAGCTCTTTTTATTACAAATAATGGTTAGGGTTTGAGAGAAACCCTTTGAGTAGCCTTGGATATGGAAAATGTCTTGGTTCTATAGCATTAGAACCATAGTATGATAATGATCAATGAAAATATATTCAGAGTAAACCTAGTAGGACTTGTATCCTACCATAGAGTAGATGCTATGGTAGATATATAGTGGTAATATTGTACATTAATAGTTGGTCTTGGATGCTGAAAAGGAAAATTATGGATCTGGAAGTGATAATACAGGTGGTGCTCAAGAGGAAGCATTTCTTATTGAAATATGGTAAATGGAAAGTGGTGCCTCATAACTAAGAAGGAGGCAGGATCAAGAGGGAGTTGATAGCTTCCTACAATCCTCATTAAAGATAATTACCTTCAACACTTATGTTTTTTCTTTGTGACATTGTTCTTATTGTTTTTTTTATTCTTCATGCATGAATATGTGGATAACCAAATGCTTCTTCCCTTGAATTCTTGAATGAAAATGTGATCAAGGAAAGAAAATCCATCTTGAGTGACATCAAGATGAATATTAATGTAGGAAGAGTTAGCTACAGGAGAGAGATGGCGCGGGAGAATGAAGGAGCCACCCTCATATCTAGAGAATAAATGCAACCTTGCCTCATTATGAGGTACACTTTCATTACATTTATTTACTTTGTTATTATTTATCTCTCTCTTATTCTAGGGTCTACAGGTACATCAGATGGATGTAAGGACCTAATCCTCAATATCGAGATTGAGGAGGATGCACTAGTATCATATGTATGCGAAGTTGGATTCCTCCGTCATGTACTTAAGGAAGAAGTGTACTTGGATCTCCCTTGAGGCTTCGAGGAACATGAGGAAGAGACTCATTGAAGAAAGCACCATATGGATTCTAACAAGTCACCTGTGCTTGGTATGCTTGGATTGATGGACATATGATGTGGACTCCAACCTCTCTTCAAGTTTAAGGGTATGTCTTTGATGTTTGGTTTTATATTCTAATAATTTATTTCTAACAGGATCATATCACCTCATTGTTCAGTTCCATAGGGAGTTGATGAGGACTTCTTTGTCAGGGGAAGTATGTTGTTAGAGACTTGGAAATATGGATTACATTGAAGTAGTTGAGAGACTCCTCTTCATATTTATATTTTATGGATCCTATGATGAGTAGGCAGTTATACGGATCCTTTATTTTCATTATATACTTTAAGCCAGATAGGGGTTGGAAATGTATATTGAGATGTTGTCAACTGATACTGAGATACCTACATGATACAGTAGGTGTTTTTACTGAAGCTATATGATGATGCTAAGTGAACTAGGAGTGATGTGAACAGGAAGAACACATTGAGGTGTTGCTTTAGTATGGGTCCTGCCTTAACTTCATGGGTGAGCAGGTAGCAAACTTCAATTGCACTCAATCCAAGTAGTGAGCAATGTGTCTTTTGATGGAGCATTGAGGTTCCAACATAGAGCGATAAATGAGGCTCTAACATAGAGGGATAATTGAGGCTCTAACACAATGGGAGCAATGAGCCTCTAGAATAGAGGGAGAAGCGAGTATTTGATAGTGATTTTTTTGTGGAATTGAAACAATGAGGCTTCATCAGATGATCAATTTGTTGACATTCTCACCAACATGTTGAATTATTTTGAGAGCAGCTTGGAGTGCAGGAGAATGTATCCCTCGACTGAGCATATGCCTTCTCCCGTCTTTATTATTAGCCATGGACTTGGTGAAGGGGGATGAGAAGTCGCTCCTATGTGTGATGGTATCGACCAAAGCCTAATATTAATCCTACCACTAAGTCACATTTATGGCATTATTGACCAAGGGCCATGATGAGGTGGTTAAGATTTTCGGGATTTCCACCCATCTGGCCAGTGGGTGAGGATAATTAGATCTGTGTTATCCGTTATCACTCATAAGTTTTAAAATTTTCATTGATAATTTCTTGCATATCATTCACCTATGTTCCATGTTTTTTTCATAGTTAGATGCATGAAATTTATGAAAAAATGAATGTTAGAATATTTATCCTAAGTATAAACCCACCATGAGTCATGTCATATTAGTCAAATCCATTCCATGTCATTTATTTTTCACACCCATGCCTTCAAATCAAAAAATACACCACTTGTCTATTTTTTCACCATTTTGTAGTGAATACAATGGAAAAATAACAGATTTTGCTACAAAATTACCTGACAATTATGTAGCATATATGTTAGTATTTTAACTGTTTTCACTACGAAATTGTGTTTTTCTGTATAAAAGACAAAGCGGTGTGAGGTGTCAAGTTTTTAATGGCCAAGGGTAAAGGTGAGGTCAGAAAATTAGTTACCATGTGATTTCACTCATCATTGCTTTTTGTGGTCACATGTGTCATCATTCTTCCTCAAGTTTTAGAATTGCATTTTAAATTTTTCCCCTAAGCTTCTCTCTATCATTCATTGTTCAAAGTCTTGCATGCAAAGAATCACAGTTTCATCCCTGAAGAGCTGATTCACAATGCAAACAACTTGTTGCCTAGGTTTATTCATCTACATGTATCACGTCTAAGAAGCAGCGAAGGTATAAAGGAGAAATGGCAGCGAAGAAGAAAGAGAATAAAGGAGGTTACTGTGTGAGATATGAGCCTATGGATTTAAAACTATTGAATGAAGATCCTAGTTTCATGGATGCCTTCAGGAATGTTGGTTGTCTACAGTTCTATCAGAAGCTGTATGGTTTTTGATGCTTAGATATCTAAAGACTTTGCAGCCAGTTTCACTAGGACAAACTCAAAGGTAGGAGTATTGAATTTCACAGTATCACCTGATACTATCCCTCAAGCTATAGAAATACCCATAGGAGGTTTGGAATGGTTCAAAGGTACAATAATTCAAAATATAGAGTTGTGAGGAATTTGTCAAACAGGAGCACATCGGAGTTGACATGGTAAGTGGCATCCCCAGGAGTTATATGAAAGAAAATTATTCAAAGTTGTTTTTTGTGTTCCAGAAGAATTTTACCTGCGAGGGGAGGTTTCACATGGTCTAGTTATATCACTTCGGGCTCCTTTTGGATTTCATTGGGAAGAAACCCCTTGATTTTCCTTTCTTTTTATTTAGAAGTTTGGGAAAGATGTCAGATAAGGTCCCAGCCAAGGATGAGGGTAGTGAAACATCAGTTTTTCACCTTGTCCTGATCAAATTATTAGTGTTGGAGGAATTAAAAAAGTTAAACAGAGAATGGGAATATTTTCTCTTTCTTAGTGGATATGACATAGATTCAGTGACACCTAAAAATATTTCAAAGCCAAAAATCACTTCATCTCTAGCTATGATAGAAGAATTTAATGAAGAAGTAGGACATCCTATTATGGAACCAATGGATATTGAAGCTGAACCTATACCAAAGACTGATATCCCACAACCATCACCTGCAAGTCAAAAACAAAAAATTAGCAAACATGGTAGCAGGAGGATAACTAGGATCCAAACCATTGCCAAAGGAAATCTTGAAGACATCCTCGAGGCAATAGAAATTGATGAATATCCAATTGTCTAAGAAGAAGAAATTGAAGGGGATAAAATGAAGAAGAAAAAAGGTAAGTTTGTCAAAAAATTAGAATTTTCAGGAGAAGAGGTTGGTTTCATTTTTCAGCCAAGGAAACCAATGACTAGGTCACAGCTTGCAAAGAGTGCCATGGAGAGTAAGAGAGAAAAAAAATATTGATGAAAGAAAGCATCCAGAGAACATTATAGACCTATCTCCAGCATTAGAAGAGGTCTTTGTGCAAAGAAAAGGAAAGGAACAAGTTGAGGAAAATACTGAAGTACAAATAATGTAGGAGAAATTAAGAGTGGCCAGGGAAGAAGTTATTGAACTCAAACTGGAACTGCAAGAGGCCAAGGTAGACAAACAACTATTGTCAGACTTTGAAAAAGAAATGAATGACCAACTAGAAAAATATGACAAAACTTTATCAAATGCCAAGAAAATTCCGAAGAGAAGTCTTCCTCTGAGGAAAATGGTGAAGAACACTAGGAAAAGAAATCTGTAATATTCCAAATTAGGAACAGCTACACTATTGGGAATATCTCAAGATATTACCAATGTGGAGATCAGCAATTCATAAACATGAGCTGGAAATAGCAGTGAATAACATTAATACCAAGAATTCTAGAAGATCCACATAACCATTACATTATATTATAGCAGCCTCAATGTATACAATATATTTATGAAATGATCTCTCAAGTTAGGCAATGCACCCCTAATGAAACATATACATGACAAATGAATAAATACTGCTATACAAAAGAAGCCCTGGCTATGACTGTGAAATCCTTGAAGGAGAACTGCTGCAAAATGATATCAATATATGGATATGACAATATATAGCTCAAATAAGAAGGGGGAGCAAGATCTCAACCCCTGGAAACATACAATACACAATCCTTGAAAGGATTGGCTGAAATAAGTTCAAAATGGAAAATCTGCATAAATGTCGGAGTTGCTGGGCAGCAGTTGCAATTCAGAAAATAGAAATGGATGGAGATAGATAATGATGCTGCAAATGATGGCTGAATCTCATCCAAAGGATCTCTCAAGTGAAAGGCTGATCCAATCCCTGAAGATCTCACCCTCCAAAATAGTGGAGCAAGTCCCCACTGTAATGGCACTCAGAAATAACGTAGTCTAGAGAAGGGATTGCACTGTTGGTGAAGAGAAATGCCTGGCCTGATGCCAATAATCATAAATATGCTCTGGAATCACCCTCACTAACCTCCCAGAGGAATATAAGCTCCCTCCTCTGAAATATGAGCCAAGGAAATGGTGTTGTGGAGTCTCCAGTGCAACACCCTGCAACACAGAATTATGCTGCTACAACAATAATGTTATCCTGGAGGAGGATGCTTTGGCCTTGAGCCAAGAAGTGTGGAGAATGAAGAAAAATCCCTCAAGAGGCCTCTCAAAAAAGTGAATAAATCCTAAACAGGAATTCCCTAGAAATTCTTGCTAAACAGCAAAAGAATGCACAATGTCTGAATAGAAAATGAAATCAATAATCCAAAGCATGAATAAAAATGGTTGCCTTTCCCTCCTTTTAAACAAGTGAAATATCTCTCTCCATGGGCCCCATCCATTAGGGTTTCCTCCACCAAATATCCTCTTCCTCATTCACACTGTGTTGTCTCATAAAGTGATCCATTCCTCCTATCTTAGCATTGTTGACTTGGTCAAACATGACCTTGTCTTCATGCATTTGCCCCTTTTCACAATTGAGGGTGAAAAATGAAGCTACTCTGATGATCCCTTTCACATTATGAGGGATTTTATTCATGTCTTTAATAAGAATGGGTTCCTTTAACCATTTATTTAGTTTCAAGGTGATAAAAGAAAAACTTTAATATTCCATTTAGCCATGTGCTAAAATGGGAATATTACAGTCCTCCCCTCCCAAATGTTGCCTGTCCTCAAGAAATTGCAAGGATAGAACTGAAGAATCTCCACCCAAGGCATGGAGTCTGAAATATGTTTAGGAACATCTTCCCCATGTAGATCCTCCATCCCCCAAGCAATCATCCATACAAAGTGAGTTACCTCCCAACATGGAAACTCCTGACAATCACCTTCCACCTTTGGCTCCTACAATATAGGTGGGTTGAAAATATGATCTTGGTAGATAAAATAGACTACCCCACATTGTCCTCCTCTCCACTTAGGATAAGTGTAGATTATATTCTGATCTTTGGCTACAATAAAGTTTCCCTCTAGTGGAAAGATGAAGACTAGACCTCCAAGGATCTCTTCCCCAGCATTATGAAACATGTTGTCCCAAATCACCTCATATGTGATGAGTTGGAAGTCACCATCATATGGCATCCAATCAATAATATGGCTCACCTCAAATGGAAACAAATGTTTTGCTATAGTGGCTACATGTCCTCTCATGCTCCCATTAGAACATGCAGTGCACAAGGTGTGGGAGGATTCTCCCTCAATGGACACATTCACCCAATGTGTCTTTCCCCCAAACATGCTCCTCATAAAGACAGCAACAATATAACCATAAGGAGAAAAAGTGAGAATCATACTTGCTGCCATATGCAACAAATGATAAAGAAAATGGTCCCTCAAATGTAACCAGCGCAGCTCAACCCTTAACTGCAATAGAGACTGATAAGAACTGTGGCTTCTCAACCACTTGCCTGCTGCTCCAATCTCCTCATAAGTATGGAGGAAGTGAATAATGTAAGGTGTACAATGAACATGTCCTCCATAATATCTACCTTCCCCAAGTCCTCCTAGGGAATGCCAATCAATCATGCTTATGGCTTCAACTATACCATGAAGCTCTAAAGAAAGAATACTCCTCCTTGGAGCAACATCCTGCACATGTATGGTTAAGGGACATACATCATATAAATAATCATGAA
This sequence comes from Pinus albicaulis, assembly GCA_034641835.2. Lineage (NCBI taxonomy): Eukaryota > Viridiplantae > Streptophyta > Pinopsida > Pinales > Pinaceae > Pinus > Pinus albicaulis. The sequence continues at coordinate 34,952,295 of MU968363.1, forward strand.
AATAGTCATCGCCCTTACCATATGCTCTGCTCATACAAGTGGAGTGGCTCATAAGTGAGTCTCCTCTCATCTTCAAAGAGAAAAGAGGTGGATGTGCTAACTCTCCTAAAGAGTCATGTATCTCCCCCATCTGCATCTGGTCCATGCATCTCCGCATATGCTGATATATTTCCTCCTCAAAGCCCATCCAAAAATACCCCTCCATGATGGTGTGGTATACTCTCATAGAACAAGTGGGACTGAAAAGGAAATCCTCTTGAGCTTCTTGTAGCAACTTCTCCTTGAGCTTGGAAGCTCTAGGAAAGAAGATCCTACCATGATAGTAGATGAATTCATCTCTAATTGAGTATCCCTCCTCATGCAACTAGCCATCCAAGATCATGCAAGTAAAAAGATCCTTGGAATACTCCACCAATAGTTGGGAGTTCTAGTATGGATCTATCCTCCATAGTGACAGCGCTGATGATCTCTCATGAAGAGCATATGTCATATGGTCATCCTCCTCTTTGACATCTCCTATGCTAAGGATGCAAGTTGGAAGGCTACTATCCTTCCCCTGCTACTTTATCCACAGCGCAGAATCTGAAATGGAAGTTGGTAAAAATGATGTTGAGGGAATGCTCCCTCTCTCCTTGAGTCTACCCAAGACTCCCAGCGTTGTATCAACCTCTCCCAAGGTTCCCACTCCTCTGAAATCACTGAGTGGTGCCTCAACTGATGAAGCATCCATCCTCCTCTGCTAATCCAGTGGTCTCCCTGGAAAAATGTATCTATGTAGTGAGACATCATCATCAAGAGATGAATGAATAGATGAATGGAGATAACTCTCCATGATCCCACTACACAATAAAACCACCTTATTAAGTGCATCAACCTCCAGAAATGAATAGGGATGATTAATCCTCATCTCATGATGTTGGGTATTCTCCCTACCTTCTCCTTGTGTCTCCATGGTTCCACACCCCTTCAACAATGGCACATGTAAAACATGAGTTGTGCCTTGATCTCCACACATGAGATCCTAGGGACTTCCTTGCAAAGATGCAAGCATCCCTCTATTTGGAGCAAGAGCCCCTCCTTCCTCTGCATGAGGCACTTTATAATCTCTATACATGATAACATTGTTGCCCTCAATCTCTGCAACATGAATTGACAACCTTCCAATGATTGGATCCCTCTTTGAAAAAGAGACCTCCATTCTCCCTTGCCCAAAAGTGTGAGAAGAAAGTTTCTCCTCTGGCAAAGTATGGTGCAAGTTTTCAGCCTTCCCCATGGTTTTCTGAAATGCTATTGCATTCTCATGCAGGGGTTTCATTTGATTTTTCTTGTTTATATCTTCCATATGTGTTGTATGAATCCTTCTATCAAACCTTCTCACTAATGCCTTAGTGAAATTTGCATAAGATGAAATGTTTACATTTTTCAAAGAAAAGGATTCAAAGATCCACCAAGCATAAGCCTTACCTTTCAAATGTAGCGTTGTAACTTTGATGGCTTCATCTTCAAGAATGTGGTGCTACTACAAGAAGGTCTCTAACTCCTCTACCCAAGCTTTGGCTGAACATGTAGGTGAACCCTCAAAAGTAGATATAAGAAATCTATCTTGATGCTCTCTTCCTTTCACCTTCATCTTGCAAAACTCTGAAAAACTGAGATGATCTCATAATTTATGAGTTTGAAATTCATACTCTTTTAAGAAATCACTAAGGGTTTCCCTCCTAGCAACCTCTTCTTCTCTTCCCATCTCTCTTCCGACAATCTTGGGCATGTGACTGCGCTGAGTATTAGGATGTGTAGCTGCATGCTCACACTCCATAAATCTAGAGTTTGCTTTAGAATCAAACCCTCCAGGAGATTCTCCATGCATCTTCCTCCTAATCTCCTTGAACTCTTCATGAATCATATGTATAGATTTAGGAAGAAGCATGGTAAGCTTATCCCCTTTTTCTTCTCCAAAATATGGATTCTTTTTCCTACTTATTTCGTTGTCTCCTTGATGAGAATAGGAAGTGCAGGGTTCTTCCTCTTCTTTCTGCTTATCCTCCTTGGGGAGGTTCTTCATGGATCTGAAATATGATGAGATAAATCCCATCCTCTTCAATCTTATGATCTTCTTAGGCTTATAATCACAGGCTGAGCCAAGAAAGTAGCTCTGATACCATTGTAATATTTCAAATTAGGAACAGCTACACGATTGGGAATATATCAAGATATTACCAATGTGGAGATCAACAATTCATAAACATGAGCTGGAAATAGAAGTGAATAATATTAATACCAAGAATGATAGAAGATCCACATAACCATTACATTAGATTATAGCAGCCTCAATGTATACAATATCTTGACAAAATTATCTCTCAAGTTAGGCAATGCAACCCTAATGAAATATATACATGACAAAGGAATAAATACTGTTATACAAAAGAAGCCCTAGCTATGACTAAGCAACCCTTGAAGGAGAACTGCTGAAAAATGATATCAACATATGGATATGACAATATATATAGCTCAAATAAGAATGGGGAGCAATATCTCAACCCCTGGAAATATACAATACACAATCCTTGAATGGATTGGCTGAAATAAGTTCAAAATGGAAAATCTGCAGAAATGCTGGAGTTGCTAGGCAGAAGCTGCAACTCAGAAAATAGAAATGGATGGAGATAGCTGATGATGCTACAAATTATGGCTGAATCTCATCCAAAGTATCTCTCAGGTGAAAGGCTAGTCCAATCCTTGAAGATCTCACCCTCCAAAATAGTGGAATAAGTCCCCACTGCAATGGCACTCAGAAATAATGCAGTCTAGAGAAGGGACTGCGCTGTTGGTGAAGAGAAATGCTTGGCCTGATGCCAATGATCAGAAATATGCTCTGGAATCACCCTCACTAACCTCCCAGAGGAATAGAAGCTCCCTTCTCTGAAAGATGAGCCAAGGAAATGGTGTTATGGAGTCTCCACTGCAACACCCTGCAACACATAATTATGTCGCTGCAGCAATAACGTTGTCCTGGAGGAGGATGCTTTGGCCTTGAGCCAAAAAGTGTGGAGAATGAAGAAAAATACCTCAAGAGGCCTCTCAATAAGGTGAAGAAAACCTAAATAGGAATTCCCCAAAAATTCTTGCTAAACAACAAAAGAATGCAAAATGTTTGAATAGACAGTGAAATCAATAATCCAAAGCATGAATAACAATGGCTGGCTTTCCCTCCTTTTAAACAAGTGAAATATATCTCTCCATGGGACCCATCCACTATGGTTTCCTCCACCAAATATCCTCTTCCTCATTCACACTACGATGTCTCATAAAGTGATCCACTCGTCCTATGGCAGCGATGTTGACTTGGTCAAACATGACTTTGTCTTCATGCATTTGCCCCTTTTCACACTTGAGGGTGAAAAATGAAGCTCCTCTGATGATCCCTTTCACATTATGAGGGATTTTTTTCATGTCTTTAATAACAATGGGTTCCTTTACCCATTTATTTAGCTGCAAGGTGATTAAAGAAAAACTTTAATATTCCATTTAGCCATGTGCTAAAATGGGAATATTACAAAAACTATGGTTGCAGTCTGAGAGAAAAATGATCAAAGGGAAAGTTAAGGAGTTTGAAGACCAAATGGATATGATCCAAGAATAACTGAATAAAACAGGGTTGAAAATTAGAATGGTAAATGAACTTGAAGAGGTACAACATGCTGATGCTAAATAATAAATGCCCAAAGTCTAAGGGGTTACTATTAAAACATTTTGATTAAATTTACAACTTGCAAGAAACATGAATTTTTGTTCAGAAGCTGAATTTTTGAATAAAAGTGATAAATCTGTGTTTTTAGCCCAATTAGGCAGTTTCTTAGCGAAGTCTAGGCTTGAAGGCTGGAATTCGCTACAAAATTCCTGTAAGATGTTTTTTACCCAAAAAACTAGTTTGATGGAGATCTAAGGAGGGAAAGTGATGGTATTTAGACCATACCACTTTAAAAAAATATCTTGATCAACAGAAAAGGAAAAAAAGGAAGTTGGATGACTGAAATAAATATGCTACTAAATTTCGCTACGAAACTGCCTAAGGTCACTTTGTTTTTGCAACGAAGTGTTTTTAATGGATTTTGAAGGTTTGAAAAGCGTGTTGAAGAATAGCGAGCCACCTGGAGACATACAAGCTGACAGTGGGCCATCCCAGCATAGATTCACTACTCGACAGGAGTGTCACTTATCCAGCCCAGCATGAAGACAAATATTAAAGTGGTGTTTATCTTTCCTAAAAAATAGGACTGTTGTTTCCTAAATCTAGGGGGTACATTAATGTCTTAGTGATGGTGAATTCCACTCGAGCATCTGATCCTTATCAATTTAATTGTCCCAATAATGAAGAAGTGAATGTAATAAATGTAAAGCAGAGTCCTCTTAGAAGTATAAGTCTTTAGAGACTAGGTGTCTTTTTCAGTTCCAAGAACGTAGTTTATAGTTATGATAGGTGTCAATGTTAAAGTTCGATGATCTAGCCATTTATTTATAGACAAGAAATTGAATCAGAAAGGGTTGGATAATGTTACTTTGAGACCACTATTATTGTAAATCTTGGAATATCAGTAATATATAGTGATGGTGTTTTCTGCTTAACCTGAGATTCTTTGACTGTCGCAATGAGTTTATGCCCTATGTTTTCTTAATATCTTTTCTCAATGTCGTGATGTTAAATTACTCAGAATTCATGCCCTCATTCTTTGACTTCCTTTTGACATTAAGTTATTGAAATTTCATGTGTGTTAGTATTATCTTTTTCATTGAAATGGTAAAAGCCTCAACTTCCACAAGGAGAAATCATCTGTCATTAGATACCTTCATACTGACTCCATGAGCCCAATGGTAATGAAATCTATCTCATTTTTCACCTGCAATAAAATACACTAAAACACCTATCACAGACTTAGCCATATGATTTAAGACCCAATTGAGAAAATCATTAGATAAATTGAGAGAGCTCTCTCAAGATAAAGAGGCTAATCCTTAGCCAAAAGCTGGTTTGAAAGAGTTACTCTAAGTTTTTTGGTGAAGCAGCCCATCAAAACCAATTTAGAGATTACATGATCTTTAGCTAATGGAATATGCACCTTCCATTGACTTGGTTATGGTAAATTTATCTCCCCTGAGTATTGGATGCAGTTGTTCTACCACTTGGTCCTTGAGGATAAAGTTGGTTGAGGATCAGTTAATGGACATAGGGTATGTGATATTTTCCAATGTCATTTATGATTACCATGGACTTGGTTGTGGTAATTTATCTCCCCTATTTTTGATGCAGATCATTCTATTGGGGCCCTATAATTTATAATATTGGCAAGAATAAATGATACAGGAAAACATTAAACCTCTTTGGAATCTAGGACCTAGCCTTCCTAGACTCAGAGAGGGCGCTCTCTATTTATGACTAAATTTTAACTTAAGATTATGAATGCTGATGTTAGGCTAGTTACAGTGATGGTGGTATTGGTTGTTTTGATTGATTTTTTTGGTTGGATGCGTAGATCTGCAGAAGCTAATCTAGGGAAAGTTCAAAAAGCATCAAAAATTCAAAAGCATCACAGGGAAATCTAACTGTGTGTGATGGATCATAAAGTAGCAGGAATTGTGAGGTGAAAGAAGACGTGAATTTTCATTATTGGTTAAAAATAAATTAAGAATTTCTTAACCAAACTTTATGAAGAAAACATTCAGATTGTAATCACAGACAGAATTAAGATGCTCCAATAGCAAATCTTAATCTAAAATTTGTGCTTTACAATCAGCTTAACATGATACTCACTGAGGAAAAATAGTGGAAAAATTCAACGTAGAGAAGAGAATCACATCACCAGACAGACACAACTCAAGTATCCTACAAATGGTTTCTTACAATTCATGCTCCAACTTCCAAAAATTACAATTCTCCAATAGTTCTTACAATTCAAGTTTCAACAGGGTCCAATCAACCAACCCTTGATACTGCCAATGTAAGCAGTATTTAACTAACAATTATGTCAGTTTCCCTAATCTACTTCAGCAACTTTCATTAATTACAATTAAACTAAAAGTAGACAAGTATGGCCATGCAAGGCCCGAACAAAAAAATCTCTGACAAAACACCACCTGTGGAATTCACTTCGGAAGCTCTTCATGAATCTAAAAACTTAGGTAGGTCTTCGTGAATCCAAAAAGTAGGCTTGAAGGTGGTTGAGGTGGTCACAAAGAGGCAACGATGGGTGGCTCTCACATCTAGCTCTACTTTTGGTCCGCCTCTTCTAGATCATTAAGGATGATGCAATGCTGATGTGTCCACCATGCCTTTTCAATCTTGGTACATGCATAATTTCCCCCACTCCTTCTTGCCTAGAATTCTCATACTCATGACCTATAGTTACACTTCATCCACCTCTATGTAGTTTCTAAAAGTGGTCCTGGTGAGTAAAACATGTTTCAGCTCATGTTGAATAAAGATATCATTCCTCAGGAGATCCAAGACAACTTTCCTAGTTGTTAGTGCCCCATAATTCTGAATGCTAAAGACAGAATGCCGGAGGGCCAATATCAAAAATTCTTTGGGCCTAGGATCTAGCCCTCCTATACCTAGAGAGGGATCTCTCTGTTAGATATAGCTTTGTTTTATTAGGAATTTTAGGCTAGCTATTAGTGCATGGAGTTTGTTTGAAGATATATGGTTGGGACAACAAAAGAGGGCCATTTGGCTATGGAGTCAAACAGGTGTAATCAGATTTAAATGGATGAATAACTAAAATCATGTGTAACCAGGAAAGCTATTCATTCTAATGGATCCTTACAGTTTTTGAAATGGGAAAGGAGAAAAGATTAAGGTTCAATGTGAATGCAAAGTAGACCCTATCCAAATTCCACATTCAAATCTTAGAGGAAAATATAAATTACTGTTTCAAGAATGAGCAGGGTGCTTGATGGAAAATCATACAATTTTTTTTGTATCCACAATAAATAAAGAAAACAATATGTGAAACAAGAGAAAAACAAATTACATAGAAAAGCACTTCACCACAGGTCATAACACAAGAATCTGGAAAATAGTGTCCTTTCATTCATCCAAAAAAAAGTGTTTACAGCCAGATGAGCCTTCTACAATGGTTTTATCCCTTCAAGGACCTCTCTGATACTGAAAATTCATACAGTATTTATCTAAGACTTAATTCTATTACTCTGTCTACTGTAGTGATTATCATTAATTACATTCAAGCAAAAATTGGACAAGTGGAACCATGCAGGCGGTGACAAGGTAAGTCTGGCCATAACAGTGGCTTTAGCAGTCTGTTATTGATTGCAGAATAAGGAAAAATTTCTCATTGGGATCACGAAGAGGCTATGATAGAATAAATTTTGACATCTGGCCCTACTACTTCAGAAAACCGTTGCTGGATAATTAAATCTGGTGCTACGTTGGCTGATTCAGTAGATCTGATTGTTGTACTGGTTGTGTTTACTACGTTTTCCCATTCTTGATGTTATATCATCATAGTTCTCTATAAACACCCTTTTCTAGACTCGACACATGGTTTCTATCTCCTTATTACCGTGACGTTCAGCATTACTATGCCCTTCTCTCTTTGTCGGGTCTTATCCTACCCGAGTCCTTCTGCCTTGTTTAGCCCTTTCTTCATAAAACAGCGTAAAAACCTCATACACCCGGATTTGAAATCCTTTAGGATTTAACTTTGAACTAGATCACATCCATGTCAATATCACACTACGCACTTTGATTTATTTAACATTTCCTTTAGTGCTTATCTGCCTGAGCTTGCGAAGTGCGATATGTGATGGGGTCCCACCAATATCGCAAATCACAAGATTTAAAGTTTATCGCACATCACAACATTTAAGGCTTATCGCACATCGTAAGGCTTAAGGTTTATCACACATTGCAAGGTTTAAGGTTTATCGCAAATCGCAAGTTTTAAGGTTTATGTTATGAGGAACGAGAGTTAAAGGCAAAAACTCGCAAACTGCGATGTGCGACGATGGAGGGTGATGTGGTAGGAAGGATCCCACTATATTGCATCAACGATCCGTAGAAACAACAAATGGATATGGTGAGAAAATTTTTGATATGCTGATGTGAAAATATAAGGATAAAGGTAAAGCGAAAAAATGACAAGGGTGAGGTTTTATCGCATTGGGACTTTGGAATAGTGAGAGCAAATGAAGAGCGGAATTTTTTTTTTTTGCGATGCGATAATGGTAAGTGGGTCCAAAATATGATAGGTGTGGTGATGATATCACATATATAATATGTGATATATTAAAAGGCTTTCTGTGGGGGGTGGAGATGCTATAAAGTCCCAAAATCATAAATATTTGTATTTGAATGGTTTTAACGGGATTTCGAGCATCAAAATTCATAATTTTGAAAATTGAAGGGTAAAAGAGGGTAAATGAAATGAATGAGGGCATAAAATGAAGTTTTCTCACCATTACGCTTTTTAGCAACACTTTCCTCTTTTAACTGAACTGAAAAGGAAGATTGATTCCTTTGAAGCTCTTGACAGTCAGGATTTCCCTTCCTTTTTCTGGAAATAAATGACATCCATGGAATATTATTTTCAATATGAAATATCTGAGAAATAATCAGTCACCTTGTGATACTGTGAATTATAGGATTCTAACAGTGGCTCTAGTTGGGGATGGAAACTCCTTCAGGAGGTGTCAAGAACACCGTAGATTAGTAGCCTAATCCATTGGGTTGATCCCAAATCCGCAACCTGATGTGCTACAATATTTGTGGCTGAAAATATTCAAGCTGAAATCAACAGTCTTTGCAAACTGAAGTTTGTAACACACTTGATCTAAAAACTGAAAAGAAATCTAAAACTAAAATTGGAAAAATGCTCAAATTACTGAGCTTATTTTCACACCTACCTATCTACTCTAGCTTAGAGATGATATATACACTAAGTTAACTCTTCTTTCCAATGTAACCAATCAAGTAAATGACTACATGATTGATTCTTTCTCACCTTTTTGAGCAGGTTGAAAAAAAAATGACCACTCCAATCTCAATTTCCATTGAACATAAGTGTTCAAAATTTTCCTTAAATATTGCAACAAACCATTCATGGCATAGCATACTCCTTCTTTAGATGATTCTAAGAGGATAGAAAAAGGATCTTGGAATAATAACTGAACCTGAGGATTCAAATAATGTGCTTCATCTAGGACTAGTCTTTGTTCCAATTTATTATGCTTAGGATCCTTCTGAAAGAGAATATCTATACATTCTTCATGGTCATATGATATGGCATCCTCATTGTATACCAATATGTTGTCCTCAAGCAAACCTGATATGTATTTATTGAGATTTCTGAATTTTGTTTGAAGGTCATCATTTTGATGAAAATAAGCACTTTATGGCAATAAGCCTTCTTGAGAATGTAAAACAACATCAGTATCAATCTGTTCTACATTTGTTTCTTCATGAGGAAATACTTCAGTACATAAATTAGCAGTAGAACAAATATAATTAATCTCCTGGTTACATAAAAATTAAGTGGTTGGTTGCATGATTAGAATCTGATTAATTTATTCTTCCGTTAAAAGAGGAGGTAGTCTTTGTTTCTTTTGGATTAAACAACAAATTTTTTCTCACTCTCCTAAAGATTCGTCATGATACTGAATTTCTTCTTTAGCCTCATATAAAAGAACAAATCAATTGTCATTTATCTCCACAGAGAGAACTTATGGATCTACTTTCATTTATTGATTAAATTTCATCTTTAACTAACTTCTCTTGGTTATTATAACAGTTAAATTGAGAATGAAATCCATAAATTTCTTCTAAGAGATCCTCAACATGCATATTTCCTAGATCTTCATCAATATTTTCAAGGTATTGTATGAAATCCTCATACTGATCACAACATTTTTCAGCTAATGATAAAGATGGAGAATATTATTTATAATGGTCATAAAACACCTTGTGGAAATTTTTTAAATAAAATAAACTACCAAGGTTTAAACCTTCATACCATTCGCTATCTTTCCCTTCTAATTTTGCCATGAAAATCTTCATGAGGAAATTCTCATTCCATTCGACATTCGACTTACATGAATGCATATGAAATTTAATGAGATGTAACAAAGCATCATCAACATTCTCATCTTGAAAAATAGGAATATTTCTTTAGCATCATCAACATTCTCATCTTGAAAAATAGGAAGATTTCTTTGCCAATTTCCCTAAGGAATTTTTTTTTGGGAAGCTGGGAATGTGATCTTTTTTCATTGGACCATATCTCCTTCCAACTGATCCAATTTTGAGCTTGTGGAGTCACCAGAAAATATCTATTTCTGGGGTTTTTTTCTGATGGAGTCGGCAGGTGAATGGAACAACCTTCTGGTGTTTGACTTCTATTCACCCTCAAAGTCAAAACTAAAACTTGAAGTGCATTACTGGAGATAATTCTTCCCCATTATGGTCGCCACTATGTTATCACTATGTAATTTTGAGGCTAAAACAAAACTATAGAGGTAACATCGAAACCGCTTCGGGCCTAGGATCTAGCCCTCCTATACCTAGAGAGGGATCTCTCTATTAGATATAGCTTTTTCTAATTAGGAATTTTAGGCCAGATATTAGTGCATGGGGTTTGTTTGAATTTTTTTGTTTGGGACAGCAAAAGAGGGCCATTTGGATATGGATTCAAACAAGTGTAAACATATTTAAATGGATGAATAACCGAAATCATGTGTAACTAGGCAAGCTAGTCATGCCAATGGATCCTTATAGTTTGTGAAATGGGAAAGGAGAAAATATTGAGGTTCAATGTGAATGTAGAGCAGACCCTATCCAAATTATACATTCAAATCTCATAGGAAAACATAAATTACTGTTTCAAGACCGAGCAAGGTGATCGATGGAAAATCCTACACAAAAATTTCTTATCCATAGTAAAGAAAGAAAACAATATGTGAAACAAGAGAAATACAAATTACATGGAAAATCACTTCACCACAGGTCATAACACAAGAATATAGAAAACAATGTCCTTTCATTCATCCAAAAAAAAGTGTTTACAACCAGATGAGCCTTCTACAATGGTTTTCTCCCTTCCGGGGCCTCTCTATTACTCCAAATTCATACAGTATTTATCTAAAAATTAAGTTGATTACTCTGTCTACTACATTGATTAACATTAATTACATTCAAGAAAAAATTGGACAAGTGGAACCATTCAGGCAGTGAAAAGATAAGTCTGGCCATAACAGTGGCTTTAGCAGTCTGTTATTGATTTCAGAATAAGGAAAAATTTCCTATTGGGATCACAAAGAGGCTATGATAGAATAAATCTGACATCTGGCCCTGCTTCTTCAGAAAACCATTACTGGATAATTAAATCTGGTGCTGTGCTAGTTGATTCAGTAGATCTGATTGTTGTGATGGTTGTGTTTACTACCTTTTTCCATTCTTACTATTATATCATCATATTTCTATATAAATTCCCTTTGCCCTACTCAACCTGTTGGGCCAGAATTGTAATCTACGGATAAATTATGCTTCCCTAGGCAAGTGTTAGCCTAGAAAAATAGGTGAAAGACTATACTAATGTTTCTCCTAACTCAGAACAGATACATAAAGAGGATTGGATGCTTACTTGTTTCAATCACTTCCAAATGGCTCCTTTCTATCTCTTCCACTATAGCTTCAAATTAAAGCGGTTTTAAATGGTTGAATGCTTCCTGCAAGAAAGAACATTGAAACAACAGAAGATGCAATAATATAGATATATATTCAAGCTAGTTAGCTAAATCAGTTAAGCATAAACTAAATTCATCAACCAAGATCTTGCAATATGGAAAATCAAAGTAAACATAGATGCATGTAGGGAAAAACAAGAAGTACTCTTTATTGATGATAGAAGGAGAGGTTACAACCTAGTGACTGATTTGTAGTGACCTTTCAGCAGAGTTCACAAGTCTCATCACAGCATAAATCTCTCTAGCAGCAGCTCCACAAATCAAACTCTCTATTGAAAATTCTCCAGCATTTCCCTACTAAAATTCTTCCTCCCAAACACTTAGATCTGTGTTCAATTTATAGATGAACTGTAGGTTGTTTTGTAATCAATAAAATTCCAAAAATAGGCAAGACATGTTTCCATTCATGTAGATGTCAAATGGACACTTGGATCCGAAGCTTCACACATGTGAACCCTTCTAGAAGCCACTGGCCAAGTGGAGATTTTGGAACAATGAGAATTTCGCTCCCAATGTGACCAACACACCTTTGAATGTCGAGAGGTGCTTTGCAGAGCAGCCTTGAATGGGGCTACCTGCATATGCAATGCACTTAGGCCCCTTAGAGCCTGCGTTGGTGAGCTCCCACATGTTTAATGATAAGCTTCAAACCCTGGAAAATCCTTGCTTGATGAAAGTCTTGTTTGATTCATGTTGTTTCCTGTTTTAGGGCATATAGCAATTGAGATTATAGGGAATGATAGGCCCTTGATTATCGGTCCTCGAGATGATGCCCAGTTAACCAGATCATTGGGAATGGTGCCAAAATTGACCTATAACAATTTCCCCCTAAAGCATCAGATCCAAATAATAAGAACATTTGATTGAGATGCTTTACACTGTGATGAGCCTGGAAACAAAGTGGAATGGTCACCTGCATCAATATTATAATACATTACATCATGACATATCCTCTATTGATCATAATTTCTGAGGGTAGGCATTCCCATAGTCAGCACATAAAACAATCTGATAACATGTACATAATTCAGAAAGTCATCTACATTGAAATGTTGCCCAGATGCAGACACGCCTAAAGATATAGGCCCATGTTAGGATGACAATCTGTATGTAAGGTCACCGTACAAATGATGTGTACAACAATCCTGAAATCGCAGCCCGGATGGCTGAAACTAGATCCAGGGTCTTCTTATCTCATTCACTCGAGCATTCAGGTACAAGTATAGCCATGCGAATATATGATTTGTTGTCAAACATGGAAAGACATCATTTGATTACTAGCCAATGATGTGAGCTGTTAAAAAACGCGAGAGAACCACCATTAATTTCAATGTCCCTCAAGGTACTGCAGTACATTTCGTAAGGCGCGAATAGATAATTTGATGTCGAACGCCAAACAAAATATTTTGGTCAAATGTCCGGAAGCGAGGATCTTGTCGATGTTGTAACAAGCCTCATGGTACTATAATCTTATTTTTCTAAGTGAACTTCCTGGATATTGATTTGTAGTCGACAGGAAGTCACCTTATTGCAAAACTTAAGTTATTGATTTCGGAGACAAGGGTATGTCTTGATATAGAAATTTTCAGGGATGACGGTCATGAAAATGAAGGTTTATGAGTATTGCAGATGGATTAGTTCTTAATCCCTGGATGACTTCTCTTGAACATATCGGCAACACTGTGATGAGTTGGCAGCATTGACCCAAAACCAAAGTGAAGGTATGATGAACCATTGGTGTGAATGAACCGTCAAGATGATTACCCAACCCAAACAATCATGGACATGGAGTGAAAGAAGTGTCATGTTAAGGAGTGACTTGCTACCAAAAAGAAACTTTACTTGCTTTTCCCAAATTTTCCCCAGTCATTTGTTAACCAGTACCTCTTTATTTTTTAACAAGCTTGAGGAGGATAACATTTGCTTCATCTATAATTCAATCCTTCAGGTGAAAAAAAGAATAAAGTATCGTTATTTAATAATTTAAGGAGTCTAGCGATGAATGAAACTTGATTCTTGCCATGATTGACAAGCCCGTCGCTATTGTATGTTTTAACGAGCTTAACGACAGTGATAGATCGGTCCTTTTTCATATTTAGAGAGTCTAAAAAAGAGGACGAAAGAGGACTCCAAAAGTACTTTTTTGTAAATTTGTCTCTTAGTTCCGAAAAAGTGTAAAATAATATCTAAAAGAACCTCTATGGTCATGTTTAACCAAGGTATTCCTTTTTCGTAAATAATCCATCTCAGTCCGGAAAGGGTTAAACTTATACTGAGTAGATATCAATTCATTTACTTTAACGAGCTCGAAATGACAAGTGCTCGGCAATCTTTTCACATTATGGGAGTTTGAAAAGAGCTGAAATAAGACTCCAGGGGTTCCTTTTTCGTTGTTATAGAAGCTCGAAAAAGAGATAAATGTGCACTTCAAATCCTTTTTCGTTTTTAACAAATATTGAAAAATAAGGAGAAAAAGCATGCTTTGTGGTCAAGTCTTTCTTAAAATAAATCTGCACGACTAACCTGTTCTTCAGTTGTATTTCCTGTTCAAAACAACATCAAATGGATTAAAAATATCTGTTTCATGATAAAAACATAATAAAACTATAGTCATAGCAATAAATTTAACTTGCAAGTAATTAAATGACTATATAAAGTAGTTTCGCTATTCATTTTTACCATTCCATAGTTACCATTTGCATTTTGGAGCTCTGAACTTGATTTTGCCCCCAAAATTCAGTCGTTGATTGTGGTCATTTCAGTGGATGGATATCATCGTCGTTTGATCCAGGTTAGTAGTAAAAACCTCCTCTTTCTTTCAGTATTCATTTCATTACCATTCCTTGTAATTTTTAGGGTTTTTAGGCCAACGCAATAATATAGATATCTATTCAAGCTAGTTAGCTAAATCAGTTAAGCATAAACTACATTCATCAACCAAGATCTTGCAATATGGAAAATCAAAGTAAACACAGATGCATGTAGGGAAAAACAAGAAGTAATCTTTATTGATGATAGAAGGAGAGGTTACAACCTAGTGACTGATTTGTAGTGACCTTCCAGCAGAGTTCCCAAGTCTCCTCACAGCATAAATCTCTCTAGCAGTAGCTCCACAAATCAAACTCTCTGTTGAAAATTCTCCAGCATTTCCCTACTCAAATTCTTCCTCCCAAACATTTAGATCTGTGTTCAATTTATAGATGAATTGTAGGTTGTTTTGTAATCAATAACATTTCAAAAATAGTCAATACATTTTTCCATTCATGTAGATGTCAAATGGACACTTGGATCCTAATCTTAACACATGTGAACCCTTCTAGAAGACACTGGCCAAGTGGAGATTTCGGAACAATGAGAATTTCTCTCCCAATGTGACCAACGCACCGTTGAATGTCGGGAAGTTCTTTGCAGAGCAGCCTTGAATGGGGCTACCTGCATATGCAACACACTTAGGCCCCCTCAGAGCCTACGTTGGTGAGCTCCCACTTTTTTAATAATAAGCTTCAAACCATGGAAAATCCTTGCTTGATGAAATTCTTGTTTGATTCATGTTTTTTCCTATCTTAGGGCATATAGAAACTGAGGTGATATGGAATGATAGACCCTTGATCATCGGTCCTAGAGATGATGCCCAGTTAAACAGGTCATTGGGAATGGTGCCCAAATTGACCTATAAAACGACCCGTGGTGTCTATCTCCTTATTACCGCGACGTTCAACATTACTATGCCCTTTGCTCTTTGTCGGGACTTATCCTACCCGAGTCCTTCTGTCGTGTTTAGCCCTTTCTTCATAAAACAGCGTAAAAACCTCACACACCCGAATTTGAAATCCTTTAGGCTTTAGCTTTGACCTACATCACATCCACATCAATATCACACTTCTCACTTCAGAGACTTTAACATTTCCTTTAGCGCTTATCCTCCTGATCTTGTGAACTGTGATATGCGATGGGGTCCCACCAATATCGCAAATTGCAAGATTTAAATTTTATCGCACATCGCAAAATTTAAGGCTTATCGCACATCGCAAGGTTTAAGGTTTATCATACATCGCAAGGTTTAATTTTTATCGCAAATCGCAAGTTTTAAGGTTTATGTTATGACGAATGAGAGTTAAAGGCTAAAACTCATGAAGTGCGATGTGCGGCGACGGAGGGTGATGTGCCAGGAAGGTTCCCACTATATCGCATCAGCGGTTCGGAGAAACAACAAATGGATGCGATGAGAAAATTTGTGATATGCCGATGCAAAAAGGTAAGGATAAAGGTAAAGCGAACAAACAACAAGGGTGAGGTTTTATCACATTGGGACTTTGGAACAGTGAGAGTAAATGAAGAGAGAAAGGGTTTCGTTTTTGAGATGCGATAAATGTAAGTGGGTCTATAATATGATAGGTGTGGCAATGATATCAAATATATAATATTTGATATATTAAAAGGCTTGCTGTGGGGGGTGGAGCTGCTATAAAGTCCCGAAAGCATAGATATTTGGATTTGAATGGCTTTAATGGGATTTCGAACGTTGGAATTCAGAATTTGGAAAATTGAAGGGTAAAAGAGGGTAAATGAAATTAATGAGGGCAGAAAATGAAATTTTCTCACCATTGCGCTTTTAAACAACACTGTTAGGTCCCTATAATTTGTCAGATTGGCAAGACCAAATAAACAAGGGTAACATCAAACCAACTTTGGTTTCCAAGGACCTAGCCTTTCTGGACTAAGAGAGGGCTCTCTCGATATTTGTATAAAAGATATAACTTGATTGATTTAGGGTGCTAATTTTAGGCTAGTTAAAATGATAGGGATTGTTTATTTTGTTTTGTTTAGTTGCTTGTCAAGAAGAACAGATAGAGTAAGATAAGTTCAAAACATTGGGATATGGAGTCTGTAAAAGGTTTAAGGAGTACATCGGTAAATCAAGGGTGTTTCGAAGGGCAAGCTAACAAAGCCAAATGGATCTTAATAGCTTATGTGGGTGCGAAATGAACATTAATTTGTGATTTTTAGTAGCTTAAAGGGAAATTAAGAATCCTTTAACATTTACTAGAACAACAAGAGTATTTAAGATTACTATTTTTAAGAAAGAACCGAACGACAGGGCATACCATAAAATTCTTCGGCCAAACCCTAGTAAGTAAAACTTAAAACAACAATCCAGCAAACCCTAGAGAGCAGGGAAGTCCTAAATTATCTAGCTATTCACTTTCAGACAAAGAAAACATTTAAGATAACATTTCAGTAATGATTAAAGAGCAGGGAACTCCTAAATTATTCAATCAAAATTTAAAGACCTTCAAAGTGACTATAAACTTCTTTATCCAAACCCTAATAAATAAATTTCAAATTAAGCCTTGAGAACAACATTTCAAGAAGAACCAAAGGACAGGGCAAACCATAAAATTATTTGGTTGGAATCTATTGAGTTAATCTCAAGAAAACAAACTAGATGGAAATGGAGAGCAAGGAACTCCTAAGTTCTCCAATAAAACCTAGTAGAGGAAAACATTTAAACAACAGAAAGCAGACAGAATTAAGGTGCCTCTAACAACATATATTAACCTAAATTTTCTATCTTATAAGGGAAATTGATGCACAAAATGGGAAAAATAAAGAAAACAATTACAAGATCAGAATAACATCACCATTTAACCAAGTTCATGAATCCTTTGAATATGCTTGCTCCATTGATATTCAGTCCAAAACAGTTACAAAGCTTAAAAGCCAACTTCTTTACAACTCAAAGTCTATGAGGCATTCATCTCAACAACCAACCAACAAAAATTATGAATCATACATGCAGTATTGATCTGCAAAATTAGGAGGTGAACCCTAGCTAGGGTTTCAGATGTCATTTATTACATAGTTAATGCATTTTGACCATTGAGACCATGCAAGGCCTAAGGTAAAATATATAAAAATCATTCATTGTAATAATAACTCCTAAGATAAATTCTAAGCTAATTTGGAATAAGTTTGAATTTAAGGCTTCATAATAAATTTTTCAATAACTCGTGGCAAGGGCGCAGCGCCAAGGTACAGGGACACAACGCCAATACAAATGCGAAGCGCCAAGGCAGAAAAAATGGCATGTCTTGCAGCTAAATTTTGGAGGCATTCCCAATGTCCAAACGAGATTTATGATGGCTCATTAGAAAGGTCTCTGAGTCTATTTTCCAAATCGCCTTTCACTTTCTAAAATGGTGCCCATTTTCCTTGTCAAAAATATATTCTCCCAAGACTACTAAACGCGCAGCACCAGTGCCAAAAAGAGGGCAGAAAGGTGATTGTTTGGTAGTTTTTGGCCCTTTTGAGGGACAAAGTTTTCTCCAAACCTCCTAAACAATTTTGAGGTTTATGTAATTTTCAATAGGAATATGAATATGCTAACCTTTTTCCATTTGGATGGCCCAAAAAAGAGCGCAGCGCCAGTGGCGTTGCACGTTTGGCCAATTTTCTGCAAGTCAAACTGTCAAAAATTCAAAATGTACACAAAAGTGCCAAAATTAGAAATTTTCTTGCTAATCAAGGTTTAGAGGCTTGGAGGGACACCTCAGTAAAGATATTGAGCTTCTCTTTCTCCTTTTCCTCAGTCAAAGCCTGAATCTTTGCAAGGGCACGTTTGAGCTTGGCCCTTGCAATCCTGTTTCTCATGCCATAATGTCTTGCTATATTCCTCTAAATGTCGATGTCTCTCTTTGCCTTCTCTAGAAGGTCCACTAGATGAAAACTGGTTCTCTCAAGCTAATCCTCTTTGTCTCCATCAATCTCTATGGCAAGCAACTCAATTGGAGTGAGTTTCTCTGCCAATTTTGCCTCTTTTTGCCTTTCTTGGGCTGAAGCCCTCTTCAGCGCAATGGTATTTGGTCTCTACGTATGAAGCTAATCTTCCTCATCATCACTATCATAAAAACTACCCAAGGCATCATATAGAAATGCTTTGGCCTTTCCTGCCTCTCTTTGAGCTCTGATTTCCCTAACCTCAATGATGGTCTGCTTTGTCTCCAACTAATGATTCTCTAGCTCAAGAAATTTAAGCACATTCTTTTCTCTACCAAGATTAGCTTGAAGCTCACTAATCTTGGCATCCCTGCTTTTTATCAATATATTGGTGATTATGATCTCATCCTCATCATCAAGTTCAATCAACTGAAAATTCTGCTCAATTTCATGTTTATCCTCCTCGTCAAAAACGATATGGTCTGTAACCTTTTCCTTGCCCTTATCAACCTATTTTGTTGATGAAGAAGGCATGGCCCCTTTCACCTCAAGTGAAGAAAAAACATGCCTTTGGCCTCTCTGATAGGTCAAATGAAATGGCTCAATATCATTCATTTTAGTTCCATCTATCCCAATATCTCTTTCACTACTTGAGTCTCTGGTATCATGATGTGATGGTGAAGGGTGGTGGAAAGGTGATGAGGAAGGATCATCATGAGGTGAATGGATGTGAGTGGGTGGAGATGTATGAGCAGCAGGATGTAATGGAGGAATGGATTCGGGAGGATGGGATGATGAAGGAAGATCCTTCTCATGATGAATAGGTGCAGAAGTGAAAAACTCATTGGCAATGAATGTATCCCATGGAATATTTTTCTTCTATAGCTGATGCATGACCACCATATTGATGAGTGAATGATGAAATAGGCTCTGGATTCACTGATTATAATCTCTCTTTTCACAATGTAAGCCATTTTTTCAATGCTACGTAAAATATAATATGGTATATGCAGCATCCTAACTCTAGTGAAATGCATAAGAAGACGGATATGGTATGAGTAGAGGCGGGAAAACCTTCCCTCACAAGTGAAATACTTCATTATTATCCTCATCATGGGTGCATATCAATCAAGAAGATGAGAAAAAGGGAAGATGGACTTGTTGTGATCTTTATACCTAGGTTTGACTACGGTTCATAATAGCTCATGTCTAAGTTTTCTTGTTTAAACAACCTCTCTCCTACACTAGGTATCCATGTAGCAGCTGCAATGGCATTGGTGGAAATCTAAAATGTAACTCCAGCAAGATTGACCTTCTTGTCATGTAGATTGATGATGAATAGTCTTGTTAACTCCAGGTGATTTTGGACTTGCTGCACTCTCTCACATAAGTCAAAACAACCCACATGTTTAAAGTAAGAAATAATGAGAGGAGAGGCCATGAGTTCCCTTGTATTGATGGGTTCAAACATTTTTATCTTCCCTCCCTTATGATCATGTCTTCTTGACATTTGTGCCTCACCAACCATGCGACTGTATTATTATTCTGACATCTCACACTATATTTTGTGAAAACCCTAAGGTGCAAGTTGTTAGAGTCGGTCTCTTCATCCCTCCGTCAGAAATCAAAATATATTTTGTTGCATTTCATTTTAGGTGTCTCATTCAGTCCAGTCAGCTGCATTCCATTAGGAGCATGGATCATCTAACGAAATGGTCTTGTCACTCATATCCCTCATGTCATGTACCTGTTGGCTCGGGTCTGTTCATCAAAGCTCATCAAAGTCAATTTTACAGTCATTTACAGTCCTGTTTAGTCTCTTGGTCAGCAAAGAGTCATTTTAGGGTTTTTTAAACCTCATTAGGTCTAGGGTTTCACAAATTTAGTCTTCAGAATTTATAATAATGTTAGCAGGCACATGAGGGAGGTTCGAAATAATTTTTCATTGCAAAAATTTCATCGTCATATTGCTTGATCATGATTCTTCTTCAAAACTCTATTTTGAAGAAAAATCGTCAATTTTGTATTTTGTAATAAATGCCATGTAATTTTCAAAAGTTTTTCAGTTGTGAAGATCTTCAGGCGCAGCCCTGGTCGCCTTTTCCAAATCCAATGCTAGCTATCCCTGCAAAAAATAGACAAGAGATTCATCATCAGTTTAAAAATCAAAGGAAACAAACAAAAACAGAGTTTATATTAAAAAGAGCAAAGTGCCAAAGTTCAAACATTAGCAAGTGGGTTATTTCAAATCAAAAATCAAAGCCCATGCCATAAAATATATTTTTTGTCTTCATAAATAATTTCCATACCAAGAGTTATCAAAGACCCAAGCGAAAATCATGGACGAAGCAAAAGCCAGTCTTGGAAGGCAAACTGTGGTGAATTTCAGAGTCGCGGTGCGTTGGGAGAAGGTCGCAGCGCACATAGTAGTCGCGGCGCATAGAGCCGCCCATCACCATGCTATTTTGAACGTGTGCGGCGCATACACCAGGCGCGGCGCACTGGGTTGTGCGCGCGGTGCACTGGACCGACAAACAAAAATTTTACCAATGCTGCACAAATTTCAAATCGACTCAACCTCCTATGCTCCGAGTAAGTTTATGAAATCCTGCAATTGCCATTGAATAGTGTTTGGTGTTGTTTGAAAGTAGGAATATGAGAATTTGTAATGTCAAATTGTAAACCCTATTTCCTTGTTTAAAACTGCTCCTTAGGGTTTTGAGTTGGTGTTATAAAAAATAATTTGGTGCCAAACCCTTTTATTTCCCACCTTGTTTTTCCCTCTCACTGTTATTATACCACTACAGTTCATCCCTTACCCCTTTTCATCCTCAAAGTGACTTATTCTTAAGCCCCATTTTCCTATCCCTAAAGCTACTTCATTCCCTATCATTTTCTCTGTCTCATCTCACTTATAAAATCCCCAAACCCCAAGTTCTGAATAGTCAAGTGACTGTTATTACACTTTAAATTTACTTGAAAAAACTCCATCATTCTCACTACCTTATTTCCCATAGTCCCTTCCTACTTGACACATATTTGGCATTAAAAAAAAAAAAAAAACCAAATTCTCATTTCTCATTTTCAACAAGCTAAACATACACCTTGCATGGACATTATGGAGACAGACACTGAAAGTTCATATGACATATATAGTGATTCTACCACTAAGCTACATGCACCGAGAAGGCCTCGTAAAGGTGGAAAACATGTGAGAGAAGAGCCCACCTCATTGACCCAATTGCAGGCCTGCCCACTTTCCATGGCGTGTTTTTGAGAGCAGTCATGCTATCAATATTGTGAGATGATTGCTCAGATTCATCATCATCAGGAGTTGACTCGGTTGTTTTTGTTACATTTTCATGATGGTCAGGTAACTCTTGTTGGTGTAAATTTCACCTTGACACCGGAAACCATTTCTCAAGCAACCGGAATACCGAATGTGGGTGAATAGTGGAACAAGAGACAGCAGGTGGAAAAAGTGCATTATGAACCATACATCAGGCCTAGCTATGTGAGACAGCTCAGCAGGGTATTCCCATTCCGGTTCCTAAAGGAATCCTATGTGCCTTTGATGAGACTCATTATCAGATACTTCAGTTGTGAGGGCCGGTTCTCACGCCTCTATGCATACCACATCAGGTTATTGATGCATTTCACTAGACTGAGGATGATGAACATACCATATTTCATGTGCCGTAACATCGAGAGAATGACCACTCTTGTGTAGAAGAAGACTCCCGAGCAGCAGTACAACAGTATTTATCACTATGCACTCATCAAGATCGTTGTTGTACATCAGCTTGGATTGTAGGGTATTGCATGGGAGGATTTCATTTCCCATGAATTTTTCACAGCTCCTCAGGTTCCTCCAGAGGTTTTCCATGATGAAGGTGAACCTTCACATCAGCCTGAAGGTCCCGAGACAGAACCCATCAGTGTGCCATTATTTGTTACTTATCATAGAGGCACGAGAGGATTATTTGAAGCAGCCCGACGAGTACTATCTCCACCCAGGGTGGAAGGGGTCTCGTTTCCGTCATCAGAAGCATAGGTACAGGTACAGGATAGAGGAAAGAGGCCTATACATGATGAGGGCCCTTCAGGAGGCCAGGATACTGATTTCATATTGATTGATGAGGATTTGAGCTCTCCAAGCTCAAAGTTGAGAGAGATCATTCAGGAGCAGAAAGCTGAGATCGACACATTGAACGACAAATTGAAAAGAGCTCAATGGATCATAAACTATCTGGAGCAACGAAACAAATAGTTGGAGTATCAACAGACGATCATGGAGTTGCAAAACATCCGTGAGAACCGGCAAGCTGCCCGAAGAAGCCCAACCAAGATGACACCTATTGAGCGGGAGATTGAAGCCGATAGAGATACTTGGCTTGAGAGGGTCAACATTCATCTTGAGAAGCTGTTGGAGAAGGAAAATAAGGAGAAGAACATTCTCAGGCACATGAATAACCATTATTGGGCACGACATCATGTTTGTAAAGCAAGGATCAAGATCCTGAAAGCAAGACTAAGGAGGGCACTAAAGCGTTGCAAAAGGCATGATAGGCTCCAAATTTTGGCTGAAGCTTCTTTGGCCCAGCATAGTGCTTGATGAGGGACCTTCAACCCAAATTTCAAGAAATTTGGGAAAAAATTTGTCAATTTTGAATTTTTGAGCCTAAACACAAATTTTCCTACCCGACGCGTAGCGCCACTTGGCGCGCGCTTATAATTGGCAGCTCTTCTGGAGGAAAACTTTGCATTTTTGGATTTTTCATCAAAATTTATGCATTCCTATGGATTACCTAAGGATTTCGTCAAGTTCTGGGTTTCTTAAAGGGTCAAAAACACCCTAAAAATGGCCTTTCTGCCACTTTTTGCACACACAAGAAGAAGTGTTGGGAGATTGAACTTTTGGAGGGGAAAATGGCAACCAAATCTAGAAATTCCACTTGGGTTGGAAAGTAGACAGGCAGGGCTTTCCAAATAGCTATCCTGCGCTCAATTTGGATTTTGGGAAGACCCTAAAAATCAGCTCCACACTTGTGCTACGCATAGAGATTCTAGGCGCAGCGCATAGAGAAATTTGGCCTATTTTTCACTCAGCAGCTCACAATTTCGCCTAGTTTTGGCCAGTTTGACTTTTTCATGTAACTCTTGATGTACCTTGATGTAATTTCATGACCATGATGTAATTTTGGAACATTTTTACTCATTCTAGTAGGTTCATTCACCAAAAGGTGAAATGTAAGTGAATGGATCAGTTTCCTAGCATATAGAGGCAAGTTGTTTCATTGCCTATTTTCTAGTTCCTAGTTTAGATATGGTTGAAAAAACTCCTAGAATGATGAGCTATACCCCTAGAGTCATGGGAATGGGTTAGGCTTGTCTATATCATGTAGTTCTTTAGTCATTTTCAGGGTTGGACACTTGGGATATCTTGGCACTTCATTGTACATTTCATCTCTGCAATTTTGGCAAAGGAATAGACCAGGGTTTGCAACACTCTTTGGGATCCTTGTGGCTCTGTGTTTTGATGGTTTTTTTCTCTATGTAATTGTAAGTTCACTGATGTTTATGTGTACCATTTTCCTTCTCCTTTCTTCTTAAATTAAACAAATGAGTGTTAAAGGTGGAATTCATTAGCTTGCTTTGCTCTGCCTTCAGTTTTGTTTAATTTTCCATGTTTTCATCTGTTTGAAGAGGATTCTTGAAAACCTCTTGCCCTCTTCAGCTCCTCACCGGTCTAAACCATCCATTCTTTCAATATAAAGCATCAAAAAAATTGCCTTCCTTGCCCCAATCAGAACTCTGCAAAAACTAGGCCTCATCCCCGAACCCAAAACTGCCTTTCCCTTTGATCCAACAAAAACCCCCAAAAACACAATAAAACTCCTTCACTTATATACCTAGCATAAAATTAGCTTTTATTTCAATTCATCTCAAGCCCTATTGATTATTTTTGCTGAGATTGACCCGGAGAGAGCCCTCTCCTATTCTGGTAGGGCTAGCTACCAGACTGAGCGTGGTTTGATGTTACCCTGAACTCTGCCTTCTTTCAGCCTCAGGTATATTTAGGCAATAACACAAGTGAAATGAATGAGGGAAAGGAGATGAGATGAATAGCTTCGAAAAATGAAGGGAATGAGTGTGAGTAAAGGGAATGAGTATGAATGAAGCGAATGAGTGAAAGGGAATGGGTTTTGTGACAAACTAGATGAATGAAAACCCTCAATCAATGTAACTACCCTTGTTTATGATTGATTTTATTTAAGGAGGATGAAATAGGGATAATGTTAGGTAAAATTGACTCGGGATATAGTCAAAGTTGACTAGGGTAAATAGTAGTGGTTTTGGGGCACATGGTTTTTTGCACCCATGGTTTTGGCCCATGGTATTGCATGTAATGGAGCCTATAAAAAGGCTGGGAAGACTTCATTGTGATGTAGGGCCTGGAGGTGAGCAGTGAAGGCTCACTTGGCCGGATTGGCCAGGGTTTTGGCCAATGGTTAATGAAATTTCATTGGTTGGGTTTTTCCCTGGATTTGGGGTTTTCCCGGATAAACATCTATGTTTATGTTTATGTGATTTGTTGCTGGGTTTTGTATGTGTATTATTCTCTCGGTAAATATTTTATTTCTACGGTAAAATCTTAACAACTGGTATCAGAGCTTTGGTCCAATATTTTGACTTCAGAGGGACGCATCTGTTGTCATGGTTTTATTAGCCTGTAAATGGAGATATGATCTATTGTGCTGATATAGATCTAGATCTCAAACCAAATGGCTAGATTCTCGTAGCTGAGAAACGAGTTGTGGCTGAGCGTGCAAAAGTGATCCATGCTGAAATATACAACGCTGAATCCATGTGGAGATTCGTGATGTGGCCCTGACAATTTAAAATAAAATTCAGCCAACCTGGTGGAAAAATTCGCATGGAAATCTGGTGCCAGACTGTTGTATTTATAACCAGTGCTACTGGACTTCCAAATTCCTAGAAGGGACGCCGAAGGTGTAATCTCCTGCGATGGGGGCATCTGGAGAGTAGTAGTCGCGACGTCGTCTTCATACAGGAAGAAAAAAGAGAGACGGATATGGCTATGGGACAACGCAAGGTAGAGCTCATAGAGTTTCCAAGGCATAAGAAAGTTTTGTTTGGTATTCGTGGCATGGTCAAGAAGATCAAGGGCCTCTGCAGCTATCATAGGTTGAAACTGTGAGTAGTTGAGTGTGGATTTTGGGTCTCAAAGAATGCACAGAAGCGCTTCCCTCAGTTCTTAAATTCAGAGCAGCGTCAGGCCCAAATAAATTGGAATTTTCATCTTGTAATGTGATTCATAGCTGGGTAGAAAGCTATGCTAGGATCGATGCCTACGTCCTCCAATCTTGGACTTACGAGCGAGGATGGTATGGAGCAGACAACACAGGCAGAGGCATGGGCACTTGCACATAAGTAAAATTGACGGGCTTGGATGTGAGCTACGTAGAAGCAAGTTTAGTTGGCACGTGAACCAGTGCTTGTATTGGATCCACGCAGTCAACCAAGGAATGATCCACTATTGGCATCATCTTCATCAGATGCTCCAGAGGTTTTTTTTTTATCACACTCGTCCTCGGTTGTGGAATTCAGTTTTCACTTGGGTTTTGGACATTGGCGAGGTGTGTCTATTCGAAGAAACCCTGGTGTCTTTCATCTTCAGACCCACAGGTGTTCCAACTGGTTTTCTAAGCGCAAGAGTCAAAGAAAAACTGCTTTGGAAGGCGGGCCAGTATTAAGGGGAAGAACAAGGGAAATTCGATGGCCAACGACAAGGTTGAGGTCAAGAAGGAGGAGATCTCTATTTCTGAGAAGGTGGAAACCAAGGAAGAGCCTAAGGTAGAGAAGGACTCTGAAAAGCCTGATGATCCCGTGAACATGGCTATAGATGAAGTTGATGATGGTGCTCTAGAAGAAAAGACCAGAGGTTTGAAGAACGATGGAAAATCCATGGACTTGTAGAATGACATTCGTGGATACCCTCAGTGATGTGAGAAACTGAATTGGTTTCTTGGGTATATAAGTGTTTTTTCACAAGGGATGAGAGTTTATGAGGGAGATTGATTTCATATGTACAAAGACAACAACAATGAAACAAAAATTATTATTATAATGGAGTTAATTTTATTACATGTAAATGGGCATACTACTGTAAGACCTGGTATGGCATGCGTACCCCTGGGTAATCACTGGTAAAGTCTGGGTTAGACCTAGGTGATAGGGGGGATGTCAAGTTAACAATTACCCTGGGTAAAAATTTGAGGGGGGAAGAGCTAGAGTGAGCAGGGTTGTCTCACTTAGCAGGTTTGGCTGGATTTAGTCAATAATCCCCAAGTCAAGTTTAGGGGGGGAATTGTTAGGTAAACTTGACTCGGGATAGAGTCAAAGTTGACTAGGGTAAATAGTAGTGGTTTTGGGGCACATGGTTTTGTGCACCCATGGTTTTGGCCCATGGTATTGCATGCAATGGAGCCTATAAAAAGGCTGGGAAGACTTCTTTGTGATGTAGGGCCTAGAGGTTAGCGGTGAAGGCTCACTTAGCTGGATTGGCCAGGGTTTTGGCCAATGGTTAATGAAATTTCATTGGTTGGGTTTTTCCCCTGATTTGGGGTTTTTCCGGATAAACATCTGTGTTTATTTTTATGTGATTTGTTGCTGGGTTTTGTATGTGTATTATTCTCTCGGTAAATATTTTATTTCTGCGGTAAAATCTTAACAGATAAAACAGTGATCACAAGCTTAAAATTAGGTTTTTCTTAGGGTTACACTTCAATTGATTAAATGATGACCAAAATATCTTTAAAATGGGTTATGGTATGCACTTACCACTTAACAGTGCTTTGGAGGACTTTGGCAAATATTTGAAGCATATTTGAAGTGATTCAGATTGATGGATCACTTCACAGTCTTCTCTGGCTAGGCGCGCAATGCCAGTGGTAAGCACGCAGCGCCTTTGCAAGGGCGCAGAGCCAAGCTCCAGGCGCGCAGTGCCTTCAAAAAATACGTTGAGGAAATAGGGCAAGGGCGCAGCGCCAACTCCCAGGGTCGTAGCGCCAAGGCAAATGTGCAGCACTAAGTGCTGAATGCGCATCGCCAAGGAATTTTGACCAAATTCACTCAAAACTTCATAAATTTTTCCTTTGTTTAATGGATTTTACTCTTTGAAAGGAAAAAATGACTCCTTTGAAGTGTTTGATGAGCTTTTATAGACAAGTGGAATTTGATTTAATTTGAAAAACCCACTTTCTTATGTTTTAAAGTATTTTTCTTTTTCTCACTAATACTTTTTGACACTTTTTCATTACAGGTTTCTAAAGTCATGAAGTTGGCTTTTCTTTTTATCATTGAGGCTTGACATGTTCATTTTGAAAGCTTTGGGATTCACATATAGTAGCACCTTCAAAATCTTCTGTAGTTTCCACTATAAAATTCAACTCATCTTTTTCACCCTCTCTAGTCATTTTTTTCAAATCTCTAAGTACCTACAGTTCTTTCACATCAATCATCAGTGTTGTCTTCTAAGTTCTCTATAGCCCTTTCAAGTTCATTCATTTCTATCCAGTTCACCTCGCCTTTTTCCATATTCCATCAACAATTTCTGATAGACTTTCTTCATGTTTGGCATTGTGTGCTTCCTTCATGTCATTTTCTTGCAAGTAACCACTACTTTGGCACTCAAATGGACTGTCAAGTTTGTAACCTGTGTAATCTACAAGACCAAGTTTTTCCCTTTCCCTTGCTGCAATTTTTTTTCATTCAGGAGTAGACAGCCTAAATCATCAATACTTTCTGCTGATAAATCTTCCAACACCTCTACAAAAGTGCCAAACTTTGTCCCATTTTTCTCACTTGCAGGTTCTGGACTGAGAAGATAATCCTCCTTGGAAATAACCATGCCTTGACATTTGATTACATCTGAGCCAGATTCTAGCAAAGGAAAAGAAGTGCCTAAAACATCCAAGGATTTTGGGGAGCCAGAAGAATGCTTGTCATAATCAATCCTTCTCATATGTGTGTTGATCTCATTGGAATGAAAAGATGACTTTGAAAAATTTAAAACCCTAATGACCTAATTGGAGTGCTTTTTGACCTAATTTTGAATGAAATTTGGCTTAAAACTTTCAAGTGAAAAGAGCATTTCCAAAAGTTCTATTATGCTCAAGGGGACATGGGAATGCGTTAGCCACAAGAAATCTTAGAGGGAGGATGGAGTTTATTGATCGGGGATAATGGGGAAATGAGGTTTTAGGTAGGAAAGAAGGATGAAAATGAGAGGTATAAGCCCATACTGAGTCTTTAAGAGAAACAAGGTGACTTTGAGATGGAAAAATGATAGATAGGGGAAAAGGTTTTATGAATATAATGAAGGCAGTGAGATTTCTGAAACTCAAGATATTCAAGGAACATGGTTTTCAGAAAACTATAACCATTCTATAGTCATCCAAATATAGTGAAAAATATTGATGACTAACAGTTTCTCCACTCTAGGATGGCAGCTCCTTCAGGAGGTGTCAAGAACCTCAGAGTTTAGATCTCTGGAATTTGTATATCAATGCCTTGCTTGTTCTTGGGGGATTCCTCTTTCTTCAATTGTTGATTTGTTGCTGTTCTTTGAAGCTGTGATCTTTAAAATATGAAAAACATGATTTCTTCAACTCATCTCTACCTACCCATCATACCTTTCCTAGCATTTTTTCTTCATTTGGGTGCATTTAGATTGGCAAACCCCTAACATCATTTTTATTTTGAAAGCATAAAAACTATCTATTTCTACCCTTATATCATCTAAAGGCTCAGGTTAGACTGATGAACTCTTTTATTTTTCTACCTAATCTACTTATCAGTCAAGTTTAAATAGTTTGACAGATCTTCATTCTCTAATCTATCGACATAAAATTTAAAACATGACCAAATCAAGGTTAATCAGTTTGATTTGTCATGAGCTATGGAATTTTGGACAAGTTGCACACAAATTATTTTGCAAAAGTAAAACTAGAAACTGAGGGTTATAATTTGGAATTTCTCATTCATCCCTCTCTTTTCCATTTGGTTCAGATTTTCACTTTGGGAACCAATATCTTTTCCTAACCTATTCTACTAATAAGCCAAGTTTAAATAGTTTGGAAAATCTTCATTTTCTAACTTATCAGCAGAAATTTAAAACATGTTCAATCATGATTAGGTTGTATGACTGAACAAGACTTTCCTTTCTCAAAAGTAGTGGCATTTGGACTTGCACACTTTCAGAGATATTCTTTTTTGGTATGGGGCTTTACCTTTTCTTTTATCTGCCCTCTTTTCTTCTTCTTTTTTTTTGTGTTTATCTTTATGATCCTTTATTCAAGAAATGTTATGTACAATGAATAAAGCTTTAAACTGATATTTTTAACAAAAATAGTGCTTGAGCATCCTGCCATTGACAAGACCTCCAAATAATTTTGTTCCATCCATTTCTTGTAGGAAAAATGCATTGTTACCTCTTGCAGAATGGATGATGTATGGACCCTTCCATATATTGTCAAATTTCCCATGCTTTCCTTTGTCCTTTCTTCTTGAATCCCACTTCAGCACTTTGTCTCCTATGTTGAATTCATCTACTTTGGTCCTACTATCAAATATTTTCTTAATATTCTCTTGCATGCTTGTGTACTGTTGTATACTTCTTCCGTTGATTGCTACAATTGAATGGTTTGGTTCAACCTCATTTGTATATCATTCTCATCTGCCTGTACCTCTTGAAAAAGCTTCATCACTGGGACTCCCAAGAATGTTGGAAAAATTGCATCCATGCCATACACTACCTGATAGGGAGACATGTTAATTGATTTTTTGTTTGTTAATTTGTCTTCCCATAGTGCATGCACCAGTTTTTTATGCCATGACTTTTTGTTCTCTTCCAGTAATTTCTTGATGATATTTACCAAAATTTTGTTAGAGGACTCATCCAACCCATTACCTTGAGGGTAATAAGTTATATAATTCCCTAATGTAATATGATACTTGTGGAAAAATTCCACCATTCTCTTGGATTTAAAAGCAACAGCATTATCAGTGATGATTTTCCTTGGACAACCAAATCTGGATAGAATATTGGTTTCAAGGAATTTGATGATTACTGATTCAGTGGCAGTCCTTGAAGGGATGGCTTCTATCCATTTGATGAAATAGTCAGTTGCAATGAGGATCCATTTATGTTGAGAAGAAGAGGAAGGGTGGATTTCACCAATGAAATCTAAACCCCATTGTTGAAAAGGAGTTTCAACACTGATAGATTGTAAAGTCAAAGGTAGTAGTTTTCTTTTTCCCTCAAAGATTTGGCATTTTTTCCAAGTCACTACTAGATTGTGGATATCAGGGAAAAGAGTGGGCCAATAGAAACCAAATCTAAGAATTTTGTTGGCAGTGGTTTTCCAATAGATATGAACTCCACATTCTCCTTCATGAAAATCATGCATGATTCTATCTGCATCTTCTTCAAGTAAAAATTTAAGCAAGATACCAATAGAATTTTTCCAATATAAAGCTTTATCTAGAATGAAAAAATTTACAGCCTTTAGTTTCAAGAATCTAGCCTTTGTTTTGGACAAAGAAGGAGGAGAATTTAGATTAAAAATCACATATAATATATCAGCATACGAGAGTGAGTTCAGAAATGCTTCTTCAATAGGTGGAGTCGCCAGCTCCTCTTGTTCATCCAAGGAATGTATCATGTTTATGTCCAGTGCTTGAAATTTTTCTTCAGCCATCAGTTTGGCCACTCCTTGCCCTTTGATCAACTTGGTGGGCTTGATTTCCAGATCATAATCTAAGATGACAACAATTCACTTACCTATTTTACCATCAGGATCCTAATTTAGTATGTCCTTAACAACTGCATGAGGAACAAAAGCAATGACATGTGAATGCAAGATGTAAACTCTGAAATATTTTAATTCTTTGATTAAGGAAAAATCTTGTTTTTCCATAATGCTATATTTCAGAGGTGCATCCCTTAGTGCCTTGCTGAAGAAATCTATGGGATGTTCTTGTCCCATTATGTTATTTTGTAGTAATACTATAGGAATTGTGTGTTTTGATGCAAATGAGAAGATGAAAATTCCTTGGTAAATTCAAGGTTGATTAGAACTGGTGTTTGGGTAAGTGCTTGTTTTACCAGTTCAAAAGATTGATTTTCTTCTATGGTCCATTTGACTCCTATTTTTCTTTTCATCATATTTGTAATGTTTCTTAGGAGTTCTGAAAGGTTTGGTATGAACCTTCTTAAGAAGTTGATCTTTCCAATGAAAGATTGCAACTCTTTGATGTTCCTAGGGTGACAGATCTGAAATATCCCCTCAATCCTTTTTGGGTCTATCTTAATCCCTTCTTCAAATATGATATGGCCTAAAAATTTTCCTTCTTGAAGACCAAACAAAGTTTTCTTAGGATTTAAAAATAGACCATACTTTCTACATTTTTCAAAGACCTTTCTTAGGTGAACTAGATGTTCTTCATCATATTTTTAATAGACAGTTATGTCATCAAGATATATCACAATGAATTAACCTATTTCTTCGGAAAAATAAATGTCCATGGCTCTTTGAAAGGTGGCCCCAGTAGTAATTAACCCAAAAGGAATTTTGACATAAATGTAGGTGCCCCAAGGTGTAGTGAAGGTGGTTTTATGTTGATCATCTGGGTGTACTAGCACCTGATTATACCCTGAAAAACCATCAAGAAAATATATTATTTTGGAGCCTACTACCCTTTGCAATATATGATCCATCTTAGGTAAAGGATAGTTTTCTTTCAGGGAGGCTTTGTTTAAATTTCTAAAGTCTATGCATAGCCTAATTTCCCCTATTTTCTTCCTCATTGATACAAGATTTGAGACCCATTCTGAGTACCTGAGTGGGACTATTATTCCAACATCATACATATTTTTATTTCTTTCTCAACCAGAGGCACTAGGACAGGGTTTATTCTGCGTAATTTCTGATTAAATGGTTTATGGTTTTCCTTGAGAGGAATCTTATGCTAAATGATGTTTGTATCATAGGACTTCAAATCCTCATAGACCCATGCAAACACATCCTTAAATTATTTGAGCAACTCAATGTATTTTTGTTTTATGAGGGCTGGTAGTGTTTTGGAAAGTTTTATCATTTTAGGTTCTTCTTCACTACCTATGTTTCATTCTTCTACATCAGTTTCAGTGGATTCTATTTTAGGCTTCCTAGCAACATCATTAAAATCAAACAGTTCTTCTAAGGGGATAAGTCCTTTTGGAAATAGATCGTCTTTTCATTGCAATACCTCAAGGTCCTTTTTATCTTAATCTTCACACAATTCTGCCTCATCAGGGTGTTGTAACATATTTATATCAGCAACATAGGGTGGCTTTGTTTTGTATTTTTTTTTTCTCAGCAGAGTAGTCCTCTTCATGATTCCAGTCTGGTTTTGGCATTTCAAACTCATTTTGGGACTGCAAGAAGTCTTAAATATGTTTTTCACCTTCAAAAACTTGACAATAATCTATGTTATCAGGTACTGTCGGTCTGCTTTTGACCTTTACCATGTATTGTTCATTGGCATAAGGCAGTTGGCAAGTGTTGGAAGCGAATGCTAGTTCATTTGCAAGGTTGTTTTGAGTTCTTGAGAAAGAGGTAAGTTCATATTTTTCAAATGTTTTTAGGAGGTCTAAGGCAGTATTTCTATATTCTCTTAACTTGGGATTTTTGGCTGAATATTCTCCTTTAATTTTCCTAATAATTAGCTCAGAATCTCCCTCAACGGAAATCTTCTTAGCTCCTATATTTTTCAATAACTGTAAACCTAGGAGAAGAGCATCATATTCAACAATATTGCTTGTACATTGAAAATATAGCTTGTAAGAGTGACCTTCATTAGTGTTGTATATCCAAACACCTACTCCTGAACCAGCTTTGCCACAAGATCCATCAAAGCTCATGTTCCAAAGAGTTTCAAGTTCAGACTTGCCATTGTGTTGTTGTTCATGGCTGCTATGATTTTGACTACTATGTTCCTCATTTTGTGTTTGGTTTGATTGTTCTGACTCGTCTAGCTCTTCCTCTTTTCTATCTACTTGTTCATTAATGTCATCTTCATTGTAAAAAATAAACGAATCAAGGTCTGAATGGAAATAATAGAGAGGGGTATTATTCGGCTGATCTCGGGTGCTTACCTTGTATTTCATGTGAGTTTCTCTGTACAGTCTTCCCGTTTGGTTAAAGACTGGAATGGTAGCATATGTCATGTCCATTTGGAGGGATCCTTGGAGTTTGTTTCCCCATGATCTTGATAAAAGCATGTCATATTTTGGGGGAATGTCAGCCACTACAATATCCATTACAAGGCTCTTGGCTCGTATTTGTGCCAGATTAACGCATATATCTTTGATTAGGCCCAGACATTTAACTCTACTTGAATCAAAAGGGTACAAGTCTTTGTATGGTCTGGTTATTTCAAGGCCTAATATTTCCATCACTACCTTCGGCATGAGGTTATGTGAATCACCAGAGTCTAGCATGGCATTGTGTAGGAGTTTTTCATGGACGTTTAAACTGACATAGAATGGAGGCACACCTCCCTCTTGAAACTTTCCCTCTACCTCTGGTCCAAACAACAATGATGGCTTGTCATCAGTCAGATTTAGAGTATCAGTGTTATTTCCTATGTTTAAATCCTTAAAAACTTGAGATCTATATACATCTTGAGTCACTAATTCAATAAGGGGTATGGCTATTTTGATCTTGGAAATTTCACTCTCAATACTAAATGGTGTTTGTGTTCTTCGCAGATACAAATCAGTGTTATGAGACATGGTTTTTTTCACAACTTTAATTTGTTGATTCTTAGTTTGAATCTCGGTTAAAAGATTTTTTTCAGGGCCACTAGTTGATGTACTAGGGCAACTTTGATCACCCTCCTGTTGGATAATTTTGCTTTTGTTTTGATCAGAATTCTTAGCCATTGTGTTTGTATTTTCTTCTGTCCTTTTAGGACTATTTTCAGGGGTCTTCCTAGTAGAAATTTCTAGTTTGATCTTCTTCGGGATGTCTTTTGTTTTCCTACTCCTGA
The DNA here is from genome assembly GCA_034641835.2 of Pinus albicaulis. Classification (NCBI taxonomy): domain Eukaryota; kingdom Viridiplantae; phylum Streptophyta; class Pinopsida; order Pinales; family Pinaceae; genus Pinus; species Pinus albicaulis. Next base: position 34,986,885 of record MU968363.1, read on the forward strand.
GGTCATACTGCCTATGAACCACCATGATAGAATTTTCAAATCCTAGTTTATATTCTTCAGAATCCTCATATGTTCTTTCATTTTGGTTAGAGGAAAATAGACCTTTTTCTTCTTTTGTGAGAAAAACAATGTCCTCATTATCAGAGCCTATTAGATTCACATGGTTTTCTTCTGTCTCCTCAGTCTCCCTTTCCTCTTCATCTACATATTTTTCTTGGAAATGAGGTCTGATTTGCTGGTCATTTTCTCTTTGTCTTATTTGGGGAGGATCTCTTCTAAAGTTTTGGTTTTTGTTTCTGTTTTGAGGATTTGTTTGGTTTTCCTTAGGGGGTGCTCTTTCATTCAAGTTAATTTTCTCTATCATCCTTTCCATTTCCCTAACTAGATTGTCAATTTTAGCATCATATGTGGAGGCCATAGGTTCCTCTTTGTATGTAACCCTCTTTTTTATTCTCATTCTAGCCCTTTTAGCAATTAGATTGGCTTCTACACTTACTTCTCCCCTTTTCATGTCTTCTAAGCTAAGGGGATCTCTTTCTCTTAATTGGTAAGTCATTTCTGGATCAAAACCATCTAGAAATTTTACAAGGGATAGGCCTTGTGGGGGTTTCATGTGGGGAGGAAGTGCATTATATACACTACTGAATCTATTGCAGTAGTCTTGGACACTCTCTCCAACATTTCTCTTAGGTTTTTCATACTCTGATAGGAATTGAAGAGGATTTTTTTTAGTCTCCCACTTGTTTATGAATGCTTGATGAAGGGAAGGGAGATCATGAATGATATTAGGGGTTAATATCTTGAAAAATTTCTTTTCTTCTCCCCCTAAAATTTGGGCAAAAATTATCATTTGTATGGTCTCATCTTCTATTTCTTGGTAGTCGAAAGCATCATTCATCCTCTCTACATGTTGTTGGGCAGTTGTAGGGTCAGTTCCATTAAAGTGAGGGATTCTAAATTGATAATCCCGTGACATAGGTAGTAAAGTTTGTGGTAGTACCAATGGGGCAAACCATGCTACCAGGATTTGAGGTAAAGGAACCCAAGGAGGATTTATAAGAGGGTTTTTGAGGGGGGTGGAGGATGAAATGGAGGGGTTTTAACAATGGATGCATGAGTGGGGGTAGCATATGTACTTGGACCTATTAGTTGATATTAAGCAGATTTGGAACGAAAGGAGTCAAAGTGTTGGAGAAGCTGAAGATCAAGAGGAGTGGAAGGAGAGGCTTCTCTACTAGGACTCTGATGTATGCTGGTAGGCTCAAGGTTTTTCTGGTCTATCCAACTTTGAGAATTAGTTTTGAATAGGTTTCTTCTATGGTGTAAGTCAAATTGGATATCTTGCAAGGATGTAAGGTTTTCAGGAACGGATTTTTCTTTGTGAATTGGTCTGACAATAGTTGAATCTTCAGTCCTAGAATTTTTTCTTAATATTCTTTTTGGGTCATCAACTATAGCAGGAGGGTTTGGGTCAGGGTGAGATCTGGTGTAGATTCTTTGTGAAGCCAAATTTTAGACTCAAAATACAGAGAGGCTAAAATTTTATGATAGTTTTGAAAACAAAACCAATTTGTAAGAATATCGAATTCACATAGTATGTGACTGGGCTCTATACTATTAGGATTTATTAATACATTCCCAGGGGAGTCTGTGAGAATTAGTATCTAGTCAGCAGGCCTACTGACAACCAGTGGAGTCACCAAGTGGATGATGTTAACTATTTTGAAGATTTGTTTGTTGTCCACCATCAACAACTAGATACCAATCTTGAGGTGTTTTTGGATTTTCTGAGTTCTTTATAGAACACTAAGATTTTTCAATAAGTGTGTCCCCAGTGGAGTCGCCATTATATTAGGTCTCTATAATTTTTCAGATTGGCAAGACGAAATAAACAAGGGTAGCATCAAGCAAACTTTTGAGTCCAAGGACCTAGCCTTCCTAGACTCAGAGAGGGCTCTCTCTATATTTGTATAAAATATATAACTTGATTGATTTAGGGTGTTGATTTTAGGCTAGTTAAAATGACAGGGATTGTGTGTTTTGTTTTTTTTGGTTGCTTGTCAAGAAGAACAGATAGGGTAAGAGAAGTTCAAACCATTGGGCTATGGAGTCTGTGAAAATTTTGAGGAGTACATCGGTAAATCAAGGGTGTTTCAAAGGGAAAGCTAACAAAGCCAAATGTATCTTAATAGCTTATGTGGGTGCGAAATGAACATTAAGTTGTGATTTTTAGTAGCTTAAAGGGAAATTAAGAATCCTTTAACATGTACTAGAACAAAAAGAGCCTTTAAGATTACTATTTTTAAGAAAGAACCGAACGACAGGGCATACCATAAACTTCTTCGGCCAAACCCTAGTAAGTAAAATTTAAGACAACCATCCATCAAACCCTAGAGAGCAGGGAACTCCTAAATTCTCTAGCTATTCACTTTCAGACAAAGAAAACATTTAAGATAACATTTCAATAATGATTAAAGAGTAGGGAACTCCTAAATTCTTCAATCAGACTTCAAAGACCTTCAAAGTGACTATCAAGATGGACCAAACGACAGGGCAAACCATAAACTTCTTTAGCCAAACCCTAATAAATAAACTTCAAAGAAAGCCTTGAGAACAAAATTTCAAGAAGAAACAAAGGATAGGGAAAACCATAAACTTCTTTGGTTGGACTCTACTGAGTTAATCTCAAGAAAAAAAACTAGATGGAAATGGAGAGCAGGGAACTCCAAGTTCTCCAATCAAATCTAATAGAGGAAAACATTTAAACGACAAAAAGCAGACAGAATTAAGGTGCCTCTAACAACATATCTTAACCTAAATTTTATATCCTGTTATAAGGGAAATTGATGCAAAAAATGGAAAACATAAAGAAAACAATTACAAGATCAGAATAACATCACCATTTAAATAAGTTCATGAATCCTGTGAATATGCTTGCTCCATTGATATTCAGTCCAAAATAGTTACAAAGCTTCAAAGCCAACTTATTTACAACTCAAATTCTATGAGGTATTCATCTCAACAACCAACCAACAAAAATTATGAAGCATACATGCAATATTTATCTAGAAAATTAGGAGGTGAACCCTAGCTAGGGTTTTAGATGTGATTTATTACATATTTAATGCATTTTTACCATTGAGACCATGGAAGGCCCAAGGAAAAATATATAAAACTCATTCATTGTAATAATAACTCCTAACATAAATTCTAAGCTAATTTTGGAATAATTTTTAATTTAAGGCTTCACAATAAATTTTTCAATAACTCATGGCAAGGGTGCAACGCCAAGGTACAGGGGCACAACGCCAGTGAAAACGCGCAGCGCCAAGGCAGGAAAATGGCATGCCGTGCAGCTAACTTTTGGATGCCTTCCCAATGTTCAAATGAGCTCCATGATGGCTCATTGGAAAGGTATCTGAGTCTATTTTCCAAATAGGCTTTCACTTTCCAAAATGGTGCCCATTTTCTTTATCAAAAATATGTTCTCCCAAGACTTCTAAACATGCAGCGCCAGTGCCAAAAAGAGGGCAGAAAGGTGATTTTTTGGTAGTTTTTGGCCCTTTTGAAGGACCGATTTTTCTCCAAACCTCCTGAAACTTTCTGAGGTTGATGTACTTGTCATTATTAATATGAATATGCTGAAATTTCACCATTTGGATGCCCCAAAAAGAGCGCAGGGCCAGTGGCGTTGTGCGTTTGGCCAATTTTCTGCAAGTCAAACTGTCAAAAATTAAAAATGTGCACAAAAGTGCCAAAATTAGAATTTTGCTTGTTGATCAAGGTTTAGAGGTTTTGAGGGACACCTCAACAAGGATATTTAGCTTCTCTTTCTCCTTTTCTCAATGAAATCCCGAATCTTTGCAAGGGCATGTTTGAGCTTAGCACTTGCAATCCTGTTTCTCATGGCATAATGTCTTGCCATCTTCCTCTAAATGTCAGTGTATCTCTTTTCCTTCTCTATCAGGCCTTCTAGATGCAAATTGGCTCTCTCAAGCCAAGGCTCTCTGTCTCCATCAATATCTATGGCAAGAAACTCACTTGGAGTGAGTTGCTCTGAGTGAGTTGCTCTGCCAATTCTGCCTCTTTTTGCCTTTCTCGGGCTAAAGCCCTCTTCATCCCAATTGTCTTTGGTCTCTGCCTATGAAGTTGATCTTCCTCATCATCACTTTCATCAAAAATACCCAAGTCCTCATCTAGAAAAGCCTTGGCCTTTCCTGCCTCTCTTTGAGCTCTGATTGCCCTGACCTCACTGATGGTCTGCTTTGTCTCCAACTGTTGATTCTCTAGATCAAGAAAGTTAATCACATTCTTTTCTCTACCAAGGTTAGCTTGAAGCTCACTAATCTTGGCATATTTTTTTTTTATCAACATATTGGTGATTCCGATCTCATCCCCATCATCAAGGTCAATCAACTGAAACTCCTGCTCAGTTTCGTTTTTATCCTCCTCGTCAACAATGATATGCTCTGTACCCTTTTCCTTGCCCTTGTCAACTTTTTTTGCTGATGAAGAAGGCATGGCCCCTTTCACCTCAAGTGAATAAAACACATGCATGTGGCCTCTATGATAGGTCAAAGGAAATGGCTCAATATCATTCATTTTAGTACCAGCTATCTGTTGAGCATTGGAAAAGGTATGAATTCACCATGTATTTCTTTATCTTTTTCCTTTAAACATAACTCTTTTTATTCTAGAAAGATGATATATTGAGGGATTATGATATAATTGCAAAGATTAATGTTTATTGTGAAATTGGCTAAATATTGTCTTTTATTCTAAATATGAAACAAATGAAGTGGGAAACCACCATTCAAAAGGCAAAGCTAAAGCAGGAGTAGCTGTTGTTCCTCCAGCAAAGGGCCGTATCCAGACAAGAAGGATGAAATCAGAATGCATAGTTAAGGAAAGGCAAGGAACGACACGACTATAGCACAAGAAGATGAAGCGTTAGCTAAAAGAGGAAAATAGAACGAATCCCTCAGGATCTTTCGATCCTGAGGGATCACTGTTCAAAGTTTATCTTTGTTTCTTGTATTATCCGCCAAGTTGTTATAAAAGGCAGCGCCTGTAGAAATCGAGAGGGGACGATTATCATTGAAACTTATTTTGTAATTATAATTTCATTGACTCTCGTGATTCAAGTAGAGAGCGACTGTTTGTAAACGCTGTTATGCATGATTAATACATGATTTAGTTTTCGTTCCATCACTTGACTCTGGAGTAGCTCAGAGGTGTTTCCCTAGCGGCTAAGGGCCCGGCCCTAGTGGATCCACTTTCTCTTTTTTATTATTATCTTTCGATTATATTTGTGTGATGGTTTTCATTTATTTTCATTACAATTTTAAGTTTAACATTTTACTGTTTTACTGCTTTATAATCTTGGTGTGTTGCATTGTTGAATCGCGTTGTCGTTCCTTTTCAATTCAACAAGAATCTTGATCCCTGTATAACTTATCTTGTTATGATTTAACAAAGCTTCACTGTTCAGCATCTTCTATTCTATTCCAGTTGCTATTCCATTCCATTTGTTGTTCTGTTCTGATTGCTGTTCATTTTGGATTTTTGTTTAATAGATTTTTTTGTTCGAATCCATTAGATAGAGTTTGTTGTTCAATAGAATTTGTTTTTCAATTCCATTAGATAGAGTTTGTTGTTCATTTCTATTGTTGTTCAATTCCAATAAAATAGATCTACTGTTCATTTCAGTTAATTATTTTACAGTTCCTTTCATTCCTACAAAGAGTTTCTTTTTGCTTTTGAGAGCTTGCCTAGTTTACTTTCATTAGTAGCATTAGTGATTTGGTTCAGTTTCCATTTAATTGCTTTAGTGTGGAGTGTAAGATCATCAACTGTAAAGGACATCGTTTATTGCTACCTATGTTCTCAAATTGATTGTCTTGTTCTTATTTGATTTCATTTACATCAGTTACCAAAGGGAAGAGTTAATACTACTACCCCCTTGACTGATGATTGATGAGAGAATGATTGGATTTCAGAGCATTTAATTTCATGTTATTGTAGTTAGAATTCATTTCCAAGCATACGTTTACTCTTGTATTTATAACACTGTACTGCATATTGGAGAGCATTACTCTTAGATTGAATTGCAGCCTCAGAGACAGTACACTCTTGAAATAAAAAATCGTACCTGGATTGATAATTAATGTGAGATAAATAGGAATTAAAAAGACACCTTTTATACCTCAACACTATCCCAATATCTCTTTCATGACTTGAGTCTCTAGTATCATGATTTGACGGTGAAGGGTGGTGGAAAGGTGATGAGGAAGGATCATCATGAGGTGAATGGATGTGAGTGGGTGGAGATGTATGAGCAACGATATGTGATGGAGGAATGGATTCAGGAGGATGGAATGATGAAGGAACATCCTGCTCATGATGAACAGGTGTGGAAGTGAAAACCTCATTGGCAATGAATGTATCCCATGAAATGTTTGTCTATTGTAGCTTATGCATGACCACCATATTGATGAGTGAATGATGAAATAGGCTCTGTATTTGCTAATTATAATCTCCCTTTGCACAATGTAAACCACTCTGTCAATGCTACAGAAAATATAATATGGTATATGCAACATCCTAACTCTAGTGAAATGTATAAGAAGACGGATATGGTATGAGTAGAGGTGGGAAAACCTTCCCTCACAAGTGAAATACTTCATTATTATCCTCATCATGGGTGCATATCTATCAAGAATATGAGAAAAAGGTAAGATGGACTTGTTGTGATCTTTGTACCTAGGTTTGAGGTATAGTTCATAATAGCTCATGTCCAATTTTTCTTGTTTAAACCACCTCTCTCCTACACTAGGTATCCCTGTAGCAGCTGCAATGGAATTGGAGGACATCTCAAATGTAACTCCAGCAAGATTGACCTTCTTGTCATGTAGATTGATGATGAATAGTCTTGTTAACTCCAGGTGATTTTGGACTTGCTGCACTCTCTCACAAAATTCAAAACAACCCACATGTTTAAAGAAAGAAACAGTGAGAGGAGAGGCCATGAGTTCCCTTGTATTGATGGGTTAAAACTTGTTTATCTTCCCTCCCTTATGATCATGTCTTCTTGGCATTTGTGCCTCACCAACCATGCCACTGTCTTCTTCTTTTGACATCTCAAATTCTGTTTTGTGAAAACCCTAGGGTGCAAGTGAAATGAATGAGGGGAAGGAGATGAGATGAATAGCTTTGAAAAATGAAGGGAATGAGTGTGAATGAGGGGAAGGAGGTGAGATGAATAGCTTTGAAAAATGAAGGGAATGAGTGTGAATGAAGGGAATGAGTGAAAGGGAATGGGATTTGTGACAAAATTTATGAATGAAAACCCTCAATCAAAGTAATTACCCTTGTTTATGACTGATTTTCTCTAAGGAGGATGAAATAGGGATAAAACAGTGATCACAAGCTTAAAATTAGGGTTTTCTTAGGGTTACACTTCAATTGATTAAATGATGACAAAACTAGCTTAAAAATGGGTTATGCTATGCACCTACCAATTAACAGTGCTTTGGAGGACTTTGGAAAATATTTGAAGGAGATTTGAAGTGATTTGGACTGATGGATCACTTCACAATATTCTCTAGCTAGGCACGTAGTGCTAGTGGTAAGTGCACAGCGCCTTTGCAAGGACGCAATGCTAAGCTCTAGGCACGCAACACCTTTAGAAAATGCGTTGAGGAAATTGGGCAAGGGCGCAGCGCCAACTCCAAGGCGTGTAGTGCCAAGGCAAACGCGCAGTGCTAAGTGCTGAATGTGCATCGCCAAGGAATTTTGACCAAATTCACTCAAAAATTCACAAATTTTTCCTTTGTTTAATGGCTTTTACTCTTTGAAAGGAAAAAATGACTCCTTTGAAGTGTTTGATGAGCTTTTATAGACAAGTGGAATTTGATTTAATTTGAAAAACCCACTTTCTTATGTTTTAAAGTATTTTTCTTTTTCTCACTAATACTTTTTGACACTTTTGCACTGCAGGTTTCTAAAGTCATGGAGTTGGATTTTATTTTTCTCATTGAGGCTTGACATGTTAATTTTGACATATTTGGGATTCACATACAGTAGCACCTTCAAAATCTTCTGTAGTTTCCACCATAAAATTCAACTCATCTTTTTCACCCTCTCTGGTCATCTTTTTTAAATCTCTAAGTGCTTGCAGTTCTTTTACAACAATAATCAATGTTTTCTTCTAAGTTCTCTATAGCCCTTTCAATTTCATTCATTTATGTCCAGTTCACCTCACCTTTTTCCATATTCCATCAACAATTTTTTATAGACTTTATTCATGTTTGGCTTTGTGTGCTTCCTTCATGTCATTTTCCTACAAGTAATCACTACTTTTGCACTCAAATGGACTATCAAGTTTGTAACATGTGTCATCTACAAGACCAAGTTTTTCCCTTTCCCTTGCTGCAAATTATTTTCATTCAGGAGTAGACAGCCTAAATCATCAGTACTTTCTGTTGATAAATCTTCCAACACCTCTACAGAAGTGCCAAACTTTGTCCCATTTTTCTCACTTGCAGGTTCTGGACTGAGAAGATAATCCTCCTTGGAAATAACCATGTCTTGACATTCTATTACATCTGAGCCAGATTACAGCAAATGAAAAGCAGTGCCTGAAACATCTAAGGATTTTGGGGAGCCAGAAGAATGCTTGTCATAATCAATCCTTCTCATATGTGTGCTGATCTCATTGGAATGAAAGGATGAATTTGAAAAATGTAAAACCCTAATGACCTAATGGGAGTGCGTTTTGACCTGATTTTGAATGAAATTTGGCTTAAAAATTTCAAGTGAAAAGAGCATTTCCAAAAATTCTATTATGCTCAAGGGGACATGGGAATGAGTTAGCCACAAGAAATCTTAGAGGGGGGATGGAGTTTAGTGACCGGGAATAATGGGGAAATGAGGTTTTAGGTAGGAAAGAAGGATGAAAATGATAGGTATAAGCCCATATTGAGTATTTAAGAGCAACAAGGTGACTTTGAGATGGAAAACTGATAGATAGGGAAAAAGGTTTTATGAAGATAATGAAGGAAGTGAGATTTCTGAAACTCAAGATATTCAAGGAATATGGTTTTCAAAAACTATAACCATTCTATAGTCATCCAAAGATAGTGAAAAATACTGATGACTAACAAACACATTCCTCTTTCAACTGAACTGAAAATGAAAATTGATTCCTTTGAACCTCTTGACAGTCAGGATTTCCCTTCCTTTTTTCTGGAAATAAATGCATTCATGGAATATTATTTTCAATATGAAAGATATGAGAAATAATCAGTCACATTATGATACTCTGAATTACAGGAGTCTAACAGTGGCTCCATCTAGGGATGGCATCTCCTTGAGGAGGTGTCAAGAATAGCATAGATTAGTGGCCTAATCCATTGGGCTGATCCCAAATCTGCAGCCTGAACTGCTACAATCTCTATGGCTGAAAATCTTCAAGTTGAAATCAATGCTCTCTGCAAACTAAATTCTGGAACACACTTGATCTAAAACTAAAAAGAAATCTGAAACTAAAACTGGAAAAATGCTCAAAGTACTAAGCTTATTTTCACACCTACCTATCTACTCTAACTTACAGATGATATATACACTAAGTGAACTCTTCTTTCCAATGTAACCAATCAAGTAAATGACTACATGATTGATTCTTGCTCACCTATTTGAGCAGGCTAAAAAAAAAAAAGTGACCACTCCCATCTCAATTTCCATTGAACATACGTGTTCAAATTTTTCCTTAAATCTTGCCACAAACCATTCATGGCATACAATACTCCTTCTTTAGATGATTCTAAGAGGCTAGCAAAAGGATCTTGGAATAATAACTAGTCCTGAGGATTCAAATAACGTGCTTCATCTAGGACTACTCTTTGTTCCAATTTATTATGCTCAGGATCCTTCTTAAATAAAATATCTATACATTCTTCATGTTCATCTGATATGGCATCCTCATTGTATACCAATATGTTGTCCTCAAGCAAACCTGATATGTCTTGACTAAGATTGCTGAATTTTGGTTGAAGGCCATCATTTTGATGAACATAAGCACTTTCTGTCAATAAGCCTTCTTGAGAATGTAAAACAACATCAGTATCAATCTATTATACATTTGTTTCTTCATGAGGAAATACTTCAGTACATAAATCAACAGTAGAAAAAATATAATTAATCTCTTGATTACATAAAAATTGAGAGGTTGGCTGCATGCTTAGAATCTGATTAAGTTCTTCTTTAGTTAAAGGAGGAGGTCGTCTTTGTTTCCTTTGGATTAAGCAACAATTTTTTTCTAGCTCTCGTAAATATTGGTCATGAGACTGAATATTTTCTTTAGCCTCATACAAAATAATAGATGAATTGTCATTTGTCTCCACAGAGAGATCTTGTGGATCTACTTTCATTTCTTGATTGCTTTCATCTTCAAATAATTTCTGATGGTTATCATGACAGTTAACTTGAGAATGAAATCCATAAATTTATTCTAAGAGATCCTCATCATGCATATTTCCTAGATCTTCATCAATATTTTCATGGTATTTTATGAAATCCTCAGACTGATCACAACAATTTTCAGCTAATGATAAAGATCGAGAATATTCTTTATAATGGTCATAAAACACCTTATGGAAATATTTTAAAGAAAACAAGCTACCAGGGCTTAAACCTTCATCTCATTCCCTCCCTTTCCCTTCTAATGTTTCCATGAACATCTTCATGAGGAAATCCTCATGCCATTCGACTTTCAACTTCCATGAATATATATGAAATTTAATGAGATGTAACAAATCATCATCGACATTCGCATCTTGAAAAATAGGAAGATTTCTTTGCCAATTTACCTAAGGCATTTTGTTTGGGAAGTTGGGAATGTGATATTTGTTCATTGGAGCATATCTCCTTGCAACTGATCCCATTTTGAGCTTGTGGAGTCACGAGTAAATCTCTATTCCTAGGTTTTTTTGTCGATGGAGTCACCAGGTGAATGGAACAACCTTCTGTTGTTTGACTTCTATTCACCCTCAAATTCAAAAATGAAACTTGAAGTGCATTACTGGAGATAGTTCTTCCCCAGTATGGTCGCCACTATGTTATCACTCCATAATTTTGAGGTTGAAACAAAACTACAGAAGTAACATCAAAACCTCTTCGGGCCTAGGATCTATCCCTACTAGACCCAGAGAGGGATCTCTCTGTTAGATATAATTTTGTTTGATTGGGCATTTTAGGCTATCTATTAGTGCATGGGGTTTGTTTGAATATTTCTGGTTGGGACAGCTGAAGAGGGCCATTGGGCTATGGAGTCAAACAGGCGTAAACAAATTTAAATGTATGAATAACTAAAATCATGTGTAACCAAGATAGATATTCATGCCAATGGATCCTTACAGTTTGTGAAATGGGAAATGAGAAAATATTAAGTTTCAATGTGAATACAGAGCAGACCCTATTTGAATTCTACATTCAAATCTTCAAGGAAAACATAAATTACTGTTTCAAGAGTGAGTAGGGTGCCCGATGGAAAATCCTACACAAAAATTTCTTATCCATAGTAAATAAAGAAAACAATATGTGAAACAAGAGAAAGACAAATTACATGGAAAAGCACTTCGCCACAGGTCATAACACAAGAATCTGGAAAACAATGTCCTTTCATTCATCCAAAAAAAAGTGTCTACAACCAGATGAGGCTTTTATAATGGTTTTCTCCATTATGGGACCTCTCTGATATTGCAAATGCATACAGTATTTATCTAAAAATTAAGTTGGTTACCCTGTCTACTGCCATGATTATCATTAATCACATTCAAGCAGAAATTGGGCAAGTGGAACCATGCAGGCGGTGACAAGATAAGTCTGGCCATAACAGTGGATTTAGCAATCTATTATTGATTGTAGAATAAGGAAAATTTTCCTCTTGGGATCAAGAAGAGGCTATGATAGAATAAATCTGACATCTAGCCCTGCTTCTCCAGAAAACCGTTGCTGGATAATTAAATCTGGTGTTACGTTGGTTGATTCAGTAGATCTGATTATTGTGTTGGTTGTGTTTACTACTTTTTTCTTTTCTTGCTATTATATCATCATATTTCTATATAAATTCTCTTTTCTCGACTCGACCCATGGTGTCTATCTCCTTATTACCAAGACAGTCAACATTACTATGCCCTTTTCTCTTTGTCAGCTCTTATCCTACCCGAGTCCTTTTGCCATTTTTAGACCTTTCCTTATAAAACATCGTAAAAACCTCATACACCCAGATTTGAAATCCTTTAGGCTTTAGCTTTGGACTACATCACATCCATGTCAACATCGCACTTTTCACTTCGACGTCTTTAAAATTTCGTTTAGTAATTATCCTCCTAAGCTTGCGAAGTGCGATATGCAATGGGGTCCCTCCAATATCGCAAATTGCAAGATTTAAAGTTTATCGCACATCTCAACATTTAAGGCTTATTGCACATCACAAGGTTTAAGGTTTATTGCACATCGCAAGGTTTAAGGTGTATCACAAATCGCAAATTTTAAGGATTATGTTATGAGGAACGAGAGTTAAATGCTAAAACTTACGAAGTGCGATGTGCAATGATGGAGGGTGATGTGGAACGAAGGTGTTAGGCCTCTATAATTTAGTAGAGTGGCAAGAATAAACGTTGTAGAGCCTATATCAGAACCACTTTGGGATTCTAGGATCTAGCCCTCCTGAATCCAGAGAGGGATCTCTCTATATCTGTGTTTAAAGATGTGATCTTTAAGGCTTTTAGTATGATATTAGGCTAGTTATTAAGAACAAGGGTTTTTGTTTGGTTGGTTGGTCAGGTATGATCTTTAATTGGATGGAATATCAAAAAATTAAAGAGTTTCTGAAGGGTGAATATGTAAGTATATTGAGAAGTGCTCAGCAAACAGGATTAGTGTGAAGCAGCTTTAATCCATTGGGCAATGGAGTCACAAAAGGGTTTAATTGTACAACAATTTCAAGAGTGGTCCAAGGGGAAAGTCATCTATATCAAAAGATCCTTTAGATTTAAATGATGGAGTGGAACATTAAAATTGTTGAGAAAGTGGAAAAATCCAATAATTTCAACAAGGATTTATCAACTTTCCATACAAGAAAATCCTTTTTAAGCAACTGTTTGAAACCAGCCAAAGGACGAGGCTAACCATAGACTTCTTTGGACAAGCTTGTATTAAATCTAACTTATCAGACAACAATCCAGTAATCTCACCAGACTACTTTCAGAAGGGATGAAAACAGATAAGAAAACAAAGTGCAGCTTAAGATCAGGTCAGATGTATGACAATCATGGTCTGCTTTTAGCATACTCTTAGGGAAACTTTCAAACAACCTTTGGAGAAAGAACTAGAAGACAGGGCAAACCATAAACTTTCCTAGTTTAACTCTACTTAGCATGTAATGAAAATATCATTCAAGAACTTCCTTTCAAGTTTTTCACATCAAGATAGGACTAACCAACATTCCTTGATAATGTTTACACTTAATTTAAGTCATTCCCAAATATCACAATTAGAAGAAAACATATAGATAAATCTTATCAGTGAGAGTAGGGTACTTTTAACAGTAAATCCTAGCTCTATGCTTGCTGCTCTTTATCAGAGAAAAGTGAACAAAATGGCATACAGGAAAGGAAAACAATAACAGTAAGAGGTACTTCACCAATGATATAGACCAGGATCCCAAGAATTAGCTTGTATATTGGTTGTCAATCCAGTTACAAACTAGATGTCCAATGTTTCATCACAGCTTCAAACATCTCTTCTTAGCCTATCTTCTTCAATAACTTAACAGAGCTTCAGAGCTTCAGAAGTTATTTACATTCAACAATGATTCAATACAACAACTATTACATCAGAATCCAACAACCAACCCTTTACAATGTGCTCCTCAAGGAGATTTTATAAGAAAATGAGGAGGTGGAATGAAAGAAAAGGGCAATCTATTCAATTAATACAAGTTAATGCTTCTCTGTCTTTGAGGGGTTCAATAGAGAATATTTCTGATATTTTCTCTGTATTAATTGGTTTTTATTAAGTATTTTAGCTACTCGGTAGATTTTTTTTTACTTTAAAACTCTTTAGGCAGGCCGGAAATAACTCTGGCTGTCTTTAAACAAAATATCACTGACTAGGCAATAAATATGCCTTTTTTTAATTTATGAAAGCTGTAGGTGGCACTTTTGGTAGCTGAAAGGATATTTTAGTCTCTGATGTGGCTTTTGAGGCTTTCCTTCGACTAATCTAATTCTCTGTTTCATAAACATAGTGATTTATCTTTGGATCTATGTTTAGGCTTGATTAAGCCATAATCTTCATCTTTGACACTGATATTATTTCATTTAATTAACTCTGACTGTGTTTGTTGTTTGCAGGTGCGTAGAGGGTTTGTTGGAAAATTTGTTTAGAAACTTGATGATCATGACTTATTGGCCTTCTTAAAACATGTAATTATCACTTTAAAACCCTTTAATTTGTATCAAAGGCCACGAGGATCGTCATCCTCGGCCAATAACACCGTAATCATCTTTTGGAGGGTGTTAACCTTAATCTTCATTAAATCTACATAAAAAACAAACAAACATTTTTTAAATCCTGCAAAATTTGGTTTAGAACTTCTTAGGAGGGTTTATGGAAGCGTTTCAGAGCGGTGAGGATGGAGCAATTTGCAGCGGAGAACGGGTTTCTATGCCAAAACAGAGACCCAAGGTTTCAATTTAAAATATGGCGTCAATTGGGAAGAAGCGGTTTCGGGAAAACTGGCAGCGGTTTTCGCATTGCATTTAGGGCGTAGGTGGTTTTTCCCGGAAGCAATGCGATTCCATACATCACTTGACACCTGTCTTTTTCAATACCGTCGATTTCGCAAAAATTTTAAGTGTTAAGCTTCTGGCGCAAAATTTTTGTGATATGCGTCGTCAACCGTTGGATCGGAGGCTCCAGATCCAACGATGCAGAATGAGCGCGATGGATGAAAAGCTGCGTCGGCGAAGATGGTAGTGGGGTCTACAGTGACGTAATGCTTTTGTCGCATAGTAGACGGGTGTAATAGGCTATCAGGTTAAGTCCCGATCATCAGATCTCTTTGATGGACGGTTAGGATTGAAAAAAGGAGTGGATATATGGATGGAGGAAAAGGTAAGGCAGGATGGATGGGCAGAAGAATGGAGCCCGATGGTCGTTGATCTGTAGAGATGAACGGTCTAGATTTGTTTAAATTATAATGTCGAGGAATGGAAAAATAGAAGGAAATAAGGTTTCAGAAAGGTTTTTTAGGCCTTTAAGCGCCCGATTTCGGGGCTTAGGTTATATGAGATGGGGCTAAAGGATATAAGCCCTTGGGGGCTTAATAACTTATAAGGTAAAAAGACAATTTTTAAAACCAAAAACAGGGTTTTTAAAGCCAAATAAGGGTTCTAATAGGTGAGATAAGGGTTTTTTTTTTTTAAACCAAATAAAAGGATGATATAAGGTTTAAAAGAGGGTTTTAATGGTTTGGAGGTTAATATGAAAGGATGAAAGGGGAAATTTGTAAAGGAAAATAGGGGTGGAAATGGAGATGATTTGTGAAAATGAGATGGAGAAGTGAATGATGAGAATGGAGGCTCATGAGCAGTTTTCTTTGGTAAAAAGTAGGTACTTTAGGACTAATAGTGAAACAATAGTGAAGATTAAATCAAAGGGTAATAATCATCATAAAACTTCAAAAGATGATAAGTTTTCAAATGGAACCATCTCTTGAAGGTTTAAAAGACAAGCCTAGCCACAATTGAGTATAACAGAATTTATAGGTGGCTAACAGAAGGGTCCCACTATATCGCATTAGCAGTTCGAAGAAACAAAAAATGGATGGGGTGAGAAAATTTGTGATATTCCAATGCGAAAAGGTAAGGATAAAGGTAAAGCGAACAAATGACAAGGGTGAGGTTTTATCGCATCGGGACTTTGGAATAGTGAGAGTAACATAAGAGAGAAAGGGTTTTATTTTTTTTATGTGATAAATGTAATTGGGTCCATAATATGATAGGTGCGGTGATGATATCACATATATAATATGTGATATATTAAAAGGCTTGCTGTGGGGGGTGGAGCTTCTATAAAGTCCCGAAAGCATAGATATTTGGATTTGAATGGTTTTAATGGGATTTCGCGCGTTGGAATTCATAATTTGGAAAATGGAAGGGTAAAAGAGGGTAAATGAAATGAATGAGGGCAGAAAATTGTAATATTCCAAATCTGAAACAGCTAGCAAGGCATGACTGGAAAACGCATTTTCCAGTAATGGATGCTACAGGAATTGAAACCAAGACCTAGATCCCTTCGAACAATGTGTCTAAGTGCTAAATCCAAGAGGAGGCTCCAAATAAATCCTTCTAAGTGGGTTAAACAGATCTCCCACACTTAGATGTCCTCAAAAAGTGCCCAATGAAGGGACTGCAACTAATGCATGAACATAAAATAGATCAACAACGTTATTTTATGAGTTGTGAGACAAGAGGATGTAGATAGCCAAAAAATAATATTATAGCAGAAAATAAAGTACAAGTTCTTGAGGAAACATCCACTCAAGAAAGGCAATGCAAGCCTCAACAAGACATGTACATGAAAATGAAGAAGCACTACTTCATATATGAAACCCTTGGCTATGATAGCACAGTCTATTATGGATTACTTCTACAAAATGATGTCAATACATGAATATGACAATATATGGCTCAAATACAATAGGGTATCAAATCTCTAACCCTTAGAAGCAATAATACATCAATCCTCCGAAGGATTGGCTGAAATATACAAAATGGCAAAAATGTCGAAGTTGTTGGGTAGCAGGTGCAACTCAAATCTGGAACTGAATAGAGAAGGTTGAAGATGATGAAAAATATGAAGTAGACCTCCTCCCATGGATATCCTAAGTGGAAGGCTGATACTTATACTTGAGATCTCACCCTCCAATCAACGCTGCAAAACCCTACAGCAAGTGCTCTATGAAAATAACAGAGTTACTGAAGAAAACTGCGCTGTAGGAGAAAAGGAATGAGTTGACCCAATTCCAAGATCTGAAATAAGCTCCAATGTCTTCCAATATAATCCTCCAAAGGAAAGAAAGGCTCTCCCTCTGAAAAAAAAGAGATGGAAGAGGTGTTGTGACTCCTCACTGCAACACCCTGCAACACAGAATTATGTTGCTGCAGCAATAATGCTGTCCTGGAGGAGGATGCTTGGCCTCAAGCCTAGATGTGAGACAAATCAGTACAAATCCTTCAAGAGGCTTCTCAAGAAAGGAGAAGGATTCCTAAGCAAGATATCCTTGTGCTAAACAGCACAGCAAGTCAGCTAAACAGCTGGGACTGCAGAAATGTCTAAGTAGACAAGAAATCAATAATCATATGCACGAGTAACAATGGCTACCTTTCCCCCCTTTTAAACACATGAGAGATCCCTCTCCATGGGTCCCACTCTTTAGGGTTTCCTTCATCAAGGAAACTTCCCTCCTCTTTCTCTGCGTTGTCTTCCCAAGCAAGCTACACCTTGTTAGGCGGCGTTGTTTGACTTGGTAAAACTTGACCTAGCCTTCTTGCAAATGTCTCCTTTCACACATGAGGGTGTGAAATATAGTTCCATTTATGATCCCCTTTCATACTAAAAATGATTTCATCCATTTCAACTCCTAATTGAAAATATAAAACGTTAATATTCCAATTTATTGTAGGAAAATTTTGGAATATTACAGTCCTCCCCTCCCAAATGTTGCTTGTCCTCAAGCAAATGCGAGGATAGAACTGAGAAGTTTCTCCCAATGCATGGATACTGAAATTTTTTGGGAAAACATCTTCCCCAAAAGGATCCTTCATCCCCAAGCAATCATCCAAACAAAATGAGTCACCTCCCAACATGGAAACTCCTGAAAATCTCCTTCCACCTCAAGCTCCGGAAATGAAGGTGGGCTGTAAATCTGAACATGGTAAGCATCATACCTTACCCCATTTTTTCCTTCTCTCCACTCATGATGAGTGTAGAGTATGTGCTGATCCTGGGCTGCAAAAGTATTGCCCTCAAGTGGAAAAATGAAGAACAATACTCCAAATATTTCTCCTCAAACATTGAAGAACAAGTTGTCCCAAAACAATCCATCTATGATGAATAGGTCATGGTCATCATAGAGTATCCCAATGAGAAGTTTGTTTCAATTTTTACATGATGATGCATGATACAAACAATATCTCAAGAGGACACAACACAGTCTCATCCACTGCAACTTCAGAAAATAGCATGGCAAGTAATATACAAGAATCATCACATCTACTAATGGATAGTAAATGGTTGAATGTGTCAACAACACATGATCAAGTACTTTCCCATGATCATACAATGGATGGTTAACAAACTCATGGCCCACCCTGAAAGAGAACACATATGTGGCTGAGGTGGCCATATCTCCTCTCATGCTCCCATTAGAACATGTAGTGCAGAAAATGGGGGAATTTCCTCCCTTCAAGGACACATCCAACTCATGTGTCTCTCTCATATTCATGCTTCCAATAAAATTCAGATCCATATCAGCAAATGAAGTCATTTTCAGCAACAATATGAGGAAAATGTTGAAGGTTTCAAGTGGTGCAAGTAGGTACCAACAGTTTTCTCAATAGTGACAGTGCAGTTTTCCAAACTGTTGCCTCAGAAAATTACATGGCAAGTTGTTTTGTGTTACATGAATAGTTATGTATGTCATGATATCTACTGATGAATAGAAATTGGCTAGGTACATAAACTAAACATACATGAAATGAAACACTTTCCAAAGGCCATATAAAATATGGTTTTCTCCATCATACAAATTGGCCCATTTTTTTCCATGGAGCTCACTGAAAAGCTTGCCCTCTTGTGGAGCAATGCACTGAATATGAATGGTAAGAGCATCAAAATGTTGTGTTAGATAATCCATGGATGAAAAAACAATATGCTTACAATATGTTGAGAGCAAGATGATGCATGCGTATATGAATGATTCCTCCATATTGGTATGGTACATTCCTAGGAAGAGAGATGAACCATATGCTGCATAAAGATTACCCTCCTTATACTTGGAAATCCAAATCAAGAAGACCATAGTAAGTAAGATCATACCAATGTAATAGATGTTTCCATCCACTACTCCATCATTCTCACCTCCTCCTTGTCCATAAAGTGCATCAAGTGTGAAGTGATCCTAGGGATACTCCATCAATAACCCCAAGCTCTCAAGTGCCAACGCTGTTGGCCTCTGCAAATAAGCTTTTGCCAACTCATAGCTCCCTTCTTTGACATGCTCCTTGTCAAAGATATCTCCCATAATGATGCTACACATAAGAATTTCCCCCCAAGCTGGAAGTACCTCTTGATCATCTAAGGCCAAGGAGATAATTCCATCTCCTCCTCCTACAACATCATGCAAAGTGTGAGAGAAAATCTGATCTTGCTCTCCCAAGAACAAGCAAAGAAACAAAAGATTTTGTTGCCTCCCCATACTTCCATCATACAAATCATGTGATGAAAACATAATGAATGATATGAAGATCATACCAACACCCTGCATCCATACTCTTTGCTTCTCAAAGATGCAAGTATCTTGCCACATACCCTTGGATAGAGGATGATGACCAAACTCTTTCAAGAGTAACCAACACAGCCATGCCTCCTGCTGCCCAGTATCATAGATCTGCAAGTATCTCACCAGCTTCTTACTCTCCATCCACATCCACTCAACCCATTGTGGATGTCTCCTTCCATCCTCCACCTTGGTACTCCTACCATGAAGGCTACCATCATCCCAAATCAGATTTCTGCTCTTGCATTTCATGGGACGTTGAAATTCAATCTTCTTTTGGATAAATTTGACCCCATAAGGACCAAAATAGGTGGTAGGAAAAAACCTCCCATCATGATGTGTATGGCTCAAGGAATTTCCAACACAAGCATGAGAGATTTTAACCATCCTAAGATGTCCTCCATCTTCTATCTGCTCCTGTGAGAAAGGAAGAAAATCCTTGCACTCCAATGTGTGTTGAAGTGCACCTCTAATGAGATCTCTCCATAAGACCTCCCTCTCAACAACAGTCCTCCAAAACCAATGAGGTCTTGGATATGCTGAAAGTAGAAGTTTCTCTTTGAGGTGAGAGGAGCTCATTGAGAAAGGGTCATTTAGAAAGGAGAAAGGGTTTCTCACTTCAATATGTCTACTATCTTCCATCAAGTTTTCAAACCCCAACCTCAAGTGTGATGTAAAATTCAACAATGGCTCATGAGGATGATGGTTTATTTCCTCCTTGAATGTTTCCAAGTTGCACAACGCATTGCAATCTTGCTGCTCTAGATTAGTAGTGTGATTTGACCAGGCTTGGTCATGCAAAAGAAAATTTCCACAACTCTCAAAATAATTTTCTGCAACAAAAGATAGTGGAAATATTTTCATACCTTGATGAGATTTGGGAACTTCTTGTAGGGCTGCAAGAGTTCCTTCCTCCAAAGTGTTGGTTGCCCCAACTGTTGTTGCATGTGGCTGCTCCTCAAGTGGTGGTGTGAGCTTTCCTTCCTTTGTTTCTTCTCCATAAAAAATTTTGATCAACCTTTGAGTGAACTTTGCAAAAATTTTCACCCTTGCATTGCTCAAGTGGCTGAGCCACCAAACATAGGCTCCACCCTCCAAGTGCAGCACTGAGATTTCAATAGCTTCTTCCCCTGCTACAGGATGTAGTAGGAAAAATGCCTCCAACTTTCTCACCCAAGCTTCTGTTGTAGATGACCCATCAAAGGTAGACAACAGAAATCTATTGCCTTTGATTTCTTTTTGGCTGCAGGGTCTCTTCTCTTCCTTCAACTGGATGAATTGTGGAAAATCTAGAGTCTCCTTGAAGGCTCTAGGTTGAGATTTTTACTCAACAATGTAATCACTTAGAATCTGATGATCCAAGTGTCCTCCATGCTTGTCTTCTTTAGGATGAGAATAGGAAGTGCACGGTCCTTCCACTTCTCTGTGAGAGTGGGAAGTGCATGGTCCTTCCTCTTCCCTTTCTTCAATCTTCTTGACATCCTTGGAGAGGTCTCCTATGGATATGAAAATAGATGATATTAAACTCATCTTATTCATCATATTTATATTCTTTGGCTAAGATGCAAAGGCTGAGCCAAAGATCATGCTCTGATACCACTGTAATATTCCAAATCTGGAACATCTAGCAAGGCATGACTAGAAAACGCATTTTCTAGTAATGGATGCTACAAAAATTTAAACCAAGGTTTGGATTCCTTAGAAAAATGTTTCTAAGTGCTAAATCCAATAGGAGGCTCCAAATAAATCCTTCTAAGTGGGTTAAACAGATTTCCCACACTCATATGTCCTCAAAAAGTTCCCAATGAAGGGACTGCAACTAATGCATGAACATACAATAGATCAACATCGTTATTTTATGAGCTGTGAGACAAGAGGATGTAGATAGAAAACAAATAATATTATACCAGCAAATAAAGTACAATTTCTTGAGGAAACATCCACTCAAGAAAGGCAATGCAAACCTCAACAAGACATGTACATGAAAATGAAGAAACACTACTTCATATATGAAACCCTTGGCTATGATAGCGTAGTCTATTATGGATTACTACTGAAAAATGATGTCAATACATGAATATGACAATATATGGCTCAAATACAATAGGGGAGCAAATCTCTAACCCTTAGAAGAAATAATACATCAATCCTTCCAAGGATTGACTGAAATATACAAAATAGCAAAAATGTCGGAGTTGCTGGGTAGTAGCTGCAAATAAATATGGAACTGAATAGAGAAGGTTGAAGATAATGAACAATATGAATTAGACCTCCTCCAATGGATTTTCTAAGTGTAAGTCTGATCCTTACACTTGAGATCTCACCCTCCAATCAACACTGCAAAACCCTATAGCAAGTGCTCTATGAAAATAACGGAGTTACTGAAGCAAACTATGTTGTAGGAGAAAAGGAATGAGTTGGACTAATGCCAAGATTTGCAATAAGCTCCAACGGCTTCCAATCTGATCCTCCAAAGGAAATAAAGGTTCTCCCTCTAAAGAACAAGAGATGGAAGAGGTGTTGTGACTCCTCACTGCAACACCCTGCAACACAGAATTATACTGCTGCAACAATAACGCTGTCCTGGAGGAGGATGCTTGGCCTCGAGCCTATATGTGAGACAAATCAGTACAACTCCTTCAAGAGGCTTCTCAAGAAAGGAGAAGGATTCCTAAGCAGGATATCCTTGTGCTAAGCAGCACAACAACTCAGCTAAACAACCGGGACTGCGAAAATGTCTAAGCAGACAAGAAATCAATAATCATATGCATGAGTAACAATGGTTGCCTTGCCCTCCTTTTAAACACATGAGAGATCCCTCTCCATGGGTCCCACTCTTTAGGGTTTCCTTCATCAAGGAAACTTCCCTCCTCTTTCTCTGTGTTGTCTTCCCAAGCAAGCTACACCTTCTTAGGCAGTGTTGTTTGACTTGGTCAAACTTGACCTAGCCTTCTTGCAAATGTCTCCTTTCACACATGAGGGTGTGAAATCTAGTTCCATTGCTGATCCCCTTTCATACTAAGATGGATTTCATCCATGTTTTTATTGTGTTTGGGAAATCTCACCCAATTATTCTTCTCCTAAGTGAAAATAGCAAAAGTTAATATTCCAATTTATTGTAGGAAAATTTTGGAATATTACAAAAATGAAGTTTTCTCACCATTACACTTTTCAGCAACACTTTCCTCTTTCAATTGAACTGAAAAGGTAGATTGATTCCTTTGAAGCTCTTGACAGACAGGATTTCCCTTCCTTTTTTCTGGAAACAAATGACAGCCATGAAATATTATTTTCAATATGAAAGATCTGAGAAATAATCCATCACCTTATGATATTGTGAATTACAAGAGTCTAACAATGGTCACGTTCCCTTTGATGTTGGCAAATTTGGTGGTATCCTTAGTTGTTTCCCTGAGGGCTACTATGTCAACATTCATTTTCTTTAAAATCTCCTCCATAGCTTGAACATTGGTTGGGTCATACCCAAGCTTCACTATTAACTCTTCTAAAGACTTTATCCTTGAGTCTTTAGCCATGGAAGATATCTTCTCCATCTTGAGCTGTGATTGGGTAAAGTGGGTAGGTGAGAGCGGACGTGACGCTAACGGTACAGACAACGGTAAAAAGGCACAGCTGTTTAGTGGACAGCAAAAACCGATTTTTCGAAGGGGGGTGATAGTGGTGAGTGGTATCAGAATGGGGGATGTGAAGTATTGTGGGGATGACATGTAGCCGAGTCGGCGGTAATGGATACCACCCAATTCGGACCACCCACCCCCCCACGTGTTTGAAGCTCGGGGGTTGAGGGGGGGGTGGGGGGCGAAAAACATCACGGACCATCCGATGTGGGACGATGCATGGGGATGACGGAGAGGTGAGGGATAGTTAGCAGAGTATGAGTGGATGGTGGGGTAAGAGGTGAAATGGAAGGTGGCAAGAGATCAACAGGGTATGAGTCGTTGGATGCTGGGGTATGATGCATTTTTCGAGTAGCAGAAGGAACCAATAGATCGCAGATTTTATGATTTACCTTAACAATAAACTTATAAATCGATGATTGTGATATGTGGTGACAATATCACATCGCAACATCGCAACCCAAAAACTCATCGTAAATCAGAATTTCTCAAATTTAAGACTCTTCCTTTAAATTTTATATAATATTACATGTGATGTCTGATGGGCGGTGGGGAAAGGGTGATGTGGCAGAGAAAGGTTGGTCCCACCGATATCGCATCGAGAATTTTGTGAAATAGCAAATGAATTGGCAAGGAATATTTGCGATATGTCGATGCGAAAAGGCAAGGAAGGGGTCCCACCGATATCAAATGGGGAAGTTTGTGAAATACCAAATGAATTGGCAAGGAATATTTGTGAAATGCTGATGCGAAAAGACAAGGAAGGGGTCCCATTGATATCGCATCGAGAAGTTTGTGAAATATACAATGAATTGGCAAGGAATATTTGCGAAACGTCGATGCGAATTGCGATATGGGACTTGGCGGGACTTGTATAGGACTTAGGATAAAATTTAGACATAAGGTATGCCTCAAATTATTTTTAAATCCAAAATTTTAAAAACATAACTCACTTTCCACCTTTTGAGTGTAAACACCCTATATTTTGATCTTCTTCCATCATAGTAAAAATGGAATTTTGATGTTGTACCTTGTAAAATAATCATTACATTTTTTTTCATTCTTCTTTCTCAATGTATATACCTACCCAAATTACAAATCTAACATTTTTCTTCTTTTTAGGGTGCATTTAGACTTACACGCCCTGAAACATTTTTCTTTCTAAAGTTCTAACCTACGACCTTTCCCTTATTTCTCCTATTGGTTCAGATTAAGCTGTTGAACCAATTTCATTTTCTACCTATCTACGGATAATCCAAGATTAAAAAGTTTGGTAAATATTCATTTTCTAACCTATTAGAAAAAATTCAAAATTGTACAATCATGCTTAAACTGTATGATTGAACACACTTTTCTAAAGAGTAGTGGCATTTTGATTTGCAGCACTTTCAGAACTATTCATTTTTTGTGGGGATTTATTTTCATTTTTACACCCTCTTTTTCTTATTTTATTTCTTTATTCTATTCTTTGTAAATTCTTTGAATATTTAAATATATACACAATATGAAAATCTACAAGGAAGAAATATTCAGTCACCTTGTGATACTATAAATTACAGGAGTCTAATAGTGGCTCCAGCTGGGGATGGCAGCTCCAGATGAGGTGTCAAGAATCTCAGATCCCTGGATTTGTAAATCAGTGGGCCATCCCAGTATAGATTCACTACTTGATAGGAGTGTCACTTATCCAGCTCAGCATGAAGACAAAGATTAAAGTGGCGTTTATCTTTTCCTAAAAAATAGGACTGTTGTTTCCTAAATCTAGGGGGTACATTAATGTCTTAGTGATGGTGAATGCCACTTGAGCATCTGATCCTTATCAATGTAATTGTCTCACTACTGAAGAGGTGAATGTAATAAATTTAAAGCAGAGTCATATTAGAATTATAAGTCTTTAGAGACTAGGTTTCTTTTTCCGTTCCAAGAATATAGTTTATAGTTATGATAGGTGGCAAAGTTAAGGTTCGATGATCTAGCCAGCTGGGTAGATCCTATGTAAGAAAAAAAGGTCTATTTACAGACAAGAAATTGAATCAGAAAGGGTTGGAGAATGTTAATTTGAGACTACTATTATTGTAAATATTGGAATATCAGTAATATGCAGTGATGGTGTTTTCTGCTTAACCTGAGATTATTTAACTGTTGCAATGATTTTATGCCTTATGTTTTCTTAATATATTTTCTCAATGTCTTAATGTTACATTACTCATAATTCATGCCCTCATTTTCTGAATTCCTTTTGACATTAATATTTTGAAATTTCATGTGTGTTAGTATTATCTTTTTCATTGAAATAGTAAAAGCCTCAGCTTCCACAAGGAGAAATCATTTGTCACTAGATACCTTTGTACTGACTCCATGAGCCCAATAGTAGTGAAATCTATCCCATTTTCACCTGAAATCAAATACACTAAAATAATTAACACATATTTAGCCATCTGATTTAAGACCTAATTGATCAAATCATTAGATAAATTTAAAGAGCCCTCTCAGGATGAAGAGGCTAATCCTCAGTGTTATACAGAATTATGAATTACAGATAAAACACATTCCCTAAATGTGGTGCTATGCATAATTTATAACAACAAATCAAAGACTTGCAGACACTTTTCCTAAGAGTAAATAGACACACAGAAATATGGACAAACCCACTTGGGGTCCAATTGCTTCCTATTCTCCTTCTATCGCTCTTGCTGTAGCTTCCAATCCAAATTTGATCGCTAGACTAGTTCCTGCAAGTATGAACACTAAACATAAAAGAGATTGCAATATACAGATGGCTATTTACCTTAATTGGTTAAATCAATGAAACATGAAACATATACATCAGCTAAGAAACCATAATATGAAAGATAGAAACATATATAGATACATATGTGGGAAAATGAGCAGCAATATTTATTAATGGATAGAAGGGGGAGGTTACAAACAGAAATTGATTTGATGTCACCAACTCCAACATCATCCCAGCCTCATCAAAATGAACATATCTCCAGTAGCATATCACTCAAATCAAATACTCAATCGAGAATTCAACATCATTTCTTTACCAAATTTCTTCCTTCTCAAGCACTAGGATTTGTGCTCAATTTATATAGCAGATGAAGGTAGTTTCTCAATCAATGACTTTCTAATAATAGGCAAGACATGTTCCCAAGCTCAAAGGTGTTATATGGACACATGGATTCAAATTTTGACACATATGGACTCTTCTAGAAGGCACTGACTATGTGGAGATTCCGGAACAATGAGAATTTATCTCCCAATTGACCAACGCACTCTTGAATGTCAGGAATTTCTTTGCAGAGCACCCTTGAATGGAGGTAACTGCATATTAAAAGCAGTTAGTCCCTTGAGAGGTTGCGTTGGTGAGCTCATGGGTGATATAACATGTACTTCAAATCTTGGAAACCTTGCAATGGAAGTCATGGATGATTTGTTCTTGTTCTTTGTCTTAGGGCATGTAGCAACTTAAATGATAGGGGATGATAGACCCTATTTCATTGGTTCTGGGGATGATGTCTAGTTTACCCAAGTCATTGGGAATGGTGCCCAAATTGACCTATAACAATTTCCCCCTAAAGCATGAAGTCAAAATAATAATAAAAATATTTTTTGAGTGAGATGTTTTAACTTTGATGGGCTAGAACTGAAGCAAAGTGGCGACCTGCATCAATCTTACAATACATTACATAATGATGTATCCTCTTAATCACGAAATGTTGAGGGAAAGCATTCCCTTGCTCAGCACATAAACTATCTAATAACATGTACATAATGCAGAAAGTTGTCTACATTGGAATGTTTCCCAATATAAACATGCCTACAGATATAGGCCCATGTTCGGATGACAATCTGTATGTAAGGTCACCATACAGATGATGTGTACAACAATCCCGAAATTGCAACCCAGATGGCTGAAACTAGATCTAGGGTCTTCTTATCTCGTTCACTCGATTGTTCGGGTACAAGTCTAGCCATGCAAATATATGATTTGTAGTCGAACATGATAAGACACTGTTTGATTACCAACCAATGATGTGAGTTGTTAATGGCCCTCAAGGTAATGTAGTACATTTCGTAGGGCATGAATACATGATTTTATTTCGAACGGAAAACAAAATATTTTGGTCAAAAGTCTGGAAGTGAGGATCTTGTCAATGTTGTAACAAGCCTCATGGTACTAGAAGATGATGTTTCTAAGTGAACTTTGTGCATGATGATTTTACGTAGACAGGAAGTAAATTTATTTCGAAATGGGAGTTACCGATTTCGGAGACAAAATGTGACTTGATATAGAAATTTTCAGGGGTGAATGTCATAAGAATGAAGGTTTATGAGTATTGGAGAAGAATGAGTATTCACTGGATGACTTCTCTTGAACATATCAGCGACATTGAGATGAGTTGGCAGCATTGACCTAAAACCAAAGTGAAGGTATGATGAACCATATGAATGAATGAACCGTCAAGAAAATTACCCAACCCAAACAGTCACAGTGATGGAGTAAAGTGTCATGTTCAAGAGCGACCTGCTACCGTAAAAAGTTCAGTTCCCTTTCCCAAAATTTCCCCGGTCATTTGTCGACTAGTACCTCTTTATTTTTTGACAAGCTTGAGGAGAATAACATATGCTTGATCTATAATTGAACCCTTCCGGTGAATAATGTATCGCTATTTAATAATTTAATGAGTCTAGTGATGAATGAAACTCGTGTCTTGCCATGATCGAAAAGCCCATCGCTATTTTATGTTTTGACGAGCCTAACGACAGTGACACCCTGATCATTTTTCATATTTAGAGAGTTTGAAAAAGAGGACGAAATAAAAATCCATAAGTAATTTTTCATAAAGTTGTCACTCATATCCAAAAAAGTGTAAAATAATATCTAAGAGAACATCCTAGCCATGTTCAACTAAGGCATTCCTTTTTTGTAAATAATCTATCTCAGTCTGGAAAAGGGTTAAACTTATACTAAGTAGATATCAATTCATTTACTTTTATGAGCTTGGAAAGACAAGTGCTCGGAAATATTTTCACATTATCAGATTCTGGAAAGAGCTAAAAGAAGAATCTAGGGGTTACTTTTTTGTTTTTATCGAAGCTCGAAAAAGAGATAAAAGTGTGCTTCAAGTCGTTTTTCGTTTTTATGAAAGCTCAAAAAATAAGGATAAAAGTATTCTTTGTGGTCAAATCATTCTTGAAATAAATTTGCATGAATAATTTTCTCATCAGTTGCAAAACCTGTTCGGAACAACATCAAATGGATTAAAAATACATGTTTCATGATAAAAATACAATAAAAACCATAGTCACAACAATAAATATGATTTGAAAATAATCAAATGACTAATTAAAATAGTTTTACTATTCATTTTTACCATTTGAAAGTTACCATTTGCATTTTGGAGCTCTGAACCTGTTTTTTCCCCCGAACTTCAACCGTTGATTGCGATCGATTCTGTGGACGGTTTTCATCGTCGTTGGATCCAAGTTGGTGCCATAAATCCTCTCTTTCTTTCAGTAGTCAATTCATTTCATTTCACTATTTTTTAGGGATTTGGGCCCCTTACGGTAAATTATTTTTCCAAAGAGGGAAACACACCCTTGAGCATCAAAAACTGTGTTGTGGAGCACCTAAATTGAAGGATAGGTGCATATGCAATGCACTGTCTCTTGTTCAAGACTGCGTTGGGCACAATTCACATTCTTGATTATTGCATTGTACCCAAAATTTGCCTAATTTTTTGCATGAAAAGGAGTCTAATGAGTCTTATGGTTATGTTTTAGGTTTTCATTGGACTAGAATGATGATTTCTTGGAGAGAAAGAGAGCATGAAGAAAAAAATATGATTTCCCTAAATGATCTGGGTACAGTAAGAGCCCTAAGAGATTTTGGGTTATGAAAGTACTTCCGCTTGTTAGGGATGAGGCAAAAAATAGAACTCTTGGAGTTCTTAGTTTGTGCATGGGATCCAACTATTGAGGAATTTCACATTAGGAACAAAGTGGTTCCTATTATAGTGGAGGATGTATATTTTATAATAGGCTTGTTGAGGAGAGGCTTGCCTATTTCTCTCTCAGGGTCTGCTCTCGGAGGAGAGACAGTGAGAGACTATGTTTTGCAATATTTCTATCTAGGGGCAATGCCAAGCAAGGATGGGAAAACAAACATCTGTGTCGTTCATGATTTTCCTTTGAGAACCATTATTTTCATGATCGCAAAGCTTTCTAGCACCGTTACACTACATGTAGCGAATATATCATATATGCAGTATGTGCTAGAGTGCATGGAGCCAACCATTTTCAACTGGTCTAAAACTGTACTTTCTCAAATAAAAGAACAACTAAACAAGGAAAAGGGAGGAAGGAAGAAAAACTTCAGTTATGGTTTGATCCTCATTTCATTTTCCTTAGAGCGGATTCCACTGATGCAACCTCAGCATGTGACACTAGGTGTCTATAACCCTAGAGATCTGAGGATGCAAAGATGGGTAGAACTAATGGCTAGGCATGTAAGCCAATCATCCATTATGTTCTCAACTGCATTATTTTATTGGTTTAGGTGACAAGTAATCGCCATCGATGAGTATGCATATGCAGACGTCAATTTCTGAGGAGATCCAAACTTAGCTTTACCAGAAGGCGATCAGTGGGGTGCAATAGGTAAGAATGTTTTGACCATGTTTTTTGATTTTTCTAAGTTTTATACAATGTTTTTTTATTTTGATGTTTTCCCAAGACTAAATTTTTAATCTAATGCAAATGTTGGTCGAGTTCAACCAGTGGAGGAACCATAGCATGGAGCAGATGAGCCAGCAAATAGGGATGTTGGGAGAGAAATCCTTCAAGATTTAGACATGGTTGAGACTCTGTCTTATCTACGGTAGCACATAGAGGGGTTGACCTTCGGGAATCCAGATTTCCAGATCGAAGAGTTACCCATGCGACTGCAACGCCACACTATAGGCATTCCTAACCGCTGGATGCGGTTACTGTGTAGGATAGCTAGATCTATAACATGTTACCATGAGCATCACTAGTTTACTTTTGACATGTTGCATACACTTTGAGGTCAGATGACCAATGTGTCTTGGGCACAAATTTTTGTAAAAACCTATAATTATCTATCTATTTGATTTCAGTGTTTTCCTATGTTTGTTGTGTAATCCTATTCAATTATGTGAATGTATCTCTACATGTGTTGAAAATGTCTGTCTATAACATGATTAGCTAAAGAATCAGTCAATGTGCTCAAATTTCTGGAAATGTGTTGATATTGAATAAAATCAAAATGTCTTTCCAAAATTCGAACTCTTAGGAACAAATGATGCAATGTTGGATTTCTAATAGTATAAACACTAGTAAGTTGTAATACCACAAGTTGTAAGTCTAAACTTATGATGATGCAGTTAATACCAAATGAAATGGCATCAGAGAGAAGTTCGATCAACGCACTATACTCAGCGATACAAATCCCTTGAAAACTCACTAACTCACCATTCGGAGTGGAAATGGCCCACGCTGCAGAGGATAGATTCTGCATACTATGACTAGCACTATCAGCATATCTAACAAATGATTCCAAAGATTCAGACATCTGCGATGAAATTTAAAGTGGATTACTAACATCAAGAAAACTCTAAAAAACAAACTAAGACGTGAATGCAAATCAAAATCATATATATACAATATAATACAAAAAATTATTGCGCTCATGATTAAGCATAGTAATGTTTCATATACAACCCATTTCGGGGCTGCGCCAACGACCTTTCATCGTAATCTACCAACTCGTAGGCACCCTTGGCAAGAACTCTTTTGACAATATAGGGGCCATGCCATAATGGCTCAAATTTTCCTGTACCTATTACATAAGCTTCTTGATCATAAAGAAGGACCAAGTCGCCCTCTGATAAAATGCGAGGCTGGACATTTTTGTCGTATTGTGCCTTTATATGTCTCTTATGCACTTCATTGGCCAATTAAGCTTCACGACACATTTCATCAAGATGGATGAGGTTAAAAAGACGCGCTTCTTCATCTACGGTGTCAGGTAACAAGTCGATTGTGAGTTTCAATGATGGTATTTCACATTGGATTGGTAAGATAACTTCCAGACCATACACCAATTGAAAGGGCGTAAATCTGGTTGCGTTTCTCACCGAGGTTCGGTACACCCACAAGGACGAGTACAACATCAAATGTCATTTTCTTTTACGAACTCCTATCATTTGTTGAAGCATACGTTTAAAAATCTTTTTGATAGCCTCAAATTGTCCATTTTATTGTGGATAAGGAGTAGAATTATCATGTGAAAATCCTAACTCGGCAGTTAATTCAGTCATCATGTGGTTGCGAAAATGCTTCCCATGGTCTGTGACTATAGCCTATGGGAACCCAAACTGTGCAATGACATGATTAAAGAAAAAATATGGAGCAGTTTGTCCTGTGTTGAATGTAGGCATCGCTTCGGCCCACTTGGTAAAGTAGTCTACTCATGAGACAATAATATAACCATGCCCCCCAGACGAACGAAGGTTACAGGTCATGAATTCAATACCCCATTTCGAAAATGGTCCTACAGAGACAACAGGATACATTGGCGCTAGCAGTTTGCAGATTTTACAATCAAATATCTAGCACGCATGACAACTTCTGACCACAAGGATGCAGTCGCGGAATATGGTAGGCCAAAAGTAACCGATGCAGAGTATATTCTACGTGGTAGCGTATCCAAACAAGTGTCCACCACAAGCCCCAGCATGATAATCATTTAAAACCTTTTTGGCCTCCTCATGAGTGAGGCACTTTCTTAAAATTGTATCGAAACCATGATGATAAAGTGTATCGCTGACGATCAGATAATCTTTGGCTTGGTATCGAATACATCGTTGGTCAGAACGAGAGGTATCAAGCCAAAAATTCTAGGTCTGGAGATAAATGATAAAATCCCCATACCAAGGATCAGATGATTCGATCAGAAATAGAGACTCATCAGGAATAGATGGTTCTGACATAGTAGCAGTACTATCAGAGGGAAGGTCAAAGAGAAGCTCATCCAAAACTAAATACTTCTTTGACTTGGATTTGATGAATTCCAAATCAAATTCCTAAAAAATTACAATCCATTTTGAATACTTACCCCCCAACAATTGACATGATAAGATATAAGTCATGGGGTTGCAATCCGAAATGACAATGGTCTTCTGGAAAAGGATATAGTGGAAAAATCTTTAGACATCTTGAACAGCCGCCAAGGCAAGATTTTCTATGTACGAATACTTCACTTCTGTATCATTGAGATTATGACTCAAGTAATAGATCAGACATTCTATCCCATTTTCTACTTGGACCACTACGATAGCAATGGTCATATGAGTCACGGCGATATATAATAAATAATCACTTAGATAATTGGGGGGATACATTAATGACGCCCGGACAAGAGTATCCTTGATAGCATCAAAAGAATCTTGTGCAAATTGATCCTAATGGAAGGGAATCCCCTTTTTTAAGAGGTGAGTAAATCCTTTAGCCATTTCGGTGTCATTGGATATGAACCTCCTTAGGAAGTTAGCCTTTCCTTGAATTTTCTGTATCTAAAGTAAATTTGATGGCGCGGGAAAGTAAAGAATGGCCTGGACCTTCAATGGGTCTATTCGAATTCCTTTTTTTCAGATGACAAATCCTAGCAAATGACCAGAACCAACACAAAACTCACATTTATGTGGATTGAGGCATATTTTGTAGTGTCGGCAACGTAAAAATATGGCTCTCAAATGCATTGGGTGATCAGTCTGATTTCGTGAATGCGCAGGTAAATCGTCTAGATAGGGTTGAGAAATGTCCTTGATGTCATTGAAAGCATAATCCATTGCTCTCTCAAAAGTGGCTCCGACGTTCTTTAAACCAAACGGTAGTTTTCAATAAGCGAATGTGCCCCAAGGACAGATGAATGTTGTCTTGTATTGATCCTCTGGGCAGATATTTATTTGATTATAGCTGGAAAATCCACCCATGAACGAAAATATTTCGCATCCATCACAATCGTCAATAATCTGGTCGATAAAGGGAGTAGGATAGTTGTCTTTTGGAAAATCAAGATTGACATCCCGATAACCGACACATACTCTGATGGTTCCTTGTTTTCTCATAACAGGAACGATGTTGGAAACCCACTCAGTTAGTGGAACAGGGTAAATGAAACCAGCACGCAAAATGTTTTCAACTTCTACTTTAATGGAAGTGGCCTTCTTAGGATGAATAGGACGAATGTGTTGACATACCGGCTTGACATCAGTATACATATTAATAGTGTGTTCAACGATACTAGTATATATGCCTAGCATTTCCTCGTAAGACCAAGAAAATACATCACGGAATTCACGAAAGAGAGAGTGATATGTTTCGAGTTCTGATGAAGAACAACATACGTCGACATGAATGTTTTCTACAATTTCGGTTTTCGTCAAAATATCGATATAAATTGTTTCTTCAATATTTGACAAATTTCGCTTGGAATCGATTGCATTAATAGGAAAATAATTCAAAAAGAAATTTTTGATCGATGGGTGATATAGTTCACTAAGATTATTTTCTTCATAATCAGGAAGATGGGAACGATGATGATAATCTTCCCATGGTTCTCCTTCCGACATCATGGTTTCTAAAATATTCTCATCTGTCAAGAAATTTGAGGAAAAAGGATCAGATGGAGTATCAAAATCTAATGAAAAATCAACACAAACAACAGGCAATGATGATTTCGGATTCGCCGCCCAAGCCAGATAGATTGATTGCTATGCCAACTCAATAGGGATGGGTGGAAAAAACTCTTCCAACATAAAAAATTCAGAATCACCCATACTCTTCCTTAAGCCAGATGGAGTGGAAGAGATCATGTAGCCGATCTCTATACTTGCAATTTATGCTGACGTTGCAGGCGGCGGTAATGCAAAGGTTCCCATTGTTAGTCATCAGTATTTTTCACCTGTTGTTGATGACTAAATTCTAGCTTAGTTTTCTAGAAGCTGATCTCCATATGTAAATTTGTCATCTAGAAAACCCCCATAAACTTTTTTGCCTTCCTACCTTTTTCAGTTTGCCCATGACGAGATGAAACCTCATTATCAAATCCTACTTAACCTCAGCCATTCTAGTTTGACCATCAGTTCTAAAGAAACAATCCAAATCTGTTCAAACAACCTCCCCTAAGTTAGGAAGTGGCGCTTTAAGACATTTCACCCTTGGCAAACTATCCAAGAGCCAAAAAACCTCCATCTACTATAGACCAGTCATAACAGACCTCCCACTCTGCTAATAAAGTTGGTCACAGCCCTAAGTCGTGCCACTGATACACCCTTAAGTCTCAACAATACATAGATCATAATCTCAAGCTGATTTTAGGTGTTTTACAGTGTTTGATGGATCTTCCAAGGACAAGAAACATACCAGCATCTCAGAAGACAATTTTTGGCACCACATGAGAAGACAGCTGCTTCTCAATGTGATCTTGAGCCTGGGATGCAACTACAGTGCAAAGAGTTTTTCATCAAGCTCTTTGGACCACATTCGAAGCCTGAAAGAACAATGAAAGAAAAACAACACTGTCAAGAGGCTGTTGATATGACATGACTAAAAACCTCCTTCATTTATAAGTAGAGGGTTTGAAGACCAAAGAAACCTCCTTCATCTATAAGCAGAGGGTTTGAAGACCAAAGAAACCTCTTTCATATATAAGCATAGGGTTTTGAAAGTGCCTCCTTCATCTACAAGCAGAAGGCAAGGGGCCATGACTTCTTCACCAAAGCTAGAATGCCAAGCCACAAAGGAGGAAAACCAAGAAAAGCTCAAAACTGCCCAAAAAGGGCGCCTGGCACTGAAAGTGAAGAAAGACACATCAGGACTTGGAATTTTGGCCTGAGCTTCTAGACATGTTTCTAAAAATCCTTGAGGGACTTGCTCACCAAAATTGAGCAAATTTTGACATGTTTTTGTTTTTCAGCATTTTTGGGCCGAATTGCATAAAATCATGGGCGCTGCCATTTCAGTTTGGAGCATCCTAAACTCTTTAGAGTGGTACCATTGGATGTATTAAATTCAGGAGCATCTACTCAAGAATTTTCAAATCATTTGAATTTGTTTTGGTCCCCCAAAGATACAAAAAACACTCACTTTTTCAACATGCTGCCCCGTCTATCAGCAAGGTTTATTTTCTGGTTTTTTACACACAGTCCTACTTTTGGAAGACTTCTTGGCATCAAATTGGGAAAATTTCAATTTTTCCAGAACATAGACACTCAGATATTTCCAAAGAGCTATCATGAGCCTCGTTTTGACTTCGGGAAGGCTGCCAAATGTTGCCGGCAAGTCAGGGGACCTTTTGCTGATGTAAATTTTGAATATTTTTGTAAAATTTGAACCTTTAAAAATTGCGTTTTCCAAATGTGCATTTAGCTATTTTTGCACATGGAAAATGATGCAAAGTCAATTATTTTTCTTTTTTTAGCATTTTCTAGATATTTTATGAGATATTTTGTGCCTTAGGCTTTGCAAAGCCTCAAGGACAAGTTTAGATATTTATTAGATATTTTGTGCCTTGGGCTTTGCGAAGCCTCAAGGACAAGTTTAGATATTTATTTTGAACCAATGGCTAGCTAGTTGCCTTGGTTGGTTTTCATCCTCTTTGGCCTATATATTCCAAGAGGATTCATTGTAATAGAAGGCTGAACTTGAGAAGAGAAGCAATATATGATCATATGAGCTTTGGAAGAAAATACTTGTGTTATGCTTTTGGATTGCCTCTTGGATGTTCTTGGATGAATGATGAAGGATTGTCGATGGATTCCATGACTTGGTAGAATGGTATAGTGTTTCTTTCTATGTTTTGTCTTCTAGTTT
The DNA here is from genome assembly GCA_034641835.2 of Pinus albicaulis. Lineage (NCBI taxonomy): Eukaryota > Viridiplantae > Streptophyta > Pinopsida > Pinales > Pinaceae > Pinus > Pinus albicaulis. The sequence continues at coordinate 35,023,053 of MU968363.1, forward strand.
TCATTCATGAATACATGTTTCTTGCTTGCTATAGATCAGTAGAGAACAAATTTGAGATATACCCTTGGAGGCACCTCAAATTTCCTGTTTCTTCATAGCTTTCATGTTTTCTTCTTCCTTAGTCACATTAAGGAATTATTAATTGCTCTTTAATAACTTGAGGATATTGTTGCTTGTTTCATTCATAGTTCTATGCATTGCTAAGTATGATTTATGGTACACCCTGCTTACCTATGGCTATCCATAGTTCTATCCATGAAACTATCTCTTTGACTAATTAGATTATCATTTTGTTTGAACCAAGGAGGCCTAGTCCCGATCTAGCCCTTTGCCTAAAAACTATGAAAGTTTGTTTGTCAAAGTGCCCAATAACTTAAAGATCAGTGGTTAGGCGTTCCGCATAGGTTTGCTGAGTTGTTAGTCTCGTTTTATATATTTTCCCCAAAGTCCGATAGCCATTTCCCGAAGTTAGAGAGTTATACTCCTCTATGCATGGCTTGAATGTTTATTTCAGTGTATTGATTAGCTTGTAGTTACATTTTGCATGATTAATGGTTTTCCCTACCATGCTTATGTTTGTTATTTAACTGATTATGCTTGAAATCCTTTGTTACTCCTAAACTTGATGTCCATTTACTCCATTTTTCCCAAATATCATTTCTACCTTGAATCAAATCGGCCCTACAGTAGCCTTGTATCATCATCTAATAGCTTCCTTGACCTTTTTGACCCCATAGCCCAGTTGATCTGACTTCTTGTTACCTGTTTTATATCTTTGATCAGTTTCATCCCTCACAAACTTAAAAACAAAAAATCAAAAACTTACTTTATAACTAGCCTAATATCAGAACACCATAAGAAAACACACCGATATCTTTTACATATAATAGAGAGAGCCCTCTCTGAGTCCAGGAAGGCTAGGTCCTTGGGCTCCAAAGCTTGGTTTGATGTTACACTGTCATTTGGCTCACCAATCGGCCAAATCACGGGACCCTAACACCCATGAGAGTGGAATCTTATAAGATTCCTACACCAATGTTCTGAAGTGTGATTTGGGGTGCGTGAAAAAATAGAATACTTCCAGTTACCTGGGAACTGGAGGCAAAGAAGGATTGTTGGTTGATGACTATGATAACACCTTTATGTGGAAAGGCGATCATTCTAGAATATGTAGAAACAATTGCAGTCATAGCATATAACCATGGCCTTCCAAGTAGAATATTGTAGTCAAGGGGTCCGTCAACGACCTCAACATGAACATTCACTATTTTTCCCCCTATTTCTACATGAACATTATTGATAATACCCCAAGGCGTATATGTACGTCTGTCGAAAGCTTTCGATGTCATTGATGATTGAGATAAGCGCGGCAAGCCAAGTGACTTCCAACAGTTTAGAGACATAATGCACGTAGATTCTCCCTCATCAATAATAGTAAGATGAACAAGGTGATTGAGAACATTTACTTGGATGGAGAATGCCAATTCTGTTGGTATTTGTGGCACATAGCCCGTATGTTTAAAGACTACGAGATTAGAATCAGTCGGATCAATTCCACCAATTGCCGACAACAAAGATTGTTTCTGGGAGGGAAAATTTTGTAACATCTCAAGTGCTGACATAGCTGAAGGGGATTGAGCCAAATATTAACCTCTATTATAATTTTGAGCAGCTCTTGCTCGAGGATTATATGTCGATTTATGAACAACTCCCTTTGGTGGCTAGAATGTCAATTCAAGAATAGTAGGTGGTGGTACCGATTCCATAAACGGATTCGTGGTCAAGGTAGTAGGTTGATCATTGGCCTCACTATCGTAATATTTATTACACCTTGGCACCAAAATTTTAATATTCCTAAATTAGCATGCAGCTCATAGGAATATTAATTTTTCTCTTAATATCTAGTTAGATGAATAAATGGGTAAGGAGGCCCATAAGTTGCTTAAGTAGGCATAAAATCCCTCTTAATGTGAAAAGGGATCATGTTCATAACTAGATCAAACATCCTCATGTGTGAATAAGGTCAAATATGCGTGGACAAGGTCATGTTTGACCAAGTCAACAACATTAATATGTGAGGAGTGGATCATAAATAAAGACAGCTCAATGTGAATGAAGATCAATTTAGCTAGTCAAAATGAAGACACCTTGGGTATGAAAGGAGAAAATGCATGGAGACTAAGTCATGGTTGATTAAATCAAACAACGTTGTAAATATAAGAGTGGGACTAATGGAGACAACGTAATTTTGGAGGAGGAGCCTTTGCATGGAAGTAACCTCATGAATGGGTGGGACCCATGGTGAGGAAGCTCATCATCTATATAAGGGAGGGAATGGCAGCCATATGGGGCATGATTGAATATTATGAATTGAAAACTAGGTATTTTTAGACTTATTTCATGCTTCAGTTGTTTAGCTAAGTTTGTTTCACTGTTTAGTGAAAGGGTTTTCTCAGGCGGGAATTCCCCCACTCTTCCTTGGAGATCTTGTTTAATAAATCTGAGTGGAGTTTTCTGGACTTCATTTCCACTATCCAGCACTTGAAAAAGCATTCACCTTCAGCTACAGTGCATTCCCTTATAGAAACTATGCTATTTCTTAGGGTTTTGCAGTGGGAGGGTTTAATCCCTTGTTTTATGAGCTAGTTTCCTAGGAGGAGGATCGACCTTTTTCCCGGAAAGCTAGTAGGAGGAGCTACAACCATTTCTTTGCATGATCAACCATATTTATGTAGTGCTTTAGCCATACAGTGTTATTTATCCATAGAGCTGCAGCATATGCTTCTTTTACTTTATGTTTATCAAGAAACCCTTGTCGGGTCATCTTGGATTTCTGTAAAAGAGGCTAGATCTGTGTTTTTCGGCCTCATTGATTAATATATAAGTAGATATATTTTGTCTCCCATATTTCTGATTATAAACCCTCAATAAATTGTGCTGTCACTTTATGCAATAATTCTGTGTTGCACTAGCCTTGGGGTTTCAGTGCTTTTGGGTTGTTTTGAGCATGGGAAGCCTGTTTAACTAGGCTATAATGATTTTTTTTATTTCCTTTTACATTTGGTTGATATAATGTCATATCTAAAGGATCCATGGGATTTTATTAACTTTTATTACATATATTTCTGAAAAATACATTTTTAATGCATGTATTGTTGATTTTCCCCACTTGGGAATATTACAGTGGTATCAAAGCTCTAATCTTAGCTCAACCTATGTACTTCAACCATCATGGAGTCTTCTCATAGGAAGGAGAGGATCTGAAAAAGGGATCAAGGCAAACCCTTATTGTCTAGAGGGAAGAAGTTCTCAAAACTTATTTTTCAAACTTTGCATGGTATCAGCAAGGACATCAAAGAAATGAGGAGGGAAAAACATGGAGATCCCTCAACAAGATTTGTACATGAGGAAAGCTCGAGTTCCTCATCTCATGGGTGTGAGTATTTTGGAATATTATAGTGGTATCAAAGCTCTAATCTTAGTTCAGCCTATGTACTTCAACCATCATGGAGTCTTCTCATAGGAAGGAGAGGATATGCAAAAGGGATCAAGACAAACCCTTATTGTCTGGAGGGAAGAAGTTCGCAAAACTTCTTCTTCAAACTTTGCATGGTATCAGCAAGGAAATCAAAGAAATGAGGAGGGAAAAACATGGAGATCCCTCAACAATATTTGTACATGAGGAAAGCTCGAGTTCCTCATCTTATGGGTGTGAGTATTCAGCCACATCATCATATTTACAATGCTCTACCAGCCATATGTTCATGACAAAGGAGATGGAGAAAGGAGATGTGCCAAAGAAGGAGACTATGTGTGATTATTTGCGAGAGTATGAATCTCAATCTAAGAGGTTCAAAGATCACCGTAACTTCTAAGGGTTTTGCAAGATCAAGGAGGAAAGGAGCACAAGGAGCAAGAAGCATGGTGTGGGTAGATTATTTCTATCTACTTTTAATGGATCACCTAAATGTCTAGCTAGGGTTTGGGTGAAGGAGCTAGACACCTATGTGCAACAACATCAAGTTTCAGAAAATAAAGACATCAAAGTAGAAGAGCTGCATTTTGAAAGTAAGGCTTATGCTTGGTGGTTTTTTGAGTCATTTTCATTAAAGAATGAAAATACATCTACTTATGCAAAGTTCATTAGAAGAGTAGTGGAAAGGTTTGATGAAAAAATTTATGAAACATCTTTGATGGAGAAAATCAAACCAAAACAAACAAAACCTTTTCATGGGGTGGAAGGATCTATAAACCCAACTCCATTTCAAAAAAACAATTGAGGGGGATGAAAACTTGAATGAAACTTTGCCAAGGTCAAGATCCCCATTACATGAAGAGATACCTCCTTCAAAGAAATACCAAGATCTAGGGTCTATCATTGTTGGTGAGGCATTATCAAATATTGATGAGGAGAAAGAGAAGGTTGGAGGTAACAGCGTTGTCATATCAAGAGCTTATCCAGTACCTCATGAAGAGGAAGATGGAGCATTTTCTCCAAGAAGAGAAACTTTTACACTCTTGCAAGGAGTTCCAAAGAATCTCACAGATGGAGATCATGGTAAAGTCCATGTGCATCATGTGCCATCATTATCAAATGGTGAGATCTTGAAGATACAAGGAGATAAAGGGGAGGACAAGCATCATATGATGAGGAGCACACACCCCTCTTTATTTCAGAAGATTGATACAGAAAGGAGGCAGGAAGATTTGTGCAGAAAGGGCAAGGACAAATTTGTCCACAGACATACACATCCTACTCTATGCCTTGATGTCTCTTTGCATGGAGGCATTACACTAGGGAGACCCCCTGATTGGAAGATAAAAAAAGTGTTCTCTCAAATTATTGCAGCAATGACATATTTTTCTAAGGAAGGAGCCTTGGGAGAAGCTAGCACAGCACAGAGAACCTTTGATGGGTTCAAAGGAGGGGTGAGAAATTTTCTAAAATGGACATTGATATCTCCCACTCAACAATTTGCAATGAAAGAAGATGGTTCAAACATCTATGATGACATGAGCATGGTGTCAAAGGGCTACTCCATAACTTTGGGGCAGCAAATGATACTTCCACACATGAGGCATATTTCTGAATATGAAAAGAGGTTATCAACACTCTTGCATGCATGGGCCAAATTAAAGAAGTTTTGGAAGGAAAAGACCTTTCAAGAGGAGGTTGACTTCCACATACTTCATATTGTTTTGAACAAGATCAGCTACAAGGGAGGAAGCAAAAGAGAAGTGATAGTACTCCAACATGTGACTTTGGCATCACGCATGTCAAAGAGGAGAGCCATGATATGACAAGAGCTTCATTTCATATTTCTATAGCGCTGTCATTGTTGGGAAGCCTAGATCCATATTGGGATTCCCAACTCTTGGTAGAATATTCCCAGAACCTCTTCACATGTAAGGTTCTTGATGGGAAAGTGATGGATAGGAGGTATAAAGTGGTTGATGGAGTCATTTATTCTCATGATCAGATCTATTTGACTAGAGACTCCAAGCTCAAGGATAAACTACTTAATATAGCCTATGAGGTCTTGCTTTCTAAACCCACTGGATTTATTAAATCATACCATACCATCTTGGAAGGATTCATGTGGGAAGATTTCAAAAAGGATATTCACTATCACATGAGAAATTGCATAGATTATTTGCTGGTTGAGGAGGAAAATAGCTCTTGGGAAGAGTTATCATTGCCACCTCATTATTCATTGAGTGTGAGGAGGAGCTCATCCATGAGCTACCTCACTGATTCAAATCAAGTGTATGGTAAGAATTGTATTTATGAAAATAATGATGTATTTACTATATACTTGCATTTTCTTAACACTCATGTACAGGGCATTGCTCCTCGAGGGGGCACCTCTTCTTATAGGATTCATAGGCCACTTGGGGCCATGAGCAATGGTAATGTCGACCATTCCCTAGAATATTTTTGGGAGATGATGTACTCTTCATGGTGTGATTAATTAACACCAACCATCATACACCTTCTCCAAACATGAAATAAGAATGGGGCAGCAAACAAGTGGTGGAAAGAACACTTGTTGGATCATACTATATGGCAGTTAGGAGCACAACTGCACTGGTTTCACATGAGGGACCATTGCCCTTCTCCTTTGATACATATGGCAGCTAGCATGACTCTAATTATGATTCCATATGATGAAAATGTTCTTATCTTTGTTGGGAACATGTTTGGAGAGAAGACACAATGGTTGGATGTGTCCTTGGGGAAAGAAATTTCCCACACCTTTTGCACTACATGCTTCAAGGAAAGCATGAAATATGATATGGCCACTATAGTAGATCACTTGTTTCTTTATGAGGTAGGCCATATGATTGTTTGGAGCACTTGGGACATGCCTCTCATGAGCATTTGGAAGGAGATTTTCTATGAATTACCAAGTTGGGAGGTGATTCATTTCATTTGGATGATAGCATGGAGGTGGGAGTCTCTCATTAAGAGTAAAGTCCCCTATGATTGTCAACACTTCTACCTTGAAGAGGCTATTGATCATCAAGAAGGTTTCCATATATACCTTCCATTCTTTCATGATGAGAGCCATTTGGTTTATCCACCAAAGGCCAACTTACACACTTGGGAGGAACCATTGGGAGACAGAATTGTTGCAGAATATCTGAAGCAGTGGTGGAGACTATTGGATGAGGAGGCCACAAGAGGAGGAGGGGAGATTTTTCAACACCCTTACAGTTTCTTAAGGAAAAGAAACATTTGGGAGGGGAAGATTGTAATATTCCTAAATTAGCATGCAGCTAATAGGAATATTAATTTTTCTTTTAATATCTAGTTAGATGAATAAATGCGTAAGGAGGCCCATAAGTTGTTGAAGTAGGCATAAAATCCCTCTTAATGTGAAAAGTGATCATGTTAATAACTATATAAAACATCCTCATGTGTGAAAAAGGTCAAATATGTATGGACAAGGTCAAGTTTGAGCAAGTCAACAACATTAATATGTGAGGAGTGGATCATAAATAAAGACAACTCAATGTGAATGAAGATCAATTTAGTTAATCAGAATGAAGACACCTTGGGTATGAAAGGACACAATGCATGGAGAATAAGTCATGGTTGACTAAATCAAACAGCCTTGTAAATATAAGAGTGGGACTAATGGAGACAGCTTAATTTTGGAGGCGGAGCCTTTGCATGGAAGTAACCTCATGAATGGGTGGGACCCATGGTGAGGAAGCCCATCATCTATATAAGGGAGCAAATGGAAACCATATGGGGCATGATTGAAAAGTATGAATTGATAACTGGGAATTTTTAGACTTATTTCATGCTTCAGCTATTCAGCTAATTTTGTTTCACTGTTTAGTGCAAGGGTTTTCTCAGGCGGTAATTCCCCCACTCTTCCTTGGAGATCTTGTTTAAGAAATATGAGTGGAGTTTTCTGGACTTAATTTCCACTATATGGAACTTGGCCAAGCATTCATCTTTAGCTAAAGCGTATTCCCTTGTAGAAACTACATTATTTCTTAGGGTGTTGCAGTGGGAGGGTTTAATCCCTTGTTTTATGAGCTAGTTTCCCAGGAGGAGGATCGACCTTTTCCCGGAAATCTAGTAGGAGGAGCTACAACCATTTATTTGAATTATCAGCCATATTTATGCAGTGCTTCAGCCATACAGTGTGATTCATCCATATATCTACAGCATATGCTTCTTGTACCTCATGTTCATCAAGAAACCCTTGCCGAGTCATCTTGGATTTCTGTAAAAGAGGCTAGATCTCTGTTTTTGGGACTCATTGAATAATATATAAGCAGATCTATTTTTTCTTCCATATTTCTGAGTATAAACCCTCAATAAACTGCATTTTCACTTTATGTAGTAATTCTGTGTTGTAGTAGCCTTGGGGTTTCAGTGTTTTTGGGTTGTTTTGAGCATGGGAGGCATGTTTAACTAGGCTATAATGATTTTTTTATGATTTCCTTTTACATTTGGTTTATATAATGTCATATATAAAGGATCCATGGGTTGTTATTAACTGTTATTACATATATTTCTGAAAAATGTGTTTTTAATGCATGTATTGTTGATTTTCCCCATTTGGGAATATTACAAAAATATTTTTCAATGGATTTGCGACAGATAGCATAACCACTTGGGAACTAGAAGCTGGATCTGAAGCAACCAAATTTTTATCTGGATTCGGAAACAGATCTATCAACACAGATGACGCATGTGAGGTCTTAACCATTTTTTATACTTCAGTGCAGTGAGGAAAATCTTGAACAAAGTGTTCCTCATTACAGATTATGCATGGATAATGAGGTTTCCAATTTTCAGACGATTGATCAGATTATCTTTCCTGCGGGTTAGAATATTTCTTTTTCTTTGATTTCCCTCTTTTTTTACTTCTTGGTTGCTTGTCATTTTTGCCTTTGTCAAATGACACGACATTGATTTCGGAATAAGGAGCAGGATCATATGTAGTAGTATGATGTGTGCTTGCAGTATTGATCATAGCGTCTCTGGCATGAGATTCCTTTGATTGAGGAGGAACAATAAAATTATACCTCGGTGTGTTAGGAATTTTCTCATAGAGTGTGCCAGACTGAGTATAAATTAAGCCTAAATATTGGGCATGAGAAATAACCTACTCTTCAATGATGACACCACCCTTAGCCACATCCTCAAGTATAGATGGTAACAGGGATTTAATGAACCACTCAGCAAGGAGTTGATCAGGAACAAATTTAACCATTCCACGAAGACGATGCCACTCATGAATATGATCAGAAATGTGAGTAGAATTAGTCTGTTTAAAATTAGTCAAGAGTTCCATTCCAATTTCATATCATGTGGGTAACTGGAAGTGAGTCAAAAAAACACTAGCTAGGGCAGTGAAATTATCAAAAGAAGTTCTAGGTAATTCAATGTACCATTTTGCAGCTGGACCAGTAAGCGTACGTTGGAAAAGACATTGTCGAACAGTGTCATCATTTAGGGAGTTTGACGAACACCACAAATGATAAGTCATAACATGAGTTGACAGGTGTTCCCCAGGGTTTCCATTGAACTTAGGAATATCCAAGGGTAATTTATGAGATATCACTGGCCACCAAGGTGCATAGTTTATTGGATCATTGGTGTGCCGATTTAAATCTGGTAACTCTAAAGTTGCAACAAAGGGAAACTGTCTATTGAGGTCGGGTTGAGCATAGCCAGGGTATGATGGAATTTCTTGGGAAATTGACCTTTGAGCACCAACATAAGGAATCTATTGTTGGTAACCCAGATAGGGGTTGTTTTGATAAGAAAACGCTTGAGGATTCCGTTGACCAGAACCTAGGTACGATATTTTTTGAAATGAAGGCTGTGGAATTTGCGCCTGTGGCTGCCAAGGGGTCTGTCCACCAATGTTATAACCCAAATTAGAACAACTTGGATTCGGTTGAGAATAGGTATAACCTGGTTGTGGTTGTGGCATCCCATAATATGGTATTCCATCTTGTGAATAAATGATTCTAGGTACAGGTTGTTGTTGTAAATTAGTTGAAGGATTTGGAGTCTGAGGGACCAATACTTGAGGGTATTGAGTTGAAGGACCCACTTGAAATGATTGTTGTACAATATTTTGAGTTTGTAACCAGGGTAAAGATGTATTAACAAGTGGAATTGATGTGGTGTGACAGGTTGAACTGGTTGATACGAGTGTACAACCGTTTGTGGTTGGATAGGAAAAGTGGGTTGCCATTGACAAACATTCATTTCGACATTAGGTTGACCAAAAAACGATGGAGTACTGTCAAAGTAGGTGACCATAGGTTTCCTCCCATCATGAGGAGTATAATAAGATATAAAATATTCTCCAAATGCAGGGAGTCCAGTTGAGATGGTACTGGATGGAATAAACCTAGATGGACCAGCTTGATATTGCCCTAATGATGGATATAAAGGATCAAACCATTTAGTACTCACTATAGGTTTACCAGTTAGAATACCAGAAGATGACATTAGTGAATTCCATGGGTTTGAAGATGCACCAGGGAAAATTCCAGATAAAGATTTATAACCTAATGGGACCATAGGGCCACCATGTAAATATGACTCTGGTGAAGTTGTGAACATCGACAGGGTAGCGAGAGTAGGTGCTAATGCAACTAGAACAAATGGTCCAACTGAAGATTGTTTTTCAGGCATGGTTACTTGACCAAATGTATACTCTTTCGAATTGATGTGAATTTGAATTGGCACAAGATCAAAAAAATCAGAGGGTGGTGATTGAGGAAAAGAATCATACAGGTAAAGATCCTCCCCAAAATGGGTTGGAGTTAAAGATGTTTCGTCTTGTGGTATTTCTTCAATTGAAATTAAACCAGGTGGAAGGATTTCACCGTCAGTCCCAAAGTATATTTCAGGAGGTTGATTGTGCGATATGGGAGACTCAATGGCTACAATATATTGTGGGGTGACTGATATAGGAACAAATTCTGATCGTTCGACTTTAGGATGCAGATGTTCTGGCAAAAAAAAGGCAGGATCTGGATCAACTTCCAGTTGAACAATGTCGAGTTCAGGAGGTATGGTCTCACTGATTGGATGGATTGTGACCACAGGTAGCTGTGAGGACTCTGTCTCAACAATAGTAAACGAACCAGGATTTGTAGAAAAAACTTGTGCCGACTCTGGTATATGTGAAGATGATGCTTCACCAGAGGTACTGATGGTACTGGTTTCGGTAGAGGGATGTCGCCTTCACCGACTAGAAGTAACTTCCGGTGGTAAAGGTGGTTTCAATACAAGTCTACGCGAACGACGAGGAAAGGGATTTTATTCTTCCACAATGACTGATTTATTTTATGACCAAAAAAAAATAAACAAAATAAAAGGGTAATTCTAGGCAAAAGGTTTACCAAGAAATCGTGAACTGCAGAATACCTCCTGGCGAACCCAGAAGTACGGGCAGGAAATCTCCCTGAATGTTTTATTCGGTGTATCACAATTTACAAGGTGGTCGACTCAGTTCACTATCTATGGATTGCAACCTAAAGTTTTCCTCCCAAATATACCCGAAGGTATGTGGAGGCCCAAGTCCATATTAGCATTGTGTAATGCAAAACTACACAGTGAGAGCACCCCTTTATACTTCTCGTACTATAACACCGCCCGATATACCCGAAGGTACGTGGATGAGCTATGATATACTTACATACATGGAGTGAGGTATGACACTCGGAATGTATCGTAGACAATAAATGACAGCTTATATGTTTTACAACACCGGAACACGTCTCTAGCCTAGACCTTCTAAATGTTATCATTATGGTTCCAATGATTTTTCAGGTAAATTGATGTAAATTTTAAGTTGATCTTGTTTATCAATTTTCCTTTCAAGGTTCACCGCAATGATGTGATGGAAATTCCAAAAATGAAATCTAAAATGATAAGAAAACTTTTCAATTTTATCTTTTTCAATGAAAATATTAGCTACTAAATGGAAAGAGCAATCAGTTTTGAGAGCAAACAACAAAGAGCACAAACTAATATGTAGCTTTCCTAACTTGCTCCTATGCAAAAAACACAATCCACTACATGAAAATGTAGGTTTTTCTTTTCAGTCTCCTTAATGTGAATGAAAAATTGAACCTATATGCATCAAATCAACAAAAACAAATACTTTCTTCTTTGAGAAACAATGAATTTAACAACAATTTCTCTTTTAGGAAAAATGAAGAATGGAACTACAATTTTCCCTACAGGAAACGAAGAATTTAACGACAATTTTCTTTACGAAAACAAATGGATCTAATGAAGAAATAAAAATAATTTGAATTTGATTTTTCAATGATAAATAAAAACACTTAAAGAGACATTGAACAAACTTAATTTTCAAAGGAGGAATATTCAGGAAAATTCACTGGTCTCTATGAGGTATCAGACAACTGAAAACACAAAAAACAAAAGGCTGAATGTGATGGCAATGACAAATTCAAAGGGAATTTTTTTAGATTAGGGGGCAACGCAGTCTCTAAGGGGAGACAATACATTGCAAAGCACACCTGAGTGGGAGACAGTGTTATGCAAAGCACTATGTCTTCACCAACAGTGTGTTGGGCATAGCAGAGAACAAAATTCAAGCTACTTAAACACACTTCTAATGAAATGATTTGTTTCCAAAGCCTAATAATTGAGATTAGATGCTACTAGGTGGATAAGCAGAGGTAAACATATCAAGGATGAAGGTAAAATCCCCAGTGGAGTCGCTAATTTGTTATGCGGAATTATGAATTATGGATAAAACACATTCCCTAAATGTGGTGCTATGCATTTAGAAAAATAGATCAGAGACTTTTCAGACACTTTTCCTAAGAGTAAATCGACACATAGAAAGATGGAGAAACCTACTTGGGGTCCAAGTGCTTCCTATTCTCCTTCTGTCACTCTTGTTGTAGCTTTCAATCCAACTTTGATCACTAGACTAGCTCCTACAAGTATGAACACTAAACATCAAAGAGATTTCAATATACAGATGGATATTTACCTTAATTAGTTAAATCAATGAAACATGAAACATATACATCAGCTAAGAATCCATGATATGAAAGATATAAACATACACAGATACATATGTGGGAAAATGAGCGGTAATATTTAGTAATGTATAAAAGGGGGAGGTTACAACCAGCGATTGAATTTATGTCACCAAATATAGCATCATCCCAGCCTCATCATAATTAACATATCTCCATCAACATGTCACTCAAATCAAATACTCAATCGAGAATTCAACAGAATTCCTTTACCAAATTTCTTCCTTCTCAAGCACTAGGATCTGTGCTCAATTTATAGAGCAGATGAAGGTAGTTTCTCAATCAATGACTTTATAATAATAGGCAAGACATGTTCCCAAGCTCAGAGGTGTTATATGGACACATGGATTCGAATTTTGACATATATGGACTCTTCTAGAAGGCACTGTCCATGTGGGGATTCTGGAACAATGAGAATTCGCTCCCAATTGACCAACGCACTCTTGAATGTCGGGAAGTGCTTTGCAAAGCACCCTTGAATGGAGGTAACTGCATATGCAAAGTAGTTAGTCCCATGAGAGGCTATGTTGGTGAGCTCATAGGTGATATAACATGTACTTCAAATCCTAGAAACCTTGCAATGGAAGTCATGGATGATTTGTTCTTGTTCTTTGTCTTAGGGCATGTAGCAACTGAAATGATAGGGTTTGACAGACCCTATTTCATTAGTTTTGGTGCTGATGTCCAGTTTAACTAGGTCATTGGGAATGGTTCCCAAATTGACCTATAACACTCAGCCAAAATCTGGTTTGAAAAAGTTACTCTAATTTGTCTGGTGGAGCAACCCATCAGTACCAATTTATATATTACATGATCTTTACCTAATGGAATATGCACCTTCCATTGATTTGGTTATGGTAAATTTATCTCCCATGAGTATTGGATGCAGTTGTTCTACGACTTGGTCCTTGAGGATAAAGTTGGGTGAGGATCAGTTAATGGAAATAGGGTGTATGATATTTTCCAAGGTCATTTATGACTACCATGGACATGGTTGTGGTAATTGATCTCCCATATTTTTGGTGTGGATCATTCTGTTGGCGCCTTATAATTATAAGATTGGCAAGAAAAAATATAGAGGACAACATCAAACCACTTTGGAATCTAGGACCTAGCCTTCCTAGACTCAAAGAGGGCTCTCTCTATTTATGATTTAATTTTACCTTAAGATTATGAATGTTGATGTTAGGCTAGTTACAGTGGTGGTGGTATTGGTTTTTTTGATTGATTTTATCGGTTGGATGAGTAGATCTATAGAAGCTAATCCATTAGGCTATGGAGTCAAATAGGGGCTGGTTTTGTTGCATCAAAAGTTCAAAAGCATCACAGGGCAAGCTAATTGTGTGTGCTAGATCTTAAAGCAGCAGGAATTGTGAGGTGAAAGAAGTAGTGAATTTGCAGTAGTGGTTAAAAATAAATTAAGAATTTCTTAACCAGACTTCATGAGGAAAAAATTTATATTGTAATCACAGACAGAATTAAGGTGCTCCAATAGAAAATCTTAATCTAAAATTTATGTTTTAAAATAATCTTAACGTGATACGCAGTGAGGAAAAACAATGGAAACATTCAACGTGGAGAAGAGAATCACATTTCCAGACAAACATAGCTCAAGTATCCTGCAACTGGTTTCTTACTATTGATGCTCCAACTTCCAAAAATTACATGCTCCAATATTTCTTACAATGCAAGTTTCAATAGGGTCCAATCTATCTACCCTTGATACTACCAATGTATGCAGTATTTAACTAAAAACTACATCGGTTGCCCTAATCTACTTCAAAAACTTTCATTAATTACAATTAAACTAAAAGTAGAAATTAATGGACATGCAAGGCCCGAACAAAAAATATCTGACAAAACACCGCCTGTGGAATTAACTTTGGTAGCTCTTCATGAATCCAAAAACTTAGGCATCTCTTTGTGAATCCAAAAATTAGGCTTGAAGGTGATTGAGGTGGTCATGAAGAGGAAACGATGGGTGGCTCTGAAAAATGGCTCTACTTTTGGGTTGCCTCTGCTTGATCATTAAATATGGTGTGATGCTGGCACTTATAATCAATCAGTGGTTGTGCTTATTTGTGCACCGTGCCTTTTCAATCTTGGTACATGTACAATTTTCCCCACTCCTTCTTCCCCAGAATTCTCGTACTTATGACCTGTCGGTACAATTCATCTACCTCTGTGTATTTGCTGAAAGTGGGCATGGTGAAGAAAACATGTTTTAGCTCATTTTGAATAAATATATCATTGCTCAAGGATCTAAGACAACTTTCCTAGTCACGTTCCCTTTGATGTTGGAAAATTTGGTGGTATCCTTAGCTATTTCCCTTAGGGCTTCTATGTCAGCATTCTTTTTCTTTAAAATATCCTCCACAACTTGAAAATTGGTTGGGTCATACCCAAGCTTGACTATTAACTCTTCTAAATACTTTATGCTTGAGCAATTAGTCATGACAGATATCTTTACCATCTTGAGTTGTGATTGGGTAAAGCGAGTAGGCGAGAGCATACATGGCGCCAGTGGTACAGACAACAGTAAAAAAGCGCGACGGTTTGGTGGAAAAAAAAAATTTCTTTTCGGAGGAGGGTGAGAGTCGTGAGCGGTATTGGAATGGGGGATGCAAAGTATTGTTGTGGCGCCATGTAGCTGATTCAGTAGTAATGGATACTACCTAGTTCAAACCCACCCTGCCCCCCCCCCCCCTGTGTTTAAATATCGGAGGTTGAGGGGGGGGGGGGGCGGGGCGCGGGGGGGAGGGCGAAGAACATCATGGAGGGGTGAGGAATATTTAGCAGAGTATGAGTGGATGGTGGGGTCGGAGGTGAAATGGAAGGTGGCAAGAGATCAACGGGGGTATGACGTGTTTGGTGGGTAGTGGAAGGATCCAATCGAAAATCAAACAATACCATAGTTCATAGATTTTATGATTTACCTCAACAATAAACTTATAAATTGTCGATTGCGATATGCGATGATGATATCACATTACAACCCAAAAACTCATCGCAAATTGGAATTTCACAAATTTAAGTCTTTTTTGTTAACTGTTATATAATATTTCATGCGATGTGCGATGGGCGGTGGGGAAAGGGTGATGTGGCAAGGAAAAGTGGGTCCCACTGATATCGCATCGAGAAGTTTGTGAAATAGAAAATGAATTGGCAAGGAATATTTGTGATATGCCGATGCAAAAAGGAAAGGAAGGGGTCCCACTGGTATCACATCAGGAAGTTTGTGAAATACCAAATTAATTGGTAAGGAATATCTATGAAATTCTGATGCAAAAAGGCAAGGAAGGGGTCCCACCGATATTGCATCGAGAAGTTTGTGAAATAGCAGATGAATTGGCAAGGAATATTTGTGAAATGCCGATGCAAATTTCGATTTGGGACTTGGCGGGACTCTTATAGGTCTTAGGATAAAATTTAGACATAAGGTATGCCTCAAATGATTTTGAAATCCAAACCGTTTAAAACATAACTCCCTTTCCACATTTTGAGTGTAAGCGACCCTATATTTTGAACTTCTTCCATCATAGGAAAAATGGAATTTTGATGTTGTACCTTGTAAAAAAATATTTACATTTTTCTTTCATTCTTCCTTCTCAATGTATCTACCTACCCAAACTAATAATCTAACATTTTTCTTCTTTTTAGGGTGCATTTAGACTTGCAAACCCTGAAACATTTTTCTTTATAAATTTCTAGCCTACCACCTATCCCTTATTTCTCCTCTTGGTTCAGATTAAGCTGTTGAACCAATGCCATTTATACCTATCTATGGATAAGCCAAGATTAAACAGCTTGGAAATTCTTCATTTTCTAACCTATTAGCAAAAATTCAAAATTGTACAATCATGCTTAAACTATATGATTGAACAAACTTTTCTAAAGAGTAGTGGCATTTTGATTTGCAGCACTTTCAGAACTATTTATTTTTTGTGGGGATTTCTTTTCCTTTTTACACCCTCTTTTTCTTATTCTTTTATTTCTTTTTTATATTCTTTGGAAATGATTTGAATATTGAAATATATATACAATATGAAAATATGCAAGGAAGAAATATTCAGTCACCGTGTGATACTATAAATTACAAGAGTCTAACACGTTCTTCTTCCTCTATGGATCGAGTCATTATTGTTTAGCTAAGATGAGGTCATAGAGCTTGACTTGGAGACCAGTAGGGTGCATGTGATATTTACCAAGGTCATTTGTAATTGTCATGGAATTGGTTGTGGTAAATTGATATCCCCTACCAATTTTGTGGATTATTCTTATTCTATGATATGAGATGTGCTTCTCTTATGATGATACATATACAAATGAGACGAGACACATGGAGCAACTAGAAATTCCTCCCTAGATGAGAGAGAGCATTGAAATTTGGGGTAGCTTTAGGATTAATTACCCAAAAAGAAGCCAAAATACCCAAGATGAAACCATGTTTCCCCAAGGAATAATCCAAACTGGTTAAAATAAAAATATTATTATTGATGTTTTCTTGGCACTCTCATCATTATTTGATGAGACAAATTTATATGGGCCAGAAAATTTTTAAGGCATTTGGAAAATACATGTAAATATTATTAAGATCAAATTAAAAGGGGTTTTTCTTCAAGTCGTCTTTAATAAATGAAGGGTTACATTCAAACCTAAGGCACCACTTGACTCCTCCATCAATCAATATAAATAATTGGCCTTGGAGATAATTCATCACACAACACCAAGAGTGAAATAATATTTGGAGAGGAACCCTGAGGTAGACAGCCTAGAGGAGCATAATTACAAGGAGGATGAAATTTGATCTTTTTCTATGTTTTGGTTTGGACAAGGGATGGTCGAGTTTCTATGGAGCATTATGGCCATAAGTACATGTGAACAAGCCACTAATATATATCTATGATAATTCAGGAAGTATTAGCTTATGTTCAACTTGGATAAAGGTCATGTTTATGGAGAAAATGGGGTCGAGAGTCTTGGAAAGATAACGCATGAGGATCGGGCTTAAGGATAAAGGATAACACATGTTTTGAGGTAATTTTGAGGCCTTCATCTGAGGTTGACGTGGCCTATTCTGGTACCCTAATCAGGGCCAAAATTTCTATGCATGCCTCAGGAGGGTCAAGCCCTAATTAGGTTCATTTATGAGGTTAAATTATGTTGGATTAGTTTTGTGAATAGGGGTTGAGACACCTTATTGATCAACATAGTGATTGGAATTTTTGAGGTTGCATTGGGAGCTGATGGTAGCATTACAGGAGACTTAATCAAAGGTTTGAATCCTTAGATGCGTGCTCAAAACTGTGGTGATATAGTGCATCAGGTTCCTCATTTTAAAATTTACGTAATTGTGTCTTCTATGTTGATGGATTCTAAGTGTCTCTATAATAATGATGTATAGTAGTGAAATTGTGGAAAATATGTATGGAATGTTCCTAATCTTCAGTGTTGTATTATCTTCAGTGATGTATTATCTTCAGTTATGTATGGTTGTGTTATTATCTTTAGTGATGTATGTGGTGTATTGTATAGTTATCTTTATTAATTTATGGCAGAGTTCTTACCCTCAATGATATATGACAATGTGATAGTGATGGATTACAGTAATATGATTGTGATGTATGGAGGAGATATGACCTTATTACTTAACAATGGAATGTGATCCTAGGGAAATATCATGTATTCTTCTTAAGTCTAACATTTATGTTCTTATGACAATTATATGAATGTTGCACCTATGGTTACGTCTATTAATCATTAGGAGACCTATAAAAGGTATTATGGAGTGTTCCTATGAGGATCTTATATGATCCATGGTTGACCCTGTTATCACTCCACCAGATCTCTAAGGCTGGGAAAGTGTCCAAACAGATATAACCACAAACCAATATTTTAGCTTGGTAGCTAGCCCTACCAAACTGTAGAGGGCTCTCTCCACAAAATCACAGCCAAGACGGTTGGATGAATTAGGGTTTTAGACTAGTTATGAGTATAGGGGTTTGTTTGTTTGAATTGGTTTTGTTGGATGAGGATTAGGTCAAAGAGGCTAGGTCAGGGAAAAAAAGATTAGGATTACAGTCCATTCAATGGGGAAAGGTAGGTAGGAAGGATAACACTTTAGGGTTTTTGAGTGGGATGGATCAGATAGATGAGGTGCTAGAAAGAGAAAGACAATGCATGTATTCTTTCTAAACTAAAGAAATGAGACAAACTATGAATATTTTCCCAAAATAGAGCATAGAAGAAGTATTCTTCTTATCAACTTGAAAAAAAAAATGTAATAGAAATGAAATGGATCATGGAGATTACAAAAAATTCATACATATGCAACAGAAGAAGAAACAATGTTAAATTTCCATACCACAGGTATCCCAGAGAAATAGATGCAACTCATTCATTAATTTCCTGCCAAATTTTGATACACTAGAGTCTCTGATCAATAAAATAGCATAAAACTTCAAAAATGAGTCAAGAAATAATATATATATACATCAAACAACTTCCCCCAACCTCAGGGGTTGAATCGCTAAGTTGAGGAGTTGTTCCACCAAAAACTGAACTGCATACCTAGAGTGTAGGGAGGTCAAACTGACTCATCCCTCACTTTTTGGAAACTGATTCATTACATCTCATCAAGAGTTTTTACCTAATGTATTTACCCCTAGGTAACCTAAAAACATTATTATTATATTTACATCCTTGAATTACATTTTTAAAAGCATCATTTTCCAAGGTGAAACTGAGAAAACTGAGAAAATTTTCAAATTTCAGGAAACACAAGAAATTGGTAAAAAGCGCAACGCCAGTGTAAAAAGCACAGCGCCAAATTCAACTAAAATTTTGAAGGGGTTCCCAGTGTCCAAATTGAGCTAATGATAGCTCATTGGAAAGCCTACCTTGTCTAGTTTTCAAAACTATCCTTGGTTTTCAAAAAATATTTGATTTGGCCCTCCAAAAGGTAAACCTCCTAATACTGTCAAAAGTGCAGCGCCAGCCTAAAAAACAGGGCAGAAATATGTTTTTTGAGGTGCTTTTTGACTTTTTGACTATCCAGTTGGCCCAAAAAAGCTTAGAAAAGTTGTTAGGGTGACTTTATTTTACCTTATTAATCCAATGGTGCTTTTATTTTTGTCATTGTAGGTCACTATAAAAATCGCATTGCCTAGGGCGTTGCGCTTTTGATAGTGCAACTGTGTAAAAACTATCAAAATGTGCAAAAACTCAAAAAATTTCAAAACTTGCACAAAATTTCATCAAAATTGTGCTATGGAAGCCTGATAAAGTGTGCTAAGCAATGAGGGATGCCTCTGCAAGTATTTCAAGCTTGTATCCCTTCTTTTCCTTGGCTAGATTTTCCTTATGTTTCTCCTGCAATTGCTTGAGTTTGATGCTACAGATTTGATTTCTTGTGATATACCTATTTCACATGTTTCTAAGAATCTTGTTGTCCTTTTTTTCCTTTTGAAGGAGCTTCTCAATATGTATGTTGACCATTTCAATCCATATTTCTCTGTCCTCTTCAACCTCCTTGGCAATATTTTCCTCAAAAGTGATATTTTCATCCTCACTCTTATGTGTTGGGAAAAATACTGAGAGTGGGGGTGAATCAGTATTTACTGCATATTCAACAATTTTACTTTTTCTTGCTTCTAAAACCCATATGCTACTTTCCTGAAACAGACTCGCGTATATACGCGGATACCCTTTATGAAAATCGCGTATACACAGATATCTAATTATGTCATTAGTTCTTCACTTAAATCATTCCATCATTCATTCATCAGATGTCTAATAAACGATAAGCATATCTGATAAGAACGAGTAAACCATCACACAAAGCATCACACATGAACACAGGATTTTTAGAGTGGAAACTTCGTCGGGAGAAAACCACGTACCATTGCCTCGGCCTTCAATATTTTATTATAGAGAAAACATCTAACAACATATGTCTTCAGTGCATACTCCTACCGGCATGCGAGCACCCTTTTGCGCTCGTTTACTGACCCCTCTCTGGAAGGGGCTCCAACCCCACGATTCGTTTACCGTACTCTCACGGAAGGGAGCTGCGACCACACGATCTCGTTCTGACCTCACACGGAAGGGAAGCTACAACCCCACGGCCCGAAGCTACAACCCTCGGCACCTGCATGGACCATGTTTCATCAATTTTCACACTAGATCTAAAGCTTCCTTTGAGACACCACTTGCAAGTCACGTTTCATCATATTTTCATACTGGACCCTTTCCATACTTTAAGCACAGTCAACCATGAAACATATACATATAACTCAGCGAGATCTCCGTCAGCAAACGGAAACCGGAATCAGACATTTCTTACCACAGACTTCAGCAAACCCTAGTTTGCATACGCGCTTTCCTTTCTCTGATGTCGCGTATATACGCGCTTTCGTTCACATAAACCCGCGTATACTTCAGTACAAATTACAGAGCCAATTTTATTGCGCATACGCGCTTTCTCTTTAGCGAAGCCGCGTATATACGCGCTTCCTATGTGGCGAACTATCGTATAGATCTTCAACTATTATAGAGCAGCATACTTCTTCAGATCAGATATTCAGTTCAGATTTACCCTTTTGCCTCTGACAGATGTTCGCCTCATCTCAGATCTAAGCCTTCCATGAACATATCTAGCAAATACAAGTACAATACAGATCTAGATCCCCTTCTTCATCACTCCTTCATCGGTGCATCATACATTCAGATCTTTCATTCAACTGTAACCCTTTCCATTCAGATATCCTCTAGAGAGAAGTATTCATTCAAGCTCAGACATCTTGCACCCACACTCATGCTTTTCACAATGGGTATTTCTTCTCTTTATAGGATTTACCTTTCAATACCATGAGCCCAAAAATACATTACTTCTGATGGTATTCCTGGACGGGGTCATTTGGACGGATCATTACCCAATACAATGGGTCAATACCATGGTGGTTACCCCTGGTTTTGCACTTTTTGAGCGCTTTTGCCCATACGCGACTTGACACGTTCTTTCCCGCGTGCATACGCGACTTCCCCTAGACATATCCGCGTATGCCTTGAGACATACTCTTTTCACCATAGATTTTGCACAAGTTGAATTCCTTTCTTCATTGTCTTCTGTACTCACTGTAGATACATTAGATTTAGTTCATCAAACCATATTCTATCAAGCACAACTGCATCAAGTAAGTTTCCATCATCTTCATCACGTGTGTTGCCATTCAAGGACAACACTCAGCATCAAACATCATTTCATATCAGAGTTACATCATTTATCAAGTCCATCAGATCAAGAATAACTTCATCAGGTGGATTGCTATCAAGGACAACACATGTCAATAGTCGCATGTCTTCATCTACATTCAGTGGGTTGCCATCAAGGACAACACTCTGCATCATATTGCCAACAATCTCCCCCTTTGGACTTGATGGCAACCACGATGGTGTTTGGTTACCACAACAGATAGGTACATTAAGAATACAATGACACCATGTCACATGCCCCATTTTGACTTCATTTAAACACCATGTCATTCTCCCCCTTTGACATCAAGGGCAAAGGATGGATCAAAAACCAACATACTCTCCCCCTGTTCTCTGCATGTGGAAGAAGCGTTCTGCAGATCTGATATATACTGAGGTGATCAAGCTCCCCCTGAGTTCATGCTGAATCTTCAAGTACATGACTCTATGAACTTCCTATCACCAAAGACTCATACTTACATCAAATATCCAACCAAGTGGATTTACATATGAGACTCAAGTACCCAACCAAGT
The DNA here is from genome assembly GCA_034641835.2 of Pinus albicaulis. Lineage (NCBI taxonomy): Eukaryota > Viridiplantae > Streptophyta > Pinopsida > Pinales > Pinaceae > Pinus > Pinus albicaulis. The sequence continues at coordinate 35,045,406 of MU968363.1, forward strand.
GGGTTTACACAATTCAAGTCAGCTACCCAACCAAGTCGGTTTACAAAAATTGACTCAGCTACCCAACCAAGTGGGTTTACAAATTTGACAAGTCCTTACAAGACTGAATATTACAAATTTTACATCATGGGTCTCAACTTGACCTTTTCATCAAACTACACATATAACATTAAAACCAACACCAGAAAGTCCTCAAGAAAGAGAACATATTTCAGAACCATCATAATGCCAACAATGCATAATGCTCCCCCTGAAACTGTGCATCCAAGCATCTTTTTCATAGGACTAAAGCTCCCCCTTAGTTTGTGCATCCTGAACACTTTCACCAACAAATCATCAAGGCATCTTTATCAAAAACATGAGAAATAGAAATATGAAAACTGGAACACCACCAGAGATACCAAACAGTATCAGAGATATTAAACAGCACTGCAGCTGTGCTGAAGAGAGCTGACTCCAAACAGAAAAATGTCAGCAATCAGACATACGCGGTTTTCTGTGCATGAACTCGCGTATATACGCGACTGTGTTTCAGGAAATCCGCGTATCCAATGCCATCTTCAAAATTTATGCAGATTTGTGCTTTTGACTGGCAGAGAACACTCCCAGCTTCTGTCTTAGATACTCGAATGCTTCCCTGGGCAGGTTTGGTAAAGATATCAGCAACTTGTTCTTTGGAGGGAACATACTCCAACTTCACCTTTTTCTCAAGCACTTGTTCACGTAAGAAGTGATACTTGATGGGAATGTGCTTGGTCTTCGAATGCATAACAGGATTCTTTGAAATACTGATGGCACTTGTATTGTCACACTTAATGGGGACAAGAGGTGTACATTTGATTTGAAAATCTTGTAAGGTTTGCATCATCCAAAGGAGTTGAGTGCAACAAGATGCGGCAGCCACATATTCTGCTTCTGCTGTAGATAAGGCAATAGAATTTTGCTTCTTGCTGAACCAAGATACTAACCGGGGTCCCATATAGAATGCACCACCACTAGTGCTTTTCCTATCATCAACACTTCCAGCCCAATCTGCATCAGTGTAAGCATGAAGAGTAAGATCAGCATTCTTTGGATACCATAGACCAAAGTCTTGAGTTCCTTGTAGATATTTGAAAATTCTTTTAACAGCCTGAAGGTGAGACTCTTTTGGATTAGCTTGGAATCGTCCAATAATCCCAACTGCATGCATAATGTCTGGTCTAGTCCCAGTGAGATAAAGTAGACTTCCTATCATTGATCTGTATTCTGGTTGATTCACCGTGGGAGAATCATCATGAGAACTGAAATTGCATCCGGTTATCATTGGTGTACTTACAGTTTTGCATTCTTCCATTCCATACTTCTTCAGAATTTGCTTAAGATATTTTGCTTGTGATAGGAATATACCATCTGCAGTTTGATGCACTTGTAAGCCAAGAAAGAATGTTAGTTCCCCAAGCAAAGACATTTCAAATTCTTGCTGCATGACAGAAGAAAATTTTTGACTCATAGATTCTTCGTTACTCCCAAAAATGATATCATCAACATATACAACTACAATCAATAGTTTATCATTTTCAACTTTTGTGTATAAGTTGCTATCAGCAGACCCCTTTGAAAATCCTTGTTGATGAAGATATTTTTCAAGACGATAATACCATGCCCTTGGAGATTGTTTGAGACCATATAGAGCCTTTTTAAGTCTACAAACAAGATTTTCATCATTTCCAAAAATGAATCCTTCCGGTTGTTCTATATATACTTCTTCTTCTAGATCACCATTAAGAAAAGCAGATTTAACATCCATTTGATAAACTTTGATTTGTTGATAACTTGAAAAAGCAAGAAACATTCTAATGGCTTCAAGTCTAGCTACAGGAGCAAAAGTTTCTTCAAAGTCTATACCTTCTTGTTGAGTATACCCTTTGCAAACCAGTCTAGCTTTGTTCCTTACAACATCCCCATTCTCATTTAACTTGTTCTTGAAAATCCATTTAGTTCCAATGACATTTTTATCATGTGGTCTTGGTACCAATTCCCAAGTGTCATTCTTTTTTTCAATTTGATCAAGCTCTTCATTCATGGCTTGCTTCCAACATGCATCTTTGCTAGCTTGATTGACATTGTGGTTCAACTGTGGATAGAAGTGCCGCATGATCAAGATCCCACAAGAGTTCTCCTTGTTCGTACACCTCGATTCCTAGTCTCCCAAAAATTTGGATTCGTGATGATTCTTTTGAACATATCCGGATGGAGATTTTTTCTTGTATAGATCATCTTCAAAGTTCTTCATCGGATCCACTCGTCTATATCATTTCTATTTGATGTAGAAGGACATAAGTCACCATCATCTTCTGTTTGTTTTTCTTCTTTAGGAGCTACAGAGACTCATCAGTCAACAACATCAATACATTCAACAATCTTTCGAAGCCTTTTATTGTAACATTTGTATGCTTTGCTTCGTAGATGAGTAACCAAGAAATATCCCTTCATCCGATCTAGGTTCAAACTTGCCAAGCTTTTTCATCATTATTTTTGATAAAGCATTTTACTTCCAAAAACTCTAAAATGCTTCACAAGAGAGAATTACCATACCGTAGTTCATATGGAGTTTTGTCACTATTTACCCGAACATGAGCCTTGTTGAGAATGTTAGCCGCCGTATGTGTCGCTTCACCCTAGAACATGTCGAGTTCTAGAATCATCGAGATAGCTCTAGCCATTTTTTGAATTGTTCTATTCATTCTTTCGCTACGCCATTTTGTTGTGAGTGCCCGCTACAGAGAATTGTCTTTTTATGCCATGTTGTTCACAAAATTCAAATAATTCATTTGATGTATATTCTCCTCCTCGATTGGATCTAAGACACTGATTTTTAGGATTCGAATTCATTTTCAACTAATGCTTTGAAGATCCGGAATTTTTCAAAATGCTTCATCTTTGTGTTTAATGAGCCCGATCCAACACATTCTTAGAGAATCATTTAATGGAAGAAGAGAGTAGTATTTTTCCTTTAATAAAGGGTGACTTTTTCTCATAGGTCCACATATGTTAGTATGAATGAGTTCAAGTGGCTCACTCGATGATCCTTCTTTGGCATTAAATCGTACTGGGTCTCGCTACCGAATTCGACAAGATTTGCATATGATACCTTCGATAGATTAATATTGGGAAGACCACGACCAGCCTTGAAGTCCGTTTGCTTTCGTTGATTTGAGAGAAGCTCGTATGCCCCATCCTTCTATGCCATAGCCAATTTTCTGAAGACTTGCTCAAGTAACATTGATCTATGCCGTTCGCACATACATGTTGCTTGGATTTCTTTTTTCCTTTTATAACAGATTTTACCTATATCAAGATCACGAACCACACATTCTTTTTGAACTAAAGACCACTTCTCGTTCGATCACACATTTGACTTACACTTGGGTCAAAAAGTTATGCCTTAATCCATCCACACATGACATCATTCGCCTTTCACCTTTTCTTTTTTAGAAACACCGACCCTTTTCCTTTGATTACAACAAGAGTATCATTTCCAAAAGTAACTTGCTTTTTCCTTTCTAGAGCATTATATGTAAGGAGTTTTCTTTGTCACCCGTCATGTGTCTTGAGCACCCACTATCAATGTACCATTGACGTTTTTCATCTTCTCGTTAAATAGCGCTATCCCACAATTTTCAACCGATATTTCTTCTTTTTTTTCCACACTTTAGAGCTTAGGAACATGTTCTTTTGGCCGGACCTTGCTCCTACATTCGAGATTCTTCATGAATAAAGTTATTGCAATAAGTACATTTCAATTCGTTTTGAAGAGGATAAAAGTTGTTATAGGTGTTCTTCTTTGGTTCAAGATTCATCTTTTTCTTTCTTGCTTCTCTTGTCATGATGGTTTTATATGCAACACATTGAAATGCCTTTATGAACAAAATTGTGACATGAGAACATTGTCCATTGAAGTAGAAATTCTCGCGATCATTAAACTTTCATTTGAATTTGTCTTATTGATTGTAGCTTTTTTCAGGATCTACCGTTAGTATTCCTTGATTTGAGATGATCATGCTTGACTGTGAAAAGATCCTTTGTTCCCCAAGCCGAGTGGCCGAATGGGTGAATCCAGCGGGGGTCGCTTTCGTATAATTTGCAGGGTCAAGTCCGGGAAGATTCCCCGCATATCCAAGACCTCGTTTTGCCAAGAGGAGACCGCTCGTATCTTGATAATCTCATCTAAGGTTTCTAAACCTTAGCAAATCTAAGATTTAAAGAGTCTTGTTTTCATTATCTTTTCTTAGACTTACTACTTCACACCCACCTCAATGCGTTTTTCCTTTGCTTCAAGCCGATTTTCAAGAGTCTCTATGATTATGTTCTTTTCTTCTTCGTTAGCTTACTTTGATTTGATTGCTTTTCTTCAAGAAAATCATTGTCCTCTAGAGCATCCAACAAAGTATCATTTCTTTCTCTTTGTTCAAATGCCATGAGAAGTCTAAATCTTCTTCGGCATTCTTCCTCACCATCGATGACCCATCACTCTGCCTTCTACAGAGACAATCTTTTGTACAGACTGATTCTTATTCCTTCTTACATTTCTTTTCCTTTAGCCGATGTTTCTTTATAAGGACACCTTGCGCATAATGACCAACTTTTCCATTAAAACATTTAGGCTAGCTTACTCTTGAACTTTCCTAACCTAGTTGAAGTCTTCTCACAAAATTTGCTTCTTCTTCTTCTTCAGATATATAGCTGGATTCTTTGAAAACTTCCTTTTCTTTTCCTTTTGCAGACGCCTTAAAAACAACTTCTTTGATTTGAGAAGGACCTCCTTGTCTCATTTCAAAAGCAGTCAGAATACCATGTAATCGAACAATAGTAAGAGTTTGCAGATCTTGCCTTTCTTCAATAGCTGAAACTTTAGAGTCAAATTTTGAAGTCAAGGATCTTAAGACCTTTTCCACCAGAGTAGTATCAGTTATGGTTTCACCCAAATTTCTCATTCGATTTACAATATCATTCAGACGAAGAAAGAAACTGGCAACACTCTCATCACTATGCATCTTCAAATTTTCATATTCAATTCTAAGAGTTTGGAGTTTTGCACTTTTTACCTTTGTGTCTCCTTCATAGCTTAGAACGATTTTGTCCCATATTTCTTTTGCTGAATGTAGCTGCATCACTTTAGCAAATTCTGATTCAGACATGCTTCCTAATAAGACATTCACTGCTTTGGCATTGATTTCATACTTCTTTCTTTCAGCAGTATCAGTAGGAATACTTGCCGGGTATTGATAACCTTCTTCCACGATTGCCCATACATCTGCACCAAGACTTTGCAGATATGCTTTTGTTCGTACCTTCCATAATATCAGATTGCTTCCATTGAATAGAGGTGGCTTTATAGACATTACTCCTTCTTGACTTCCCATTGCGACGGATCTCCTTCAAGCGATCAAGCTTCTGCAGAAGAACCTGCTCTGAAACCAATTGTTGGGAAAAATACTGAGAGGGGGGGGTGAATCAGTATTTACAACATATTCAAAACTTTTTACTTTTTCACTCTCTAAAACCCATACGCTACTTTCCTTTAGTAAACCCGCGTATATACGCGGATATCCTTCATGCAACTCGCGTATTAGCAGAGATCTAAATATGCAGATATTTATTAACTTAGTTCTTTGCGCTATTCAATCATCTGATGTTAAGTTAACAGTAAACATGTGTAGTAACAACATAATAAACCATCACACAAAGCATCACACATGAACACCAGGATTTTTAGGTGGAAACCCAAGTCGGGAGAAAACCACCGCTGCAGTTGCTCAGCCTTCAATATTTTATTATAGAGAAAACATCTTACAACATATGTGCTGGTGCAGACTCCTACCAGCACGCAGGCACCCACCCGCGCTCGTTTACCAGCCTCTCCTGGAAGGGAGCTCCAACCCCCTGACTCGTTTACCAGCCTCTCCTGGAAGGGAGCTACGACCCCCTGCTCTCGTTTACTAGCCTCACCTGGAAGGGAGCTACAACCCCCTGACTGAAGGCTACAACCCTCAGCACCTTTATGGACCACGTTTCATCAATTTTCACACTGGATCCAACAAATTCAAAAGAGCACAGCTTGTAGGCCTCGTTTCATCATATTTTCAGACTGGACCCACTCCATACTTTTAAGCATAGTCAACCATGAAACATATACATATAACTCACTGACAGATAACAGTAAACCAGTAGAACAGATCAGATATATCTTACCACAGACTTTAGAAAACCCTAGTTTTGCATACGCGCTTTCATTTAACTGATGTCGCGTATATACGCGCTTCCGTCCACATCAACCAGCGTATACCTCTGTACAAATTACAAAGTTAATTTCACTGCGCATACGCGCTTTCTCTTCAGCAAAGCCGCGTATATACGCGCTTCCTCTGCGTCGAACTAGCGTATGGTTCTTCAGACATTTTAGGTCATTGCAATCCTTCAGAACAGATACATCACACAGATTTTACCCTTTTCTTCAGACAGATGTTCGCCTCATCTCAGATCTAATCATGTCATAAACAGATCTAGCAGATACATTCCAGATCTAGATTCCCTTCTTCATCATTTCTTCATTGGTGCATCATGCATTCAGATCTATCATTCAACTGTAACCCTTTCCATTCAGATCTACTTCAGAGAGAAGTATTCATTCAAGCTCAGACATCTTGCACCCTCACTCATGATTTGCACAATGAATTTCTTCTCCTTATATAGGTTTACCCTTTTTCAATACCATGAGCCAAAACCACATTACTTCCAATGGTATTCCTGGACGGGGTCATTTAGACGAATCATTACCCAATACAATGGGTCAATACCATGGTGGTTACCCCCGGTTTTTCACTTTATGAGCGCTTTTGCCCATACGCGACTTAGCATGTTCTTTCCTACGTGCATACGCGACTTCCCTTAGACATATCCGCGTATGCTTTGAGACATACTCTTTTCATCATGGATCTAGCACAAACTGATTTTCTTTCTTCATTCCCTTCTGTACTCACTGTAGAAACATCCGATCAAGAACATATTCTATCAAGCACAACTTCATCAAGTAAGTTGTCATCATCTTCATCAAGTGGGTTGCCATTCAAGGACAACACTCAGCATCATATTGCTAACAAACATCATTTCACATCAGATTTACATCATTTAGCAAGTCCATCAGGTCAAGAATAACTTCATCAGGTGGATTGCCATCATGCCAACAGTCTCATGTCTTCATCTTCATTCAGTGGGTTGCCATCAAGGACAACACTCTGCATCATATTGCCAACACAACTCTACAACCTTAGTTAGTGAAGATAAAGAGAAGAAGCAATCATAGCTTCAGGAGAATAGTGCAGAGTGTGATTGTTTGTGTGTGTTGAGAACATAGTGAGATCTTGGACCTTTGTTCATGAGGGTGTGGAAAACGTGCTTGGATACAGACCTGCAGAAGGAGAGCCTCAACATCAGGGCTTGGTTGTAAAATCCCCTTGTCTTTATCATAATAAAATGCATCTGATGTTTATCTTCCACTCTTGTTTACATTTATAATGAGATTTATAACATTCCTTGTGTTAGGGTCCTATAATAATAGGATTCATAATTTTTGAATTGACTTTTATAGTATTGTAAATATGTACATACCTTGCTTTCTGCAAGTTGTTTTCCCATATTTGAAAATAATAAAAAATGGAAAGAGGGTAAAAGTCCTAAAAGAAAGATGAAAAGACCTAGAAAAATACTGGACCCAAAAAGAAAAAGAGATAAATATAGATCATGAGAGTGTTGCAAGTTTAAATGCCACTACTTTAGTTTACTTTTTCAAATAAGATTGTGTACAACTTGTACAAAATGCCACAATCCATGAGAGGTAAAACAACTTAAACTTGACCTCTCATGCTTTAAATTTCATGTTTTAGATAGAGAATAAAGATTTGTCAAACAGTTTAAACTTGACAAATAAGTAGATAGGTAGAGAATAATGAGGAGCTCAACAATTTAATCTGAGCCCTCAGATGAAATAAGGTTAGACTTAGATATTTTTATGCTTTGAAAGAAAAATGTTTTAGGGTTGCAAGCCTAAATGCACCCATGAAAATGAAGTAAAAATGAATAGGAATAAAGATGGGTAGGTAGAAATAAGTTTAGCAATCATGTAATAAATCATCATCAGGAAAAAATCACTAATTGCCCCTCCCCTACAAATATTCAGTATTCTAAACTATCAGTGAAAAAGGCTTAGAGCATTTCTCTGAATTTTGTTGGGACCGGACCCAAGACTCGATGACTGATTGGTTAAAAATATTGAATTCCCACACTAAACCCCCATTCATCAGCATTTTTCCTTCATCCATTAATCATAATCCATTTTCCTAAGTAAAAACTGAATTTTTACTTAGTAAAAGTAAAAGCCCTAAGTAACTAACTTCATTCCCTTTCAAAAATCATTCATAAACCCTAGAAATACATTTTTCCTAAGTTAAAGTGTATAATAATACAACAAGATAAATTATTCTTATTTGAATTTTACTTAAAGTTAAACATGTATTTTCATTCATTACATTATCCATTTTTCATATTAACCTCTAACTTATTCTATTAAATCCCTAAATACACCCCCCCGTATATTATTAAATACCCTTTATTTAAATAAACCCACAAAACCTCTATTTTAAAGTTAAAACCAATGTTTAATATCCCATGCGCACAATATTATCCCGCCCCTATCCCATTGGTTTAACATATCTATATACAAATATACTGCCCCTATAGTTTTAAACAAATGTTAATAAATGTTTGATAAAACTATATAATATTAAAAGCTGCACCCACTTATACATATGGTTGAAACATTTCATAAATGTTTTAAAAGGTTGAAACATACGTTATATACTTCTCGCTCGGCCATATAATACAATTTTAAACTTTTTTTAAAATGTATATTCATAAAAGTTAACTTGACCCCGCTGCATATAACTAACCCAGTCCCACTCCTCCATCCCAATGCAACTTCCCAAGAGATTTGGGCCGTTCACAATCGAACCCCGAGATCTAACAGATGAAAAGCAATATCACATAGAAAACATGCGCGATCAAACCCATCTCAAACCTACACAAAATGAGTATGATTGAATATTTATCTCTCCTCCATGTGGTCGATTCTTGTTGGATCGTGTAGGTTAGCCTCGAAACCACTTACTACCGATGGGGCGCGCGATAACCACTCGTAGTTTCTGTCCTTTGAAGCTCGAAAACCGCCATTTCCTGATTTGACATTCATTTATTGAAGACTAAATTAACCCTAAAAACACCTAATAAACCCTGAAATCGCTTCATTTATCCCTTTTCTGCATTCTCCGACTGTATTTATCCTCCTAAGTAAAGAAACCAAGCCTGTGATTCATTTTCAAGCCCAGAACCAGTGAAAAACCTGAATTTTCTATTAAATACTGCTAAAAGACTCAATACAGCCTTTGGAGACCAAAAAAGATACTGCAGAACCTATCAAATGCCTCAAAGTCATTTTCAAATCATTTTGAATATTGGAATTGAAGGATAACTTCAAGGATAGAACCATATTCTACCTGTTTTAATCCAAGAACCCCTGTCTAAGCCAAAAATACTTCTGTAAACAATCTAAGCTTACAAAAGTGCACAAAAAACCTAAAAATAGAGTTCCTAATACCTGAAAGTCAAAATTGCGAGAAAACCCTTACTATGGCTAGAACTCCTTTCACTATATTCCTTATTCCCTAAAAATCATTATTGGCTTCCCTTCAAACTAGGGTTTTATTAATGAATTGTTTGATTGTTGCAAATTATTCCAAGGATATGAAATTGGGCCAATAGTTTCAATACTAGTTGACAAAATTGTTTGCGCCAAATTCTCAGATTTTAATTCAAAAGCTTCATTCAACAAACAATTTGTATGCAAAGAAAGAATATAATAAAATCAGAGAGAGATTAGAAAAATGAAATTACATTGTGAATGGTAAAAGTAAAGTAATAATTCACAGTGAGAGTGAAAACAGAACAGTCAAAGAGCGTCAGAGTTAAAGTGTATCAGACGAAAGTCACAGTAAAGGTTAAAACAAAGTTACAGAGTAGTCAAGATAAAAAGTAAAAGTAAATATAGAGACAGTAATAGTTAAAAAAACATGAAAATAATTTCACCAACAACAATGAATTTTTTCCAAAGTGAAAGTAAAAACAGTTAAAAGAACAGTAAGGTTAAAAGATGAAGATAGAGCAAGAAAGGACAATTTTGCAGAAATTTCATGTTTAAGTCATTCTTTTACATAAACTATTGTGACCAATCCAAGATGATTTTTTCACAACTGAAGGAGGTTTATGTTCCTAACATGTACAAATACAAAAAATTCTCTCACTTTTCTAACAACCATTATGGATTTGAAATAGTAAACAATATTTGAAAGCACTTTTTACAGAAAATTCCTGTTAAGTCGTCATTTTTCAGAGAAGATTGCGGGCAATAAGAAATACATCTTACAAAACTGAAGGAATTTTTTGTTCCTAAGAGACCCATATACAAAAACCTATCTCACATTTTACACAGGTATTGCATAATGAGAGATACATGCACATAATTATAGCCTATTTTTCAGACTTTGCAAAACTCTGTTTTAAACATATTTTTGCGGAGCCTATTGTGAACAGATGGAGAGAATTTTAGGGAACTGAGAGATGCTTATCTCACCAACATATTCATCTACAATAACCTATTTCACTTTTTACATATCTATTTTAGATTGATATATACAAAGGTATCATTGGACCCCAAGTTTACAGAATTTCTGGAGCAGAATGCATAAAGAAAGGAGACAGTTAGTGACTTGGATGCCTCATCATCAACTAAGAGTTGATATCAAATTTGAATTCTATTTTTTGTCACCATAAATCCATAAGTATAGTGCCAAATAGATGCATTAGTTTGGAGTGTCCTTTATTAAAGTTCTATTTATGTAAAACAGTTTGAGATATTTGTAAACCAATCTTGATATTTTTTCAAGATATTCTAGTTTATAATTTTTATATATACCTCATATTTTGAAGTATTTTTGTGGAATAAATTGCTTGAGATTACTATAGTAATTTTTGTGGACTTGAAGGCTTTGTGTTTCAAAGCTTGGGTAGCAGACTGGATCGCACAACTTGCATCCTATTTCAGGATGCATGTGATGAGCTATTTGGAGTGAAGTATCTCCTTACTTGTCATTGTTATCTTTCTTTGTTACTTGCATCCATATATATGTGTTATAAATATGGACGTCTAACTAGGAGGATTACTTCAGGATTTGTTAAAAGCACATTGTTTTAACTAGTTATCATTTTTATGTTTTCAACTGATTTCCAGTGTAGAGAATTCTTAATTTCTCTCTCACTCATTTGACCTCTGCCTACTACTTCCTTTTTCTGGATCAAAGGATTCTCAATTTCCCTTTATCCCAATCATAACACCTCACAAAAAAAATTTCCAAGATCTCCAAGGGTTATCTATCTTGCCCTGTGTTAGAGTCGGTCTTTACATCCCTCCATCAGAGATCATTTCTCTTATTGCATTTCATTTTTTAGGTGTCTCATTCCGCTCATTCATCTGCATTCTGTTAGGGGCATGCCATTATCTGACGGAAGGGTTTTGTTCTCTCATTTTTCCCTCATGTTTGTACCTGCTGGGTTGATCAAAAGTTATCAAAATTCATCAAAGTTTAGTTCATGTCATTTACAGTGATAGATGGTTATTTTGGTCAAAAGAGTCATTTCACTTTTTAGGTCTAGGGTGTGGTCTTCCGAAATGTTAAATAATGCCTGCAGGCCATGAGGATGTTTTCAACAAGTTTTCATTCCAAAATTTTCATCATCAATAATGCTCAAGGATGTTTCTTCTTCAAAACTCTATTTTGAAGAAGAAATCTTCAAATTAGTTTTTTGTAACAAATATGTATTTTTAAAGCCTTCCGTCATGAAGTACTTCAAATGCAGCCGCTGGTCATCCTTTTCCGAATCCTATGCCTGCTACCCCTGCAAAGAACAGAAAATAGAATCATCATTAGTTCAAAAAATCAGAGGAAACAAGCAAAACAAAGTTTTGTCAAAAGTGCCAAAGTCTGCGATATTAGCAAGTGGGTTGTTTCAAATTAAAAATCAAAGCTCATGCCATAAAGATATTTTGGTGTCTTCATAAATCATTTCCATGCCAAGAAGTATCAAAGACATCATTGAAATTAAGACAAACCATGGAGGAAACAAAAGTCAATGTGAAAATCGAAATTGTTGGTGAAATTGCAGGCGCGGCGCATAGAAGGGTGGCGTGGCGCACATGGTGTGTGCGGCACATAGAGCCACATTCCGCAGTGAAAATTTGTGCGTGCGCAGCGCATACAGCCTGCACGGCACACTGGGGTTGCGCACGACACACATGACAGATACCCCAAATCTCTCATTGCTTTCAACGAAATTTCAAAATTTCTTGGCCCCTCTGCTATAAATGAGTCAAATCATGTTTCAATATGCCATTGATCAGTGTTGGGTATGGTTTGAAAGGTTGGTTTTTAGAATTCGAATGCCAAACATAAACCATATCATTGTGTTGAAAAATTACTTCTTAAGTTTTTGAGTTGGTGTTACAAAAAGTAATTTGGTGCCAAATCCTTTTGTTTCCCACCTTATTTTTTCCCTCTCACTATTATTATATCACTATAGTTCATCTCACTACAGTTCATTCCTTACCCCTTTCATCCTCAAAATAACTTATTCCTAAAGTCCTACTACCCCTCTCCCTAAACCCTACCATCCCTATCATCCTTTCTCTCTCATATCATTTATAAAATCCCCAAATCCCATATCCCAAACATGTCAAGTGACTGTTAACACATTTCAAAACTCACTTGTCAAACTCCACAATCCACTTTTCCCATTGTTCCATGTTTCCCACAGTCCCTCATTTGACTTTGGCACATATTTTGGAAATTGGATACAAAAAAAACCAAGTTCTCATTTTTCATTTTCAACAAGCTAAACATACACTTGGCATACATTTGCAACATTATGGAGACGGACACTGACGCATCATACAACCGAGACAATTACTCCGCCACTGAACTTCATGCACCAGGAGGACACTAAGGAGGCGTAAAAGGCCGGATCCACTCCAAATCTTGGCCGAAGCTTCCTTGTCTGAGCATGAGACATGATGGGAGATCTTCACTCCAAATTTCAGCAAATTTGGAGAAGATTTTGTCATTTTGAAAATTTTTGGTTGCAAAACAGGTTTTTATGCCCGACGCGTCGCGCCACTTGACGCGCGCTTACATTTGGGAGATATTCTGGAGAAAAAATTTGAATTTTTGGGTTTGTTATGATATACTATGTATGTTTAGGAATGGCCGAAGCATTTCATCAAATTCTGGGCTGCCTAAAGGGCCAAAAACACCTTGAAAATGGCCTTTCTGCCACTTTTTGCACTAGCAAGAACTAGTCTTGGGAGATTGCAATTTTGGAGGGGCAAATGACATCCAAATTTAACAATTCTGATTGGGTTGGATAGAAGAAATCCCAGGATTTCCAACGAGCTATCATGAGCTCAATTTGGAATTCTGGAAGTGCCTCAAAATCACCTCCAAAATGGCGCGACGCATTGATTTTTTGAGCGCGGCGCATAGAGAAATTTTGACTCATTTTCACTCTTCAGCTCAAAAATTCGCCCAGTTTTGACTAGTTTTACTTTTCCATGTGATGATTGACCTACCATGATGTAATTTGATGACTATGATGTAAATTTTGCATGTTTTTACTTGTTCTAGAGGATTCATTCACTAAAAAGTGAAAATTAAGTGAATGGATCAGTTTCCTAGCATATAGAGGCAAGTTGTTTGGCTGCCTAGATTTTAGCTCCATGTTTAGAATTGGTTGAAATAGATCCTAGAAGGATGAGTTCGACCCCTAGAGGCATAGAATGGGGTTAGGATGGTCTATATATTGTATTTTCTGAGACATTTTCAGGGTTGGATACTTGGGAATAGTTTGGCACTTCATTGTACATACATTTCTGCATTTTTTTTTTGGCAAAGGAAAGACCAGGGTTTTGCAGCACTTGTTGGGATCCTTGTGGCTCTAAGTTTTGATAATGTTTTTCTACATGTATATGTAAGTTTCATTAATGTTTATGTATGCCATTTCCCTTCTTTTTGCTTCTGAATTAAACAAATGAGTAACTAAGGTAGAATTCATTAGTTTGTTGGTGCTCTACCTTAAAATTTTGTTTACTTTTATATGTTTTCGTCAGTTTGAAGAGGATCCTTGCTCCCTCTTTCCCTCTTCAGCTTCTCAACAGTATTTTATATCCATTCATTGGATCTAAGACATAAAAGCCATTGCCTTCCCTGCCCCAACTTGAACTATGCAAGAAATTGGCCTCATCCCCAAGCCCAAAATTGCCTTTCCATTTTTCCAACAAAAACCCTAAAAATCAAAACAAACCCTCCTATTTAAATACCTAGCCTAAGATTAGCATTCATTTCAGTCATCTCAAACCCTATTGATTACTTTTCGCTGAGATTGACCCGGAGAGAGCCCTCTCCTATTCTGGTAGGGCTAGCTACCAGACTGAGCGTGGTTTGGTGTTACCCTGAATCCCGCCTTCCTTCAGCCTAAGGTGGATTTGGGAACTAACACCCTGAAAAAAATTGACTTTTTGGCTTTGATCCCAGTTCTATTTTCTTGAATTTGACTCCATAGCCCAATGGACAGATAGATTTCCCACTATTCTTATCTTCAGACTCATTGGCTTGGGCCATATGAGATTGAATAAATATTTGATAATGGAGCAGTAAGAATAAGAAAAATAGATGAATAAAAGGTACCTCTTCTTGTGAATGGTCATAAGTTGAAAGTATATCATAAACCACTTTCAAAAGAAGAGTTTGTCAAGAAATTTGAAGATAATGTTGATATGGAGTTAGTGAATAAGAATTCTTCTTCTTCACTAAATTAGCTTTTATTTTTCCCATATCAGGAATAAATAAATAAAACAAATAAATAAATAAAAATGTATAAGTATGAAAACCAATCAATGATTGGCATACTTATACAGAAAATATAGGGTGAAAATCAGATCTCTCTAACACCCTATATTTTCCATTTTCCTTTCTGTAATAAAGTAGTGAAAACTACATTTCATAGTTGCAGTCCATAATCTGCAAACTTGGTTTTTTTCATTTCACTCCACTATCATTTCATTACATTCCACCTTCATATAATTTTCTTTCTCATATCCATATCATTCTCATTCCATGTTCATTCCATATTTTTCATTCATTCCATTCATATGCAAAAAGAATATATATATATACTCTGTTCTACAACTCATCATATTCTGCAGCAGTGCATATCCTTGAAAAATGAAACCTATTCTGCAGCCAATTTGATTTTGTAGCTATTTTCAAATATCAACATGACAATTGCAAAAAGGGGACTAAAATATTATGTTTTGAAGGAGACCATGCTACAAAGAGGATCTAGGGAAAAATATCAAGCAACAATAAACGACAAGGTCAAATTCTAAGGTAAAGTGTAGAAATTTATTTTAATAGCAAAACTAAAAACATGAAATATATTTTATGTGTAGAATCATATTTTCCTTGGTAACCTATCATTCAAATTGATTAATCCTCATCATAATATATCTTGACCATATCCCTCATATAACGTGCCACAAAAGTCCATCATTAAGAACCCCTCATTAATGACTAACGGTCATGATCATGACGTAACCTAATTGTCCACATCTCCTCAAGACCATATCATTTACTTATTCCCTACAACTCACCATAAACCCTCCATAAAATCCATATCTCATTCCTTTTCTACCAATTCCATAGCTCGTTCATCTCCATCTGCTCTTCAACAAATTCATTTACACACTACAAAGAGGTAATCTTGAAGGTTGAAGGCATTCTGCAAAGAAGAGAAATGGGTTTGATTTTCAGAACAGAGCCAGTGGGGATCAAATACATGGAGGGATATCCACAAGTTAAAGAGCTACTACAACAAGCTGGATGGTTGAAGTTTATAGAAAAGTTTGATGGCTTTCATAATGAAATTGCCAAATCATTTTCCAGATCTTTTGATGGAATTGAGGTGGAGATAGGGGACATCAAATTCACAATAACAGAGTCATTCTTGGCTGAAGCAACGGAACTCCCAAGGCATGGAGAGCGGTGGTTCAAGAAAAAAAAATTTCACAATGAGTCATGGAAGGTGATACTTAAAAACCTAGGTATGGATATTTCAGTCTTTAGAAAGGGAATTCCAAGTACTTCTTTGAAAAGTAAATGGAGAAATATGCTGCTAATTCTAAAAAAAATTCATAACTTGTGAGGGAAGGTATGGAACTATTTATGTTTATCACATCAAATTATTAATGAATTTTCTAGAAAATGGTGAGATCAACCGACCTTTCTTTCTGCTCAATAGTCTCAAGATAATGGCTTCAAATGTACAGAAGAGAATCCAATCTATAGAAACCACTATGCATCATCATGGCTTAGTGAAAATGCCGATTGAATTATATTTAGAGAGCATAGGAGACAACTGGGAGGATTTCCTTGTTAGGAATCATTTTCAAGAACAACCATAATCACCACCCAAGGAAGAAAATGCCAGGAGAAGTAAAAGGAAGAAAAATGGTGTAATTATTGAAGATATACCTAATACTTCACCTCCAAAGGATAATGAAAAACTAATTTCCGAGGAACTAACAGAAATTAGAAAACAAATTAAGGCTATAGGGAAGAAAAAGAAAGAGAATGAGGATGTAAATGAAAGAAATGAAAGCCCTCCAAAGTTAAGAAGGAGTTCTAGACTCTGAGGCACTATGAAGAGGAAATTGTCTAAAGAAACAGAACTCATAGATATAGAAGAAGAAAATCCAGTTCCATCACCTATTGTTAATTCTCTTGAGCACAACCTTCAATATTCTCTTGTATATCATTTTTAAGAAGGCCCCAGTAGAATATCTCCTAGTATAGATCCAGTTCAGCAGCAGATTTATGATTATGTGGAATCATTGGAAAGAAATACCTCAACAAACGAAGAAAATCTTGTCAATCCATAGAAACCTTTAATTGAAACTCTTAAGCAAGATAATTATGAGTTAGAGACATTGAATAGGCACATCAAGAATGAGAATGAGATCTTGAAGGAACAAATTAAGTTGAAAAATAAAATGCATGATGATACTACTCTGTAGCTAGGGCTATTGTATAAGAAAAATAAGAAATTGAATAAGAAGAAAAAAAGGTTGAACAGAGCAATCATAAACCTCAGATTCAAAATTCTCATGAAAAAGCCAAGGATGACATTAACTTAAAAAAGGAATAGAAAAATAAGTTTGGATGTCTTAGCTGAAGTATTTGAGCATATGCAATAAAAGGAAGAACTCATAATTTTGGCAAAGTTGCATGAGGACATGCAATTATTTTGCAGTGGGGGTATGTTGAACCTCATGATTACCCTCTTCTTTACAGTTTTTCTCACTCATTTCATCACCTTTTCATCAATTCACAAACCCTAATCAATAAGAAAGCCAAGGTTTTCTCTCAAGGATACATTTAAATGATTGTCATACTGTATTTTCATGAATTTTCTATTCTGATAAGTTTTTAAAAATTAGCTACATAATGTAGCCTGTTCTACAACTGACTGTGCGTTCCGCAACCACTCTTATGGTTCATTAGGTTCCAAGTGTCAGATGAGGAATCAAGCTACATGGGTGTTTCTAGAATCCTTCCAACATTAATTCTATCCTACTCATTTGATCCAAATCCACATATGGAGGTGCCTAAACCTACGGTCAAAGTTACAAGTCAAAGAATGTTGCCTACAGCAATAGGACTCTTGATTTTCTCTTTGAGGCAAATCATGGGTCCAATAGTCCTATTTTGATTGTAATTCAAGATAGGCACCTGTAGCTAATTTAGCTCGCAATTAGTTATGAAACTCCTCTTTGAATAGTGGTTCTATAGAACCGAAGTCAAGTTAAGTTTTTAGTACAGTTTAGATTTGCAAGTAAAAACTCTATTTTCCAAAACTTTGTTTCAATAAAGAAGTCCAATTATCAGATGCTAGTTTGATTACACTTTTGACGAACTAAGGATTCAACCAACTTGGAAGAAAAGGGCCCCTATTGCTAAAGGATTTTTTTATTATGATTTTTAGTCAGTTTTCTTTTATTCTGTTCAATCATTTATGTTTATGCTTCATTTCCAGTTTTTAATAGTTTAATGACAGATTGCAACTGTGAGGACTTATCTTCCAAAACAATTCAAAAAGATAGAAGTTTTGTTTTCCATATTGAGATAAAGATTGAAGTGCTGGAAATCATGGTTGTTTAGTTTACTATTTTGCCTTTCCATTTCCATAGAGTAGAATTTCCAACTGCTGTAACAAATAAATATTCATAAAATCATTTCCAATACACCCGATGGATAAAGACTAGGAAGGGATGATGGTGGTTCAGCTGCCACATTAGGACCAAATAATGAAAGCTGATCAATGGTCACGATCCGACCTTTGTGTGGAAAGTGGATCACATGAAAGAGGGAAGAGACAAGTGCACCCATGGCATAAGCATAATCGCGCCCCAAGAGTAAATTAAAATCCAATGGCCCTTGGATCATCGTCACATCTATATAGATGGTTTTTCCTCCCAAATTAATCGGCAAATTCGGAAGGATACCTAATGGTTGATTGGTTCCTTTGTTGAATTCCAAGAGATTCTGCGTAACAGGCAAAAGCAGTGAAGAACCAAAAGTTTGCGAAGTAGTCAAAGACAGAATACTAATAGACGTGCCTTCATTGATAATCATGCTAGGTATGATCATATCGAAGATCTATACCGTGATCTCAAAAAGCACATAAGAAGGAAGGAAGTATCCCACAAATCGACTCTAATCAAAGGAAGTGACCAAACTACTTGAAGGGGGTACCATAGAAATGAGATGGTCATTCCCTGGTGTTACAAGAGCAAGAGGAGCATCCTCTGCGACTTTTATCATGGGAGCAGGAGGAGCTTCTTCTTGAACAACATGGACGGGAGAATATTTCTCCAAGTCTGAGGAATCTGAAGAAACAAGAAGAACGTGAGGGGGATGAGATCCACTCTTAATGGAAAAGACCTGATGAACCACAGACGGGGTCAGATCGACCGATTCCTCGACGAATGGTTGGTTGGGAACGAATTCATGAATTTGAATTTCCGAGGGAACGAGATCGACAAAGGATGACTCTTGACTGCTCATTGAATCAACTAGCGGAGGACTCGAAGAAAGTTTCTTATAACCAATTAGAAGGCAGGGAGTAGAAATAGTAGGGTTTTCCAACACCCTACTAGCTTCGTCCATGTATGGACAAAGGTTAATGGGATGATTCCCTTCACACAACTTATAGGGATTCGTAATCTTACCCTGTTTCGTATGAGTCGTATCATGGCTAATCGAAGATGTGCCACCAATATGACTTCCAGAAGCCAAAGGCAATGACAGACGACTGTTGGACCATGCTTCAAGTACCTTGGGAATGCCAGGGTAGTCTCAAAGAAAGTGGTCACCTTTGCACAACATGTAAGGGAATTTGATTTTTTGTGGAAGTTTGGATTGTTTATCGATGGAAGGCTTCTTAGGAACAATAGCTGCAACTTTAGCCTCTCACTTATCTGACTTCTTATTCTTTGTCTTCTTCTTCTTCTTCTTAGCCACCTGGTTACTAGAATCCAGACTTTCACCAGGTGAAGTAGAGGATGAGGACGAAGAAATAGGCAAATAAGGGGAGAGGTCCACCTTAGAATCAACATGATGTTGTTCAGATGGAGGAGATGGTTGAACAAAGGTCAGATCACTCGGGACCACTGAGATCGAAAATAACCACATGGGAAAACCAATAGTTAACCTGGGAAGCGACAAAGTCGCCATATAAGGAGCACCAACATTCCCAGAAGAAGGAAAAGGTCCAGGATTCCCTTCAGAGGGGATTCTTTGGTTGGTAAAATACAAAAACTTTTCCATTGGAAACAACCTTAAAAAAAATATACTAAAGAAGATAAATTTAACCAGGAATATTTCATGGGCAGTTAATTTTTAAAACATTGAAATGAAATTCTATCATTTCATATTTTAAGAGCCTAGAAACAAGAAAAATATGACTCTATCACTTTCATGTTGAAACGAGCATGAAAGGACAAGAGATCGAGGATATTTTCACTTTTAGAGAGTCACGAAAAGACCAAAATGACTACTCAGGTAATCTAAGCAAGAGGGTGTACCAAGTTTCTGTGAACTGCCATATACACCTTGGTGATCAAATGAAAGAGAAATGACCAAGGAATTAATGTACGTGCAGGTAGTCTCCTCGAATGCTGTGTTCGGTGTATCACGGTCACAAGGCAGCACACTCGACTTCCTATGGATAAAAGATTTCAACCTATGAGGGTCTCCCTTTATATACACGACGGTACAGGGAGCACAATTCCGTACTAGTGTTGTGTAATTCCAGATGGCGAATGACAGCTACTAGGTTTAAAGATGCCGGAACATGTCTCTAGCCTAGACCACTAGAAATGTTGTGTTAGGTTTCAATGTTGCCTTAGGTTCATTGAGTAAATTTTAAAGTTGATCTTGAATTATGTCTTGGTTTCAAGGCCCTACCGAATTTCATATGACAACTCCTGTATGCAGCTATATGAGAAAAGAAATCTTCCAATTCGATGAATGCTATCTAGTTAAGGGAAGAGTTTCAAACAATGATACAACAAAAAATAAGACTGCAACCAAAACTTTTCCCTAACTGGATGACTTTCACTATCCAAAAGTAATCTAAAACATTCAACAATGCGAATTATGCAATGTAATCTATGCAAAATTCTATTCTTTTTGAAAACTATGCAATTGTAATCTATGCACAATTTCCTTTTCTTTTGAAAGAAAAAGAATGCACTCAATCCATTTTTCGATGAAATGAGAATATACTTAATGCATGCTTTAATGAAAGAAAATGCACTCAATTTGACCTTTAGTTTTCAATCATTAAACAATGTAATCTAAGTTCAATGATAAATCTCAACAATAACTTTTCAATACAATGTGATCTAATGCAATTTAACGAAAAGAAAACTCTGAGACGAAAACTAAATGAACCCAAATTTCCCTAATGATAGGATGAATGCAAAAGAGATGCAAACAAACACTAAGAATTCAATCATTGTTCTGAACACTTTGTAACGAAACTCCTCAAAAGGCTACCGGACATACAAGGTCAAGCCCAAAGAGGACTTCCAAAGCGTGAGCTCAAAACAAGGAATTCATTCCCTTTAACATCAAGCAATCATAGAAAGGAGATTTTTCAGCTGAACAATGAGAAATGTAATCTATGCTCACAAGTGAACAAGTAAAGGGGAGAATGTATAAATCAGACGGAGAAAAATACCGGAAAGGAAAGACACACTGGTGAAGGATTTAGGGAAAAAACCTTACTTTTTCACATACCCTAAAATTGGCACGACTTTTGTGGGTGAAACTAGCTCCAACTGGCATGATTAACTAACGGAAAAATAGCGCCAATGGCCAATTGGCATGGGTTGCTAACTGAAAACTAGTGCCAATCGGTGCTACTATTATAAAAATAAAAGCGCCAGTGCCTAAAAAAGAAAAAAAAATAATTTCTCCCAACCAAGACCAGAATCACCACTTCAAGCAAAAACTAAAAGACCGTAATGATGAAGAGCACAGGAAAAAACGGGAAAAAGACAAAAAATCAAGTGAACGACCGAAGCCAACCCAACAAGATGAAACGAAAAACTGACACTGTTCCCCAGTGGAGTCGCCAATTTTTTATGAAGGTAAATCCTCTCTGCGGACAGAGACGATCCCTCTAGCCCTAGGGTGGGTCTATAAACAAGGAGACATGCTAGAACATAGGTTCCTAAATATGAAATGAAATAAGAAATGGTAGATCGACCTACCTATAGTCCAACGCCATTGTTGCATTTGTGATGGTGGTGACCTCTCACTCCTACCTTGGCAAGTCACAATCCGCTCATAGTCATACCGGGACACCTGCACATAACACAATACACTATAGAAGCATACAACATAATAATTTCAGTTGCAATTACTAACCGGTCAAAGAGGGATAGCATGTTGTCTTAAATCGAATGAATCTAACACAAGACAGGAACCCAAATGCTAGTCATGTATATATATATGTAGAAGGAAGAGGTACAACCGATGCTTTGACGTCGCAGATTCCTCCAGTGGGGTTCAACCAAAGCGCGTCTCAGTACTTGTCAAGGGATTCAGATGTGATGAAGGCCTCAAGCTCTCTCAACAGAGTTTCTCCTTGCTCTATCTCTTTCTGAATACAACTCTTCAATCCAAGTTCAGCTATTCAGATGTTCAGCTATTTTGCTATAACGTGTTCAGCTATTTTGCTATAATTTGTTCAGCTATTTTGCTATAATGTGTTTAGCTAGTTGATGAGAAGAGATATAGTTTCTTTTATAGAGGAAAAGGAGGAGTTTGGGATCCCTACAAAGGTGGGAGGGAGCCCTATCCTTTAGGAGATTTCCAAGGGAGGTGGAAAATACTAATAAAAGGAGGGAGTTTTGGTTGTTTCAGTTCAAACACTCCCAATGACTCATCCTCCAGGTGGTTGGAATGGAACCTCCACCTCTATTTTTTAAAAAAATTCCATAAATATCTTGGTGCGGGAACTTAACTGGGATAGAGCGCCAATTGGCATGAGCTCAGTGTTAATTTTCCAGCTCAGTGCGGGAGTGTAACTGGCTACTCGCGCCAAGGAAAAAACAAGGGTTTTTATAGTCTTTCTCAGGGAATTGTCAATGGGAGGAATGTTACTCTTATGCAAAGCATTGTAATGATGGTCTTTGCAAGGCATGAAATTTCTCATAATTCACAAAAATGACCCTCCAATGTGTGGGATGGGGATTGCAGGGACAGTGAAAAAATGTTATGTAAAACCTGTTGTGCCAGGGAGAACATCTTCTCCTTATCTGTTTGCAGCAGTTGCACTTGTTCTTCCAATTATTCTATTCTGGCCTTCTGTTTAGCTTTCTTTAGCCGCGCCTTATATAACTAATCCATGTACCCTGTGACGATTCTGGCAACCTGTTCTCGAACCCGATTTGTTTCCTATTTATGGTCACTCGTATCAGACTGCCGCTTCTGGATCTCAGTGGCCAATACAAATTCTCAGCCTTCAAACAACTCTTCAATCTGGCTAGTCTGGGTAGCTGCAGAGGAGACCTTAATTTTCGGCTTTATTGCCCTCCATTTGTATTTTTACCTTCTTTTTCTGCTAGGAAACTTGCCTTTTTAAATCCTGAGCCTCCCTTTTCAGTCTCATGGTTTCACTAAACTGTAGCTGATACCTCTTCTTGAGAGGTAACCTTCTTTTCTCACACTGTTCAATCCATTCCTGTTTAATAATAAATTCAGTTTCTGGGCCTATGACAGGCTTAGGAGGCAGTAGAATGCTAGCGGTATTCTCAGCAGATTCTCTTGTTAAGCCTTTCTAGCTGGGCTCCCTCTGTTCAAGGACTTCTTCCTCTATGTTCCCTTTAGGGACTTCCACCATCTGGTAGACATTTTCATTGACCACTCTGTGTTCTGGTGTTTCCATAGGAATTCTATCTTCTTCGCGAGCGTCTAAGTGCTCCGGTTTGGTAGTGGTTGAGCCAATCTTGGTCGTGTCAACAAATTTAAGCACTGGTGGAACAACTACTTCCTCCATTAATTGTTTGGGTGAGTGGAATCCCCTTTCCCCTCTAAGAATCATGGACTGGAACTGAGAAGGAGGGATAGACTCATCATCCTCATTTCCGGTTTGAGCTGGAACTTCACGCATTACTACCTCAACTGGGGTCGATGCTAGTTCTTGTGGGGCAACATCGATTCCACAACTTGTTTCCCTTCTGTCCTCTCACTCTTTGTTCACCATTTCTTCTTCTCAGGGCAATACTGGTTCTTGTGTGGTAGTATCGACCTCCCAATTTATTTCTTCTCTACCTTCTTGTTCCTCATGAATTGCCTCTTTTTCCACAGTCGGTACCAGTTCTTGAGGGACAACGTCGATTTCGCAGGATGACTCCTCCTATTCTAGCTGAATTGGGGGTGGTTCTTGTGTAGCACCCCCACTTGCATCAACATCCATATTTGCTTGGGCAGGTGATGCTATTTCTTGCAAAACAACATCACTTTCCATTCCTTTGTCTGGAATTTCACTCCCTTGTTCTTCATTGACAAAGGTCGATGACTGTATGACAGTCTCGACTTCTTGCACAATGTCCATAATTTATTCATTTGTGGGCTCTTCAAGTGAGGCTAGTTCTTGTGTGGCAGCCTTGGCTATGTTGCCAATTACCTCCTCCATTCTCATTTCTTCAGGTTCCTCCTCATCAACCATCATTTCCACTTCTTTGGGTTCCTCCTGATCAACTTCCATTTCCATTTCTTCAGGTTCCTCTTGATCAATTCCTTCAAATGTTCTTCTTCTGCTAAACCAACTGGAGATATTGGTTCCTCTTCTTTAGCAGCAATAATGGTTGCTATCTCTTCTTCTGAGGATCCACAAAGTTCCACCCACGAGACCCGATGCCTATTTATTGCATGCATGACCAACAGACGCACCAATTCATGGTTGGAAAGCACTGTTGGCATCTAGCACGAGTGCTGAGCAGACTGTGCCATGTGCTGCAACTATTTCAATAGGCAGAAGGGCACGTTTAAGGCATGCACCTGAGCCTATGGAAATTGAAAGTGCGTTAGAGTTTTAAAATGATACTTAAACAGAGTTGTGGCCCGGCCTTTGCAAGTTATGTATTTTATTAGAAAACTTGCAACTTCGTTCCAAGGCTACGACACAGTCCTGCGCTCATATCCTCTGCCCATTTGAACGACACTTTCCCCTTCCTGCAAGAACAATTCAGGAAACTTCAAGAGAGAAAATATCCGAGAAAACCATTGCTGCCCCTGCGGTCTATGCCCACTAACCTCTGCAATTACCTCTTATGTGAGAGGAACTCCCAAACCTCTGACCCACAAGTATTTCTCCTCTAAATTGAGTGAAAAATCCATTGTGATTCCTCCATCAAACCCCTACAATCTGTCAAATTAGGTATCCCACCATGCATCGACAAATATTTGCCATGCCTATGGATTGTTGCAGATTGAAGCTGTGTTTTCGGGCTCATGCTGCACAGCCAACCCACCCATACTGTGGAGACTTGTAACAACACTTCTTGTAACTGCAGACCATTGGGCAAAGTGGTGGATACCAAACTCGGGAAAACAACATGGTGAAAATGAAAGGTGGTAACGGTACATATGGATGGTAATTCTCAGAAACGGAGAAAAATTATAAAAGGATATATCAAGTGTAATGAATAAAAATAATAATTATTTTGTATGGAGTGGAAAAGAGATATTACGGATCCCAATACATATTGAATGATTATACCAAATGTTGATGGGAATCGTAAGGTGTACCACACACAGATTGTCATAATGATTTATGAGGTAATTATTATGCTGTCCTTGACAATGAGGACACCCCCCCAACTTAAATTTTTGTCGTCCACGAAATTAAAGTCTTCACATGGGATATTTAATTAAATCAGTAAAAGTCACATGGAGGCATACCTGGCAGCCTATGTTTATTCAATTCAGTGTTCCTAAATTTCTTTCATTAATTATGAAGCAGGGCTAGTAAACTGATGAAGTGTGGTGCACCATATGTGTTTAAGTAATCTATTTCTTACTTCGTTGTGTTTGTGTTTTATATTGTTTTTATGGGGGTTTGGTTCTTTGAGTTCTTGAGATGACTAACCTAGAATTATGAAAATATTTAAGTTAATCTAATTTAATTTTAGAAAAAAGAAAAGGAAGTGTACTAAAACTAATCTATTTTCCATAAAATGAAACCTAAAACTAAGAGCTATTTTAAGACCTAGTTTTTAAAATCAAAGAATTTATCTATTTGGTTTGTTAATCCTAATCCATGGATCTACTTCTAAAAGACTGGAATTGAGAATTGCTATTCCTATGAAAGCAGGAAATGAATCAACTATTGCACCTTCAGTTATCTCTCATCCAATTATTAGGTGTGACCTATTGAGATGGATTTTATTAACTTCTAGTACTTTAGTGTGCTAAGGCTCTAGAACAAAAAACAAGGAATGCAAATGGAAATATCTAAGATACTTTTAGCAACTCCAATTACTCAATTGTAAAGAGTGACCTTCTTTGAGGTAATGTCCAAGTATGTTAGGTCCCTATATTACTAGTATAGTCCCTTATTATTGTTAGTGTAACCCCCTTATTGTTATTATTGTACCCTTGTAACCCCCATATTGTTATTATTGTGCCCTTAAATTATTATTGTTAGGTCGGCTAGGATTACATTGTGGCCCCACTAGGATTACATTGTGGCCCTATGGAATATTATATATAGAAAGGAGGTTTTGTAATTTGTATCATCCAAGAATTGTTCACTCATGTAATGTATTGGAGGTTTCCCCCTCAAAGTGGCTTATTTCTAAGGTGTTTATATCTCTTTTCTTCTATTTTTGGAGTTGGTTTCACAACATTTGGTATTAGAGCTTTGGATTCTAGGGTTTTCGCTGCTCTAAACTGGTCAGCGTGGAATTTTCGCTATAAATTTTTTTCTACGAAGGTTCAAAAGCTAAAATTTGTAGAGTGCGAAGCCAAAATGCTAAGGAACATCATCGCAAAATTTTAGAGCTTGGTTCGTAACAATTTCGGAGATATGATCTGTGGAAGTTAGGGCTTTTTGCAGGCTCCCGAATTTAACCTAAAAAGGTCATCGCGAAATTTTCTCTATAATTTGTTTTCTACAAAGTTTTAGAAGCTGAAAGTTTTAGAGAGCAAAGCTAAAATTCTAAGGAACATTGTCGCAAAATATCAGAGCTTGGTTTGCAATATTTTCGGAGATACGACCTGTGGAAGTTAGGTATTTTTCGGGCTCCTGAATTTCATCTCAAAGAGGTTATCGTGGGAAAATCTTCATAACTCTCTCTCTAAGCATCGGATTGGAATGCTATAAAAATTCGCTGCAAGTACACATACTGTAGTTTCTTGTCTATAAATTTTAATGCCAAAGGAGGAAATAGTGACACGTGGCAAGTTGTACAATTTATCTCTACTGAACCAGTCCATAATTGGGTAATTGTGGGAGATTCGACATAGCTTTGCCTTGAAGAATCCAAATCAGGTCAGACCTATGGCATTTGAAAGAAGCTTTAGAGGGATACTACAAGGCCAAATTTCAGATATTGAGGATCTAAAATTACAAAGATAATTAAATTTCAATATAGAGCTCCTCAAAAGTAAGTAAAATGTGTGTATATTTTTTTTCCTGAATTGCATAAGTCTTGTTTGAAGAATCAAGTTGAAGTGATTCCAAGGGCATATTGTAGAATATATATCAGTATTAGATTCTAAAATGGCCCCTAAAATGAATTCAATACCAATTAAGCCTTTAGAAGGCTCTACTATGACTCATGAAGATGAAGAATAGAAACATGACATATCAAATTTACAAGAGCAAGTGAAACAAATTTCGCTCTCGGAAAGAGCAACAAAAAATGACATGGAAGTTTTGAAGAAAGGCATGGAATCTAAGATGGATGGTTTGAAGAATGGCATGGAAGCTAAGATAGATGGTATGGAAGCTGGCATGGAATCTAAAATGGAAAACATGAAGAATGATCTAAAAGCAGACATGGAAGGTTTGACAAAGTTGATACAAAAAATGTTTCCTAATGGTGAAAAGATAGTAGAGGAAACTCATGATGAGAAAAAAATAAATTCTAATCGTGATTTCATAAACTCTAATGTTGGCAGGAAGAACCACCATATTCCAAAAATGGGTATGAGGAAGTTTGATGGAAAGGATCCTGTAACATGGATACTACAAATGGAGCAATATTTTCATCTCAATAATGTGCAAAACACACAAAAGGTATGCATTACAACTTTACATTTAGAACAAAATACATTTGTATGGTATCGATGGCTTTGCTCCCGTAAACAAATTGTCACTTGGTTAATTTTTATGGATGAATAGCACATTATGAGGATACAAAGATCAACACCTTCTTTAGCCAATTGATAAATCTCAAACAAAAGGGTTTAGTGGGGGGGCACATTTAGGACTTCCAAAAATTGAATATAAGGCTAGCTGATATTCTAGAGGAACACATGATTGATATCTCCATAGGTACTTTAAAGGATAACATCCAACATGAAGTTCGTGTTTTGGAACCTGATTCATTGGAGAAGGCATTTAGGTTGGCAAGAAAAATTGAATGTAAAATTATGGCGACAAGGAAGCCTACCACTCACTTCTATAAAGAGGGAAGTCTTGCTACTCCTAGATTTCAACAACCTACAAGGTTGACACCACAATAATTGGAAGAAAAAAAAGCAAAAGGGCTTTGCTACAGTTATGATAGAAAATACACTAAAGGTCATAAGTGTGTTGAGAAGAAATTATTTTACATAGATTGTGAAGAGGAAATAGAAAATGAACAAGAAGAGGATATACACCAAGAACCAACCCTAGAAGAGGAAGAAATGAGTCTGACCATATCGTGTAATGCATTGGCAGGAATTACCACTCCTCAAGCTCTCAAGATAGAAGGAAATATTGAAAAGAAAAAGGTAATAGTGTTGATTGATTCAGGTAGTACCCATAATTTTATTCATTGTAAGGTAGCCAAGGAATTAAATTGTTTCCTATACCGAACACCAGAATGTCAAGTGATGGTTGCAATGGAGGAACTATAAATTTCTTTAGAAAATACCATAATATCAAGCTAACCATGGGGGAATATGTATTTAATAGTCCAATGCTTTCCATTCCTATGGGAGGTGTTGATGTTGTACTAGGAGTACAATGGTCACAATCTTTGGGGACGGTAGCTTTTAATTTTCAAGAACTTTTCTTGAATTTTTTTTCAGAAGGAAAGGAAGTCAAATTATAGGGTATTTTAGGGAAGCCGGGAAAGATAATAAGCTCTAATGTCATGAAAAAGCTTCTAAAGAAAGAACAACGAGGCATAATTGCACAATTATGCTCACTAGAAGTTCCAACATCAAAATCATCTATTTTTGCAGATCTTTAAAAAGTCTTGGATAATCATTCCAAGGTTTTTGAAACTCCCAAAGGACTCCCACCTATTCGTGATTATGATCATGATATTCATTTGATTCTAGGAAGTGTTCCTCCAAACATCAGGCCTTATAGATATCCTTATGTCCAAAAGAGCGAAATTGAATGTATGATTGCAGAAATGTTAGAGGCGAGTATAATTCAACCTAGTCAAAGTTCTTTCTCTGCTCCTGTAGTATTGGTACACAAGAAGGATGGATCATGGCGCATGTGTCCCGATTATAGGGAGCTCAATAAGCTCACCATTAAAGATAAATTTCCCATTCCTGTGATTGATTAATTATTGGATGAATTACATGGAGCAATTTATTTTACCAAGTTGGATCTTCGTTCAGGATATCATCAAATTAGAATGAAGACTGAAGATATTCCAAAACAACATTTCGAACTCATGAGGGTCATTATGAATTTTTGGTCATGCCTTTTAGCCTTACCAATGCACCTTCTACATTTCAAGGGTTGATGAATTCCATTTTAAAACCCTTCCTTAGAAAATTTGTGCTAGTATTTTTTGATGATATACTAATCTATAGAAGGTCTTGGAAGGATCATGTTGAACATGTTGACAGGGTGCTCAAACTATTGCAGGAGAAACAATTATATGCAAAAACATCCAAATGTTTCTTTGGAGTACAAGAGGTGGAATATCTGGGTCATATTGTATCTCACGAGGGTGTTAAGGTAGACCCTAAAAAAATTAAAGCCATTAAGGAATGGAAAGTCCCCACAACCATAAAGAAGTTGCAAGGATTTTTCGGGTTAATAGGGTGTTATCGCAAGTTTGTTAAGAATTATGGGAGAATAGCAGAACCTCTAACAACATTATTGAAGAAAGATGCATTTTCATGGACTCCTGAAGCAACTAAGGCCTTTGAACATCTTAAAGAAGCAATGTGCTTAACACTGGTCTTAGCTACACCAGACTTCACAAAAACCTTTATTGTGGAATGTGATGCCTCAGGAAATGAAATTGGTGCTGTTTTAATGCAAGAAGGAATACCCATTTCTTTTGAAAGACGTCCAATCAAAGGAAAGTATTTACAGAACCCTATTTATGAGAAAAAAATGTTAGAAATACTGCATGCACTAAAGAAATGAAGAACTTACCTAATGGGAAGACACTTCAGGGTAAAAACTAATCATGATAGTCTTAAACACTTTTTGGAACAAAGACTATCTTTAGAAGAGCAGCAAAAATGGGTCAAAAAGATGTTGGGTTATGACTTTGAAATAATCTACAAAAAATGGAAGCTAAATGTTGTTGCAGATGCACTCTCAAGAAATAACGAAGAGGTGGAAGCATTTCATTGTGCCATTTCTATTATCCAAGTAGATTGGATAACCGAAGCAAGAGATGAATGGAAGAAGGACGAAGAAGTGTGGACACTCATTCAAAAGTTGCAGCAAGATCATAGTACATCTGATACATTTATTTTGAAAAATGATTCCTTATGGTACAAAGATCGCTTATATCTTTGTAAGAATTCCCAACTAAAACAAAATATTCTTTTGGAATTGCACACTTCTCCTTTAGGAGGAGACTCAGGATTTTTAAAAACTTACCACAGGGTGAAGAAATATTTTTTTGGGATGGCCTTAAAGATGATATTCAAAATTTTGTGGAGGAATGTTTGGTTTTCCAGTAGAATAAAGTTGAGAAAATTAAGACCCCAGGTATTCTACAACCTTTATCCATTCCAAGTCAACGTTGGGAGGAGATTTCAATGGATTTTATCACAGGAATACCTAAGTTTGAAGGAAAGAGTGTCATCGTGGTGGTAGTTGATAGAATTACTAAGTATGCACACTTTTGTGCATTATCTCATACATTTAAAGAAAGTACAGTTGCTACTACATTTATGGACATAATTCAAAAGTTACATGGAAACCCAAGGGTTATTGTGAGCGACAGAGATCCCATTTTTATTGGAAATTTTTGGATGGAGTTATTTTCTTGTTTGGGTACTCAATTAGCTCATAGCTCATCTTATCATCCTCAATCTGATGGTCAAACTGAGATAGTAAATAAATGTTTGGAAGAATATCTTCATTATTTTGTATCTAATAAACAAACACAATGGTCAAGTGGTTACCTGTCACTAAATGGTGGTATAACACTTCCTTCCATACTGCAGTAAAAATTTCCCCATTTATGGCACTTTAAGGATATCATCCACCATCCATCACATCATCTTTAAGAGAAAATTTTAAGGTTCAAGCAGTGGAAGATCACATCGAGCATCAAAAAGAATTTCTCCAACTCTTAAAGGACAACCTGAATTTGGCACGAAATCGAATGAAACAATAGGCAGATCAACATCACAGCGAGAGAAGTTTTGATGTAGGAGACTAGGTATTTTTACGGCTACAACCATAAAAAAAAATTTCCCTCAAGTAAGCTAAGAAGGATAATAAATTATCGCTAAAGTAATATGGTCCTTACAAGGTGTTGCAAAAGATTGGTACTATGGCATACAAATTGGAGCTTCCTGCTTCTTCACGAGTGCATCCAATTTTCCATGTTTCATGCTTAAAGAAGGTTATAGGTGAAAATCTTCCAGTTCAAAGAATATTGCCAAAACTTGATGAGGAAGGAAAAATCATATTGGAACCTGAAGAAGTCACGAAAACTAGAAGTCGACAGCTATGGAATCAATCAATTTCAGAATATCTCATCAAGTTGAAGAACTTACCCACTGAAGATTCTACATGGGAGGATGAGAATTTTATACAGAAGCACCTAGAGCTGTTGGGAAAAATACTGAGAGGGGGGGGTGAATCAGTATTTACTGTATATTCAAAAATTTTACTTTTTATTGCTTCTAAAACTCATACGCTACTTTCCTGAAACAGACTCGCGTATATACGCAGATACCCTTTATGAAACTCACGTATACACAGAGGTCTAATTATGTCATTAATTCTTCACTTATATCATTCCATCATTCATTCATCAGATGTTCAATAAACAGTAAAAATGTGCAGTAAGAACAGAATAAACCATCACACAAAGCATTACACATGAACACCAGGATTTTAGGTGGAAACCCAAGTCGAGAGAAAACCACCGCTGCCGTTGCTCAGCCTTCAATATTTTATTATAAAGAAAACATCTTACAACATATGTACTGGCACAGACTCATACCAAGACGTTATGCACCAACTGCCATTGCCATCAAACTCTCTCCTGGAAGGGAGCTACAACCCCCTGACTGAAGGCTACAACCCTCAGCACCTCTATGGACCACATTTCATCAATTTTCACACTGGATCCACTCCACATATTTAAGCTCCATCATACAACCAAACTGAAACAGACAACTCAGAATTATAGAATACAGATAGCAGCAACACAGCAGAACAGATCAAACATTTCATATCCCATGCTTCAGCAAACCCTAGTTTGCATATTCTCTTTCATTTTACTGATCCCGCGTATATACGCGCCTTCTACCATACAAACCCGCATATACTTCTGTACATATTACAGAGCTAATTTCACTTGCGCTTTCTCTTCAGCGAAGCCGCGTATATACGCACTTCTTCTGTGGCAAACTAGCGTATGGTTCTTCAGACATTTAGGTTATTGCAATTCTTCAGAACAGACACATCACACAGATTTTACTCTTTACTTCAGATAGATGTTCGCCTCATCTCAGATCTAATCATTCCGTAAACAGATCTAGCAAATACAAGTACATTTCAGATCTATATTCCCTTCTTCATCATTGGTGCATCATGCATTCAGATCTATCATTCAACTGTAACCCTTTCCATTCAGATATCCTTCAGAGAGAAGTATTCATTCAAGCTCAGACATCTTGCACCCACACCATGATTTGCACAATGAATTTCTTCTCTTTATATAGGTTTACCCTTTTTCAATACCATGAGCCAAAACCACATTACTTCCGATGGTATTCCTGGACGGGGTCATCTAGACGAATCATTACCCAATACAATGGGTCAATACCATGGTGGTTACCCCTGGTTTTTCACTTTATGAGCGCTTTTGCCCATACGCGACTTGGCACATTGTTTCCCGCGTGCATACGCGACTTCTCCTAGACAAATCCGCGTATTCCTTGAGACATACTCTTTTCATCATAGATCTAGCACATACTGAATTTCTTTCTTCATTACCTTCTATACTCACTGTAGATACATCATATTTACATCATTTAACAAGTTTATAAAGACATATTCTATCAAGCACAACTTCATCAAGTAGGTTGCCATCATCTTCATCAAGTGGGTTGCCATTCAAGTACAACACTCTATCAAGTGGGTTGCCATCAAGGACAATACTATGCATCATATTGCCAACAATCTCCCCCTTTGGACTTGATGGCAACCACGATGGTGTTTGATCACTACAACAGATAGATCCATTAAGAACACAATGACACCATGTCACTCTCCTCATTCTTTGAAATAATTCAAACACCATGTCACTCTCCCCCTTTGACATCAAGGGAAAAGGACGGAACAAGGTTTTTCTCCTTTTTGTAGAAGCAAGCGATCTGCAGATCTGATGTACACTGAAGTGACCAAGCTCCCCCTGAGTTCATGCTGAAACTTCAAACATATTTTTCAATGAAGCACACAATTCTATGACCTTCCTATCACCAAGGACTCATACTTACATCAAATATCCACCCAAGAAACTCAAATACACAACCAAGTGGGTTTACATATCTCAACTTAACTACCCAACCAAGTGGGTTTACAAACTTTGAAAAGTCCTTACATGACTGAATATTACAATTTTACATCATGGGTCTCAACATGAATTTTTCATCAAATTACAGAAATGACTATTCATGATTAATACCAGAAAAGACCCCAAGAGAGATCATATATCAGAACCATCATAATGCCAATAATGCATTATACTAGGACTCCCCCTGAAAAAGTGCATCCAATGCATCCTTTCCATATGGCCAAGGCTCCTCCTTAACTTGTGCAACTTGAACACCTTCAATAGCAAGTCATCAGCAAAAAACTCTGCATGATCTGTCCACATCTCTGAATCATAAGACTTCCATCTCATCCAACAGATACTCTTCATCAAGTAACAATCCGGGCTCATCTAAGATAGTTAGACTGATGCTCCCCCTGAACCTCTGCTCCAGATCTTCAGCTATCATATAAATTCTCTTATCAGCAATGCATACGCGACTGTGTCTGCTGTAACTCGCGTGTATACGCGACTTTTGTTCATGTAACCCGCGTATGGAAAGTGAATCATTGAAAACTTCTCATTCCTTTATCTCCCCCTGAGTTTGTCCTTCCTGTACCTGTCTTCTTTACATCAAATGCTCTGTCAGTGATAAGCATAACCAGAATAACCAAATCAATACTGAAAAATGCTGACCCCAACCAAAAAAAATGTCAGCAATTATCCATACGCGTCTTTATGTTAATATACTCACGTATATACGCAACTGTGTTTCAGTAAAACCGCGTATTCAATTTAATCTTCTGAATTTAAGAAGATTTGTTCTTTTGACTGGAAGAGACTACTCCCAGTTTCTGTCTTAGATACTCGAACGCTTCCCTGGGCAGAGGTTTGGTAAATATATCAGCAACTTTTTCCTTGGAAGGAACATACTCCAACTTCACCTTTTGTTCAAGCACTTGTTCACGTAAGAAGTGATACTTGATGGGAATGTGCTTGGTCTTCGAATGCATAACAGGATTCTTTGAGATACTGATGGCACTTGTATTATCACACCTAATGGGGACAAAGGAGGTACATTTTGATTTGAAAATCTTGCAAGGTTTGCATCATCCAAAGGAGTTGAGTGCAACAAGATGCGGCAGCCACATATTCTGCTTCTGCTGTAGATAATGCAATAGAATTTTGCTTCTTGCTGAGCCAGGATACAAATCGGGGTCCCATATAGAATGCACCACCACTCGTGCTTTTCTGATCATCAACATTTCCTACCCAATCTGCATCAGTGTAAGCATGAAGAGTAAGATCAGCATTCTTTGGATACCATAGTCCACAGTCTTGAGTTCCTTGTAGATACTTGAAAATTCTTTTGACAAAGATGAAGGTGAGACTCTTTGGATTAGCTTGGAATCGTCCAACAATCCCAACCGCATGCATAATGTCCGGTCTAGTCCTAGTGAGATACAGTAGACTTCCTATCATAGATCTGTATTCTGGTTGATTCACCAAGGGGGAATCATCATGAGAACTGAGATTACATCCAGTTATCATTGGAGTACTTACAAGTTTGCATTCTTCCATGCCATAATTCTTCAGAATTTTCTTAAGGTATTTTTCTTGTGATAAGAATATACCATCAGTAGTTTGATGCACTTTCAAACCAAGAAAGAATGTTAGTTCCCCAAGTAAGGACATTTCAAATTCTTGCTGCATGACAGAAGCAAATTTTTGACTCATAGATTCTTCGTTACTCCCAAAAATAATATCATCAACATATACAACCAAAATCAATAGTTTATCATTTTCAACTTTTGTGTATAAGTTGCTATCAACAGACCCCTTTGAAAAACCTTGTTGATGAAGATATTTGTCAAGACGATAATACCATGCCCTTGGAGCTTGTTTGAGACCATATAGAGCCTTTTTAAGTCTACAAACAAGATTTTCATCATTTCCTAAAATGAATCCTTCCGATTGTTCTATATATACTTCTTCTTCTAGGTCTCCATTAAGAAAAGAAGATTTAACATCCATTTGATAAACTTTGATTTGTTGATAACTTGAAAAAGCAAGAAACATCCTAATGGCTTCAAGTCTAGCCACAGGAGCAAAAGTTTCTTCAAATTCTATACCTTCTTGTTGAGTATACCCTTTGCAAACCAGTCTAGCTTTGTTTCTTACAACATCCCCATTCTCATTTAACTTGTTCTTGAAAATCCATTTAGTTCCAATGACATTTTATCATGTGTCTTGGTACCAATTCCCAAGTGTCATTCTTTTCAATTTGATCAAGCTCTTCATTCATGGCTTGCTTCCAACATTCACCTTTGCCAGATTGATTGACACGCGGTGGTTCAATTGTGGATAGAAGTGCCGTATGACTAGAAGATCCCACAAGAGTTCTCCTGTTCGTACACCCGATCTCTTGTCTCCCAAAATTTGAGATTCAGATGATTCTTTTGAACATATCCGGATGGAGCTTTTTCAGATAAATCATCCTCGGGTTCTTCATTGGGTTCACTATCTATATCATTCCTATTTGATGTAGAAGGATATATATCATCATCGTCTTCATCTGTTGTTTGTTTTTCTTCTTTTGGAGCAGCAGGAGACTCATCAATAACAACATAAATACATTCAAAAATCTTCCAAAGTATTTTATTGTAACATTTATATGCTTTGCTTCAGATGAGTAACCAAGAAATATCCCTTCATCTGATCTAGGTTCAACTTTGCCGAGCTTTTCATCATTATTTTTTATAAAGCATTTGCTTCAAAACTCTAAAATGCTTTGCCGTAGGGAGGATTACCATACTGTAGTTCATATGGAGTTTTATCACTATTTACATGAACATGTGCCTTGTTAAGAATATTTACCACTGTATGTGCTACTTCTCCCCAAAATGTGTCAGGTGTTCCGGACTCATCAAGCATAGCTCTAGCCATTTGTTGAACTGTTCTATTCATTCTTTCTGCTACGCCATTTTGTTGTGGAGTGCCAACTATAGAAAACTATCTTTTTATGCCATGTTGTTCACAAAATTCAAGGAATTCATCTGATGTATATTCTCCTCCTCGATCAGATCCAAGAAACTTGATTTTTAGATCTAATTCATTTTCAACCAGTTCTTTGAAGATCTGAAAATTTTCAAATGCTTCATCTTTGTGTTTAATCAACCCGATCCAACACATTCTAGAGAAATCATCAATAAATAAGATATAGTATTCTTCCCCACGTCGTGACTTTTTCCTCATAGGTCCACATATGTCAGTATGAATGAGTTCAAGAGGCTTACTTGATGATCCTTCTTTGGCATTGAATTGAACTCTGGTCTGCTTACCGAATTGGCAAGATTTGCATATGATACTCTCTGGTAGAGTAATATTGGGAAGACCATGAACAACTTGAAGTCTTCTTGCTTTGTTGATTTGAGAGAAGCTCAGATGCCCCAGCCTTCTATGCAATAGCCAATTTTCTGAAGACTTTCTCAAGTAACATTGATCTTTGCAGTTCTTCAATACATACAGGTTGCTTGGATTTATTTTCCCTTTTATAATAATTTTACCTGTATCAAGATCACGAACCACACATTCTTTTGAACTAAATACAACTTCTGTTCCTTGATCACACATTTGACTTACACTTAACAGGTTATGCCTTAATCCATCCACATACATGACATCATTAGCCTTCACCTTTTCTTTTAGAAACACTGACCCTTTTCCTTTAATTACAGCAGGAGTATCATTTCCAAATGTAAGTTTCTTTTCCTTTTCTAGAGCATTATATGCAAGAAGTTTGCTTTTGTCACCTGTCATGTGTCTTGAGTACCCACTATCAATGTACCATTGATTTTCTTCACCTTCTACAAATAACGCTATCCCACAATTTTCAATCGGTATTTCTTTCTTTTTCCATACTTTAGAGCTTGAGGGAACATGTTCTTTTGGCTGGACCTTGCTCCTGCATTCAGATTCTTCATGACCAAAGTTATTGCAATAAGTACACTCAAATTCGTTTTGAAGAGGAGAAAAGTTGTTATAGGTGTTCTTCTTTGGTTCAATATTCATCCTTTTCTTTCTTGCTTCTCTTGTCATGATGGTTTTATATGCAACACATTGAACAGCTTTATGACCAAAATTGTGACATGAGAAACATTGTCCATTGAAGTAGAAACTTTTGCGATCATGAAATATTCTATTTGAATTTACCTGTTGGTTGTAGCTTCTTTGAAAGATCTCCCTGTTAGTGTTCCTTGAATTGAGATGATCATGCTTTATCTGTAAAGATCCTTTGTTCCCTTGCTGAGTGGCTGAATGTAGTGAACTAGCTTTGGCTGCTTTCAGATAATTTGGTGCTGAAGTCTGGGAAGATTCCCCAGTATATCCAAGACCTGTTTTTATAAGAGGAGACCGTTGTACCTTGATAATCTCATCTAAGGTTTCTGAACCTTTAGCAAATCTAAGATTGAGAGATTTCACTTTCTCATTATCTTTCCTTAGACTTACTACTTCACACTCCAATTCCTCAATGCGTTTTTCCTTTGCTTCAAGCTGATTTTCAAGAGTCTCTATGATTATGTTCTTTTCTTCTAGGCTTACTTTGAGTTGATTGTTTTCTTCAAGAAAATCATTGTCTTCTCGAGCATCCACAAAAGTATCCTTTTCTTCTCTAGATTCTTTTTCCATGAGCAGTCTAATATCTTGTTCACATTCTTCCTCACTATCAGATAACCCATCACTGTCTTCATTAATATAGTAACTTATTCTTGTGCTAGATCGATTCTTATTCCGTCTTGCTACTTCTTTCCCTTTAGCAGAAGTTTCTTTATAAGGACATTTTGCAGCATAATGACCAACTCTTCCACAATCAAAACATTTGAACGGAAGCTTACCTTTGAATCTTCCGGTTCCTAGTTGGAGTCTTCTCACAAAATTTGCTTCTTCTTCTTCTTCAGATATATAGTTGGATTCCTTGACAACTTCCTTTTCTTTTCCTTTTGCAGACGCCTTAAAAGCAGCTTCTTTGATTTGAGAAGGACCTCCTTGTCTCATTTCAAAAGCAGTCAGAATACCATGTAATTGAACAATAGTAAGAGTTTGCAGATCTTGCCTTTCTTCAATAGCTGAAACTTTAGAGTTAAATTTTGAAGTCAAGGATCTTAAGACTTTTTCCACCAGAGTAGTATCGGTTATGGTTTCTCCCAAATTTCTCA
This sequence comes from Pinus albicaulis, assembly GCA_034641835.2. NCBI lineage: Eukaryota > Viridiplantae > Streptophyta > Pinopsida > Pinales > Pinaceae > Pinus > Pinus albicaulis. The sequence continues at coordinate 35,084,589 of MU968363.1, forward strand.
TTCGATTTACAATATCATCTAGACGAAGAAAGAAACTGGCAATACTTTCATCACTATGCATCCTTAAATTTTCATATTCAATTCTGAGAGTTTGGAGTTTTGCACTTTTTACCTTTGTATCTCCTTCATAGCTCAGAATGATTTTGTCCCATATTTCTTTTGCTGAATTTAGCTGCATCACTTTAGCAAATTCTGGTTCAGACATGCTTCCTAATAAGACATTCACTGCTTTGGCATTGCTTTCATACTTCTTCCTTTCAGCCGCATCAGTAGGAATACTTGCCGGATATTGATAGCCTTCTTCCACGATTGCCCATACTTCTGCACCAAGAATTTTCAGATATGCTTTTGTTCGTACCTTCCAGAAAATCAGATTGCTTCCATTGAATAGTGGTGGCTTTAGAGACATTACTCCTTCATGACTTCCCATTGCGACGGATCTCCTTCAAGCGATCAAGCTTCTACAGAAGAACCTGCTCTGATTCCAATTGTTGGGAAAAATACTGAGAGGGGGGGGGGGGGTGAATCAGTATTTACTGTATATTCAAAACTTTTACTTTTTCTTGCTTCTAAAACTCATCGCAGCTGCTCTGAAGCAGTTATTGCAATATCTGTAGTCTAACTATGAAACTCCCACGTATACCTGAAGTCTAATTATGTCATTAATTCTTCACTTATATCATTCCATCATTCATTCATCGGATGTTCAATAAGCAGTAAAAATGTCTGCGTAGAGCAAAATAAACCATCACCTGGCACATCACACACATGAACACAGGATTTTAGGTGGAAGCCAAGTCGAGAAAACCACGCTACCGTTGCTTTATTCAATGTGTATTATAAGAAAACATCTTACAACATATGCCTTCTGGACGCTCATACCAGTACGCAGGCACCAACCTGCGCTCGTTTACCAGCCTCTCCTGGAAGGGAGCTACAACCCCCTGACTGAAGGCTACAACCCTCAGCACCTCTATGGACCACGTTTCATCAATTTTCACACTGGATCCATTCCACATATTTAAGCTCCATCATACAACCAAACTGAAACAGACAACTCAGAATTGTAGAATACAGATAGTAGCAACACAGCAGAACAGATCAGACATTTCATATCCCATGCTTCAGCAAACCCTAGTTTGCACACGCTCTTTCATTTTACTGATCCCGCGTATATACGCGCCTTCTACCATACAAACCCACGTATACTTCTGTACATATTACAGAGCTAATTTCACTGCGCATACGCGCTTTCTCTTTAGCAAAGCTGCGTATATACACACTTCTTCTGCGGCAAACTAGTGTATGGTTCTTCAGACATTTAGGTTATTGCAATTCTTCAGAACAGACACATCACACAGATTTTACCCTTTACTTCAGACAGATGTTCGCCTCATCTCAGATCTAGTCATTCCATAAACATATCTAGTAAATACAAGTACATTTCAGATCTAGATTCCCTTCTTCATCATTGGTGCATCATGCATTCAGATCTATCATTCAATTGTAACCCTTTCCATTCAGATATCCTTCAGAGAGAAGTATTCATTCAAGCTCAGACATCTTGCACCCACACCATGATTTGCACAATGAATTTCTTCTCTTTATATAGGTTTACCCTTTTTCAATAGCATGAGCCAAAACCACATTACTTCCGATGGTATTCCTGGACGGGGTCATTTAGATGAATCATTACCCAATACAATGGGTCAATACCATGGTGGTTACCCCTGGTTTTGCATTTTATGAGCGCTTTTGCCCATACGCGACTTGGCACATTGTTTCCCGCATGCATACGCGACTTCTCCTAGAGAAATCCGCGTATTCCTTGAGACATACTCTTTTCATCATAGATCTAGCACATACTGAATTTCTTTCTTCATTACCTTCTGTACTCACTGTAGATACATCAGATTTACATCATTGAACAAGTTTATAAAGACATATTCTATCAAGCACAACTTCATCAAGTAGGTTGCCATCATCTTCATCAAGTGGGTTGCCATTAAAGTACAACACTCTATCAAGTGGGTTGCCATCAAGGACAACACTCTGCATCATATTGCCAACAAGAGCTACTCAGGCGTTGAGGACAACACTTTTTTGAAGGAGAGGGGCATGTTAGGTCCCTATATTACTAGTATAGTCCCTTATTGTTGTTAGTGTAACCCCCTTATTGTTATTATTATACCCTTGTAACCCCCATATTGTTATTATTGTGCCCTTAAATTATTATTGTTAGGTCGGATAGGATTACATTGTGGCCCCACTAGGATTACATTATGGCCCTTTGGACTCCTATATATAGAAAGGAGGTTTTGTAATTTGTATCATCCAAGAATTGTTCATTCATGTAATGTATTGGAGGTTGCCCCCTCGAAGTGGCTTATTTCTAAGGCATTGATATCTCTTTTCCTCTATTTTTGGAACTGGTTTCACAACAGAGTAAGCCAATTAAACCTGTTTTGATTTAAAGAACTAGGAAAGCTCTATAAATAACCTAGAGGTTGGATTACATTTAATCATTCAACCATTCCTTTTTAACATGTTTAGATTAGCTCTTTGTAGAGTGTTTTTTAGAAAGATTGTTGTTTGCAGTCAAATGAGGGTCTTGAAAGTAAAAACATGCAAGGTATAACTAAGATCAACCATATGTATAATTGACTTATCAGTAACACTCAAATGTGACCCTTTTAACCTCTTGAAGTGTCTTTGGAGAAATCAACTATGCCTCTGATTATTAGCAAGAAAATTACAAGAAACAAGAGAAAGTCAACTACTGCACATGTGAAACATTTATCAATTAATATAAATTTAGTATATTGGAAATGGTTTTCATGAATATCAATTTGACACAGTAATTGGCAATTCTATTTTATGAAAATGAAAAGGCAAGAACAATAAAGATAAACAACCATGGTTTCCGACACTTCGATCCTCATTCCAATATTGAAAACAGAATTTCTATATTCTTGAAACGTTTTGGAAGAACAATTCTGCACAGTTTCAATCTATCATTAAACTATTTGAAAAATACTGGAAATTAAGAATAACAGAATATGCTAAACAAATTGAAATAAATCTAACTATAAAGCATAATAAAAACATCCTTTAGAAGCAGGGGCCCTCTACTACTAAGTTGGTTGACTCCTAGCTTGTCAAAAGTGTAATAAAGAAAGCATTTGATAATTGAAATTCTTTATTGAAACAGAGTCTGGAAAACAGAGTATTCACTTGCAAATCCAAACTGTACTAAAACTGAACTTAACTATCCCTCGATTCTGTGGAACCACTATTTAAAGAGGAATTACATAACTAATTGCAAGCTAAGTTAGTGTTGTACTCTACAACAACCCTCCCCATTTTTTAATTTTAGAATAAATCTCATTTAAAAATAGGTCCCCTTTTTTATATATCTTTTTCTTAAATAGAAATAAAAGATCCATAGATAAAAGGGTGCATATCACATTTTATTCACAAAGTACACAAACTTTAAAAACTTTTCGATTCGATTTATTAGAAGACCTTTTAACATATTTTGAACATATTAGAAAAACTTTATACTTTGAAATATATTAATATGAAGAGTAATCGAAACTGGAAATTTTGAGAAGTTCTTTTAAAGAGTTATTATTGCTTTGAGAAGTTTCGATGCGATCGCACTCAATCGCAATCGCATTTCAGAATAATATTAATTATTGCACTTTTCTATTTTATGACGATGTGATGCGATTTATCACAATCGCGTTTCGGAAGAGAGTTAAAACATTGCATTCCATTTAAATTCCTATGTGATCACGCTCAATCGCATCGCATTTTCAGAGATAGTATTAAATAGTTCATTCCATTGTAAAATCTCCGATGCGATCGGGATTCGGTAGAAAGAATTTTTGCATTTTCCTTTCAAAACAATTTGCGATTCGATTGTTGCAATCGGAAAATCAGCAATAAATTATGTTGAATTATCTTACACACCATTGAATACTTGCGATGCAATTGTTATTTCGCCTTTATATTTATTCATCGCATTGAAAACCATCAAAAGTGAATTTTAACATTTATTACAAGGATGCGTCGATCTCCGATTGTACGAAAATATTAATTGAAAATCATGCAAAAGATCATGGGTTATTTTGTTTTCAATGCGTGAATGTGACCCCTTGGAGAGAATTTATGTTATAAATATGCGTAGATTAGTTGGTAATTAAATAAACAGATCTTTGGATAGCCATTCTCATTATTGTGTTTTATTTCGGCTGAAAGCATTCATTTGAATTGCAGAAAAAAAATTTGAATCCTTTCATTCGCAGAACCAGAGGGAATTTGCCCGAAATTGAAATGTCAAAGACAAGCATAAAATCTAAATCTGCTTTTGTTGCAAAAGCTCCTGTATTAACTGTTTCGAGGAAAATCACCCTAGAGGTTTGTTGGGTCAAAACCTCCACAGATTAGGGCATGCTATTCAGAAGGACTCACACAAAACCATACTTAAATGCTAAAAACTAGATAACAACGATAGCATAACTCACCCGTAGTCCTACGTTCGATGTAGATCCCGCGGGGTCCAAACCCCCAACAACTCTTCTTCCTCCTTAACCTGAAAAACAAGAAAGAACGTGCACGGAAACCTAGTTGTACAACATATACTTCTCCTAAAAGTTAGTGTAATCCATGTGAAACATTATATAAACCATAATAAATGCTTAAATGATAATCTTTTCACATATGCAAGTAGATGTTAACACGTAAGTTCGGGAACAAGATGGTTCTTCATTATTACGAACAGCATGTACAGAAATAAAGAGTGGAGAGATCACCTGAATCCTTCCACGATCTTCGATCAGACCGTCGTCCGGATCCGTCCCTCCCTTGCCTCGCTAAGATACTTTCAAGACTTGTGCACTCGAGATGGCATATAAATGAATGAACATCTCTAGGAAACAAGGGTTTCCTGTATAAATCTGGGAAAGTGCAGGAGACATGAGAATTCAGACTTGAATTGGGATTCCAATAGAGTATAATGTCAATAAAATCTCTCCCTCCCTTAGGCCATGCACATGAGGGGCTTTTATACTCCCTCAAAGTAGTTTCAATCAGTTGGAAACAGTTGGCCATGTACTGGGGTGGTTGAACTACTGGAGTAACCATCAGCCCAGCTCGAAAATAGGGAATTTTTATATATTTTTTAATTATTTTAATGGCATACACGGAAAAGTACATGTGGACTCACGTATACACGCGGAAAAGTCTGGGCATACCCGCATATGGGAATTTTAACACTGTTTTTTATGAATTTTGTTCAAGTCTGTGGGAATGGGTGCCCAAAGCCATAAAGACAATCATGAATCACATGAGGGTGAAAAATGATGCTATAACAGATGCCCCCTAATATATGAGGTCAGAAGGGGTACATGATGGAATGTATTCTTTACATAGAAATAACCGCAAGGACAGAGAAGAACAGATATTGTGCTTTGCGAAAACCAATGAAAAAGGAAGAGAGTCAACTCATCTTTGAGGCGGGCATACCCATCTCAGTGAAAAATACATCATATAGAAAATGTTTGAATGGATCAACTGAATAGATCCAGAATGTATACAAGTATAGCTGAACTGAAAGTACACAATGAATCATCTGAGCAGGGCCCGAAAGTAGAAGTCGGAATCAATGTCCAAGTATCACATATAGAAAGCTAATCAATGATGCTAAAAATAGATGTCTGATCAAAAAAGTAACTGAATCTCCAAGTACCAAATCATAAGGGGTGGAACTCATGGTACAATCACGCAACTTGGGAGCCAACATATAGGATGCTGCTGTACTGAAACTGCAACATATAAAGGGTGGACAGCATCACTGACAGAAACTGAATGGACTATCAAGAGTGAACCGAAAAAATGTTGATGCAACTCGAGGTCTTCACTGATCACTATGGCACAATTCTACACAATGGGAATAAATGAGCTGAAGTCAACCATGTGAGAAATCGTTGGATTACCGGTCAATGATGTATACCGTTAACCAACGTGAGACAACCCACCAATAATGAAATGAGCGTTAAGGTGCCCCAGTACAATCTGACAAGTGCGAATGAATGAGTTGAAGTCGAACACTTGAAAGAATCTACCAATCAGGAGGCAATGATGAATCCCAGCATCGATAGCAAAGTACGCAGCATTGAGTGCCAAACCCTAAGGTACTGACAAAAGACTCTAGACCTTATTCCCAGAGCAATGAGTCGGAGTCGATGGGAAAAGATCTGCTGGAAGGAAGGCATTAAGGCATCCCACATTAGTCCAGCGCGAGTGTAACCCGCAGGCCAAAATTTGGAAGGAATCGGACAAAGTAAAGTGACGGAACCAAAACCGAAGTACGTTTCCGACATGCACAAGATGAAGCTAGCACACGGAAGAAACCCTATGAACCAACCAATAATGAAAGCTGACACATAGGCGAGAAATCCACTAATAGGGTCAAATGGAAATCAAGGTACTGCACGAATCCCAAGTGTGATAATGTGTGCTGACGTCGAACACAGGGGAAACCACTCAGTCAAAGACCCATGATGATGATCAAATGCTAAGCACAAGGTCACCTATCAATGATGGAAATAGGGCCAGGGTGCGGCTCTAGGTTTGCTCTCAGAGCAATGTGTCGTAGTCGATAAGAGACAAACCCACCAGCAAGAAGTCAATGGGGACCTTCTCAAACTAGCACGAGTAGAAGACCAAAACATATGATGTGATAGAACAAGATACTGACAAGACTGGGAAGGCCGACTGAATAATGAGTCAAGAGACACCGCAGAATGGCCGACTCTGGTTAGACTTCCCTTGAAAAAAAGCATGACTCATGATGACCATGGCAGTAAAAGTGACACTGTATAAGTCTGTTATGCAGGAGGCAAAAACAAACTCTCCATATGATTGGAAGAGACAACCAATCGGGAGGTGACCCGATCAGAAACAAGGCAAAGGCTAAACCTAAGGTCAAAACTAAAACCATCCCAAATGAAGGAAATATATATAAGTATATGTGCTTTGTTCAAGAGCGACAAAAGCGACATTGTCTGCCATCAAATTAAGTTACATCTAGTTCCGCTCTTTTTGTTATATTTGATTTTTTGTCTTTTTCATATAATAAGCACGAAAAAGAATAAAAAATAATGTATGGTACAATGGATAGAGCAGTATCAAGAAACGGATGCCTGTTCCTGGGAATGGAACGATCCTATGCTGATGCAAGGTGGCGGGGTTCCAAATGTAAGTGATGCTCGGAGGAAAGATCCATCCATGGGTAAAAAGGGTGTCAAGTCGTGATAGCTAAGTGCATGCAATGGTTAACTTGTACATACATTCAAGGTCAAAAGTTGGCTTAAACATCGAGTCCAAAATGAAGCCGGCTAAAGGCCAGGATAAAAAAGTAGCCAATATGCAATGCAGTAATACAACTTAACAACACCAGGGAGCCTCTAGGGTAATAGCCAGAAAAAATGATAGTGAAGAAGAAGAAGAATGAAGCTTCAACACATAAGTCATGGCGGGACTAAAGAGGACTCCCGAGCCTACATAAAATGCAGCGTGGGAAACAAATGCCAGTGAGGAACTAACTAGGAAGCCCATGTAAAGGAAGGCTCTACCAGCAGGTCATGATTTAAAAATCGGCGAGTGAAATGGGTTAAATACTCATGACCTAATGGGATTGACCCTATGGCAAGTGATCAGAATGGAGGCTAGTATGAAAAATGCAATGAAAAGTGTATTTCCTAACCTATATGCCAGTTTTAGTTTATAAAAAAGATATTTCAAGAAGACCAATTGAAATATTCGATAACTAAGTCAAACAAACTCTGAATTTCAAGTATAACTTCAACAAAATGCTCAAAGCCAACCATGCCACTCTCGCAACAGGGATTTATACGAGCAAAAGGAAGACAAGAAACTCAAAAAATCAACTTAGTACAATAGTATAAACTTGCAATAAAAAACTTCAAAGAATCAAAAAGAGACTCTTCGAAAATTGCAACAAAAATAGTCTACTGAACATCAAGGAAACCAAATGCACCAAATAGGTAAAAAATAAAAATTCGCAGCAACACACAAGGAAAAAGTAAATGAGTAGGAGCTCTCTATTCTGATTAAGCAGAAGAGCCAAGAATCTTAAAAAAAAAAAAACTTGGTACTCAAACCAAAATTGCAAACGTAACAACCAAAAATTTCACCAACCAAGAGAGTCTTCCAACAAAGGAGAGAGAAATAGACATATAAACACTTTAAACCTCAAACCAAAATTGCAAACGTGACAACAAAAAATTTCACCAACCAAGAGAGTCTTCACACAAAGGAGAGAGAGATAGACATATAAACACTTTAAACACAGTCCAGAGATTAAAAAACACTATAGAAATAGGTCACCACAGGCAGACAAGACCAGAAAAGCTAAAAACCAAAATTTCAAAATTTGCCCCCAAGCATACGCGCTTTAACAGTTTCTCAACCAGCATGTATACACGACTGTGTCAAAGGAAACCCATGTATACGCGACCAACTTTGACAGAAATAGCATGTATACACGACTGTGCACAGAAAAAACCGCGTATGCAAAAGCAAATAATGAAAAATAAAAAGATCAAGCCTGGATAAAGGGCTAGGTCTTCAGTCTGACTGAGAAAAAACTAACTGGACTGTAAATAATGATTAAAACTATTGGAAACCCTTAAAACAACTGAAAATACCCAACAGGGGAATCACAAGAATGTGATCCCCAGTGGAGTCGCGAGTTCTATTTCGGGGAAAAACACCCTAGAGGTTTGTTGGGTCAAAACCTCCAGAGATCAGGGCATGCTATTCAGAAGGACTCACACACAACCACACTTAAATGCTAAAAACTAGATAACAACGATAGTAGAACTCACCCGTAGTCCTACGTTCGATGTAGATCCCGTGGGGTCCAAACCCCCAACAACTCTTCTTCCTCTTCAACTTGAAAAAAAAAGAAAGAACGTGCATGGAAACCTAGTTGTACAACATATATTGCTCCTAAATGTTAGTGTAATCCATGTGAAACATTATGTAAACAATAATAAATTCTTAAATGATAATCTTTTCACATATACAAGTAAACATTAACGCATAAGTTCAAGAACAAGATGGTTCTTCATTATTGCGAACAGCATGTACTGAAATAAAAAGTGGAGAGATAACCTAAATCCTTCCACAGTCTTGACAGAGCCGTCAGCCGGATCGAGTCCCGCCCTTGCCTCGCTAAAAGATACACTCACAAGACTTGTGCACTCGAGATGGCATATAAATGAATGAACATCTCCAGGGAAACAAGGGTTTCACTGTATAAATCGGGAAAGTACGGGGGAGGCACGGGAATTCGAGACTTGAATTGGGATTCCAACGAGTATAATGCCAATAAAATGTCTCCACCCTTAGGCCATACACATGAGGGCTTTATACTCCCTCAAAACTCTTTCGATCGATTGGAAATAGAATAGTTGTACAATCTTTGGAGTGGTTGAATACTTGGAGTAACCATCGGCTTCGGCCGAAAATAGGGAATTTTATATATTTTTTAATGATTTTAATGTCATACGCGGAAAAGTACATGTGGACTCGCGTATACACGCGGAAAAGTCTAGGCATACCCGCGTATGGGAATTTTAACACTGTTTTTTATGAATTTTGTTCAAGTCTATGGGAATGGGTGCCCAAAGCCATAAAGACAATCATGAATCACATGAGGGTGAAAAATGATGCTATAACATTAAACATTCTACCCAAGGAGAAACTGGCAAAGCTCAAGCTAGTCACAGACACCTCTTTTCAAGGACTGGGAAGGATGACATGGGAGAATGTATACAATTTGATTGAAAAAGAGAAACCTAGGGTTGTTGTGCCTAAGGCAACTATTCCTGATGAAGAAGATTCAGAATCTGATTCTGAAACTCAACTCAGTGCATTGGCAAATTCATTTTTACACTGAGTAGCTGCCCGGGAAAACATTTTTCCCTACTATGATGTTATTAGATGGGTCATTGACAATGTGACCATTCAAAACAAGACTTTTGTTTCTACTTCTAGATCAGTGTTCGGGTCATTCAGGGCAGAGGATATTAAAGCAATGTACCATCTTCCAAATCCGAAAACGATTTACAACAAAGACTTCCGTAAGGAATATGCTGCGAAACATCCAAACCAATAAAAGCCAATCAAAGAATCGAGGAGTAACCCTGATAAGTATAAGCAGGAGGCATCAGGTATGTACTCTGTGGAGTCTCTCACACCTCCATATTGTTATGTTGTAGCGATGATGTGTAGGTTGTTCGGAAATGATAACTCTGCTAGATTTTTTATTCAAATGGTCCCGTTAATCCATTCTGCTGTTAGTTCTAAAATTATGGATTGGGCTATCATTTTGTCAGATAAGATAGCCAATCAAATTCTAGAGTACATAAAAGACAAGAACTCAGGGAATTCCACCCCTTTCCATTTTTGGGCTTATATTTTACACGCTCTCTGTTTCAATTCTGAGTTCCCCATGCTAGGTTGTAAATGGACTCCAAAGGAACCTATCCCCATTCATGTGTATCACAATTTCTTATGGAAAGAACATTTCAAACTTCATGTCTATAGAGTCTGTCATGGTTTTCTAATTGCAATCTACCAAACCATTTTTGGGCACTTCCCTCCTAGACTTTCCAATAAAGCCAAGACTGATTTTTCCTCTATTGGAGATTGGTTTGGGGAAGAAAAATTCACTTATATCAGAATTTTTGGGAGTATTTCTCAGACACATATCCTTCCCCTATATGTTCCAAATAAGCTATTAGCTCAGGAGATTTCTTATCAACTAACAGTTGAAGGAATGTCTAGAATTTTGAAAAGTAATAAAAAGTTTATGTGGCCTACCTTCCCTTTTAAGTGTGATGACTATACTCTTAATAGTTTCACCCATGCTGAGAAAGAAGTTGGTAAAATATATGATCTTAAGTTTTCAACAATTCTTGGAAGACAATACGACCCAAGAAAAGTGGCGTATGATTTTATTAATTCTGTCTTGATTGCCCAGTTTGAACATGAACCAGACATTTTTGATGATTTATTTGTTTCCATGGATAATATATCCCAAGTTTTTGATTTAGCCAAGTCCAAGTTGCAGCCCGAGGACATGATTTTTTTTTTGTTTTTTAGAAGCCAGAGGTTACTTAAAGTGTCTCTTGATCAGTTGAGAGCTACCACATAGGAGAAAGCATCACAACAAGCAGGAAGTACTTCTGATAAAGAAGTAACAGGAGTTGATCCTATTCTAGGGAAAAAGGATGATAGTAGCAAAGCTGACACTGCCAAGACAGAAACAACTGCTCAAAAAGATACACAGAAGCCTTCAGTTCAAACGGAAAAAGGGAACAGTGAGTATAGGATGCAGAACTCAGAACTAAACAACTAGAAGAGCAGATCAGTCTTGAAAAGAAGAGGATTGATGAACAAGTCTTGGACAAACACCAACAGTTGAATCAAGAGGTAGAAAAGTTACAAAATCTTCTACAAAGTGAGAGAAATTCAAATATTGTACAGGAAAAAACATTCCAATCAGCATTGGACAAGTTCAAGGAGTATCCTAAGTTAGACCAATTCATAACTGAAGCTCTTGAAATAAACAAACTGCTATCTGAACAGTTAAATGAATTTTGTCTACAATTAACACAAATTGAGCCTTTGTGTGAAGTAACATCATCTTTGATAGATAAATCAGTCACCCTTAGGCAAGAAATTGAGGATGCTGATGATAAAATTTCTGAGTTCCTTTCATGGTAGGATACAGAGCAGGGAAGAAAAGCTAATCTTCCTAGAATTGAAGAAAGACACAAGGAAATTTTATTTATGGAATGGGAATAACGGTTGATGAAATCAGAAAGAGCCGTATCAAGGGCTAAAGGTTTAATGAATAATACAACACAATTGATTAATGATAGCTTGTACACTACCAATTTGATCTCAGATTGTACCCCAGGCGAATTACCTAAAGTAAAAGTAGTTGATTCCATGTGGAAGGAAGATATACTCAATAAAAATCAACAGATTAGAAAAATTCAAGGAATTTCATGGGATAATATGTGGTCTTATCTGATCAAGCCACACAGTCAACAAATGACCATCAAATTCCTTTCGAATGCTATTTAATGTATCATTCCTGAATTCTCTGATGCTACATACACTGGGCAGTTACATTAAAAAATGAGTCGGCCAACAGAAGTCCAAGATATGCTCAATTTTTTCCACCTTCGCACATCCACTGGTGATCAATGAGCCAGTCTACTAGCAGCTCACATTTCAGTTTCAGATATTTTTATTTTTAGATAGATTGCAGGAATAGTTTTAGTTATTTTGTTTTGTTAAGTACCTATTTAAACCCCTTTCATGCATTTAGAAAGGGGTCCTTAATTTGTAATATTTTTGACTTGGAGATTACATTTCTGTACTCCATTTACTCCTATATTATTTTATAAAGGGTCACATCTGGTGATTCTATGCGGAATTATTTTTAAGAGTTTCATTTATGTACCTTGGAGTTGATTTTGCATCGGAATTGTTGGATTAGAGTATCAGATTACATTTGAAAGTTTCAGGATGGATATGGTATTTCTATCTATTCACTGTTAATTTCTTTTGTTTTATGATATTCTCTTTTAAATTTTCTATTGTTTATATGTACTTCGTTTCATAATATTTCTTTATATATATCATTTTTTAGTATATTAGAAATATTTATCTTTCATAAGTATATGTAAATGATATACAATGATGAATACAATATGCTAATATAACTCTGTTTAATTTCTTAAATAGAGTTATCTTTATTTGTTGCTGCACATTTCAATTAAGCTATAATACATTTTTATGGTTATTGTTCAATTGAAACAATTTTAAGTTGTATTCACATATGATTCCCGGGTTAGTTTTAGAATTTCTTTATCAGTATTTAAATTAGATAAGTTAGTGTTACACCATTTTTTGGTCATCTAACCTATTATTATTATATGAACCGAAGTACACCATGTAAGACCAATTTTACCCTAAGTAAAATTTCTTTCACCATATAAAATAACTCATTTGTTTATATTTCCTAGTCATATTTAACCCAAAATAAGGAACTTAATTAAATAAATCCTTATTTATTTAATTATTCCCTAAGAATAAGTTATTTAAATCATTATTTAAATAATATTCTTAGTTAAATTGGACTAAATCATCCATAAATAATTAAATAAACCATTATTTATTTAATTATATTCCCATCACTTCCCTAAAATGATAAATAAACCATTTATTTATTTATTATTTATAAATAAAGGAATTGACTCAAGTCAAGAACCCTTTTCCCTCCAACAAATATAATAAAATATTCTTAAAGTGTGCTTCTAGAATTCAATTAATAATATTTTATTCATGCACCGAGTTTTAGACCGCCCCAATATTTTGTTATAAATAGGGGGGTTTTCCCCATTCATTAATCACTTTCATTGCATTAGATCACTTTGGATCTACTCTTGGTCACCATTCTCCATTTTGTTTTGTGAACTCCCATTGAGTTCTATGTTTGTTTCTCTACACCCATAAGAGAGAGAAATGTTAGATCTGAAACACTGAGGACTTTCAAGAACCCATCCCACTGAGGAGAATCGGAAGACACCTTTCTTGTTTTCCTCTCAGGTGCCCCATTCTTTAATATAATACAAAATTCTTTTAAACACATTCTTCTTGTCTTGTCCATTGGATTTATGGAGCCATGTTATATTTTATCTGCTTAATGTCTTTTGTGCTTAGATCTGAATTTGTGCAGCAAACTTAAAGATATTTTGTAGCCATAATCGATGTTAGGGCTATTTGTTATGCGTAGCTAAAGTGATCTTTTACGACGAAAGAATCATACTAACAGTTAGTATTTTCATTTCAGTCATTTAGTCCCATTTTCCCTTCCGTCAACCATTCAATTACCAACCCATTCAAATTATTAGGAAACTGGTCCTATAAATCCAGTCGGAGCCACCATTCCAAATGGAAAAGGAGTTGTCTTAAGGTCCCGACCAGGTGGTTATCCCCCAATGTTTGAAGCAGCGATTTTCGAGGCTTCAACATTTTTGGTGATAGAAGGAGGGCCATAAGCTATGAATGGTAGATAAATCTAAATCCGAAAGCCATTCTAAGAGCACATCACCCTCATCACCTTCAATTTCTTCCTCATCTCAAATCACAATAGAAGAAATTGAGAAAAGTATTCAAACACCCACTACCAAAGTTTCAGAACAATCAAATAATCCAACTCCTGAATCCCCTAAAGTTGAGGCCTTGACCCAAAAACTTCAAAGTTTCTCATCATTATTAGAAGAATCGAAATTATCTGAAGGTAGTGTCACTTCACAGTTTGTTTCCTCCATACCTCTTACTAGATCACAAAGTGAGAAACTTGGAATTTCCCCAAAAGAATTTCCTATTCCTACTAAAGTCAAAGTAAGAAAAACTCCATCGGAAATAGAAAGTGGTACCAGTTCTTCATCGCATATTCAATCATATATTTCCCAAGCTCCAAATCAAGAAAGTACAGTAGTCTCATCTATATCTGCTCAATATTCCTCCTCTGCTCAAACTTCATCTACTCAATATTCATCTCCTCAAACTACATCTACTCAAACGTTAATTGTCTCTTTTGGTACTTCAACAGTTACTACTAATATACCAGTTATCCCTTCTAGTTCATTTATCATTGTTACAAGAATGGCACAACTAGCACAAAGACCATGGACCAGACCAGGAGCTGTGAATATGGCTGCACCTCTGCATGATCTACCTGATCATCTTGAAAAATGGCTCCCAAAGTTTAGTCCAGATAGTGGTGTATCAGCAGAAGAACATATCAACAATTTCATGCTTGCTATAAATCTGAATCAAGTGGAGCATGAAGATGTTGTGGTCAGATTATTTCCCTATACTTTAGAAGGAACAACAAGATCCTAGTACTTTTCCTTACTCGCTGATTCTATCACTGATTGGGATATGTTTGAGGAATTTTTTTTAACTAAATATGGAGATGATAGATCAGTTGCTACCTTAATTAACGATCTCTCCAATTTAAAGACTCAATCAAAGGAACCCATTAAAGGCTTTAACTCACGATTTAATAAACTCTTGAACAAGATCCCTGCAACATCTAAACCAAGTGAACAAGTTATAAGTGAATGGTACATTAACGCTTTACCCTCAAATATAGCAATTTTCGTAGATAGAGCTGCAAAGCCAACTTTTGCTGAAAATATGAAGGAAGCTATTTCAGTGGAAAAGTGGATGATCGCTCTTGATAAGAAAAATGCAGTTGATGAAAGAAAATCAAAGAAAGCCACTTTTAAATATGATTCCAAGAAAAAGACACCAAGATATCCATATGACATGGAAGGCTTACTGAAGGTACTCAAAACCATGTCTAATGAGATGGTTGAGATCAAGAAGTAGGTAGCAGAAACGTCTACAAAGAGACCATTTAGAAATTTCAGGAGAAATCAAAGTGAATCAAAACCTCCCAATGCAATTTCCAATGCAGAATCAGAAGATGAAGAAGAAGAAGAGAATGCTCTAATATCAAACGAAGAATATGAAAGAGAAGAAGAAGTTGAACTAAATGGAATGTGGGATTTCATTCTCCCTAATTCACATAGTGACATGGAACAAGAAGCTATGCCTATAAGTACTAGGAGAAAATCTACATCATGAGAACCTGTTCAAACTATTCCGAAGAAGAAAAATACAACTCCAAGTACCAAAGACAAAATTCCTGCAAAAAAGACTTCTTCATTACCCACTCACAATCAGCCATTGTCTCCCAATCCTCCCACATCATCATCCAAAACTCTGGTAGTATCAGATCCGATGGATTATAATATTGTTGAGGACATGAAAAAGACTAGAGCGAATATCTCATTACATGAACTTAGCAAACTCAAACATCAACAAAAGATGTTATTAAAAGAACTAAATGCTACACCTATTGATCCTCTTCCAAGTGGTGTAGTAGCTAAAGTAGCTAAAGGGACTGGTAAGCCACTAGACAAAGTAGATGCATCTGACACTATTCTTATTGGAGAAAGACCAAGTTCCCAGAAACCTCCATTTCTTCTAACCTATGAAATCTACAATAAGAATTTGCATACTTGTTTGATTGATTCGGGAGCATCTTCCAATATAATGCCTCTTCATTTTGTGCTAAGTTAAATATCGAACCTCAGAAGTCTGTTGTTCATATTGTACAATTGGATCACTCCAAGGTTCAAGTTATTGGAGAAATCAATTCAGTCACCATTACAATAGCTTCTGACCCTAGGATTGTCCAAAGAATTGATATTCTGATTGCAGATATTCCATAATTATATGGGTTGGTCTTAAGCAGGGACTGGTCTGCAAAACTTAATGGTTACATCTCAACCGATTATTCACACATGTGGTTTCCTTACAAAGGGAAACCTAATCAAATCAAAGTCGAACAAGAGAAACATATGATTCACACTGTAACTGAATTCGAGCAACCAAATGAACCTGTAGCTTTCAACAATAATATTCCTGGAGGTTATTCTGCCGAGTCTTTTCTTGGAAATTTTACTGCACCACAATCACCATTCTCTGTAAATACTTTTGTTTCTCAAATTGAAAATATTTCGCAATCAGATTCTTCAAGAATTGTAAATATTTCTAATTATTTTGTAGATAAACCCATAGATAGGAATTTATTTTGGTCATTATATTTTGATGGATCAAAATATAGTGATGGAGCAGGAGCAGGATGCATCCTAATTGATCCGAATGGAGAGAAGACTATGCTATCATGTATATTAGAATTTGAGTGTACTAAAAATACTGCTGAATATGAAGCTTTGATTCAAGGACTTTATAAGGCTATAGGGTTAGATGTCAAATACCTGAAAGTATATGGAGATTCCGAAATTGTCATAAGACAAGTAATGAATACCACCCATTGTCTTTCAGGTCATCTTAAACACTATCAAACCCTAGTACAGGATCTTACCACTCAATTTCTATCATTTAATATTTCTTCTATTCCCAGGAATCAAAACACATCAGTTGACTTGTTAGCTAATGTTGCATCTAAACTCCTTCCTATTGAAGATTGCAGTCCTGATAAATTTTCAGTAGAGTTAATTTTTTGCCCATCTGTCCTAGATAATATCACTAACTGGAGAGTATTCTACCATGATCAAGATATTTTGAACTTCTTAACTTCTGAGAAATCATATGATGAACAAATTATTGATGAAGATGATCTTAATCTACAAATTACTTCAAGAAATATTGAAAATCTGATTCCCAAATCTGTTGTTAAACTAGAAGATATTTATGATATTAAAGACAGGTTCAAGAAAGTTACTAATGCCAAAATTCAAAGTTCAACTTTGAAGTTTGAATTAGTCAATCTTGGCTCTGATTCTAAACCCCAAAATGTTAATCTAGGTCTCAATTTAACTCCAAAAGAACGATCTGCTTTCATTAAACTTCTGAGTAAATACAAAAATGTCTTCACTTGGAATTATGAAGATTTAAAGAGTTATGATACTTCTGTAATTCAACACATAATTCCAATGTTATCTGATGTTAAACCTATGCAACAGAAATTGATAAAGATTCATCCAAATATTGAAGATCAAATCAAAACAAAACTCAACAAACTTCTGAAAGCCAAAATCATTTTTCCTGTAAGGCATTCCAATTGGGTTTCCAATATGGTACCTGTTAGGAAGAAAAATGGCGATATTAGAATCTGTATTGATTTCAGGAATTTAAACAAGGAATGTCAGAAAGACAATTTCCCATTGCCAACTATGGAGAAAATTCTTCAAAAGGTATCCGGTTCTGAACTCATGTCCTTCCTTGATGGATTTTCAGGGTATAATCAAATTCTGGTACATTCAGATGATAGGTTGAAAACTACTTTCAGGACCAAATGGGGAACTTATGCTTATCAGAAAATGCCTTTTGGTTTAGTGAATGTAGGAGCTACTTTCCAGAGAGCCATGGACATAGCATTTAAGGGCTTGATTAATAGATCAGTTGTCATTTATCTTGATGACATAACAGTTTATTCAATGAAAAGATCCAATCATCTACAAGATCTGAAACTAATAATTGAAAGATGTAGAAGATTTGGTATTTCAATAAACCCAAAGAAATATTTCTTTGCTCTTCATCAAGGAAAAATCTTAGGGTTTGTTGTGTCAAAAGATGGTATATATATCGATCCTCATAGAGTTAAAGAAATTTCTGACATTTCTTTACCTCACAATAAAAATTCCATGCAATCATTTCTAGTTCAGATTAATTTTGTAAAAAAATTCATTCCAGATTTTTCTTTAATTGTTTTGCCTATGCAGAATATGATTAGGAAAAACTCAGTTTTCAAATGGGGTCATAAAGAAAAAGAAGCCATCAATGCAATCAAGAAGGCAATTATTGATGCACCTGCATTGAATACTCCCAATTTTTCCAATGATTTTATTCTGTATACTTTGGCAACCGAAACTTCTTATGCTGCTGTTTTAACACAGCTCAATGATAAAAAAATCAAAGCACTGATTTCTTTCTTTAGCTCAAATCTGCAAGGAGCTGAGCTGAATTATTCTGATGTTGAAAAAAAAGCTTTCACTGTATTTAAGTCAATCAAGAATTTTAGGCCTTTTCTCTTAAAAACACACACAAAAGTGATTGTTCCTTTCTCAGCAGTAAGACAATTACTAATTCAAAGAGAAGTAGGAGAAAAAAGGGCTTATTGGGTGACAACCTTGCAATAATATGATATTGACATTAAAACAACAAAGATTGTTAGAGGACAAGGTTTTTGCAGATTATTAGCAGGAGCTCATAACATATCATAAAATCAAGATCCAGAGAATGCTATTCAAGTAAGTCAGATAAGTGTTATAGATTCTGAATCCCAGTATGCTGATCTGATATTTTACTTGAAAAATGGGTATGCTCCTTCTTTTCTTAGCTATAAGAATAAACGTGCTTTAAGATTAAAGGCTACTAAATATGAAATCATTGATGATGTGTTATTCAGAAAAAATTATGATTTAATCTTACTAAGATGTCTCGAAAAGACTGAAGTAAAGAAGGTTTTGCAGGAATTACACGATGGACCAGTAGGAGGTCATTTTGGAGGTGATACCACAGCTCAAAAAATCATCCATGATGGATATTATTGGCCCACCCTTTTTAAAGATATTCATAATTATGTGAGGAAGTGCAAGATTTGCCAAACTGCTAGTGGAAGACAGAGGAAGTCAGCTTTTCCTCTACAACCAGTAAACATTGAACAACCATTTGAGCAATGGGGGCTTGATATTATTGGTGAGATAACTCCTCATTCTTCCAAGTAGCATAAGTACATCCTCACAGCAACAAATTACTTCACAAAGTGGGTAGAAGCAATTGCTCTAAAGGTAGCCAATTCTGATGTAATTATTGATTTTATCGATCAATTCATCATTACCAGGTTTGGTGTACCTAATGCTCTGGTCTTTGACAATGCATCTTATTTTTCTGGTAATAGTATAATGGAATTTGCAATTAAGAGAGGTTTTAAATTGAAATATTCAGCTAACTATTATCCACAAGGTAATGATTTAGCTGAATCCACTAATAAAAATCTCTTAAAGATTATTAAAAGAACTATTGATTAAAATCAAAAGAATTGGCACAAGTCTTTAATTTTTGCATTATGGGCTGATCGTATTACTTTTAAAGCTTCTATTGGAACTTCACCTTTCAATTTAGTTTATGGTAAAGAAGCTGTAATACCATCAAATCTAGCTCTTCCATCATTAGCCCTGGTGCAATTCATTGAAGAAAATCCTTCCTCATCCATTCAATTAAGATTTGGTCAAATCCTAAAATTAGAAGAAGATAGAGAGAAAGCAAGAAGTGTTCATGAAAAACATCAATAGCTTGTTCAATCTTCTTTTGATTCAAATTCCACCGGCTCAAAAAATTTGTCAATTGGTGATCTTGTTCTGAAATGGGATAAAGCACATGAAGAAAAATGTAAGCATACCAAATTCCAAAACATGTGGCTTGGACCATTTCAGATTGCTGAAAAGATAGGCTCATATACATTTGTACATCAAGATTTAACAGGAAAGAGAGAATCTCTTCCTGTAAACGGGCTTATCTTAAAGAAATTATTTTCATAAGGAGGTAACCCCTTCTTACTTGTACATATTCATTTTTGCAATTTTCATTTTTTTATGAATAAAAGTTGTTAATAGTCTTTAATTGACTTTTTACTATCAGAAAATTATCTTAGAAAGAATGTTATAAATACTTATTTTAAGTAAATAAGAATTTTTAGGGAATTGATTACAATTTTTATATAGTTTAAAATAAAATGTTAAACTTTGAAAATTTGTTTAAAACATTTGCATGGTCTTATGAAAATTTGAGGAAAATGTAAATCATTATAAGTTTATTAAGCAGAGAAAGGTTATCTTTAAAAAATAAAGACTTTTTCAAGCTTTGGAAAACAAAAACTCTGAAAATTGTCATCCATTTATTCTTGAGGATACAACTATTTCACCCCATCCATTTCGATTGTGATTTTTTAGAATATAATTCTAAAGAAATTATATGGCCAAATTTAGGAGATAAGAGGTCTCATCATGAGCCTGCTTACCATGATCATAGGAAGTAATCAAACTGACATTACCAATACTGCATACCAAAACAGGGTAATGGCTTATAAATTAAGACAAGGGGTCTCATCACGAGCTGACTTGTTCAGTTTAATTACAACTAGTGAATGGCATTGTTACTAACTAGCTACCAAACCAGAACAATGGCTCTTAAATTAAGAAAAATAAATAAAAGACAAAAATATGAGAAAATATGTCTTATGAATTTATTTTTAAAGAGTCATAATCTTAATTGGATGGGACAATGAATAATTAATGGTTAAAAGGTAACCCTGTCAAAACTATGAACGTTTGTTGGTAGTAGAGGCAATACCTGTGACAATAGAGTATATTACATAAGCTAAACTTGAGAAAATCCACTTACTTTATTATTATCAACCAATCAAAGCTTGAGATAACCCAAAAATGTTTTTATCCTTGAAGAATTAGAAAGAAATTGTAAGTGAGTTTTATTCTTTTTCATAGGTAGATTTTATTTAAATTATCTTAAGAAACGTTTTCATTACTTCTAAAAATTTTTACTTACTAAAAATATAGTATTCATTTCATTTTTTCAGAGATAATTGTTTCTTCCAGTGAATCGCCAATTGTTGTACTATACAACAACCCTCCCCATTTTTTAATTTTAGAATAAATCTCATTTAAAAATAGGTCCCCTTTTTTATATATATTTTTCATAAATAGAAATAAAATATCCATAGATAAAAGGGTGCATATCACATTTTATTCACAAAGTACACAAACTTTAAAAACTTTCTGATCCGATGTATTAGAAGACCTTTTAACATATTTTGAACATATTAGAAAAACTTTATACTTTGAAATATGTTAATATGAACAGTAATAGCAATCAGAAATTTCTTGAAGTTCTTTTAAAGAGTTATTATTGCTTTGAGAAGTTCCGATGTGATCGCGCTCAATCGCAATCGCATTTCAGAATAATATTAATTATTGCACTTTTCTATTTTATGACGATGCGATGCAATTTATCGCAATCGCGTTTTGGAAGAGAGTTAAAACATTGCATTCCCTTTAAATTCCGATGCGATCACGCTCAATCGCAATCGCATTTTCAGAGATAGTATTAAATAGTTCATTCCATTGTAAAATCTCTGATGCGATCAGGATTCGGTAGAAAGCATTTTTGCATTTCCTTTCAAAACAATTTGCGATGCGATTGTCGCAATCGGAAAATCAACAATAAATTATGTTGAATTATCTTATGCACCATTGAAGACTTGCGATGTGATTGTTATTTTTCCTTTATATTTATTCATCGCATCGCAAACCATCAAAAGTGAATTTTAACATTTATTACAAGGATGCACCGATCTCCGATTGTACGACAATATTAATTGAAAATCAGGCAAAAGATCATGGGTTATTTTGTTTTCAATGCGTGAATGTGACCCTTTGGAGAGCATTTATGTTGTAAATACGCAGAGATTAGTTGGTAATTAAATAAACGGATATTTGGATAGCCATTCTCATTATTGTGTTTTATTTCGGCTGAAAGCATTCATTTGAATTGCAGAACAAAAATTAGAATCCTTTCATTCGCAGAACCAGAGAGAATTTTCCCGATAATGAAATTTAAAAGAGAAGTAGAAAATCTTAACTTGCTTTTGTTGCAAAAGCTCCTGTATTAACCATGCCACCCAAGGGGAAACCGGCAAAGATCAAGCTAGTCACAGACACCTCCTGTCAAGGACTGGGAAAGATTACATGGGAGAATGTATACAATTTGATTGAAAAAGAGAAACCTAGGGTTGTTGTGCCTAAGGCAACTATTCCCGATGAAGAAGATTCAGAATCTGATTCTGAAACTCAACTCAGTGCATTGGCAAATTCATTTTTAGACCGAGTAGCTTCCCGAGCAAACATTTTTCCCTACTATGATGTTATCAGATGGGTCATTGACAATGTGACCATCCAAAATAGGACTTTTTTTCTGCTTCTGGATCAGTGTTTGGGTCATTCAGGGCAGAGGATATTAAGGTAATGTACCATCTTCACAATCCGCAAAATATTTACAACAAAGACTTCCTTAAGGAATATGCTGCGGAACATCCAAACTAGGTAGAGCCAATCGAAGAATGGAGGAGTAACCCTGATAAGCATAAGCAGGAGGCATTAGGTATGTACTCTGTGGAGTCTCTCGCACCTCCATATTTTTATGCTGCAGCGATGATGTGTAGGTTTTTCAGAAACGATAACTCTGCTAGATTTTCTATTCAATTAGTCTCGTTAATCCATTCTGTTGTTAGTTCTGAAATTATGGATTGGGCTGTCATTTTTTCAGATAAGATAGCCAATCGAATTCTAGAGTACAGAAAAGACAAGAATTCAAGGAATTCCACCCCTTTCCATTTTTGTGCTTATATTTTAGACGCTATCTGTTTCAATTCTGAGTTCCCCATGCTAGGTTGGAAATGGACTCCAAAGGAACCTATCCCCATTCATGTGTATCACAATTTATTATGGAAAGAAAATTTCAAACTTCATGTCTACAGAGTCTGTCATGGTTTTCTAATTCCAATTTACCAAACCATTTTTGGGAACTTCCCTCCTAGACTTTCCAATAAAGTCAAGACTGATTTGTCCTCTATCAGAGATTGGTTTGGGGAAGAAAAATTCACTTATATTAAAATTTTTGGGAGTATTTTTCAGCCACATATCCTTCCCCTATATGTTCTATATAATCTATTAGCTCAGGAGATTTCTTATCAACTGACAGTTGAAGGAATGTCTAGAATTTTGAAAAGCAATAAAAAGATTATGTGGCCTACCTTCCCTTTTAAGTGTGGTGACTATACTCTTAATAGTTTCGCTCATGATGAGAAAGAAGCTGGTAAAATATCTGATCTTAAGTTTTCAACAATTCCTAGAAGACAATACGACCCAAGAAAAGTGGTGTATGATTTTACTAATTCTGTCTCGATTGCCCAGTTCGAACATGAACCAGACATTTTTGATGATTTATTTGTTTCCATGGATAATATATCCCAAGTTTTTGATTCAGCCAAGTCCAAGTTGCAGCCCGAGGACATGAAAATGTTTTTATTGTTTAGAAGACAGAGGTTACTTAAAGTGCCTCTTGATCAGTTGAGAGCCCCCACACAGGAGAAAGCATCACAACAAGCAGGAAGTAATTCTGGTAAAGAAGTAACAGGAGTTGATCCTGTTCTGGGGAAAAAGGATGACAACAATAAATCTCACACTGCCAAGACAGAATTAGTTTCTCAAAAAGATACAAAGAAGCCTTTAGTTCAAACGGAAAAAGGGAACAGTGAGTACAGGATGCGGAACTTAGAACTAAAGAACTAGAAGAGCAGCTCAGTCTTGAAAAGAAGAAGATTGATGAACAAGTCTTGGACAAACAACAAAAGTTGAATAAAGAGGTAGAAAAGTTACAAAATCTTCTACAAAGTGAGAGAAATTCAAATATTGAACAGGAAAAAACATTCCAATTAGCATTGGACAAGTTCAAGGAGTATCCTAAGTTAGACCAATTCATAACTGAAGCTCTTGAAATAGACAAACTGCTATCTCAACAGTTAAATGAATTTTGTCTATAGTTAACACAAATTGAGCCTTTGTGTGAAGTAACATCATCTTTGATAGACAAATCAGTCACCCTTAGGCAAGAAATTGAGGATGCTGATGATAAAAGTTTCGAGTTCCTTTCATGGTAGGATACAAAGCAGGGAAGAAAAACTAATCTTCCTAGAATTGAAGAAAGACACAAGGAAATTTTATTTATGGAATGGGAAAAACAGTTGATGAAATCATAAAGAGCTGTATCAAGGGTTAAAGGTTTAATGAATAACACAACACAATTGATTAATGACAGCTTGTACGCTACCAATTTGATCTCAGATTGTACCCCAATCGAATTACCTAAAGTAAAAGTAGTTGATTCCAGGTGGAAGGAAGATATAATCGATAAAAATCAACAGATTAGCAAACTTCAAGGAATTTCATGGGATAATATGTGGTCTTATTTGATCAAACCACATAGCCAACAGATGACCATCAAATTACTTTCGAATGTTATTTAATGTATCATTCCTGAATTCTCTGATGCTACATACACTGAGCAGTTACATTCAAAAATGAGTCTGCCAATAGAAGTCCAAGATATGCTCAATATTTTCCACGTTCACACATCCACTGATGATCAATGAGTCAGTCTACTAACATCTCACATTTCAGTTTCAGATATTTTTATTTTTAGATAGATTGTTGGAATAGTTTTAGTTATTTTGTTTTGTTAAGTACCTATTTAAACCCCTTTCATGCATTTAGAAAGGGTCCTTAATTTGTAATATTTTTGACTTGGAGATTACATTTATGTACTCCATTTACTCCTATATTCTTTTATAAAGGGTCACATCTGGTGATTCTGTGCAGAATTATTTTTAAGAGTTTCATTTCTGTACCTTGGAGTTGATTTTGCATCGGAATTGCTGGATTAGAGTATCAGATTACATTTGAAAGTATCAATATGGATATGGTATTTATATCTATTCACTATTAATTTCTTCTATTTTATGATATTCTCTTTTAAATTTGCTATTGTTTATATGTACTTCATTTTATAATATTTCTTTATATATATCACTTTTGAGTATATTAGAAATATTTATCTTTCATAAGTATATGTAAATGATATACAATGATGAATACAATATGCTAATATAAATCTGTTTAATTTCTTAAACAGAGTTATCTTTATTTGTTTCTGCACATTTGAATTAA
Source organism: Pinus albicaulis (assembly GCA_034641835.2). Classification (NCBI taxonomy): domain Eukaryota; kingdom Viridiplantae; phylum Streptophyta; class Pinopsida; order Pinales; family Pinaceae; genus Pinus; species Pinus albicaulis. Next base: position 35,110,103 of record MU968363.1, read on the forward strand.
GCTATAATACATTTTTATGGTTATTGTTCAATTGAAACAATTTTAAGTTGTATTCACATATGATACCCGGGTTAGTTTTAGAATTTCTTTATCAGTATTTAAATTAGATTGGTTATTATTTTCATTTCAGTCATTTAGTCCCATTTTCCCTTCCATCAACCATTCCATTACCAACCCATTCAAATTATTATGAAACTGGTCCTATAAATCCAGTCGGAGCCACCATTCCAAACGGAAAAGGAGTTGTCTTAAGGTCTCGACCGGGTGGTTATCCCCCAATGTTTGAAGCAGCGATGTTCGAGGCTTCAACAGTTAACTGCAGGTGTCTATCTTGAATTACAACCAAAATAGGACTATTGGACTCATGATTTTCCTCGAAGAGAGAATCAGGAGTCTTATTGCTGTAGGTAACATTATTTGACTTGTAACTTTGACCATAGGTTTAGGCACCTCCTTATGTCAATCTGGATCCAATGAGTAGGATAGAATCCATGTATGAAGGATTCTAGAAACACCCATGTGGCTTGATTCTCCAATTGACCGATAGAACCTAATAAACCATAAGATTAGTTGTGGAATGCATAGTTAGCTACAGAACATGTTGCATTTTTGAGCTGATTTTCAAAAATTTATCAAAATAGAAAAATCATGAAAGTACAAAGTGAAAATCATTTAAATGTAACCTTGAGACAAAACCTTCACATTCTTCACTGATTAGGGTTTATGAACTTATGGAAAAGTGGTGAAATAAGAAGAGAAAACTATAAAGGATAAGGTAATCTTGAGGTTCAACATACCCCCATTGCAAAATCATTGCATGTCCTCATGCAATTTACCAAAATTATTAATTCTTTCCCTTTACTACATGTGTCCAGATACTTCAGCTAGGACATCCAACCTTATCCTTCTATTTCTCTTTGAAGTTAATGTCATTCTTTTCCTTTTCATGAGAAGTTTGAATCTGAGGTTTATGATTGATCTGTTCAACCTCTTGTTCTTCTGCTTCAATTTCTTATTTTCCTTGTGCAATAGCCATAGCTGTAGAGTAGTATTATCATGCTTTTCCTTGTTCAACTTGATCTGATCTTTCAAAATCTCATTTTCATTCTTTATGTGCCTATTCAATGTCTCCAATTCATAATTATCTTGCTTAAGAGATTCAATTAGAGGTTCTTGTGGATTGACAGGTGTTTCTTGGTTGAGGCATTTCCTTCTAATGACTCCACATAATCATATATCCGCTGCTGAACTGGATCTATACCAGTCGATCTTCTGCTAGGGCCTTCTTCAAAATGATGAACAAGAGAGTTTTGAGGTCTGTACTCAGGAGAATTATCAATAGGTGATGGGAATGGAGTTTCTTCTTCTATATTAATGGTCTTAGTTTCTTTAGACAATGTTTTATTCATAGTGCTTCAGAGTCTAGATCTCCTTCTTAATTTTGGAAGACTATCCTTTCCTTCATTTATAACCTCGGTCTCTTTCTCTTTCTTTCCTCTAGCCGTAATTTTTTTCCTAATTTTTGTAAGCTCCTCAGAGATTAATTTTTCATTATCCCTTTGTGGTGAAGTTTCATGCCTGTCTTCCACAACTATACTAGTTCTTTTTCTTTTACTTCTCCTGACATTTTCTTCCTTGGATGGTGATTCTAGTTGCTCTTGAAAATTATTCCTGACAAGGAAATCCTCCCAGTTGTCTCTTATGTTTCTTAAGTGAAACTCAATCAGTATTTTCACTAAGACATGATGATGCATAGTGGTTTCTATAAATTGGATTCTCTTTTTCACATTTGAGGCCATTCTTTTTAGACTACTGAGAAGAAAAAAAGGTAGGTTGAACTCACCATTCTCTAAAAAATTCATTAATAGTCGGATATGATAAATATACATAGTTCCATACCTTACCTCACAAGTTATGAATTTTTGTAAAATCAAAAGTATATTTCTCCATTTTCTTTTCAGAGCAGTACTTGGATTTCCTTTTCTAAAGTCTGAGACATCCATACTTGGATTTTTAAGTATCACCTTCCATGATTCATTTCGGAATTCCTTGTTCTTGAACCATCTCTCTCCATGCCTCGATAGTTTTGTAGCTTTATCGAATAATGACTTTGTTATTGTGAATTTAATGTCCCCAATCTCCACTTTAGTTCCATCAAAAGATCTGGCAAATGATTTGGTAATTTCCTTATGAAAGCCATCAAACTTTTATATAAACCTCAACCATACAACTTGCTATAGTAGCTCTCTAACATGTGGATATACTTCCATGTATTTTTTCCCTATTGGTTCTGTTCTGACAATCAAACCCATCCTTCTTCTTTGCAGAATGCTTCCAACCTTCAAAATTACCTCTCTGTGGTGTGGAAATGAATTGGCTGAAGAGTTGGTGGAGATGAACGAGTTGTGGAATCAGTGGAGAGGAAATGAGCTATGGATCTGATGGAGGGTTTATGTTGAGTTGTAGGGAATAAGTAAGTGATACGGTCTTGAGGAGACATGGACAAATAGGTTATGTCATGATCACGACCGTTAGTCATTAATCAGAGGTTTTTAATGATGGACCGTTGTGAAACATTATATGAGGGATATGGTCGAGATATATCATGATGAGGATTAATCAATTCGAATTATAGGTTATCAAGGAACATATGAATGTACACATTATACACATTTCATGTTTTAATTTTTTTTGCTATTAAAATAAATTTCTACACTTCACCTCAGAACTTGACCTTGTTGTTTGTTGTTACTTGATGTTGTTCCTTACCTTCTTTTTGTAGCATGGTGACCTCCAAAAAATAATATTTTAGTCCATTTTTCAATTGTCATGTGAGTATTTGAAAAGGCTGCAGAATCAAATTGGCTGCAGAATAACATCAATTTTCAAAAATGTGGTCAGCTGCAGAATGTATTTTTTTCTTTTTTTGAGTATGAAACATGAGTGAAAATATGGAATGAGAGTGGAATGAGATGGTATGGATATGAAAAATGAGATGAAAGTGGGAAAAAATAGAATGAAAGTGGAGTGAGATGGAATAAAACTGAGTTTTCAGATTATGGACTGCAACTATGAATGTAGTATTCACTACTTTATTTCATAAAGAAAAATGGAAAATATAGGGTGTCAGAGAGATCTAATTTTCACCTTATATTTTCTGTATAAGTATGCCAATCATTGACTGATTTTCATACTTATACACTTTTATTATATATATATAGTTATATTTATATATGTAGGATAATTAAAAGCTAAGTTAGTGAAGAAGAAGAATTCTTCTTCAGTACCTCCATATCAACATTATCTCGAAATTTCTTGACAAACTCTTCTTTTGAAATTGGTTTATGATATACCTTAAACCTATGACCATTCACAAGAAGAGATACATTTTCTTCATCTATTGTTCTGATCTTTACGGCTCCATTATCAAAGACTTTTTCAATCTCATATGGCCCAAGCCAATGAGTATAAAACTTTCCTTGAAAATCCTTGAATTTTGAGTCAAACAAGAGTGCCCAATCCCCTTCTTCAAATTTTTTCTCTTTGATGTACTGTTGGGAAAAATAGTGAGAGGGGGGGGGGGGGGGTGAATCAGTATTTACTGCATATTCAAACTTTTTAATTTTTCATTCCTTTAAAACCCATACGCTACTTTGCTGAAGCCAACTAGCGTATACACGCGGATATCCTTCATAAAACTCGTGTATACACAGAGATCTAATTATGCCATTAGTTCTTCACTTACATCATTCCATCATTCATTCATTAGATGTTCTATAAACAGTAAACATGTGCAGTAAGAACAGAATAAACCATCACACAAAGCATCACACATGAACACCAGGATTTTTAGGTGGAAACCCAAGTCTGGAGAAAACCACCGCTGCAGTTGCTCAGCCTTCAATATTTTATTATAGAGAAAACATCTTACAACATATGTGCTGGTGCAGACTCCTACCAGCACGCAGGCACCCACCTGCGCTCGTTTACCAGCCTCTCCTGGAGGGGAGCTCCAACCCCCTGACTCGTTTACCAGCCTCTCCTGGAAGGGAGCTACGACCCCCTGATCTCGTTTACCAGCCTCACCTGGAAGGGAGCTACAACCCCCTGACTGAAGGCTACAACCCTCAGCACCCCTTTGGACCACGTTTCATCAATTTTCACACTGGATCCAACAACTTCAATAGAACACCACTTGCAGGCCACATTTCATCATATTTTCAAACTGGACCCTTTCCATACTTTTAAGCATAGTCAACCATGAAACAGATACATATAACTCACTGACAGATATCAGTAAACCAGCAGAACAGATCAGACATTTCTTACCACAGTCTTCAGCAAACCCTAGCTTGCATACGCGCTTTACTTTCACTGATGTCGCGTATATACGCGCTTTCGTCCTCATCAACCAGCGTATACCTCAGTACATATTTCATTGCGCATACGCGCTTTCTCTTCAGCGAAGCCGCGTATATACGCGCTTCCTCTGCGGCGAAGTAGCGTATAGATCTTCAATCATTATAGAGCAACATACTTCTTCAGATCAGATGTTCAGTTCAGATTTACCCTTTTACTTCAGACAGATGTTCGCCTCAATTCAGATCTAATCACTCCATAAACAGATCTAGCAGATACAAAATACATTACAGATCTAGATATTCCGCTTCATCATTTCTTCATTGGAGCATCATAGATTCAGATCTATCATCAAACCTTTACCCTTTCCATAAAGATATACTTCACAGAGAAGTATTCATTCAAGTTCAGACATCTTGCTCCCACACTCATGATTTGCACAATGAATTTCTTCTCCTTATATAGGTTTATCCTTTTTCAATACCACGGGCCAAAGCAATACCATGAGCCTTCAATACCACGGGCCAAAGAAATACCATGAGCCTTCAATACCACGAGCCAAATCAATACCATGAGTCTTCAATACCACGGGCCCTTGTTTTTGCACTTTATGAGTACTTTTTGCCCATACGCGACTTGGCACGTTCTTTTCCGCGTGCATACGCGACTTCCCTTAGACATATCCGCGTATTCATAGAGACATACTCTTTTCATCATACTTTGAGCACATTCTGAACACACTGTAGATACATCAGATTTACTTCATCAAGAACATACTCTACCAAGCGCAACTTCATCAAGTAAGTTCCCATCATCTTCATCAAGAGGATTGTCATTCAAGGAAAACACTCAGCATCATATTGCTAACAAACATCATATCACATCAGATTTCCATATCGTTATCAAGTCCATCAAGTCAACAATAACTTCACTGTGTGGATAATAATCAAGGACAACACATGTCATCACGATGTTATGGCACATTTACTCGTTGTCACATCAATGTTCAAAGACAACACTTCTGCATCATATTTCCAACAATCTCCCCCTTTGGACTTGATGGCAACCATGATGGTGTTTGATCACCACAACAGATAGGTACATTAAGAATACCATGACACCATGTCACTCTCCCCCTTTGACATCAAGGGCAAAGGGTGGATCAAAACCAACATACTCTCCCCATTTTCTCCTCATGTGGAAGAAGCGTTCTGCAGATCTAATGTATACTGAAGTGACCAAGCTCCCCTTGAGTTCATGCTGAATCTTCAAACATATTTACAATGAAGTACATGACTCTATCACCAAAGACTCATACTTACATCAATTATCCATCCAAGTGGATTTACATATGAGACTCAACTACCCAACCAAGTGGGTTTACACATTTGACTCAGCTACTCAACCAAGTGAGTTTACAACATTTGACTTAGCTACCCAACCAAGTGGGTTTACAACATTTGACAAGTCCTTACATGACTGAATATTACAAATTTTACATCATGGGTCTCAACATGACCTTTTCATCAAAAATACAAATATGATTTTTCATAACCAATACCAAAAAGACCTCAAGAGAGATCATATATCAGAACCACCATAATGCCAATACTGCATTATACTCAGCAAAGCTAATGACTAAGGCTCCCCCTGAATCTGTGCATCCATGCATCCTTTTCATAGGACTAAGGCTCCCCCTTAGTTTTTGCATCCTGAACATTTTTACCAACAAATCATCAAGGCATCTTTATCAAAACATTAGAAACAGAATTATGAGAACTGGAACACCACCAGAGATACCAAACAGTATCTGAGATACCAAACAGCACTGCAGCTGTGCTGAAGAGAGCTGACTTCAACCAAAAATTGTCAGCAATCAGACATACGCGGTTTTCTGTGAAGGAAATAGCGTATATACGTGACTGTATTTCGGGAAACCCGCGTATCCCAAACCATCTTCTAAATTTCAACCAGATCTGATTCTCAGTGAGGCAAAGACAGTGTTCAGCTTCTTTTTGAGACATTTGAATGCTTCCCTGGACTACAGATAGATAGAACAGTGTAGTTGTGTCTTCAAGCGTCATCCAACGGTTGTAGTATCAGCACAATAGTAACCAAGCCTTCAGATTCTTTGTAGCATCAATACAATCTTTCCAAGAGAGATTCTCATATCAGAACAACATCTTCACATAGGTGTCAAGAAATCATACATGTGGTCCAACATCACCATGATCTTCAAAATTTAACATGAAGTAACATATGTAGGCAAAAGATCTCTCAACCATAGTAACAAACTCTGCATGATTTATTTCTGAATCAAATGACATCCAACTCATCCATGTGAGTACAAAAGATAATTATCAGCAACCAGGGCTCAAAAACTCATTATAATAAACCATGTACCAAGTCATCATCATTTGAGCATGAGTATCACAAAAACCAAAGAATAAGCAGTCATATTTCCAACAATGCAATCATTAGTATTCAACCTGCTGCTCCCCCTAAACCAGTGTTCTTCCTTAACTTGTGCAATCTGAAACACCTTCAACAGCAAGTCATCAGCAACAATCTCTGCATGATCAGTCCTCATCTCTGAGTTATAAGACTTTCATCTCAACAACGAATGCTCTTCATCATAAAGCAACCAGGCTTCATCCATAATCTTCAACACAAGAACCCATGTATCATTTCATTATCATGAGTATAACCAGAATAATGCTAACAGTGCAATCATCAGCAGTCAAATGGATGCTCCCCCTGGACTTCTGCTCCAGATCTTCAGCTATCAGATAAATTCTCTCATCATCAATGCATACGCGTCTGTGTTAGCTAAAACTCGCGTGTATACGCGACTTTGTTTCATAGAACCCGCGTATGGAAAGTGAAGCATAGAAAATTTTCATCTTCCTTCATTTCCTCCTGAGCTTGTACCTCCTGTATATGTCCTTTCTACATCAGATGCGCTGTCAGAAGTAAACATAACCAGAATCAACCTTGAGAGTCATCATGCATTGCTCCCCTTGTGACGATACATTACTAGATCTCATAATGTATCTCACATCATTCCTGAAGTCAATAAGAAAGGTCAGCTTCAGAGGCGGATGACTGCAGTAGGGTCAGAATTCCCTACGTTTCTGATCGGTCCTCCTTCTTTTTCCAAATTTGCTTGAGCTTTCCAACTGTGTGCTGAAAATTGTCCACTTTCCCAGATCTGTTCATCCCGCATTCTTTTTCTACATGTCCATACTTGTTACAAGCATAACATCTCATGTGGCCAGAGAAATAAACATAAGAATCATAATGAGTATTTCTATTCTTCCTCCTTTTACAATCAACTACTTTATGTCCATACATGTTACATGAGAAACAATATCCCTTGAAGAAACTAGAGTACCTTTCTGAGTAGAACCTGTTTGTTTGTGGCTGAAATGATCTGCTCCTGCAATTTGCTGCAACATGCCCATAGTTATGACATTTAAAACATTCAACGTTCTTGAATGAATTCCTTTGAGAATTCATGATTGTTGGTTGATCTTTTGACTCTTTCAACACTTCAGGTTTTACATTGACTTCCTCTAAATTTTTAGCACTTCCTTGTGAGCTAGATTCTCCTTTAATAGTTTCATGGAAACCAAGACCAAGTTTGATAGCAGGAAACCTTTGATTACTCAGAATATTGTCCAAGATATTAGTACTATCTTGAAACCTCAAAAGTTTAACCTTTTCTTCTAATTTACCTTTGAGAATGTTTACCTCAACCTCCAAGGCTTGACATTGCTTTGTCATGCTTTCTTCTTTCCTTTTTCCATCTTCTACTTGATCCTTCAGATTTAGAATCTCTTCTTTCAACCAGTCTTCGTTTTCTTCACATGTTTGTTGTAGCTCTTCATTCTTCTTATTTGATTTTTTCAGATCTTCTTTGAGAGAGATGATTTCTGCTTCAAGGGCTTCCTTTTCAAATGACAGAGGTTCTTCATTCTTCTTATTTGATGCTTCAAGATCTGTTTGTAGAAAGATGATTGCAGCTTCAAGTCCTTCATTCTTCTTGCTTGATTTTTCAAGATTTGCATTTAGATCGTTGATTTCTGCTTCTAGTTCTTTAATTTGATTGGATGCATAAGTATGAAACCTTTGATACTTGTCCACCTGTCCATTCAACATTTCTATTTGATCTTTCATTTGAGAGATCATCTCTTTGTAGGTAGAATCTTTCTTATCAATTTCCTTTTGCTGTTCTTCAACTTTGATCTTGATAGCTTCCACAACTTTACTATCTTCACTATTGTTTGCACAAAGAAGAGTATTACAAGTGGCCTTCTTCTTTTCCTTCTTTTCCATGAGTATTTGTAGAGCTTCGTCAGAAACTTCTGGATCCATACTGTCACTTTCACTGTCATAATCTTTGCATATGCAATTAAGTAAGAGACAAGAACAATGATTAATACCTTGTTCATCTTCTTCAATTTTTGCTATACATGATTTCTGAGGTATCTTCTTGTTTCGAGTAGCCTTCTTCTTTTGCTTCTTAGCCATGAGCACTTTCAGATCTTGGTCAGAATCTTCTTCATCTTCACTGGACACTTCATCATCATCTTCTTTTGCATAATAACTCTTTCTCTTTTCAAATTGTTTCCATTTACCATGTTTTTCTCTATAAGGACATTTAGCAGCATAGTGACCAACTTTTCCACACTCAAAACATTTGAAGGGAAGCTTACCTTTGAATCTTCCAGTACCTAGTTGGAGCTTTCTCACGAAATTCGCTTCTTCTTCATCGGATATATAGCTGGATTCTTTCACAACTTCCTTTTCCTTTCCTTTTGTAGATGCCTTAAAAGCAGCTTCTCTTATTTGAGAAGGACCTCCTTGTCTCATTTCAAAAGCAGTCAGAGTACCATGTAATTGAACAATAGTAAGTGTTTGCAGATCTTGCCTTTCTTCAATAGCTGAAACTTTAGAGTCAAATTTTGAAGTCAAGGATCTTAAGACCTTTTCCACCAGAGTAGTATCGCTTATGGTTTCACCCAAATTTCTCATCCGATTTAAAATATCATCTAGACGAAGAAAGAAACTGGCAACATTTTCATCACTATGCATCTTCAAATTTTCATATTCGATTCTAAGAGTTTGGAGTTTTGTCACTTTTTACCTTTGTGTCTCCTTCATAGCTCAGAATGATTTTGTCCCATATTTCTTTTGCTGAATGTAGCTGCATCACTTTAGCAAATTCTGATTCAGACATGCTTCCCAATAAGACATTCACCGCTTTGGCATTGATTTCATACTTCTTTCTTTCAGCTGCATCAGTAGGAATACTTGCCGGGTATTGATAACCTTCTTCCACGATTGCCCATACATCTGCACCAAGACTTTGCAGATATGCTTTTGTACGTACCTTCCAGAATATCAGATTGCTTCCATTGAATAGAGTTGGCTTTATAGACATTACTCCTTCTTGACTTCCCATTGCGACGGATCTCCTTTAAGCGATCAAGCTTCTGCACAAGGACCTCGCTCCGATACCAATTGTTGGGAAAAATACTGAGAGGGGGGGGTGAATCAGTATTTACTGCATATTCAAAACTTTTTACTTTTTCATTCATTGAAACCCATACGCTACTTTACTGAATCCAAGTAGCGTATACACGCGTATATCCTTCATAAAACTCGCGTATACACAGAGATCTAATTATGCCATTAGTTCTTCACTTATATCATTCCATCATTCATTCATTAGATGTTCTATAAACAGTAAACATGTGCAGTAAGAACAGAATAAACCATCACACAAAGCATCACACATGAACACCAGGATTTTTTTAGGTGGAAACCCAAGTCGGGAGAAAACCACCGCTGCAGTTGCTCAGCCTTCAATATTTTATTATAGAGAAAACATCTTACAACATATGTACTGGTGCAGACTCTACCAGCACGCAGGCACCCACCTGCGCTCGTTTACCAGCCTCTCCTGGAAGGGAGCTCCAACCCCCTGACTCGTTTACCAGCCTCTCCTGGAAGGGAGCTATGACCCCCCGATCTCGTTTACCAGCCTCACCTGGAAGGGAGCTACCACCCCCTGACTGAAGGCTACAACCCTTAGCACCACCTTGGACCACGTTTCATCAATTTTCACACTGGATCCAACAACTTCAATAGAACAATACTTGTAGGCCACGTTTCATCATATTTTCAAACTGGACCCTTTCCATACTTTTAAGCATAGTCAACCATGAAACAGATATATATAACTCACTGACAGATATCAGTAAACCAGCAGAACAGATCAGAGATTTCTTACCACAGTCTTCAGCAAACCCTAGTTTGCATACGCGCTTTCCTTTCACTGATGTCGCGTATATACGCGCTTTCATCCTCATCAACCAGCGTATACCTCAGTACATATTTCATTGCGCATACGCGCTTTCTCTTCAGCGAAGCCGCGTATATACGCGCTTCCTCTGCGGCGAAGTAGCGTATAGATCTTCAATCATTATAGAGTAGCATACTTCTTCGCATCGCATTTCAAATTAGATTTACCTTACTTCGCATGTAGATGTTCGCTCTAATTCAGATCTAATCACTCCATAAACAGATCACCCCAGTGATAATAAAATACACATGACCTGATATTCCGTCTATCATTTCTTCATTGGAGCATCATACATTCAGATCTATCATTCAGCTGTAACCCTTTCCATTCAGATATCCTTCAGAGAGAAGTATTCATTCAAGCTCAGACATCTTGCACCCACACTCATGATTTGCACAATGAATTTCTTTTCCTTATATAGGTTTACCCTTTCTCAATACCATGCCACGGCCAAAGCAATACCATGAGCGTTCAATACCACGCAAATAAACCACCAGCGTTTCACACACTATTTTAGCCAAATCTAATACCACATGAAATTTCAATACGATATAACTTCATGGTAGACCAGAAAATATTTGCCCATACGCCACTTTAATCGCTTTCCCGCGTGCATACGCGACTTCCCTTAGACATATCCGCGTATTCATAGAGACATACTCTTTTCATCATACTTTGAGCACATTCCCGAATTCTTTTCTTCACTCAGCTCGTACACACCGTAGATACATCGATTTACTTCATCAATAACATATTCTACCAAGCGCAACTTCATCAAGTAAGTTGCCATCATCTTCATTAAGAGGATTGTCATTCAAGGACAACACTCAGCATCATATTGCTAACAAACATCCTATCACATCAGATTTACATCGTTTACCAAGTCCATCAAGTCAAGAATAACTTCATCAGGTGGATTGCCATCAAGGACAACACATGTCAACAGTCGCATGTCTTCATCTTTACTCAGTGGGTTGCCATCAAGGACAACACTTCTGCATCATATTTCCAACATGTACTTGTCATGCCATTTAGTCCTTTTCTACTGGACTATACTAGTTCTTTGGACTGCATCTTGTTTGATTTCATCTAATTCATTAAGTTTCTCTAGTCTATGCTTTTGTGCTTATGATAAATCAAGTCCCAATTGGACTGCCACCTTGAAGGTCTTCATCTAAAATTCTATAGGAAATAGGACTTGCTTCCCATAAACAAGTTCATAGGGAGTATGTCCTGTTGTATTCCTCCATGTAGTTCTATAGGCCCATAAGGGTTCAGGAAGCCTTTCTCCCCAATCTCTTCTATGAAGATGAACAGTCTTAGTGAGAATCCCTTCAATCACCTTATTGGTAGATTCAACTTGACCATTTGCTTGTGGATGGTAAGGATTATACTTTTTGTGCTTGATCTTGTAACATTCTACCATCTTTTACACCGTCTTTGATGTAAATTGAGCACCTTGATCTGTTAAAATTTCTCTTGGAACAGCAAAACGAGTGAAGATATCCTCAAAGAGAAAACTAACTACAAATCCTTCATTAGCAAAAGATAATGCTTTAGCCTCTACCCATTTAATCACATAATCAGTTATACCAAAATATACTTCTTTTGTTTAGATGGAGGATTAATAGGTCCAATAAAATCCAAGGCCCATTTTTCAAAAGGTTCAATGAGTACCTAGGGTTGTAAAGGCATCTCATTTGAAGGAGCAAGTTTCTCTAACCTTTGGCAACTGTCACACCTTTTGACATATTCTTTGGAATATTTGAAGATGGATGGCCAATAATATCTTAAATTAAGGATTTTATAGGCTATCCTCTTGTCAGCAAAATGTCCACCACAAGGTTCATCATGACATGCCTTAAGAATTTCAGGCATTTCATATTCTCGAACACATATTTTGATAATGAGATTTGGACCTCTCTTATACAATTCATTAGTAATCCATGAGTATTTTGCACTTATTTGAATGATTCTTCTTTTTTTTCTCTAGAATGCATATGTGAAGATAATTTCCCTGTAACTAAGTAATTGGCAATATCTACAAACCAAGGGGTTCGAGTAGTTATTGAAAAAATATATTCATCGGGAAATTTATCTTTAACCGGAGTATTATATTTAATATTTTGAATTCTAGATGGGAAATCAACAACTGTGTTTTGTTTTCCAGGTGTATCTAGAATAGTAATGTTAAATTCTTACAAGAGAAATAACCATCTTGTAACTCTACCATTAGTAATAGATTTATTCATTAAATACCTATTTTCAGAATGATCTGTATAAAAAAAGGTTTCATAGCATGTTATGTAATGTCTGAACTTATTGATAGCATGAAAAAAAGATAAGAATTTGTTTTCAGTTATAGTGTAATTCAACTCTGGGGGAGTCAAATTATAACTTGTGTAATAGATGGCATAAGGGATCAGGTATTTTTGTCCTAACAGAGCTCCTAGATCTGTGTCTGAAGCATCTGTTGAAATATGAAAAGGTAGTTTCGAATTAGGCCCTCTTAAGATGGGTGCTTCAGAAATTTTTTCTTTTAAAGCTTCAAATTCTAACTTGCAGTCAAGATTCCATTTGAATTCACAATATTTGGTAAGTAGTTTGAAGAGTGGGGATGCTGTTTTGGTGAAATTTTCTATAAATCTTCTACAATATCCTCTGAATCCTAGAAAACTTCTAACATCCTTCTGGAAACTTGGAATTGATAACCTGGAGATGACCTCAACTTTAGATTTATCAACTTTAATTCCATCCCCTGAAATGTAGTGTCCTAAAGCAATCCCTTCAGTAAACATCATGAAACATTTCTCATGAATTAATGAGAGGTTTGCTTCCTTACATCTTTTAAGAACTTTTTCCAAATTTTCTAAAGCCTCCTCAAATGTATTCCCATAAACTATAAAGTCATCCAAAAAAAGTTCTACACAATCATGTATTAGATCAGAGAAAATTCGTAGTACTACCCTTTAGAATGTTGCAGGTGCATTGTAAAATCCAAAAGGAAGTACTCGATAGGCATAAGTTCCCCAAGGATAGGTGAATGTGATTTTATCTTGATCTTCAGGTGCAACCTGAATTTGATCATAACCACTGAAACAATCCAAGAATGAGAAATACTTCTTGCCTGCTAATGTATCTAACACTTGATCTATAAAAGGTAAAGGAAAATGTTCTTTAAGAGTAGCGTTATTTAATTCTCGATAATCAATGCATACCCTCCATTTACCATTTTTCTTGGGTACATACACCCAAGGAGAAACCCACTGACTGTTTTAAATTGGATAGATGAAGTTTACATTTAACAACTTCTGCAACTCTTATTTCACAATTTCCCTAAGATTTGGATTCATCCTTCTTTGAGGTTGTTTAATAGGTTTGAAATTTTCCTCAATGTATATATGATGTATACAAGTCTTAGGACTAATTCCTTTCATGTTTGTGTATTCCCATGCATATGCAGATGAATGTTGTTGCAATGTTTTGATTAGTCTCTCTTGTAATTTTTCCAAGTTTTTATTTATTTTCAAGGTTTTCCCTGGAAAGATTTCAACTATAGAGCTACCAAATTCTTCCATAGAGTAAATAGATATGTTCCTAGATGACAAGTATTCAATATTAGATCTTTCTTGAAATTGATCATGTTCACATTATAGAGATGATTCATAATTTTATATTGTATTTAAAATTTGGTTATCTTCACTAATGTTTGAAATAGTGAAGAGAGGTTGTATGAATTCTTCATCATCAATCCATTCCTTATCATATATTTATGTGATTGTTCTTGCTGGAGGATACAGAGTGAATTTCTTAGTTGAATTACCATAAAAAATATACATGTCACTAGATCTACAACTAATGAAAGCATCAGTTGTAGCCAACCAAGGTCTTCCTAGAATGAGTGGGTGCCCTCCTAGATTGTTCTTAGGGGTTAATATCATAAAATCAACAGGATACTCCCAAGAATCTAGAGATACTGAAATATCTTCTAATACACCATCTGGTTTTATTACAGATCTATCTGCTAATCGCAGTAATGTAGGTGTATAAAGAAGATTAGGAAGCTTGAGTTGTTCCATGGTTGTTTTACTCATGATTTTTATTGCTGCTCCTAAATCAATCAATGTATTTGGAATTTCAATCCCATTGATATGTTTTTTGACTACTGGACTTACAGGATCTAAATATTTTTGAAGTGCAATTCTTCCCATCATTATGTTTGCTATTTTTCCTACAAGCTGGATTTTTTTTATTTCTTTAATTTTTCTTCCTGGTTTCTTCATACTCAGCTCCTTTATTGTTTTTTCTAAAATTGGAATCCCTTGATGGCTTGTAACAAAGGAATTTTGATGCAAATATTTCTCAATTCATCTAGGAAATCATAACTAGGCAACATAATATGTTTTTCTACTCCTTTATCAAATTGTAACCTTTTAGGAAAAAGAGGTGTAGAAGTAGATACTGATGGTTTCTCTATAACAGGAGTTGAATTTATTTGTTGTTTTTGCTTTTTATCTTCATAATTTTGGTTTTGAAGAGCTACTTCTTCCTCAAAATTTTTATTGGTTTGTAGAGAATCCTCCTCAGAATTATCTTGTTCATGAATGATTATAGAAGGCTTCCTATTTTCTAATATTCTACCAAATCTTAGTTGGACATCATTAAGATCTAGAGGAGTAATCATATAGGTTGGAAATTTTTGACCTTCTAGTATATAGGTATTCAAAGGATTTTTATTGTTGGGGTTTGGTAATGGTTGGGTAGGTAACTGGTTTGGTCTTTAAGGGAATGGTAGTGAGAGTTGTGGATTTGGATTTTGGATCGGAGGTTTTTGAGTTTGTTGAGGATTTTGCTGAGGGGGATAATTTGGGTATGATGGAGGACATTGATAGTACTAAGAAAATCATTCATATGGATTATGCATACCTTGAGCCCATGGTTGAGATTGAAATTGAGATTGGGGCCAAGGTTGCTGCCAAGAATTCCAATTTGTTTGGGCCTGAGTATTCATTTGGTTATTAAGCCCTTGAACTTGTGGCCCCTACCTGTTACACTAAAATTTGTCACCATGACATTGAGCTGTCTACATGGGTTCATTATTACCTATTTATTTCTCCCTCATAAGTCTAAAAACATAAAGTTCCCCAAATCAAGTCTTGGAACTGGAAGAAGCTCTTAAAAATCCTAAAAATCCTACTCTCGCACTTGTCCTAGTCATTCCTTACGGTACCACAGTTAATTACTATAAAAGTGCAGCACATCCTGCACGTAAAGCTCATAAAAACTGCGAACCCCTATAAAAGGTAAAACAAAGAGAAAAATAAGTTCTGGAAGCCCAGCTGGTCGAATATTCTCCCAGCTGGGGCCTTCTAGAAGCACTATTTGGTCGAGCTTCACCCCTTCCATTCATGAACCTTCATCCCTTCATAGATGGAGTTATCCCTTCATATATGGAGTTATCCCTTCTTTTTTTGAGCTAAAATCCCATAATGAGAGGGCTTTATCCCTTCCTTTTTGGAGTTGAAACCACCTCTCTTCAGCTATAAATTGAGACCAAGTTTCAGTCTCAAGGGTACTTTTTGGATACTTAGTAGTTGATACTTACATCTTACCTTATAGAAGATAATTGCTGAAAGAATTATACTCTCCACATTTAGCATCGTTGGCATGAGGGAGATTACATACTCATGGCCATTATCTTATGTTGATCTAGAGAGTTGGAGTCTTTTCAAACTGAGGAAAACGACTATTCAGGACCCCGGAAAAACCTGTACAAACATCAAGGCATTAAGGTTGTAAGGTTTCTCTTTTTATTCAAAGTTAATACAAATGGATTCTATTTTCTCATTGAGTTGTTCATCTATCATTTGAATGATTTAATTCTTAGACTCCTTGATCACTGATATAGATTATTGCTTTCGAATTATCATATTTCGTAGATGCTTTTGATCTTGTTTTCCTGTCTTTGATTGCAGATCTTATATGCTAGATCAATAACTTCTGGAGCGACTGGATTGAAGAAGCGACTATATTGAAGACCAAATAAGCATTGGACTTCAGGTAGGGGTATCTATCCGTAGTTAATGAGAAATTCTTAAGCAAAATAGTCTAGAGAAAATGGTTTACATCTGTC
Source organism: Pinus albicaulis (assembly GCA_034641835.2). Taxonomy (NCBI): domain Eukaryota; kingdom Viridiplantae; phylum Streptophyta; class Pinopsida; order Pinales; family Pinaceae; genus Pinus; species Pinus albicaulis. The sequence goes on from MU968363.1 coordinate 35,126,965, forward strand.
TGTTTGTTCCTAGATATGCTTAGGATATTAGGGAGATTTCTCTTGTCCGCAAGAGGGATTCATCCGTGCAACAAAATGGTGACTCTACTAGGGAAATTATGAACTTAGTTTTCTTCTATTTTCAGTTTGATTTTTGAAATTTCTTTGACTAAGATTAGCTCAAAACTTGATTGGGTAGAAAACTCAATAGGATCCCTGACTGTAAATCTGTATTTTTATTTTTTCTCTACTTTTCCCACCTTCCGCACTTTTTCTTTTAAAATAAAGCGGTAGACTCCACAATATTTAGTAGAATAAAGTGTGGTACCACACCTTGTTCTATTAAAAACTGCGAATCTCTGGAAAATTTTAGAAAAAGTAGAAATTCTATTTTCTGACATCCCATTAGTTGATTTTTGTTCTTTACCCAATTTGTCTTCACTGTCAAAGACTTCTCTGAAAAAATTCTTTCAAAAATTTCTGTGATTAAGTGATCTATTCAGTTGGTTTTCATATTATGAATAAACAATTTTCCTAGTCCTCCCATTGCTCTGAATCAGAAACTTTTGTATACCTCAGTTACTTGGTATTTCATTACTTTTCTGTTGAGCCATTGAAATTGATGAAATTGTTATTCTTATGAAAATTTGATTCTATTTTCATTTGCAAACTTATAAAACCTTTAGATTGATAGAATTAATTTCATTTTTAAAATACTTTTGGATGCTTTGATTTCTTGCTGGAATAAGCAGAAAATTCTTGGTTAGATTGCAAACCAGGCTTAAACATCCTCCACCTCTTAGATAGAGTTCAAGATTAGACATTTATTTTAGTTTTGAATTTCATTATTTTAGTATTTTTTAGTTTTTCCTTGGAAGAAGTTTGTTTTTGTTTCTGATCTAAATAATATAAGGAATTTCATTTTGAGCAAAAGTTTTTTTTTTTTTTTTGGAATTGGAATCTTTGAATTGTCTTCTTTTCAAAGTTTCTTATATAGGAAAGAAAGAATTATTATTTTGAAAGTTTGTGAAAATCTCTCAACTCTTTCCTCTAGATAGACTTCATTGAAAATAAATGTGTTATTTATCATATAGATGCATTGTAGCAAATTTTGAGTCGGGTCATTAAAACATCATCAAGTTTCATTTCTAAACCTATTGTCCTAAGAAACTGCCAATTAAAAGTAATGCTTAATTAAAATCAATCTAGAAATTTTATATTTTCTAGGGCTCTTTTCACCAATATAGCTTAGGCTAGTCTTGGAATAGGTTTTAGTTAACTCTCCAAGACAGTAAAAGAAAACAAGTGGTCGATCTTGCGGTAGGAAAATCCAATTGTAGTATTTATGCCTTGGGAAGCTCCTCCTAAAGGAGTCAAGCACAAGATCATATCTGAACCAGTGAGGTAATCATACTTATCTCATTGGGAATGATAGAAGGTGTGCACATATTAAAAATGGTAAACGTCAGATTGACCATTATCGAGGAGCCTGGGGTCACTTATTGGTAAACCTTGGATTATGTCAAGGAGCCTTCAAGGGGATTGAGCTTGTTACTCTGCCCTTGCGTGTATATCAGATTATATACTATTCCCCCTGGTATATGTGTTCCCGTTGGTGACCTTAGTGGCCATAAACTTTAGGATTCTTTCCCAAGGTGACGGTGGAGGGGAGATTCCACTGTACCTGGAACAGATGTCGGCTAGACAGACTTGGACTCTCCGAAGGGTTATCTTCACTCGAGATGGTTTAAGTGAAGAAACTTGCACCGGTCTGTTTCATTAAGCAGGTTGTCGAGGTAACTATTCCAACCGCCATTTCCGCATTAAAATTCTATGATGTTGGATTTCATCACCAACTAGTGTTTTTAGTGCGAGAATCTACTGTTTGTGTGTGGATTGATCTCTTAGATTTTTATAGGCCTGTGATTCATTTTTATTGTTTCTTTACCGACTTTAGGGTTTGTTTGAATTTTTCTTTATTTTCATGTGTTAAAAGTTTTAATCGTGGATGAATTACTGAGACGATCACGTAGAACTTAGGGGAAGCCCCCTGAGTACACACCAAGCCAATTAGAAGGACTTAAATCTTTGATACCAAATGTTATCGATAGAACTGGAATAACAGAACAAGGTGAATCATCTATAATTATTCATCCTGATTCTGAAATAAATCAACCGCAAATAGTAGAACATATTCCACGAACGGTTTCAATTTCGGAATTAATTGAAGTTGCTTCTAGAACAAGTGAATTATCACTTGAATAACCAGAAATTTATGAACAAAAAACTAAGCTTGCTACATCAGAACCTACTTTAAAATTTTCTACTCCAACTTCCAATTATCTTGATTCACCCAGAGTAAGAAATCAGATTACAAAAGATCTTCCTCCTGGTCTCATTAGTATTGAAGAAATCACTGATATAGAGGAAGAAATCATTGATGCCATTTCATTTGGAATTTGATGTTTGATCATTAGGTTAGATTCTGAACTCATTATATTACATTTAAATAGAGTATATGCAATTAAAAATCCAGTGTTACTGAGATTATTCTTGAAAGTTCGTCTCTTGGAAAGATAGTTTGATTACATTGAATATCAACACATTCCGAGAAATTTAGATACATTGGCTAATTCATTAGCTAATAATGTTATAAATAGACCTTTGCGACATTAAAACAGTAATTTAAAACAACATTCAATAAGTGTTGAACAAGATAGCCATTGAAATTAGTCATATCATAGATAAAGTTTGTATATCAAAAAATATTACATCGTCTAGGGCCATAGGTTTAAAACACCTTATGATCTGAAAGGTAGTGATACAAAAAAAAAATACAATGATCTGTGATAATCATCGACTATCCATGGTGATGATCATGATAATACACTATCGCACGTGCCACTCTAAGTAGATATTTCCAAAACTGGCCAGGAACACCAGCAACATGCCTCTGGAGTCATAAAGGAATATCATCCTATTGAAGCCTCGAAAAATGCTACTTCAAACATTGGGGGATAACCACCCGGTCGGGACCTTAGGACAGCTCCTTTTCTGTTTGATGTGGTGACTCCGACTGGATTTATAGGACTAGTTTCCTAGTACTTTAAATGGGTTGGTAATGGAATGATTGAATGAAGGGAAAATGAGACTAAATGAATGAAATAAAACTATTTAAACTAACTTAAAATTGATAAGGTAATTTTAAAACTAACCGAGGCATCAATTGTGAATACAAATTTAAATTGTTTCAATTGAACAATAACCATGAAAATGTATTATAACTTAATTGAAATATGCAGTAACAAATAAAGATAACTCTGTTTAAGAAATTAAACAGAGTTATAATAACATATTGCATTCATCATCATATATCGTTTGCATATACTGTAAACGATAAATATTTCTATACACTCAGAAATCATATGTGTAAAGAAATATTGTAAAGCGAATACACATAAACGATAGCAATTTAAAAGAGAATATCACATAACATAAGAAACTAACAGTGAATAGATAGAAATACCATATCCATCTTGATATTTTCCAATGCAATCTGATATCCAAATCCAACAAATTCAATGTAAAATCAACTCCAAGAAACATAAATGCAATTCTTAAAGGCAATTTCACAGAGAATCACCAGATGTGATCCTTTATAAAAATATAGGAGTCAATGGAGTACAGAAATGTAATCTCCAAGTCAAAATATTACAAATTCAGGACCCCTTTATAAATGCATGAAAGGGGTTTAAATAGGTACTTAACAAAAAAAAAAACTAAAACTATTCCTACAATCTATCTAAATCAAAAATCTAGAATAGAAATGTGATTTTGAGGTAAACCGACTCATTGATTATCTGTTGCAGTTGATGTGCCTAGATGACAGATTTTGAGCATTTCATTCACTTTTTCAGGATGACTACGCTTTGAGTGCAACCACCCTGTATATGTGGCATCAGAGAATTCGGGAATGATGCAATCGATGGCATTTGAAAGGAATTTTATTGTTGTCTGTTAACTATGCGGCTTGATAAGCTAGGTCCACATTGTGTCCCATGATATTCCTTGTAGTTGGCCAATTTGCTAATTTTTATTAATTATCTCTTGTTTCCATATGTGATCAGTTTCTTTTATCCTAGGTAATTGGCCGAGAGTAAAATTTGCAATTAAATTGATTGCATATATGTTATCATTCACCAGCTGTGTTACATTGTTCATTATGCTTTTAGCTCTGGATGTAGCTCTTTTTTCTTTGATCAAACGCTGTTCCTATTCTGCAAAAATAATTTCTTTATGTCTCTCCATGATCTTGGGAATATTTTCTTTTCTTCTCGATTCTGAGTCTTTCCATAAAAGAAATTCAGAGATCTTTTCATCAGCTTCATCAAATTCAATTTTAAGAGTGATTCCTTCATCTACCAAGGAAGATGTTAATTCACATAGGGATTCTGCTTCTCCAACTTTTAGACAAAATTAATTTAATTTTTGAGACAATAACTTGTTTATCTCCAGGGCTTAATTTTTCAATTGATCCAAACTGGGATAATTCTTGAACTTTTCTAATTTAGATTGAAACATCTTCTCTTGCTTAATCTTTGAAGTCTGTTGATTTTGTAGAAGAGCCTGTAATTTTTCTATTTCTTGATTTAGTTGTTGTTGCTTTTCTAAAGTTTGCTGATCAATCTTTTCCTTTTCAACAACAAGCTGCTCTTCTAATTGTTTAGATTTTATCTCTCCATCCTTAATCACTATTCTAACTGAATTATTTTCTGTTGGTTCTCTGCAACCTATTCTTCTAACATGGCTATTTTCACATCCTTTTGCTTCATTAACTGTGTAACTTCAGAGGCTTTGTCTATAGTAGCAGCACTATAGGCACCTGCATAGTGGGATAATTTGGCGATATCCTCAAATGGATTCACCTCAACATTCTTATAAACAATATTCATGAATTCCACCTGTGATGTCAAAAGTGCATCTTGATCAGTTCTCCTCCTTTTCCTCCGTTTTCTCAAAAAATCCCTATGTTTAGGACTGTAAAATATATCTAGAGGAGGGATTTCTTCTATCTTCAACATGATCTCACCTGTGGGATTTTCAAGGATGATTTCTATATCCTGGTCTTTTGAATCATCAACTTGGGGAGTATTCTGTTGTACTATTTTTTGGGCAAATTGTTCATATTGGCTCAACAAATGAGGAGAAACAATAAGTTTAGTAGCTTCATCTCCTCCAACTTGAGAATTTTCACTATTTTTTATATCACTTTTAGGTGCCTGTTCAGTATTCTTACTATATGTGCCTCCATTTTCAGTACGTACATTGGCATCAGTACCTGTGCTTTATTTTCTTGCCTGGGTCGAAGACTTCTATACATCAATCTTAGTAGTTGTTTCTGTCTTTTCAGTATCAACTTTGCTGCTAATATCTTTCTTTTCTAAAACAGGATTAGTTCCTGTTACTTCTTTGCCATATGTACTTCCTGTTTCCTTCTGTTGTGATTCATATCCCTGTATAGAAACTCTCAACTGGTCCAGAGGAACTTTGAGTAACCTCTGACTTCTAAATAACAAAAAATTATTCATTTCTTTGGCCTGAAGTTTGGACTTGGACAAATCAAAAACTTGGGATATTTTATCTACAGAAACAAATAAATCATCAAACATATCTAGTTCATATTCGAACCGAGCAATCAAAACAGAAGTAGTAAAATCATATGCCACCTTCCTAGGATCATATTGCCTTCTTGGGATTGTTCAAAGCTTGAGATCGGTTAACTTAACAACTTCTTTTTCAGCATGGAAAAAATTGTTGAGGGTATAGTCACCACATTTAAAAGGAAAAGTAGGCCACATAAGCTTTTTGTTGTTCTTCAAAGTTCTAGACATGCCTTCTACTATCCGTTGATAAGAAATTTCCTGTGCTAACAGTTTTTCTGGAACATACAAAGGAAGGATGTGTAGTTCTACAATACTTCCAAAAAATCTGACATATGTGAACTTTTCCTCCTGAACCAATCTCCAATTGAGGACAAATCAACTCTAGCTTTTTCGGAAAGCCTAGGAGGGAATCAGCCAAAAATGATTTGGTAAATCAGAATAAGAAAACCATGACAGACTCTGTAAACATGACTTCTGAAATGCCCCTTCCATAAGAAATTTTGATATATATGAATTGGAACAGGTTCTTTAGGAGTCCATTTCCATCCTAATAAGGGGAATTCAAAATTGAAACAAAGGGCATCTAGGATATAAGCACAAAAATAAAAAGGAGTGGAATTTCCTGAATTTTGTCTTTTATGTACTCAAGAATTCTGTTGGCTATCTTATCAGACAGAATGATAGCCCAATCTATTATCTCAGAACTAACATCATAATGTATTAATGGGACCAATTGAATGGAAAACATAGCCGAGTTATCATTTCCAAACAATCTACACATCATTGCTGCGGCATAATAGTATGGAGGCAAAAGAGACTCCACAGAGTACATACTTGATGCCTCATGTCTGTGTTTTTTAGGAGCCCTTCTCCATTCTCTAATTGTTTCCGACTGATTTTCATGATTCACAACAAATTCCCTGATAAAATCTTTGTTATAAATCTTATGTGGGTCTCAAAGGTGGTACATCACTTTGATGTCTTCTGGTTTGAATGACCTGAATATTGCTCCAGATGCAGAAACAAAGGTTGTGTCTTTGATAGCCACATTATTAGTTACCCTTCTAATAACATCATAAAATGGGAAAATGTTTGCCCGAGATGCAACTCGGTGCAGAAATGAGTTTGCTAATGCACCAATAAGATTTTCAGAATCAGAGTCTGAGTCGGCTTCGTCAGGAACTGTGGCCTTAGCTTCAAAAACTCTAGGGTTTTCTTTTTCAAGTAAGTTGTATACATTTTCCCATGTCATCTTACCAACTCCCTGACATGAGGTATCTGTAACTAGCTTAAGCTTTGCTAGTTTCTCCTTAGGCAGCATAGTGATCACAGGAGATTTTGCAGCAATGGCGACTTTCGATTTCCTGAATCTCTTTGACATTTTAGTATCGGGCAGTGTTTCTCTTGTTCTGCGAATGGACAAATTGTATGTTCTATTGTTCTGCAACAAATAAAAGCTTTTAGCCAAGGTGAAGACGTAATAATGAAAATAGCTATATAAAAGGATTATTCGCTGATTTTTATTTATTATATCCGTGGTTTAAAACTTAAATTCCCTCTAGGGAGTCACACTCATGCATTCAATAACAAAAAAAATCATTGTTATTTGTTTGATTTGTGAATTAATGTCAATGTACAATCAGAGATTTGGCATATTTCGAAATAAGTGTAAGTACATTACCTTTTAAATCTTTGAAACACGATGAATAATAATATATGGATATTTAAATTATATTCGCATCGCGATTTGTTTAAAATTAAAATAAAATAAAACTTATGGCAAATTCTGATTGAAAAGAGCGCATTGGGAATTTTCAAATGGAATGAATCATTAAACCGTTTTTTCAAATATTTGATTGCGATGAAGTGGGGTCCGCTGAGTCGGAGTCTTTCAACCACATGAATATATTGTTTTAATTCTTCCGAAATGTGATTGCGATGACTCACATCGCATCGGGAGTATGCAAAAGAAACATAATAATTTAAAGTTTATCTGAAATATGACTGCGATTGAGCGTGATCGCATCGGAATTTTACAGAGCGAAAATAAAATTTAAAGAATTCTTCGTTTTTCTGATTTGTGTTTACTGTTTATATCGAACATTGTTAAATATAAAGACTTCATATAATATTTTCGATATGATTTAAAGCTTTGTTTCTCATCGGATCAGATTTTTTTTTTAAAGGTTGTACACTTTGTAAATAAAAATATGTGATATGTCCTTTTATCAATGAATATTTTAGTTCTATCTAGAAAGAAAGATAAAAAGGGGACCTATTTCTAAATGGAATTTATTCTAAAATTTAAAAATGGGGAGGGTTGTTGTACAGTACAACAATTGGCGATTCAATGGAAGGAACAGTTATCTCTGAAAAATGAAATGAATACTATATTTTTAGTAAGTAATTTTTTTTAAAGATAATGAAAACTTATCTTAGGATAATTCAAATAAAATCTAACTGTGAAAAAGAATAAAAATCACTTACAATTTCTTTCTAATTCCTCAAAGATAAAAACATTTTTGGGTTATCTCAAGCTTTGATTGGTTGATAATAATAAAGTAAGTGGATTTCTTCAAGTTTAGCTTTTGTAATATACTCTATTGTCACAGGGATTTCCTTTGCTACCAGCAAATGTTCATAGTCTCGATAGGGTTACCTTTTAACCATAAACCATTCATTATTCCATCCAACTAAGATTATGAATCTTTAAAAATAAATTCATAAGACATATTATCTCATTTTTTTGTCTTTTATTTATTTTTTTCTTAATTTAAAAGCCATTTTTCTTGTTTTGGTAGCCAGTTAGTAACAATGCCATTCACTAGTTGTAATTAAACTGAAAAAGTTGGCTCGTGATGAGACCCCTTGTCTTACTTTTATAAGACATTACCCTATTTTGGTATGCAGTATTGATAATGTCAGTTTTATTACTTCTCATGATCATGGTAAGTAGGCTCGTGATGAGACCTCTTATCTCCTAAATTTTGTCATATAATTTCTTAGAATTACATTCTAAAAAATCACAACCAAAATGGATGGGTTGAAATAGTTGTATCCTTAAGAATAAATGGATGAAAATTTTCAGAGTTTTTGTTTGCTAAAGCTTGAAAAAGTCTTTACTTTTTAGAGATAACCTTTCTATACTTAATAAAATTATAATGATTTACATTTTCTTTAAGGTTTCAAAAGATCATGCAAATGTTTTGAACAAATTTTCAAAGTTTAACATTTTATTTTAAACTATCGAACATTGTAATCATTTCCTTGAAAATTATTATTTACACAAAATAAGTATTTATAACATTCCTTCCAAGACAATTTTATAATATTAAAAAGTCAATTAAAGACTATTAACAACCTTTATTTACAAAAATAAATAAAAATTGCAGAAAGGAATATGCACAAGTAAGAAGGGGTTACCTTCTTATGAAAAAAATTTCTTTAAGACAAGCCCATTTACAGGAAGAGATTCTCTCTTTCCTGTTAAATATTGAAGTATGAATGTATATGAGCCTATCTTCTCAGCAATATGAAATGGTCCAAGCCACATTTTCTGAAATTTGGTATGTGTTAGTCATCAGTATTTTTCACCTGTTGATGATGACTAGTTTTTAAAAGCCAAGTTTTCTAGAAGTTGATATCAAATTTTTCAAATCTGTCATCTAGAAAACACCCCTCAACAATTTTTTTCCTCCTACCTTTTGCAGTCAGCCTATGATGAGAAAAAACCTAATTGTCAAGTCCTATCTAGTTTTAGTCATATAATCCTGTCCATGAGTTGTCATAAGCTAGAGTCATCTACTGTCATTTACCCTCATCCCCAGGTCATTCATTAACCAACTATCGATAAAATTTCAGCCACCCTATCTCTGGTCTTATGTCATCTTAAGATCTAGTCACACCAAAGAGAATACTAAAAATCTGTCAAAGATCTCCCCTAAGTTAGGTAGTTGCGCTTTAGGGAATCCCTTCCTTGGCGAAAACATCCTGAGCCAAAATCTTTTGCTAAATACTAGCCAACCCTGAATTGGCACTTAATATGAAAAAGCTTGATACACCCATAGGTTACGCCACTAAAAGGTCTTGATGCCTCAGCAGTACATGTTTCAAAAGCCAAACTGATATTATGTTGATCTACAGTGTTTTAGTGTCTTTTTCAAAAGAAGAGATGTACAAGTATTTTAGAAGACATTGTCAAGCTAAAACATAAGAAGACAACTGCTTCTCATGTTGTCTTAAGCCTGGGATAAGAATGCTAGTCAGAGAGAAAATTCAATAAACCTCTTCAAGCATAGTCAAGAAAGGTTAGTAAGTAATGACTAGCAAGCAATTACTCTACAAGTACAAGTCATGTGGCTCCTAGTTTCAAAATATTCACAAGGGTATTCTAACAACAGGATACATATCTCAGAACATGCCTCTCATAACATATTGTCAAATTTTCACTTTATTACTTATTGTGACATACCAAGAAGAGATATGTATTACAAGGAAAGATGACACAGTCTGAGAAAGGGATGAAATGTTATGACTGTGTTAACCTCCTCCAAACATGAGCAGATGGTTAGGTCACTTGATGTAAACCTCCTCCAATATAAAGAGAAGATGGTTTGGAAATATTATGTTAAACTTTTTCATTTAAAAGTAGATGGTATGAACATGATAAGGACCTCCTTCATTTAAAAATCAAAGGGTCACGAATAGAGGTATAGCCTCATTCAAAGAGCACAAGGCTAACAGTGTTTCAAAAGGCCTAAAAAAATTGTTTACATCACTTCCTCCAAAGGCTGAAACCACTGATACAGCAGTAGTGTTTCAAGTAGTATTTAAAAGAGTTCACTGTTTAAAGGACATAATTGAAATTCAGAGGGAAGTAATTGAAGATTTATGATTTGAGGTCTGGTGTTAAACATAGGCCAAGAAGTGATTTTATGGTATTCAAGAAGATTTTTTTTTCTTCAATCCATAAAGGTCTCTTTCAAAGGGTAATCTGAGGCTAGAATGCCCAAAACTTAGAACAACCTCATCAAAATGACAAGAAGGTAGACTAGCCTTGTTTCTTAAAAAGACCTGTGCAAATGAATACACAGAGACATTATGGATGAGGAAAGCTGTGACACAATGATTCAAGTTCAAGACACCATTCAAAGAAACAAGGCATACCACAATCTAGACAAGACCTTTTTATGTACATAAGAAACAAACTCTGTTGTTTATATATGATTACATTAAGGGTCTTTAAAGGCTTTTCTCCTTGATAAACAGATATAGGTCAAGCCTTGGTGAGTGTAACTAAGGGTTTACCTACAGTCAACAAGAAAATGTCAATATAAGGTGCCTAACAGTTCATCCATCTTGGATATGGTTCTTGAGCAATGATCCTTTTGAAAGACAAAATGGACAAGCAGTAACAGGGTTATTTCCTTAATAAAAAGGTAGTGAGAAAATTCTTGTTTTTTAGGAGACCTTTTTACTTCAAGAAAGTCATGTATAGGAGTGTTTTCAAAAGGAAGTCGACCACAACATTATTTCACCCTTCCAAATTACGCTGCAAAGACATCTGAGCTCTTTCGAAATTTCAAAGGCAAAAGAGACCGTTTAAAAGCCCATTTGCAAATTTCAAAAGCCAAAGCGAGCGTCCATTAGCTGCTCACTAGAGAAACAAAGTAATTTCGGGCATTTTTCAAGTTTTGCAGAGCTCAAAGACTATGCGGCACACCTATAGGTGTGCGCGACATGCCTGTGAGCGCCTAAACACAGCGATTGAACTACTGCACGACGCACCTGTTGCGGCGCATGGTGCGCCTGTGTCTGTGTTCATTACCGCCCAAAGCCGACCCGACTACCTCCTTATGTGTGACGCCCTCCATTTCAAACGTGCCGCTCCTCCATTTGCTTCCAAAAAAACTCTTAAAAGGCTGCTCCAACGATCAAACAAGACCCGTAAGCGTTGTTCAAGGTATTTTATGTGCTTCTTGATAATTTTTGAAGTTTAAAGGGGGTATTGTTGCTGTGTTTTCCACGAAAGAAACAGTGGTAAAGGAGATTGGGCCTTTGGTCAAAATCAAAGAATGTTTGTTGCTGTGGGTATCAAACATTAACACAGAGATAGGGGAAAGTGTTTTATCAGTTCTAAAAGAGCCCTAATCACCTTTAGAAGAAAAACAGTGATGAAAAAGAGCAGTGTTTGAAGGGAAAGGGGTTTGTGCCAAAACATAGGGAGTTTCCACTTCAAACAGAAACCACCAACATATCTTGTTTAAACCTTTTGCTCAAACACAGTGATTAAGGGAGATAGGTTATTTGTCAAATTGAAAAGGGTTTCTTTGGTCATGGCTAGTGAATGATAAAACAGTAAAAAAAAAGAGGAGGTTTGTTAGGCCAATTTAAAATCTCTTGTTGTGCTATAAAAATAGCCAAGACTGCCCATAGTTGCTATAAAGGAGCAGAGTAATTTTAAAGAGGTCTTCAAATCAATATTTGAGAAGTATCTTAACAGTGTTTTGCAAAGGCTTTGTTTGTTAAAACTCAGAGGGAAACATTGGTTAGAAGATGAAGGCTTGGTCATTTAAGAGGTCCTTTCTGTGTTATGAGATAGTAAACTTTCTGCTGCCCCCAGAGTTCAAAAAGCAGAGTCTGTTTTGAAAGGTTTTCAATTCAGTTGAAAGGTGTCTTGTTTACTTCGTGAAGGGGCAGTAAATAGCAAAGGGTCTGTGCTTGAAGGGAGGATTTTTGTGCCAAAAAAAAAGAAATCCTTGTTTAAAGAACCACAAACACATCTTTTTCAAGATCTTTTCCCAAACACAGTGATAAATTGATTTTGGTTATCATTTGACAAATAATTGTTTGTTGGCATCAAAGAAGCACAGTGACTTGCAAAGAGGACAAGGTGTGGTGATGGGAGACTATTTCAGAAACCCTTTGAATCAGCCATTGTCTTGGTCAACCAACAAAGAGTATCCGAAGAAAAATGCCTCCCAGACAATATAGCAGAAGTGGCCCTCACAAGAGGTATGAACCTTTTTCAACTGAAGAAGTAAATGCTCATCCCTCAGTTCTGTGTAACTTTCATGAAGTTGGATGTTTAGAGTTTTGTGAAAGGGTTTAGGAGGTTAAAAGCTACCTTCCATTGACACATCTTTGTGCTTTAAGACTGCAAGGGAAATTGTTTTAGCTGGCAGGCTTATATTTCAAGTTTTCTCCTAACTCCATTTCCAGAGCTACCAAAATCCCATATGTCGGAGAAAAATGGTCTAAACAGAGCTCCCTAGACTCAGATCAATGCAAACCCATTTTGAAGCCAGAGCATTGGGATGCATGCCCATCCATCTTTCCTTTTTTATATCTGCTGACCAGCCATGCTCCCCTCATGAAGATAATCATGAAATATTTCACATGCAAGGGAAGGTTTTCCCGAGTTTATGCTTACCATGTCCAGTTGCTCATGCACTTCACAAGAGCCCAATTGTTAAACCTACCCTTTTTCCTCCATAGAAGTATTGAAAATATGGCTTCCACTGTTCAAAAGAGACCTCCATCTCAGCAGCTAGCTTGTCTTTTCCATCATTCCCTTATCAATATTGTCATTCTTCATCAACTTGAGAAGAAGCGAATCTCTTGGGACCCTTTCGTTGCACATCTAGATTTCGCCACTGTTTCTTCATCGCATGCATCTCCTTCACCTTCCACTCATCATCTTTCTCCTTCTTCTAATAAGCCAATTCATAAGAATCTAAAATCTCCCATGATTGATCAAGAAGAAGAGCATAATGAAGAAGAAAAACACAGTAAGGAAGAACAACATAATGATGAAGAGGAGCACAGTGAGGAAAGGCAGCATAGTGATAAAGGACAAAACAGTGAAGAGGGAAATGATGAAGAAATGAAACAGTTTGATGAGGAACATGGTAGCCACAAAAAGGAGGATATTGGTAGCCCTCACAGCAGCAAACATGATTAGGAGGAAGCAAAAAACATTGAAAATACAGAGCCTAAAAGTCCTGAAGAAAGCAGGGACAAAAGTGAAAAGGGAAGCCTTCAAAGAGACATGCAATGTGACAGTCAAAGCATTCATGAAGAAGGTCAAAACAGTGGAAAGGATGATGAGGGGAGTAGCAAGGACAAAGACCAAATTGAGCATGTGCTAGCTGCCTCTCCTAGGCAAGGGGCCATGCTTTCTTCTCCAAAGGCGATAAAGCCCCGAACATCAAGAAAGAGAGTGCCTTGAACTGTAACTCCAAATGTCACTAGAGCCCTTTGAAGAAAAGGGAAATTGCCCAAGAAATCCATTGTGGAATTACCAAAGAGGAGGACGAACAAGATGGCCACCCAAAGCAAGGGAAAGGAGAAGGAACAAAATAGCCATGAGAAAGAGAGGGAATTTGACATAATTCAGATAAACAGTGATGATAGCGACAATGAGGCCAGAATCCTAGAGTCTCTCTTGATAAATATAGAAGATCAAATTCATGATCTAAAAGCAGATCTATAGAGGTCTAAAAACCTCATTCACTTTCTTCAAACACAAAACAAGTAGATGAGTGTCCACATTGCGGTGTATGAGACATAGGTTATCAAATATCAAAAAGAGGCCTCCAAAGCACAAATTAAGTTAAAAGAACTCATGGGTGAGTTAAATGATAGTGAAGAAGAATATCATCCAAGGAGAAAGAGGCCAAGGACCATGGGACTTAGAAGATCATTGGAGAAACAAAAAGGGGAAGAGGCTGCCCTTTTCAAATCTTTTCCTCTTACCACCTTATTCACCCAAGAGATAGAAAAAAATAGAGAGTCGTGGCTTGAAAGGGTGAATGATCACTTGGAGAAGAAGTTGGAGAAGGCCAAGAGAGATTTGGACCTTCAAAGAAGGATGACCGAGCACTATAAGAAGCTTAATCAATTCGCCCGGCGGAAATTGAAAGCCACACAAGAAAAGCTCAAAGAGGCTCAAAAGAGGCACCAGGCACCAAAAATGAAGAAAGACACATCAAGGCTCCAAATTTTGGCCTCTATTTCTCAGCATGCTTCTAAAAACCCTTGAGGGTCATGCTCACCAAAATTGGGCAAAATTCGATAAGTTTTGGTTTTTTGACATTTTTGGGCTTTTTGCTAAAAATCATGGGCATCGCCATTTCTATTTGAGACATCCTCAAAGGATAAAAATGGTATCATTGGATGCCATAATTTTAGGGGCATATATTGAGTGATTTTTAGATCAATTGAAGATGATTTGGTCCCCCAAAATGGCGAAACATAGTCACTTTTTCAACACTCTGCCCCGCATATTAGCGAAGTCTATTTTCTGGGGTTTTCCACACAGGTCAGTTTTTGACAGGCTTCTATTGATAATTTTGGAGAAAAAAAAGCATTTTCAGAAACTAGACATCTAGAGATTTCCAACGAGTCATCACGGGCCTCGTTTCGACATCGAGAAGACCTCCAAAAGTTTCCCACAAGACAGGGAACTTTCTGATGATATATTTCTTAAGTATTTTTGTGAAAAATGCATTTTTCTGAAGTGGCTTTTCCTAATGTGCGTTTAGCCTTTTTTGGCCATGGTTAGTTAGGAAAAGTCAATATAATTTCCTTTTTTAGCATTTTAAAGATATTTTTATAGATATTTTGTGCCTTGGGCTTTGCAAAGCCTCAAGGACAGAATCAAATATTTTTGATGGGCCAATAAGCTTGCTAGTTGCACTAGGAGGTTTTCCCTCATCTTGGCTTATATATTCCAAGACACTTCATTGTAAACAAGGCTGAACTTGATGAATAGAGCAATATATGGTTATAAAATCTGGGAAGAAACACTTGTCTCATGCATTGGATAGTTTCTTGAATGTTTTGGATGATGAAAGAGGACTGTTGTTGGATTCCTTGACTTGGTAAAATGGTATAGTGTCCCTCTCTGTTATGCTTCTTATTTTTCATTACATATTTCATGGGCTTGCTTGCTATAAGATAGTAGAGAATATATTTGAGACATGCCTTTGGAGGCACCTCAGATTTCTTATTTCTTTATAGCTTCTATGTTTTCTTCCTTCTTAGTCATATCAAAGAATCCTTGATTGCTCTTTCATAACTGGAGAAATTGTTTGCTTGTTTCATTTATGTTTTTATGCATGCTAAGTATGATTCACGGTATGCCCTACTTACTCATGGCTAGTCATAGCTCCACCTCTGAAACCTTTCTTTGATTGTTTGATTGTCTTAGTTTGAACCAAGGAGGTCTTGTACTGATCTTTCCCTTTGCCTAAAACTCTGCAATCTTACTTCAAAGTGCCCGATAGCTTGAAATACTATGTCTAGGCATTTCCTCATAGTGCTTTGAGTTATTTGTTTGTCTTAATTGTCTTTCCCCAAAATCTAATATCAATTTCCTAAAGTTAGAGAGTCATATATCTCTATGTATTGCTTGAATGTTTATTTCTATGCATTTATCAATTTATAGTTACATTTATCATGATTAATGGTTAGCCCTACCATGTTTATGTTAGCTATTGAACTATTTATATTTGAAAGCCTTTGTTCTTCACAAAATTAGTGTCCATCCCACATCATTTTACCCTGAGATCCATTTTACCTTGATCAAATCGGCCCTTCAACATACCTTGTATCACCATCTGAAGTTTTCTCGACCTTTTCGGCCCCATAGCCCAGTTGATCTGAAAATATTTTTATCTATCTTAGTCTTTGATCAGTTCCTCCCTCAAAAACCTAAAATCAAAACCAAAAACTGACTTCATAACTAGCCTAAAATTAGAAACATAAGAAGCAAACACATAGATATCCCTTACGCAAATAGAGAGAGCCCTCTCTGAGTCCAGGAAGGCTAGGTCCTTGCCCTTCAAATATTGGTTTGATGTTACCCTGTCACTTGGCTTGCCAATCAGCCAAATAATGAGACCCTAACATAATGGCGATCATGGTGGGACTAACTGAGTACATAACAGTTTAGCAAACATTTGTAAATTCATTAGTCTTTCAAAATTTAAATAGGCAAGCAGTCCATAGAATCATTTAGAGTAAACTCATTTTGTTTCAGCACCCTAGAAAAGTGATGAATCATGTTTAGAACACTCTAATAAACCATAGGCTACACATAAAAACTCAAAAAACCCCAAAAACATCCCCAGATTGGCTTTTCCTAGTTATTGGTGGTGGACCATAAGTACATCTCTATAAAAAAAACCAAATTCCATCTGGCGACTCCACTAAGCCTCTAGTAGGCCTAAAACTCCATAAAAAACCAAAAATCTCATAACCCATACCTTTCTGTTTACTCATCCATTCCAAACTTAAAATTCATGGTGCAAATTCTATGATCAGTGAAAAACTAAGTATAACTTAGTGATTCAGAAAAATTCACCTAAACATAGGAGATAAACAGAATAAAATTGCAAATAGAATCATTAGCTTGTCCAAATAGTCTAGCAAAGTGTTGAAACTAAGTGATCAATCTTTCTTGCAAGTCTGACACCTCAAAGTTTGCTAAGAAAACTTTTTCCCAAAAGCATATTTGATAGTATTGGTGGTGGACCATAGATCTCAAAGAAATCCACCTGGCGACTCCACTAGCCTTCATTTTTGTTTGACCATTCTTCACATTAGCGAAACCCCTAGAGAGGCCATCCATCCAAAAAAATCACAAATACTGTCCTCTCTAAACTCTGAATTCAAAATCTGGCTTCACGAAGAATCAATACTAGATCTCTTCCAGACCCAAATCCCCCTATCATAGCTAATAACCCAGAGAAGATTCTGTGGCAGACTTCCGAAACTGGAAAATTAGCTACCGATAGGTCCATCCATAAAGCAAGATCAGTACCTAAACATCTCACATCCTTTCAGGATTCCCCATTTGACTTAAAATCAACAAAAACCATTTTTAGAAGCAAGTCATAAAGTAAAATCGACTTTAACAATCTTGAGCCCCTAGATTTGCAACAGAGTCCTAGTAGAGAAGCCTCACCTACTACACCTCTCGACTTTCAGCTTCTCCACCACTTTGGCTCCTACCATCCCAGATCTACTCAAAATCAATTCACAAGTCTGAATACATCTGCCACACCCATCCAAACCACTGTAGAAATTTGAATAATAGCTGAATTATTCACCGAGATTATCCTGATTACACACTATTTAAGCTTCATGCATAATACATAACCTCTTCTACAATTTATCATCAATTTGAGGAAATAGAAGTAGTCGCATGCGCACATTAAAACATAATCAAGCACACATAGAACACAGTATGTAATGGGGAAAGCTTACAGCCTAAAACCACCAACTATCTGTATATTATAATGATAGAGAATATGTAACAATCATAGTAAAATACTCCTCACAAGTACTCAGTACTATCTCCAATAGTTACACACAAACTAGCTCAGATTTGAACAAGTCACAGGTTCAAATCTCCTCCACAAGTCTGCTGGCCTCTACTGCACAATCCAAGATGAGAATGAATTGATCCAAGTTCGAATCTCCTTGGCTTGAACTACGCAATCCTCATTGGCAATCTCAATCAATGTGTGTGCAAATCTCATGCACAACCATAGTCACAACTGATAGTAGACTCACCCTTTCACCCACCTCTAACACTGGTCTCTATTGAACTGTCCATGTATTGCAGTTAAATGATGTATTATTTAGTTGATTTATGAGTTAATAATTAGTGAATTAATTAATAATTAATTCACACCACTCATCACTAGTGTATTTGTCAGTTAGACTAAATACAACTAGTTCAACTAAGTTAAACCGAACACAACTCCACCAACTGTCTCATCAACTCCACCAAACTCTGCCACATGAGTTCTAGCTGAAGTCAACCATGCAATAGCTCAACTAACCCCTAGGAATAGCGTAGTTCCTTCTGTCAGCT
Organism: Pinus albicaulis; assembly: GCA_034641835.2. Lineage (NCBI taxonomy): Eukaryota > Viridiplantae > Streptophyta > Pinopsida > Pinales > Pinaceae > Pinus > Pinus albicaulis. Next base: position 35,145,493 of record MU968363.1, read on the forward strand.
GCATGTGCCACATCCAAGCATCAAACTGAAGTGCTCCAAGAGGATAAGATAATGTTTATAGTTTAAATATTATTAAGGGTTAATAATATTTGACTGTTCTATTTTTAGCCCGGCAGTCTAAAAATAGAAACCGCCCAATGTCTAAAAATAGAGGTCCATCTATTTTTACCAACTCGACCAATCATCCATAAATAGCATCTTGCAACTCATAGACCATGATCCATATGTCTAAAAATATACATAGTCTAAAAATAGACTTTGCGACAAAAATCACTTGTGTGGCCCCCACCAGGTGATCACTTTCCAACTAGGATCAGGAAAGATGTTTTAGGATGCCTCCTTCACTGTTTCTTGTTGCCATCTTCAACACTCCCTCTCAACAAGAAAGGACTGTCTTTGCATGCGACATGCAACTCCATGCATTCGCCCTGCAACCTTCACAAGCACCGTGCAACTCCATGCATCTGCTCTGCAACTCCTCAGAAACTGAATAGGCTCCAAACAACTCAATCAGTCTGATGCGCCATGCAACTCCATGCATCTATCATCAAAGTCTTCGAATTCTACTTGTACCAACTGCACATGTCATCAGGAACCACTGCGCTGTTGAACTCTTGCACCCATGTACTCTTGCACTTTCTGTCAACTCTGATGCACGCTCCAATATCCGACACTGTCACTTTGATCTGCTTGCATCAATCCAACTGATCATGCTACTGCTGCGCTGTGGGCACCTCGTAGCTAGGTTGAATTCATGAGATCCACACCATCTCATGAATCCTGCCCAGAAATCTCCTCTTGGGATTATTCATGCATGTCGCCCCACCTCTCACCTGGTGGTGTAGCTGCATGCACTCCCTCTGCCCATCTAGCACGAAATTTCTTTGCATGAGTAGTTTCTTCCACTCCATGATCCTCATCTTGTGGCTGCTCCACATCCCGAGGTTCACTAATACCTGCATGCAAAACTTGCTCCCTCTCAAGCATCAATTGCATGTCTTTCTTGCACTTCCCAATAGTAGGAAGCTCCGTAGGAATCCCATCTACTTCAAGTCTATAGAGATTCTTTGCTCGAATCCCAACCTTCTTGACTTGTCTTGTTGCCTTGTGCCGAAGGAAAACTTTTCCTTCACTGAAGAAACCTTCATACCCTTTATCCTCTAACATTGCGACTGAGATCAAATTCTTCTTTAAACGTGGAACATGCACTACATCTTGTAAAAGAATGAGTTTACCTGACTCCCTCTAAAAGGTTATGGTACCAATGCCGGTCGCATTGTATCGTCCATTGTCGCCCAACTCAACATGCAACTGGAGATCTTTCTCCACCAAGTCACTGAAAAGATTCACATCTCCCGTCATGTGAAAGGAAGCGCCACTATCAAAATACCACCCTGATCCCGATGCACTAGACACCATGCATGCGATCAATGAGAAGTCCTGCTCAAATTGTGAGGCAAGAGCCTCACCAGCTGCAGCTCCAGCAACCTACTTGTTCTTCTTCTTCTGTGGACAATTCGTGGCGTAGTAATAAAACAGTCGTGACGGTGGCTGCTTCACTTTGGACATGTCACGCTCTTTACTGTCACTTCTGCCGGATTGAGAAGCATTATTCTTGCCCTTCCCCCTTCCTTTCTTTGGCGGCCAAAGAAATTTTCTTCATTGAGTGCCTTTGATGAAAAGATCCATCCCTTTCGGTACTTCGCCTTATCTCCTCTTGCATGAGATCGACCCAAATCGCTCCCATCCTGGAAATTTCTCCCGACCATTGACAAAGTCCTGATAGGAATACCAACTCTTCGGCAGACCAAGGAGAGCCAATTCCACCAAGTCCTCCTCAGCTACAGTCACCCCCTCACTTCCCAGCTCATCCCTGTATTGGGTGAACTTCGTGAGGTACTTGGATATACTGTCGTCTTTCTCCGTCTTTATGTTTCTGAGTTTATCCTTGAGTGCCAACTTCCTCTGGTCGCTCTTGCTTTGGAATAAATCTTTCAACACTTTCCGCATCAAGTATGGAGAAGCTTTTCCATGCAGGCTGGATACAATGTGATCCTTCACGCCCGCCAACAGAATCCTTCGACATTTTTCTGTCTTCTTTTGCCAAGCCTCAACTTGAGCAGCATCAGTATACTTTGGGACTTCAGCATCTATGAACTCCTTTAGCCCATTGTCATATAACACCACCTCCATCCTGTCCTTCCATGCAACATAATTCGAGTTGCCCTCAAGGGCATACTCCAGTCGCAATCCGTTGAAAGAAATTTCGACCCGACCCTCGCTTCTTCCTGGTCGAATTCCAAATTGTCTTGCAAATTCGAATTCCTACGACTCAAAACTCAACGCTTCGGGCTCTTTGTGAGAACAAAGAGTATTTCTAGCACGGAGATTGAATGCAAGGGCATTTGCGGATATATCACCTTTCAAAGATAGGATCGGTCAGGAGGCTGCAGCCCTTACGGACATAATCTGCGAAATACATTGTAATAGCGTAATGAATAGGTAGTCAATTTTAGCCTCGATACCATGCTTGAAATTTGAATAATGGTGTTCAGAAGTTATCCACGATCCACTATTTAAGCTTCATGCATAATACATAACCTCTTCTACAATTGATCATCAATTTGCGGAAATAGAAGCAGTCGCATGCGCACATTAAAACATAATCAAGCACACATAGAACACAGTATGTAATGGGGAAAGCTTATGGCCGAAAACCCCCAACTATCTGTATATTATAATGATAGAGAACTTTTAACAATCATAGTACAATACTCCTCACAAGTACTCAGTACTATCTCCAATAGTTACACACAAACTAGCTTAGATCTGAACAAGTCACAGGTTCAAATCTCCTCCACAAGTCTGCCTGCCTCTACTGCGCAATCCAAGATGAGAATGAATTGATCCAAGTTTGAATCTCCTTGGCTTGAACTGCGCAATCCTCATTGGAAATCTCAATCAATGTGTGTGCAAATCTCATGCACAACCATAGTCACAACTGATAGTAGACTCACCCTTTCACCCACCTCTAACACTGGTCTCCACTGAACTGTCCATGCATTGCAGTTAACTGATGTATTCTTTAGTTGATTTATGAGTTAATAATTAGTGAATTAATTAATAATTAATTCACACCACTCATCACTAGTGTATTTATCAGTTAGACTAAATACAACTAATTCAACTAAGTTAAACCGAACACAACTCCACCAACTGTCTCATCAACTCCACCAAAATCTGCCACATGAGTTCTAACTGAAGTCAACCATGCAATAGCTCAAATAACCCTTAGGAAAAGCGTATTTCCTTCTGTCAGCTGCATGTGCCACATCCAAGCATCAAATTGAAGTGCTTCAAGAGGATAAGATAATGTTTATAGTCTAAATATTATTAAGGGTTAATAATATTTGACTGTTCTATTTTTAGCTCGGCAGTCTAAAAATAGAAACCGCCCAATGTCTAAAAATAGAGGTCCATCTATTTTTACCAACTCGACCAATCATCCATAAATATCATCCTGCAACTCATAGACCATGATCCATATGTCTAAAAATAGACTTTGCGACAAAAATCACTTGTGTGGCCCCCACCTAGTTTAGGTGATCACTTTCCAACTAGGATCAGGAAAGATGTTTCAGGATGCCTCCTTCACTGTTTCTTGTTTCCATCTTCAACAACCACCACCATTCAAATCACCTCAGCTCATCCTACAAGCCCTCATATTGTAAATCAACCATTAGCTCCTGCCATGGTAGCTTGGTATGCACCCTTGGTGTTGCCACAGCCTTTGGCACCTTTACAACATGACTATCAATCCAAAATCCCGCACTTCACCGGAGTTGAGGCTACTACTGCCCAACAACATGTAGATTGAATTAGCGATGCCTTTGAATACATGGAAATAGAAGACGAGACCATAAGAATGAGGATGTTCGCCCAAAGCTTGGGCGGAGAACCCAAAAAATGGTTTAAGAGCTTAACTCCAAAAAACATACACGATCTCCCAGAACTCTACCAAACCTTCATAAATAAGTGGGAAATCAGAAAAAACCCCATTCAAATCCTGTCGGAGTATAACAATCTAAAAAGGGATAATGGGGAAAGTGTCCAGGGCTACTGTACAGGGTTCAACAATGTTTATAACAGCCTCCTGCCTCACTTCAAACCTCCACTTGGCTTAGCCTTAGCAAAGTTTCCTAAAAGCCTCAACCCAGACATGACTTATCAAATAAGAGACAAGGACCCTGCAACCTTAGAGAAAATGCAAAAAGTAGCCATATGTGCAGAAGCCAACTTAGCTGAAAAAAGAGCTAGGATAAGATCAGAGAAGAGAGTCACATACCATGATGAATTTGCCCCTTTAGCATCTTCCTCAGATCCTAGAATAGATGACCTTATTAGATCCATGGTGAAAATGTGGGAAAAGATAAGTGAAAAGACAACTCTTAGGGATAACCAGCCAAACCCTCAAAACAGGAACTAGAACCAAAATTTTAGGAGAGACCAGTCTCAAAATAAACTAGGGGAAAATGACCAATAAATCAGGCCACCCTTCAATGAAAACTATGTTGATGAAGAAGAGAGAGATACATAACCCATATATGAAAATCATTCAAACCTAATAGGTTCTGATAACGAGGGTGAGGTTTACCTCACAGAAGAAGAACAAGATTTCTTCTCCCCGAATCAAATTAAACCAACTATGAGGCTCCCGAAGATCTTGCTATAGGATTTCATAACACTATAATAGAAGCCCATAGGCAGTATGATCTTAGAAGTAGATAAAACCAAGACAAATCTAAGAAAGGTAGCTTAGACACTGTTGTTACTAAAAACCCTGATACCATCCTTAAAAGAGCAGTGGATAGCAACAAAATCGTGGTCAAGAAAACTGACCAAAACAAAGATAAAGCTATTTAGACAAACCTTGGCTCAGATTTTCCTAGTACCTCTACCAAGATTCCCGAGATGAATGTGTTGAACAATATCCCGAACCAGAGTCAACAAATTAAGAACATAGATAAAGTCATGGCTGAAAAAACTGAAGAAAACCTATCTAAACTACAAGCACCCTTCAGTTTTGAAGGAGAAATCTCCAAAATAAAGATCACCATGCCTCTCACTGAACTTATCGCCAAAAACTCTTACAAATCCCAAGTGCTAAAGGTCCTGAATATAGGAAATGATGCAAACACCTTAAATCTAGCCGATGACACCCCTGAAGTGTTGTTTGGTCCAAAAATAGAAGGGAAATTCCAAGAAGAAACCACTCTTCCCTTTTACATCAGTCTTAATATACATGACCAAATCCTACACAATGCCATGCTAGACTCCGGAGCCTTGCATAATCTCATGCCAAAGGTGGTGATGGAAATATTAGGCCTAGAAATAACAAGACCTTATAAAGACTTATATTCATTTGATTCAAGTAGAGTCAAGTGTCTAGGCTTAATCAAAGATCTTTGTTTCAGTTTGACCCAAGTACCTACAAAACACCTGATCATGGACATAGTGGTAGTAGACATCCCTCCCAAGTATGGAATGCTTTTATCCAGATCTTGGGGAGCCAAGCTTCAAGGAAATATTCAACTTGATATGTCCTATGCCACTATTCCTGTATTTAACCAAACTAGAATACTCTATCAGGAATCACACATGAAATATATGATCATCAGCCAAGAAAGGCTAGATAACATCCCGATGTACTCCTTGCATTCAGATCTGAATTCCTTCATTTTACACACTGATGAAGACATTGAGGAACAGTTGGGAGAACTTGAAACAAACTTAGACACACCACATCAGCTGCCCCAAGTTCTCTATGACGAGCTGGGCACTCAAAATTATCATGACCATGAGCAGTTATGTCTTGAGGGAAGAGAGTTCGTTCCTCTTGAAACAGAAATAGAGCAGTAAGCACAAAACATTATATACCATCAAGAAAATTTCTCAAACCATAGACAAACATCAACAGTAATATCAGGAGATTTTTTCAGAATAGAGGCATTAGAAGACTTGCATATTACAAACCTCTTTGGAAATCAGGGGGAGGGAAGCTTAATGTTCTTACCATACCTTAATGATTTACCATCTCATAACTCTACCCCTTCAAATAAAACCTTGACTATAGCCATAACAGCTAAAAATTCAGAAAAAATGTCTGATAAACTTCTTATGAAAGGATATGATGACTGCAGCCCAAATATACCTGAGTTGTTTGAACTAGCTAACATTCTGCCACTCCACCAAAGACTTAGAATTGCTATAATTTGCAAGATTGTTCAAGATACTACTACATGTAGAGAAAATAGGGAGAAGCACTATGACACTGCCATAACTTCAAGAAGCAACTTCGACAAAAGAAAATACAAAAATCTTGACCAAAAAATAATAATCAAAGACAAGACAACTGGACATAGGATCTGTGTTGATTTTAGAAACACAAATATACACCCTTGGGACAGAAATTATATCCTTCCTGCTCAAGACTATGCTATACAAATAATAGGTGCTTCTAATCATGTGTCTTTACAAAATGATGTTTTAGGGTATTGCCAAACAATTCCTTTGCAAAGAAAACAGCTCAAAGAATTTTTCAAGTATGTTGGAAGTAGTTCCATATTCAAACCCACAATTGCAAAACCACCAGACACCAAAAACATGCTCCTAAAATCCATGTTTCGAGTTCTAAATTTATGCATTCTAATGTACCTTGATGATGTCATCATATACTTCAAAAATGACAAATAATATCTGCATTATTTGAAAAAGATGTACAACAAAAGGAGAAGTGGAGATCAAAAGTATAAAGAAGTATAGCGGGAAGATATGGGGTTGTTTAGAGATTCATGCATGAATCCTTATGTTATTCTTGAAAGAGAAATTTTTCCAAACTTTTCTTTTCAAGAGCTGAGTGGACCAATAGCGTCAGGAGATCCTTATGAAGATAAGATGCTCAAGTTTCACCATTTTAAGGATTTCTAGTTCTAGATTTTTCAATCATTTTATATATCATTGTTTGAAGAAATAAAACAAAAAACAGAAAACTAGAAAACAATAGAAAAGTAGAAAAAGAGAGCAGTTTGAAAAACAGAAAGAAAGCCCCATTTTCAAAAAATAGTCATTTTGAAAGCGCGCAAGTCTAAATGCCGCCACTAGTGCTCAAAATGTCTTGTTTAGTTATCTAGCCTAATCATAACTGGACATGTTTTAAATTTATTTGCTGACAAGTTAGTGAGAGAAGAGATAGTCAATATTTTGTAAGCTTGACTTGTCAAAGAAAATAGAGTAGGAAAAGATACTAGTTCCACATGCTCAAAACAGAGCCAAAGAGGAAAACAGGGATGAAAAACAAACTGTGTATCCTAGCCCTGCTTTTTCTAAATTTCATTTTATGCAAAATAATATTTGTGTGCAGCTTGTCTTTCATGCCACAAGTACATGACAAATCAGACTGTCTAATCCTGATTTGGTAATTTTTCAATTTCATGTTTTAGATTAGAGAATAAAATCCTATCAAACAGCTTAACCTTGACAGTCGATCTAGAATAGGTAGAGAAACAAAGGAGTTCATCAGTTTAGTCTGAACTCCCGACAGATATAAGTGTAGAATTAGATAATGTCATTTTTCAAAAATATTATGTCAAAGGGTCGCTAGTCCAAATGCACCTGAAAGAAGAAAAAATGTTAGGAAATGTAGCAGGGTAGGTAGAAATGTCTCTGATGCTAATCATGCTGTCAATTTTCAGAAATAGCATCAAGGAAGAAAGAAATTTGTGCCAATGGATAAAGGCATTGGTCTTGAAAGGCCAGAGATCTAAAATTCTGGACACCTCTTGAAAAGGAGCTGCCCTCCCCAAATGGAGCCACTGTTATTCATCAGTATTTTTCACCTGTTGATGATAACTAGTTTTTAAAAGCCAAGTTTTCTAGAAGCTGATCTCAAATTTGTCAAATCTGTCATCTAGAAAACACCCCTCAAAATTTTTTATCCTCTTACCTTTTTTTAGTCAGCCTATGATGAGAAAAAACCTAATTGTCAAGTCCTATCTAGTTTCAGTCATATAATCCTGTCCATGAGCTATCATAAGCTAGAGTCATCTACTATCATTTACCATCATCCCCAGGTCATTCATTAACCAAATATCGATAAATAGTTAGCCACCCTACCTCTAGTCATATGTCATCTTAAGATCTAGTCATACCAAAGAGAATACTCAAAATCTGTCAAAGATCTCCCCTAAGTTAGGTAGTGGCGCTTTAGGGAATCCCTTCCTTGGCGAAAACATCCTGAGCCAAAATATTTTGCTAAATACAAGCCAACCCTGAATTGGAACTTAATCTGAAAAGCTTGATACAACCATAGGTCGCGCCACTAAAAGGTCTTCATGTCTCAGCAGTACATGTTTCAAAATCCAAACTGATATTATGTTGATCTATATTGTTTTAGTGTCTTTTTCAAAAGCAGAGATGTTGATGCAGGAGCATCAAGGGCATTTTTTTATTTGTAAATATGTTAGAAAAGGGGGTGTGACAATTTTTAATATTTTATTAATTAATTTGTTATTTTAAATAAAATAGGAGAAAGTGATGATTATGTAAATATTCTTTTATTAAAAGGATATGAGAGAATTTGGTTAGTTAAGGATATAAAGGGATAAGATTCTAGATAAGAGGATTTGTTGAGATATTTTAGTGGTATTGAGATATTAAGGGGATTGAGCATTAAATTAAATAATTTTTAAAATTGTATAAATTCATCAAGCCTCAAAGGCATGAGGGAGAGATTGTGAGTGAGTGTGAGAAGTGAGCAAGGGTTCTCCTTGGAAGCCTTCGGGCAGTTTGTAAAGGGCCATGAACGTTGAATATTTGGCCAAGAAGAAAAGTTTGTAAGTATGTTCATTTTTATGAAAGTGTGATTTTGAGTTATGCGCCTTAACTTGGTCAATTCATGTATGGATCAATTACTGTGTTAGAGTGAATTTGCTGGTATTTGCTGGTTAATTAGTACCTTAATTCCTGTGGAATAAGAATGCACATAATTCAATAAATCTGAGTGAGATCGATCATATAGAGAGGATTATTTATAAAGGTTGATTGTTTCATAAGGAAGATGGAATTTGAACTTTCGATTCTGATATTAATCCGGCATACAGCTCTGCACATAGATTATTAATATCGGCATGGCAATGGTTAAATTATATTTCTGTCTGAATGAATGGTTATTTTACATCAATCTGTAGTTTGATTGTCTGCAAGAGAGAGTGCCCAGTAAACATAAAGTCATGAGTTTATAAGAAATCAAGGAGGGTTTGATTTAAAGAGCTATGTTTTCAATAGACAGTTAAATGCGTTGACCCTGTTATGGTAGATGCAGTGATCCGATTGCAGAAATAGTCATTGTGCAAATGCGTGAAGCAACAAGATATAATTTTATGCATAACTGAATCTAATATGTTTGGGTTTAAATAATCCTTGTGAGGTTGCTCTACACATGAATTGAGAGAATTTAGATGCGCTGTCAATGTGAAATTGATATCAGGAAAGACTATTTGCAGGAGCGGGCGTAGTGAATTAAGAGACAACGTTTACAGGAGAAAATTCAACGTGGAAACAACAGAAGTTGTGAATCAGTTTATTGGTGGAATCGATTGGCGAATTGAGAGCTGGAAGGCGCAGCACAATTGAGAGCAGATTTAATATTGTGATCAGAATGTGTTATGAATTCTGGGTTCAATTGATTTTAATTGCAGAACGATGTTTTGAATAAGAGTCAATTTCTATGTACTAACGTAATGCAGGTAAAGGGCGCAGGGTCAAATTTATGACTGTTCGTGTGAGATTTCATATCATGGTATTATTATGAGTTCGTGGGCGCAAAAAAAGCCACGGTTTTGTAGTAACGTGGAGCTGGAGCATACACTGGTTAGTTTCTGCGTTAAGTTGAATCACACGCAAAGCAGAACTGTGCGTGAATTCGATCCATATGTTATCCATAAAGAACAGAAGCTGTGGGTTATCTGAAGATTGTGTTAGTAAGGTTTTATCAATGTTGAATGGTGTTAAACCCAGCGTGAAGTAGTGGCCAATTTGTCATAAGCTGCGTGCTTGAAGGTAAATATTGTGCAAAGTCTGTGACCGATATTGTTTACATTATACGCTGAGTAGAAAAGTCGATTTGAATATTGAACACTGATCTATTGTGTGATGTTTAATACAATTAATTCTGTGGAAATCGAGTGAAGTTTGTCATCGATGTTTGCTGTGCTGGCAATGGAAAACCCGATATATATATGTATTTGCTGGATCGGCCGACATGAACATTTGGGTGTTGTCGGTGATGATCAGTTATATGTAATGCTGAAACTATGAGTGATGCCATCGATACCTCATGATGCAACTATTGCCATCAACATTTCAATCATGATTGTGTTTCTATTATGCGCTGCATAATTTTTTAATCAAATTTAAATTGATTCACATGCTGTTTGGATACATTGTGGGCATGGCTATATTGAGTTATATGAATGGGAGTTCAAAGTGTTTGGTGGGTGTTTGTTCTTGAACAGATTTGAGCTTTAATTATTTAAGCTATTAATACGTTAGTTGTATACATCCAATCAGTCAAGACAGTGATTCTGGGATTAGAAAAGGGGAAAATTTTGTTAAGAGTAGGAAAGTTCTAATTTTCCTACATCATTTTTGGTATCAGAGCTTGGCTCTGTTGAGATTGAAGAATGTTTGTTTTCTGAATGAAGACAGAAGGTTTTGTTGAAGAACTGAAATGTATTTTTGAATATATGATGAATGATTGAAAGGAAAATCAAATTTCTAAATCTGATATGCAAACTACACAAGTGAACAGGATTACAGGGAGGAAAAGATCATGCAAGATCTTAAGAGGTGAGATGATTTTTCTGATTTGAAATTTGTAAATGCAGTTTATGGTTGTAGAGAAGATGATGGAAGTGAACCTGGCATTCAGCTAAAGGCTAGATAAGGAGGACAACTGTAGTGTCCTGAAGAAGAAGGTGAGTTGAAGAGATATCCTGGAGAGAGCAGAGAGAGTGCTCAAGGGTTCCAGAGGCAGTGAACCAGTACTTACCAAAAGACTGAGTGAGGAGAGCTTGGTGAGGTAAGTGGTGGCAAGACAAGAGAGCTTGTTGCTGAGGGTAGTGCAACTCATGGAGAAGATGATCATGGAGGATCAGAGAAGAGGTTTAGAGGAATACCATAGCGGTAGGATGACTGATGAGGTCAGAGAAAGAGAGATTGCAGTAATGAAGGTACAGTTACAGGTACTAGAAGAATGGCTGCAAGCGCAGGAAGATCAGAATAGAGGATGGATCTTTCCACTGAAGGGAAAGAGAGTGATTTGGCGACAATTGCAGATGAATTTGAGGCAAAGTGTGATTGCCTTATTGAAGAAAGAACTTAGAGTTCTTGAGCCAGAGATGGAATTTGAAGATTCCACATGCAGATCTGTTCAAAGGGAAGTGTTGGAGGAAGCAGTCAAGACTGAAAATTCTTGTGGTTTTAAAACTGACGAGTTGTGTATGTCTGCAGGTACAGTACAGGGAGATGAGCAAGCTTTAGAGTTTGTTCAGGAGAGATAATTGAATCTGAAGGTTGTTCAGATCGATGTTGAGATAGCAAGATCTCAGGAGGAAACGAAGACAGAGAAGTCTAATCGGAATATTGGTGCAGAGAGAGAAGGACCATCTGATGATGAGTCAAGAGCTGGTGAAGGTATGGAAAATTGTTTGAAGTTTCCAAGTTCTACTCCTAATGAAATTGTTGAATTGTATAGGAAACTAGATCTTTAGAGAAGAGAATTGGAAAGGCAGAGGACTTATGTGCAGGATAATATGCTGAGGAAGCAAGGCAAAGAAGTTTTCATGAATGACAGTCTTGGAGCAGAGGATGGTAAGAAGGCGAGACTAGTTGATTGTCTCATGGTGAATGCAAATCAGCATACTGATGTGCTAACAGAAAAGTTGGAAAGGAACTCGGAGCAACATACTGGAGTGTTGCCAGAGAAAGCTGAGAAGAAAGCCAGTGAAGATTTTCTGAGTCCTGAAGAAGACTTGGAGCTGCAGAGAGAAAACTTGGTGACTGAATCGACAAGTGAGTGTTATGATTTTGATGCTGACAATTTGATTGTGTTTACAGGTGATGTAGAAGACAGTCCATCATTTGGGATTGTCTTGGAAGAAGAAGAACTGTTGCAGGTAGAGGATGAGACAGTCATGTCTCATAAGTAGAGGCTTGTTACCGTGGGTAACAAGAAAGAGTTGGCTTGTTTGTATAGCCAAGAAAATACTGGTGGACAAAATTTTGGAGCTGCTACAATGATAGAGGATGAGGCTACAGTGTTGAAAGAACTTGATTTGATTGCCAGAATCAATCAAGATGATGCTGGACAATTTATGAAGATTGTCGAAGAGAAAGATGGAGATTATGCTGGAGTTAATTTGCAGCATGTTGATGAAATGCTGAAATGTTTGCTGGGGACATTTGAGCCAGAGAAAGAAGTTGCAGATGAAATTGCAGGTGATGGGCAAAGAAATGTTGCATAGTGACAGGAAGTTTGGGAGGTAGCAACATCCATAGTGACAGCTAAAGTAACATGTTTTATTGAAGATGCTGGAAACAATCAGCGGACAGAGGATATACTGGACAGAGAAATTAAGTTGATAAGGAGGTTAATGATAAAAACATCCCAGAGAAAGACAGCAGCAAGAAAGAAAAGGAAAGACAACAAGAGGTAGACAGTAGTAGATCTTGAAGGCAAAGCAAGTGGAGCATTACAACACGAAATATGGAAACCTGGAGGACAACAGCAGTAAAGCAATTGACAAGAAAAGAAAGATTACAAAATAAAATTTGGGATCCAGGAGGAAATAATTATCCAGACTTATGACCAGGTGGTCATGAATTTTCTTACATGGGGAGTCTGATGCAGGAGCATCAAGGGCATTTTTTTATTTGTAAATATGTTAGAAAAGGGGGTGTGACAATTTTTAATATTTTATTAATAAATTTGTTATTTTTAATAAAGTAGGAGATAATTATGAAAAGTGAGGATTATGTAAATATTCTTTTAATAAATAAACGGATATGAGAGAATTTGGTTAGTTAAGGATATAAAAGGGATAAGATTCTAGATAAAGGATTTGTTGAGATATTTTAGTGGTATTAGGATATTAAGGGGATTGAGCATTAATTAGATCATTTTTAAAATTGTAAAAATAGGAGGGGGTTTTGAGAGAAAAACACATTGAGATTGTTAGTGAGTGTGAGAAGTGAGCAAGGGTTCTCCTTGGAAGCCTTCGGGTAGTTTGTAGAGGGCCATGAGCGTTGGTAAGGGCCATGAGCGTTGAATATTTGGCCAAGAAGAAAATTTTGTAGGTATGGTCATTTTATGAAGATGAGTTTTTAGGTTATGCGCCTTAACTTGGTCAATTCATGTATGGATCAGATGCTGTGTTAGGTACTTGTGTTGGTATTTCGCTGGTTAATTAGTACAACAATTCACTGTGGAATAAGAATGCGCATAATTCAATAAATCGAGTGAGATCGATCATATAAGAGAGGATTATATGTAAGTTGATTGTTTTATAAGAAGATAGATTTGTTTCGATTCGGATATTAATCCGGCATACAGCTCTGCACATAGATTATTAATATCGGCATGGCAATGGTTAAATTATATTTCTGTCTGAATGAATGGTTATTTTACATCAATCTGTAGTTTGATTGTCTGCAAGAGAGAGCGCCCAGTAAACATAAAGTCATGAGTTTATAAGAAATCAAGGAGGGTTCGATTTAAAGAGCTGTGTTTTCAATAGACAGTTAAATGTGTTGACCCTGTTATGGTAGATGCAGTGATCCGATTGCAGAAATAGTCATTGTGCAAATGCGTGAAGCAACAAGATATAATTTTATGCATAACTGAATCTAATATGTTTGGGTTTAAATAATCCTTGTGAGGTTGCTCTGCACATGAATTGAGAGAATTTAGATGCGCTGTCAATGTGAAATCGATATCAGGAAAGACTGTTTGCAGGAGCGGGCGTAGTGAATTAAGAGACAGTGTTTACAGGAGAAAATTCAACGCGGAAACAACAGAAGTTGTGAATCAGTTTATTGGTGGAATCGATTGGCGAATTGAGAGCTGGAAGGCGCAGCAAAATTGAGAGCAGATTTAATATTGTGATCAGAATGTGTTATGAATTCTGGGTTCGATTGATTTTAATTGCAGAACGATGTTTTGAATAAGAGTCGATTTCTATGTACTAACGTAATGCAGGTAAAGGGCGTAGGGTCAAATTTATGACTGTTCGTGTGAGATTTCATATCGTGGTATTATTATGAGTTCGTGGGCACAAAAAAAGCCACAGTTTTATAGTAACGTGGAGCTGGAGCATACACTGGTTAGTTTCTGCGTTAAGTTGAATCACACGCAAAGCAGAACTGTGCGTGAATTCGATCCATATGTTATCCATAAAGAACAGAATCCGTGGGTTATCTGAAGATTGTGTTAGTAAGTTTGTATCAATGTTGAATGGCGTTAAACCCAGCGTGAAGCAGTGGCCAATTTGTCAGAAGCTGCGTGCTTGAAGGTAAATCTTGTGCAAAGTCTGTGACCGATATTGTTTACATTATACGTTGAGTAGAAAAGTCGATTTGAATATTGAACACCGATCTATTGTGTGATGGTTAATACGATTAATTCTGTGGAAATCGAGTGAAGTTTGTCATCGATGTTTGCTATGTTGGAAATGGAAAACCCGATATATATATATGTATTTGCTGGATCGGTCGACATGAACATTTGGGTGTTGTCGGTGATGATTAGTTATATGTAATGCTGAAACTATGAGTGATGCCATCGATACCTCATGATGTAACTATTGCCATCAACATTTCAATCATGATTGTGTTTCTATTATGCGCTGCATAATTTTTTAATCGAATTTAAATTGATTCACAAGCTGTTTGGATACATTGTGGGCATGGCTATATTGAGTTATATGAATGGGAGTTCAAAGTGTTTGGTGGGCGTTTTTTCTTGAACATATTTGAGCTTTAATTATTTAAGCTATTAATACGTTAGTTGTATACATCCAATTAGTCAAGACAGTGATTCTGGGATTAGAAAAGAGGAAAATTTTGTTAAGAGTAGGAAAGTTCTAATTTTCCTACATCAGATGTACAAGTATTCCAGAAGACATTTTCAAGCTAAAACATGAGAAGACAACTGCTTCTCATGTTTTCTTAAGGCTGGGATAAGAATGCTAGTTAGAGAGAAAATTCAATAAACCTCCGCAAACACAGTCAAGAAAGGTTAGTAAGTAATGAATAGCAAGCAATTATTCTACAAATACAAGTCATGTGGCTCCTGGTTTCAAAATATTCACAAGGGTATTCTAACAACAGGATACATATTTCAGAACATGCCTCGCATAGCATATTGTAAAATTTTCACTTTATTACTTATTGTGACATACCAAGCAGAGATATGTATTACAAGGAAAGATGACACAGTTTGAGAAAGGGATGAAATGTTATGCCTGTGTTAACCTCCTCCAAACATGAGCAGATGGTTGGGTGACTGTGTTAACCTCCTCCAAAAATGAGCAGATGGTTAGGTCACTTGATGTAAACCTCCTCCAGTATAAAGAGAAGATGGTTTGAAAATATTATGTTAACATTATTCATTGAAAAGCAGATGGCTAGGAACATGATAAGGACCTCCTTCATTTAAAATGCAGAGGGTTAGGAACAGAGGTATAGCCTCATTCAAAGAGCACAAGACTAACAATGTTTCAAAAGGCCTAAAAAACTTGTTTACATCACTTCCTCCAAAGGATGAAACCACTGATACAGCAGTAGTGTTTCAAGTAGTGTTTAAAAGAGTTCACTATTTAAAGGACAGAATTGAAATTCAGAGGGAAGTAATTGAAGATTTATGATTTGAGGTCTGGTGTTAAACATAGGCCAAGCAGTGATATTATGGTATTCAAAAAACATTGTTTTTCTTCTATCCATAAAGGTATCCTTCAAAGGGTAATCTTAGGATAGAATGCCCAAAACTTAGAACAACCTCATCAAAATGACAAGAAGGTAGACTAGCCTTGTTTCTTAAAAAGACCTGTGCAAATGAATACATAGAGATAGTATGGATGAGGAAAGCTGTGACACAATGATTCAAGTTCAAGACAACATTCAAAGCAACAAGACATACCACAGTCTAGACAAGACCTTTTTATGTACATAAGAAACAAACTCTGTTGTTTATATATGATTACATTAAGGGTCTTTAAAAGCCTTTCTCCTTGATAAACAGATATAAGTCACGCCTTGGTGAGTGAAACTAAGGGTTTACCTACATTCAACAAGAAAATGTCAATATAAGATGCCTAACAGTTCAACAATCTTGGATATGGTTCTTGAGCAATGATCCTTTTGAAAGACAGAATGGACAAGCAGTAACAGGGTTATTTCCTTAATAAAAAGGCAGTGAGAAAAATCTTGTTTTTAAGGAGACCTTTTTACGTCAAGAAAGTCATGTATAGGAGCGTTTTCAAAAGGAAGTCGACCACAACATTATTTCACCCTTCCAAATTATGCTGCAAAGAAATCTGAGCTCTTTCGAAATTTCAAAGGCAAAAGAGACCGTTTAAAAGCCCATTTGCAAATTTCAAAAGCCAAAGCGAGCGTCCATTAGCTGCTCATTGGAGAAACAAAGTAATTTCAGGCATTTTTCAAGTTTTACAGAGCTCAAAGCCTGCGCGGCGCACCTATAGGTGTGCGCGGTGCACCTGTGAGTGCCCGAACATAGCATTTGAAGTACTATGCGGCACGCGGCATGCCTGTGTCCGCGTTCATTACCGCCCAAAGCCGACCCGACTACCTCCTTATGTGCGGTGCCTTCTGTTTCAAATGTGCCGCTCCTCCATTTGCTTCCAAAAACACTCTTAAAAGGCTGCTCCAATGATAAAACAAGACCCGTAGGCATTGTTCAAGGTATTTTCCTTGCTTCTTGGTAATTTTTGAAGTTTAAAGGGGGTATTGTTGCTATGTTTTCCATGGAAGAAATAGTGGTAAAGGAGATCGGGCCTTTCATCAAAATCAAATAATGTTTATTACTGTGGGTATCAAACATTAACAAAGAGATAGGGGAAAGTGTTTTATCAGTTCTAAAAGAGCCCTAATCACCTTTAGAAGAAAAACAGTTATGACAAAGAGCAGTGTTTGAAGGGAAAGGGGTTTGTGCCCAAACACAGGGAGTTTCCACTTCAAACAAAAACCACCAACATATCTTGTTTAAACCTTTTTCTCAAAAACAGTGATTAAGAGAGATAGGCTATTTGTCAATTTGAAAAGGGTCTCTTTGGTCATGGCTAGTGAATGATAAAATAGTAAAAAAAAAGAGGAGGTTTGTTAGGCCAATTTAAAAGCTCTTGTTGTGCTATTAAAATAGCCAAGACTGCCCACAGTTGCTGTAAAGGAGCAGAGTTTTTTAAAGAGGTCTTCAAATCAATATTTGAGAAGTATCTTAACAGTATTTTGCAAAGGCTTTGTTTGTTAAAACTCAAAGGGAAATAATGGTTAGAAGATGAAGGCTTGGTCATTTTAAGAGGTCCTTTCTGTGTTATGAGATAGTAAACTTTTTGCAGCCCCCAGAGTTCAAAAAGCAGAGTCTGTTTTGAAAGGTTTTCAAGTCAGTTGAAAGGTGTCTTGTTTACTTCGCGAAGGGGCAGTAAATAGCAAAGGGGAAGTGCTTGAAGAGAGGATTTTTGTGCCAAAAGAAAATAAACCCTTGTTTAAAGAACCAAAAACACATGTTTTTCAAGATCTTTGCCCAAACACAGTGATAAATTGATTTTGGTTATCATTTGACAAATACTTGTTTGTTGGCATCAAAGAAGCATAGTGACTTGCAAAGAGGACAAGGTGTGGTGTTGGGAGACTATTTCAGAAACCATTTGAATCAGCCATTGTCTTGGTCAACCAGCAAAGAGTATCCGAAGCAAAATTCTTCCCAGACAAGATAGCAGAAGTGGCCCTGACAAGAGGTATGAACCTTTTTCAACTGAACAAGTAAATGCCCATCCTTCAGTTCTGTTTAACTTTCATGAAGTTGGATGTTTAGAGTTTTGTGAAAGGTTCAGGAGGTTAAAAGCTACCTTCTCTTAACACATCTATGTGCTTTAAGACTGCAAGGGAAACATTTTCAGCTGGCAGGCTTAGATTTCAAGTTTTCTCCTAAATCCATTTCCAGAGCTACCAAAATCCCATATGTCAGAGAAAAATGGTTTAAACAGAGCTACCTAGACTCAGATCAATACAAACCCTTTTTGAAGCTAGAGCATCGGGATGCATGCCCATCCATCTTTCCTTTTTTATATCTACTGACCAACTATGCTCCCCTCATGAAGATAATCATGAAATATTTCACATGCGAGGGAAGGTTTTCCCAGGTCTATGCTTACCATGTCCGGTTGCTCATGCACTTCAAAAGAGCCCAATTGTTAAACCTCCCCTTTTTCCTCCATATAAGTATCAAAAAAATGGCTTCCACTATTCAAAAGAGACCTCCATCTAAGCAGCCAGCTTGTCCTTTCTATCATTCCCTTATCAAGATTGTCATTCTTCATCAAATTGATTGTCACTGGGCACTATAAGAAGATTAATCAATTCGCCCGGCGGAAATTGAAAGCCACACATGAAAAGCTCAAAGAGGTTCAAAAGAGGTGCCCAGCACCAAAAATGAAGAAAGACATATCAAGGCTCCAAATTTTGGCCTCCGCTTCTCAGCATGCTTCTAAAAACCCTTGAGGGTCATGCTCACCAAAATTGGGCAAAATTTGACAAGTTTTGGTTTTTAGACATTTTTGGGCTTTTTGCTAAAAATCATGGGCATCACCATTTCTGTTTGAGACATCCTCAAAGGATGAAAATGGTATCATTGGATGCCATAATTTTGAGGGCATCTACTCAGCAATTTTTAGATCAATTGAATATGATTTGGTCCCCCAAAATGGCGTTAAACAGTCACTTTTTCAGCACTCTGCCCCGCATATCAGCAAAGTCTATTTTATGGGTTTTTCCACACAGGTCAGTTTTTGATAGGCTTCTATTGATCAGTTTGGAAAAAAAAAAGAATTTTCAAAACCTAGACATCCAGAGATTTCCAACGAGCCATCACGTGCCTCGTTTCGACATCGGGAAGACCTCCAAAAGTTTCCCACAAGACAGGGGACTTTCTGCTGATATATTTCTTAAGTATTTTTGTGAAAAATGCACTTTTCTGAAGTGGCTTTTCCTAATGTGCGTTTAGCCTTTTTTGGCCATGGTTAGTTAGGAAAAGTCAATATAATTTCCGTTTTTAGCATTTTTAAGATATTTTTATAGATATTTTGTGCCTTGAGCTTTGCAAAGCCTCAAGGACAAAATCAGATATTTTTAATGGGCCAATGAGCTTGCTAGTTGCACTAGGAGGTTTTCTCTCATCTTGGCTTATATATTCCAAGACACTTCATTGTAAACAAGGTTGAACTTGATAAATAGAGCAATATATGGTTATACAAGCTTGGAAGAAATACTTGTCTCATGCATTGGATAGTTTCTTGAATGTTTTGGATGATGAAAGAGAACTGCTATTGGATTCCTTGACTTGGTAAACTGGTATAGTGTCCCTCTCTGTTATGCTTCTTAGTTTTCATTACATATTTCATGTGCTTGCTTGCTATAAGATAGTAGAGAATAGATTTGAGACATGCCCTTGGAGGCACCTCAGATTTTCTGTTTCTTTATAGCTTCTATGTTTTCTTCCTTCTTAGTCATATCAAAGAATCCTTGATTGCTCTTTGATAACTGAAGAAATTTTTTTCTTGTTTCATTTATGGTTTTATGCATGCTAAGTATGATTCATGGTATGACCTTCTTACTCATGGCTAGTCATATCTACACCTCTGAAACCTTTCTTTGATTGTTTGATTGTCTTAGTTTGAACCAAGGAGGTCTTGTACTGATCTTGCCCTTTGACTAAAACTCTGCAATCTTACTTCAAAGTGCCCGATAGCTTGAAACACTATGTCTATGAATTTCTTCATAGTGCTTTGAGTTATTTGTTTGTCTTAATTGTCTTTCCCAAAAGTTTGATAGCAATTTCCTAAAGTTAGAGAGTCATATATCTCTATGTGTTGCTTGAATGTTTATGTCTATGTATTTATTAGTTTATAGTTACATTTATCATGATTAATGGTTAGCCCTACCATGTTTATGTTAGCTATTGAACTATTTATGTTTGAAAGCCTTTGTTCTTCACAAACTTAGTGTCCATCCCACTTCATTTTACCCTAAGATCCATTTTACCTTGATCAAATCGGCCCTTCTACATACCTTGTATCACCATCTGAATCTTTCTTGACCTTTTCGACCCCATAGCTCAGTTGATCTGACAATCTTTTTATCTATCTTAGTCTTTGATCAGTTCCTCCCTCACAAACCTAAAAGCAAAAACAAAAGCCTACTTCATAACTAGCCTAAAATTAGAAACATAATAAGCAAACAAATAGATATCCCTTATGCAAACAGAGAGAGCCCTCTCTGAGACCAGGAAGGCTAGGTCCTTGGGCTCCAAAGATTGGTTTGATGTTACCCTGTCACTTGGCTTGCCAATCAGCCAAATCATGGGACCCTAACAGTATGCTTACCTTTTTCTTCACGTGCTTTATCCCATTTCAGAACAAGATCGCCAATTGACAAATTTTTTGAACCGGTGGAACTTTAATCAAAACAAGATTTTACAAGCTGTTGATGTTTTTCATGAATATCTTTTCCTTTTTCTCTATGTTCTTCTAATTCAAGGATTTGATTAAATCTCAACTGAATGGATGAGGAAGGATTTTCTTCAATGAATTGTACTAGGGATAATGATGGAAGAGCTAGATTTGATGGTATCACAACTTCTTTACCATAAACTAAATTGAAAGGTGAAGTTCCTATAGATGCTTTAAGAGTAATATGATCAGCCCATAATGCAAAGATTAAAGACTTGTGCCAATTCTTTTGATTTTGATCAATGGTCCTTTTAATAATTTTGATGAGATTTTTGTTAGTGGATTCAGATAAACCATTACTTTGTGGATAATAATTTGCTGAATATTTTAATTTAAAACCTTTTTTAATTGAAAATTCCATTTTACTATTACCAAACAAATAAGACGCATTGTCAAAGACCAGAGCGTTAGGTACACCAAACCTGGTAATGATGAATTGATCGATGAAATCAATAATTGCGTCAGAGTTGGCTACCTTTAGAGGAATTGCTTCTACCCACTTTGTGAAGTAATCTGTTGCTGTGAGGATGTACTTGTGTTGTTTGGAAGAATGAGGTACTGTCTCACCAATAATATCAAGCCCCCATTGCTCAAATGGTTGTTCAATGTTTACTGGCTGCAAAGGAAACCCTGGCTTCCTTTGTCTTCCACTGGCAGTTTTGCAAATTTTGAATTTTCTCACATAATCATGTGTATCTTTGAAAAGGGTAGGCCAATAATATCCAGCATAGATAATTTTGTGGGCTGTGGTATCACCTCCAAAATGACCTCCTGCTGGTCCATCGTGTAATTCCTACAATACCTTTTTTGCTTCAGTCTTTTCAAGACATCTTAATAGGATTAAATCATAATTCTTTTCGAATAACAAATCATCAATGATTTCATATTTAGTAGCCTTCAATCTTAAAGCACGTTTATTCTTATAGCTGAGGTTAGAAGGAGCATACCCATTTTTCAAGTAAAATATCAGATCAGCATACTGAGATTCAGAATCTGTAACACTTATCTGACTTACTTGAACAACATTTTCTGGATCTTGATTTTCTGGTATGTTATGAGCTCCTGCTAATAATCTACAAAAACCTTGTCCTCTAACAATCTTTGCTAGTTTAATATCGATATCATATTCTTGCAAAGCGTCACCTAATTAGCCCTTTTTTCTCCTACTTCTCTTTGAATTAGTAATTGTCTTACTGCAAAGAATGGGACAATAACCTTTGTGTGTGTTTTTAAGAGAAAAGGCCTAAAATGTTTGATTGACTTAAATACAACGAAGGCTTGTTTTTCAACATCAGAATAATTGAGCTCATCTCCTTGTAGATTCAAGCTGAAGAATGAAATTTGTGCTTCAATTTGTTGATCATTGAGCTGTGTTAAGACAGTAGCATAAGATTTTTCGGTTGCCAAAGTATACAAAATAAAATCTTTGGAAAAATTGGGAGTATTCAATGCAGGTGCATCAATGATTGCCTTCTTGATTGCGTCAAAGGCTTCTTTTTCTTTATATCCCCATTTGAATACTGAATTTTTCCTAATCATATTCTGCATAGGTAAAACAATTTGAGAAAAATATGGAATGAATATTTTTACAAAATTAATCTGACCTAAAAATGATTGCATGGACTTTTTATTATGAGGTAAAGAAATATAAGAAATTTCTTTAACTCTGTCACGATCGATATATATACCATCTCTTGACACAACAAACCCTAAGAGTTTTCTTTGATCAAGAGCAAAGAAGGATTTCTTTGGGTTTAAGGAGATACCAAATCTTCTACATTTTTCAAATATTTGTTTCAGATCGTGTAGATGATTGGATCTCTTCTTTGAATAAGTTGTTATGTCATCAAGATAAATAACGACTGATCTATTAATCAAACCCTTAAATGATATGTCCATGGCTCTCTGGAAAGTAGCTCCTGCATTTACTAAACCAAAAGGCATTTTCTGATAAGCATAGGTTCCCCATTTGGTTTTGAAAGTGGTTTTCAACCTATCATCTGGATGTACTAGAATTTGATTATACACTGAAAATCCATCAAGGAAGGACATGAGTTCAGATTCAGCTACCTTTTGGAGAATTTTCTCCATGGTTGGCAATGGGAAATTGTCTTTTTGACATGCCTTGTTTAAATTCCTGAAATCAATATAGATTCTAATATCGCCATTTTTCTTCCTGATAGGTACCATGTTGGAAACCCAATTGGAGTGCCTTATAGGAAAAATGATTTTGGCTTTCAAAAGTTTGTTGAGTTATGTTTTGATTTGATCCTCAAGATTTGGATGAATCTTTCTTAACTTTTGTTGAATAGGCTTAACATCAGATAGCATTGGAATTTTGTGTTGAATTATAGAAGTATCATAAGTCTTTAAATCCTCTTAACTCCAAGCGAAGACATTTTTATATTTACTCAGAAGTTTAATAAAAGCATATCTTTCTTCTGGAGTTAAATTGAGTCCTAGATTAACATTCTGAGGTTTAGAATCAGAGCCAAGATTAACTAATTCAAACTTCAAAGTTGAACTTTGATGTTTAGGATTAGTAACTTTCTTGAATCTGTCTTTAATATCATAGAGATCCTCAAGTTTAACAACATATTTAGGAATCGGATTTTCATTATTTCTTGAAGTAATTTGCAGATCATGATCATCTTCATAAATAATTTGTTCATCATATGATTTATCAGAAGTTAAGAAATTCAAAATATCTTGATCATGGTATAATACTTGATCATGGTATAATACTCTCCAGTTAGTAATATTGTCTGGGATGGATGGGCAAAAAATAAACTCTACTGAAAATCTATCAGGACTACAATCTTCAGCAGCAATGAGTTTGGACGCAACATTAGCTAACAAGTCTGCTGATGTGTTTTGATTTCTGGGAATAGAAGAGATATTAAATGCTAGAAATTGAGTGGTAAGGTCATGTACTAGGGTTTGATAATGTTTGAGATGTCCTGAAAGACAATGGATGGTATTCCTTACTTGTCTTATGACAATTTCAGAATCTCCATACACTTTCAAGTATTTTACATTTAACCCTATGGCCTTATAAAGCCCTTGAATCAAGGCTTCATATTTAGCAGTATTATTAGTGCACTCAAATTCTAATCTACATGATAACATGGTTTTCTCTCCTTCTAGATCAATTAGGATGCATCCTGCTCCTGCTCCATCACTAGATTTTGATCCATCAAAATATAATAACCAAAATAAAGTTCTATCTATAGGCTTATCTACAAATGAATCAAAAATATTAACAATTCTAGAAGAATCAAATTGCAAAAAAATTTCAATTTGAGAAACAAAAGTATTTACAGAAAATGGTGATTTTGGTGCAGTAAAATTTCCAAGAAATGACTCAGCAAAATAACCTCCAAGAATATTATTTTTGAAAGCTACAAGTTCGTTTGATGGTTCAAATTCAGTTACAGTGTGCGTCATATGTTTTTCTCGCTTGATTTTGATTTGATTTGGTTTCCCTTTGTAGAGAAGCCACATATGTGAAAAATCGGTTGAGATATAGCCATTAAGTTTCAAAGACTAGTCTCTGCTTAAGACTAACCCATGGAATTCCAGAATATCTGCAAATAGAATATCAATTCTTTGGACAATCCTAGGATCAGAAGCTAGTATGATGGGAACTGAATTTATTTCTCCGACAACTTGAAATTTAGAGTGCTCCAATTGTACAATATGAACAACAAACTTCTGTGGTTCAATATTCAATTTAGCACAGTCTGAAGAAGGCATTATATTAGAGGATGCTCCAGAATCGATTAAACAATTATGCAAATTCTTATTGTAGATTTCATAAGTCAACAGAAATGGAGGTGACTGAGAATTTGATCTTTCTCCAATAAGAATAGTGTCTGTTGCATCTACTTTTTCAGGTGGTTAACCAGTCCCTTTAGCTGCTTTAGCTACTACACCACTTGGTAGAGGAGCAATAGGTGTAGCATTTAACTCTTTTAATAGCATCTTTTGTTGATGTTTAAGTTTGCTGAGTTGATGTAATGAGATGTTTGCTTTAGTCTTTTTCATTTCCTCAACAATATTATAATCCATCATATCTGATGCCACGAGAGTCTTGTATGATGATGTGGGAGGATTAAGAGATGATGCCTGATTCTGAGTGGGTAAGGGAGAAGCTCTTTTTGCAGGGGTTTTGTCTTTAGTAATTGGAGTTGTATTTTTCTTCTTTGGAACAGTTTGAACAGGTTCCGAAGTAGACTTGCTCATTGTACTCACAGGCATAGCTTCTTTTTCCATTTCACTATCTGAATTAGGGAAAATGAAATCCCACATTCCCTTTAGTTCAGCTATTTCTTCCCTTTCATCTTCTTCATATGACATAAGAGGAGTTTCTTCTTCTTCTTCATCTTCTGATTCTGCATTGGATATTGCATTGGGAGGTTTTGATTTAGCTTGATTTCTCCTGAAATTTCTAAATGGTCTCTTTGTAGAAGTCTCTGCTACTTGCTTTTTGATCTCAACCATCTCATTAGACATGGTTATAAGGACTTTCTGTAAACCTTCCATGTCATATGGATCTCTTGGTGTCTTTTTCTTGGAATCATCTTTAAAAGTGAATTTATTTGATTTTCTTTCCTCAATAGCATTTTTCTTATCTAGAGCAATCATTCGTTTTTCAACTGAAATAGCTTCTTTCATATTTTCAGCTAAAGTCGGTTTTGCAGCTCTATCTATGAAAATTGCTATGTTTGAGGGCAGAGCATTAATATACCATTCACTTCTAACCTGTTCACTAGGTTTAGATGTTGTAGGGATCTTATTCAAGAGTTTATTGAATCGAGAGTTAAAATCTTTAATGGGTTCCTTGGGTTGAGTCTTTAAATTGGAGAGATCGTTGATTAGGGTAGAATTTGATCTATCATCTCCATATTTAGTTAAACATTTCTCTTCAAACATATCCCAATTAGTGATAGAATCAGAAGGTAAGGAAAAGTACCAAGATCTTGCTATTCCTTGCAAGGTATAGGGAAATAACTTGACTACAACATCTTCATGCACTACTTGATTTAAATTTATAGCAAGCATAAAGTTATTGATATTTTCTTCCGCTTGCATACCAGTATCTGGAATAAACTTTGGCAGCCATTTTTCAGGATGATCAGGTACATCATGCAAAGGTGCAGCCATATTTACAGCTCCCGGTCTAGTCCATGGTCTTTGTGCCATTGTTGTTATGATGGTAGAAGAACTAGAAGTGATAACTGGTGTATGAGTAGTAACAGTTGAAGTACTGGAAGAGACAAGAGATGTTTGAACAGATGTAGTTTGAGCGGATGT
This sequence comes from Pinus albicaulis, assembly GCA_034641835.2. Classification (NCBI taxonomy): domain Eukaryota; kingdom Viridiplantae; phylum Streptophyta; class Pinopsida; order Pinales; family Pinaceae; genus Pinus; species Pinus albicaulis. The sequence continues at coordinate 35,171,664 of MU968363.1, forward strand.
AGTTTGAGTAGATGATGATAAGACTATTTCACTTTTTTGATTTAGAGCTTGGGAAATAGATGATTGAATATGCAATGAAGAACTAGTACCACTTTCTGTTTCCGATGGAGTTTTTCTTATTTTGACTCTACCAGGTATAGAGAATTATTTTATGGAAATCCCAAGTTTTTCACTCTGTGACCTAGTGAGAGGTCTGGAAGAAACAAACTTCCAGGTGACACTACCTTCAGATAATTCTGATTCTTCTAAAGATAAGGAGAATCCTTGAATTTTATGAACTAAAGCTTCGACTTCAGGGGATTCAGGAGTTGGATTATTTGATTGATCTGAGACTTTGGTAGTGGGTGTTTGAATAATTTTATCAATTTCTTCTCTTGTGATTTGAGATGTGGAAGAAATTGAAGGTGATGAGGGTGATGTGCTCTTAGAATGGCTTTCGGATTTGGATTTCTCTGCCATTCATAGCTTTGGCCCTCCTTCTAGCGCCAAAAATGTTGAAGCCTCAAAAATCGTTGCTTCAAACATTGGGGGATAACCACCCGGTCGGGACCTTAGGACAACTCCTTTTCTGTTTGGTGTGGTGGATCCGACTAGATTTATAGGAACAGATTCCTAGTAATTTAAATGGGTTGGTAATGGAATGATTGAATGAAGGGAAAATGGGACTAAATGACTGAAATAAAACTATTTAAACTAACTTAAAACTGATAAGATAATTTTAAAACTAACCCGGGCATCAAATGTGAATACAACTTTAAATTGTTTCAATTGAACAATAACCATGAAAATGTATTATAGATTAATTGAAATATGCAGTAACAAATAAATATAACTCTGTTTAAGAAATTAAACAGAGTTATAATAAAATATTGCATTCATCATCATATATAGTTTGCATATACTATAAAAGATAAATATTTCTATACACTAAGAAATGATATGTATAAAGAAATATTGTAAAGCAAATGCACATAAACGATAGAAAGTTAAAAGAGAATATCACATAACATAAGAAACAAATATTGAATAGATAGAAATAACATATCCATCTTGATATTTTCCAATGCAATCCAATATCCAAATCCAGCAACTTCAATGTAAAATCAACTCCAAGATACAGAAATGCAATTCTTAAAGGCAATTTCACAGAGAATCACCAGATGTGATCCTTTATAAAAATATAGGAGTCAATGGAGTACAAAAATGTAATCTCCAAGTCAAAATATTACAAATTCAGGACCCCTTTCTAAATTCATGAAAGGGGTTTAAATAGGTACTTAACAAAAAAAAAAAAAACTAAAAATATTCCTACAATATATCTAAATAAAAAATCTAGAACATAAATGCGATTTTGAGGTAAACTGACTCATTGATTAGCTGTTGTGGTTGATGTGCCCAGATGGCAGATTTTGAGCATTTCCTTCACTTCTTCAGGATGACTAAGCTTTGAGTGCAACCGCCCTGTATATGTGGCATTAGAGAATTTAGGAATGATGCAATCGATGGCATTTGAAAGGAATTTTACTGCTGTCTGTTGAATATGCAGCTTGATAAGATAGGTCCACATTGTATCCCATGATATTCCTTGTAGTTGGCCAATTTGCTGATTTTAATTAATTATCTCTTGTTTCCATCTGTGATCAGTTTCTTTTATCCTAGGTAATTGGTTGGGTGTACAATATGCAATTAAATTGATTGCATATAGGTTATCATTCACCAGCTGTGTTATTAGCTCTGGATGTAGCTCTTTCTGATTTGCTCAAACACTATTCCCACTCTGCAAAAATAATTTCTTTATGTCTCTCCATAATCTTGGGAAGATTTTCTTTTCTTCCTGATTCTGAGTCTTGCCATAAAAGAAATTCAGATATCTTTTCATCAGCTTCATCAAATTCAATTTTAAGAGTGACTCCTTCATCTACCAAGGAAGATGTTAATTCACATAGGGATTCTGCTTCAACAACTTTTAGACAAAATTCATTTAATTGTTGAGACAATAACTTGTTTGTCTCCAGGGCTTCATTTTTGAATTGATCCAAACTGGGATAATTCTTAAACTTGTCTAATTTAGATTGAAACATCTTCTCTTGCTCAATCTTTGAAGTCTGCTGATTTTGTAGAAGAGCCTGTAATTTTGCTATTTCTTGATTTAGCTGTTGTTTCTTTTCTAAAGTCTGCTGATCAATCTTTTCCTTTTCAACAACAAGCTGCTCTTCTAATTGTTTAGATTTGAGCTCTCCATCCTGTAATCACTGTTCTAACTGAATGATTTTCTGTTGGTTCTCTGCAACCTGTTCTTCTAACATGGCTATTTGCACATCCATTTGCTTCATTAACTGTGTAACTTCAGAGGCTTTGTTGATAGTAGCAGCACTATAGGCACCTGCATAGTGGGATAATTTGGTGAGATCCTCAGATGGATTCACCTCAGCATTCTTATAAACAATATTCATGAATTCCATCTGTGATGTCAAAAGTGCATCTTGATCAGTTCTCCTCCTTTTCCTTTTTTTTCTCACAATAGCCCTATTTTTAGGACTGTAAAATATATCCAGAGGAGGGATTTCTTCTATCTTCAACATGATCTCACCTATGGGATTTTCAGGGATGATTTCTATATCCTGGTCTTTCGGATCATGAACTTGGGGAGTGTTCTATTGTCCTATTTGCTGGGAAAATTGTTCATATTGGCTCAGCAAATGAGGAGAAACAATAAATTTAGTAGCTTCTTCTCCTCCAACTTGAGAATTTTCACTATTTTTTATATCACTTTTAGGTGTCTGTTCAGTATTCTTACTGTCTATGCCTCCCTTTTCAGTACATACATTGGCATCAGTACCTATGCTTTCCTTTCTTACCTGGGTCGAAGACTGTTGTACATCAATCTTAACAGCTGTTTCTGTCTTTTCAGTATCAACTTTGCTGCTAATATCTTTATTTTCTAAAACATAATTAGTTCCTGTTACTTCTTTGCCAGATGTCCTTCCTGTTTCCTTCTGTTGTGATTCATATCCCTGTGTAGAAATTCTCAACTAATCTAGAGGAACTTTGAGTAACCTCTAACTTCTAAATAACAAAAAATTGATTCATTTCTTCAGCTTGATGTTTGGACCTGGCGAAATCAAAAACTTGGGACATTTTATCTACAGAAGAAAATAAATCATCAAACATATCTAGTTCATGTTCGAACTGAGCAATCGAAACAGAAGTAGTAAAATCATATGCCACCTTCCTAGGATCATATTGCCTTCCTGGGATTGTTGAAAGCTTGAGATCGGTTAACTTAACAACTTCTTTTTCAGCATGGAAAAAATTGCTGAGGGTATAGTCACCACAGTTAAAAGGAAAAGTAGGCCACATAAGCTTTTTTCTGTTCTTCAAAGTTCTAGACATGCCTTCTACTATCAACTGATAAGAAATTTCCTATTCTAACAGTTTGTCTGGAACATACAAAGGAAGGATGTGTGGTTCTACAATACTTCCAAAAAATCTAACATATGTGAAATTTTCCTCCCCGAACCAATCTCCAATTGAGGACAAATCAGCTCTAGCTTTGTCAGAATGTCTAGGAGGGAATCGACCAAAAATGATTTCGTAAATTGGAATAAGAAAACCATGACAGACTCTGTAAACATAACTTCTGAAATGCCCCTTCCATAAGAACTTGTGGTATATATGAATTGGAACAGGTTCTTTAGGAGTCCATTTCGATCCTAATAAGGCGAATTTAGAATTGAAACAAAGGGCATCTAGGATATAAGCACAAAAATAAAAAGGAGTGGAATTTCCTGAATTTTTGTCTTTTCTGTACTCAAGAATTCTGTTGGCTATCTTATCAGACAGAATGACAGCCCAATCCATTATCTCATAACTGGCAACAGAATGTATTAATGAGACCATTTGAATGGAAAACCTAGCCGATTTATCATTTCCAAACAATCTACACATCATTGCTGCATCATAAAAGTATGGAGGCAAAAGAGACTCCACAGAGTACATGCTTGATGCCTCATGTCTGTGCTTTTTAGGAGCCCTTATCCATTCTCTAGTTGGTTCCGACTGATTTTCATGATTCACAGCAAATTCCTTGATAAAATCTTTGTTATAAATCTTCTGTGGGTCTGGAAGGTGGTACATTGCTTTTATGTCTTCTGGTTTGAATGACTCAAATATTTCTCCAGATGTAGAAAGAAAGGTTCTATATTTGATAGCCACATTATCAATTACCAATCTAATAACATCATAATATGGAAAATGTTTGCCCGAGCTGCAACTCGGTGCAGAAATGAGTTTGCTAATGCACCAATAAGATTTTCAGAATTAGAGTCTGAGTCGGCTTCGTCAGGAAATGTGGCCTTAGCTTCAACAAATATAGGGTTTTATTTTTCAAGTAAGTTTTATACATTTTTCCATGTCATCTTACCAAGTCCCTAGCATGAGGTATCTGTAACTAGCTTAAGCTTTGCTGGTTTCTCCTTAGGTGCCATAGTGATTGTTTCGGGGAAAATCACCCTAGAGGTTTGTTGGGTCAAAACCTCCACAGAGCAGGGCATGCCATTCAGAAGGACTCACACACAACCGTACTTGAATGAAAAAAACTAGAAAACAACGATAGCAGGACTCACCCATAGTCCTACGTTCGATGTAGATCCCGCGGGGTTCAAACCCCCAACAACCTTCCTTCCTCCTTCAACCTGCAAAACAAGAAAGAACGTGCACGGAAACCTAGTTGTACAGCATATAATTCTCCTAAACGTTAGTGTAATCAATGTGAAATATGATATAAACGATAATAACTGCTTAATAATCAATATTTCCACATATACAGATAGATACTAACACAGAAGTTCAGGAACAAGACGGTTCTTCATTATTATGAATAGCATGTACAGAAATAAAGAGTGGAGAGATCACCTGAATCATTCCATGATCTTCGAGCAGACCGTCATCCGGATTCGTCCCGCCCTTGCCTCGCTAAGAAACTCTCAAGACTTGTGCACTCGAGATGGCATATAAATGGATGAACATCTCCAGGCAACAAGGGTTTCCTGATATAAATTTGGGAAAGTGTAGGAGGCACGGGGAATCAGACTTGAACTGGGAATCCAACAGAGTATAATGACTATAAAATTTCTCTCTCCCTTAGGCCATGCACATGAGGGGATTTTATACTCCCTCAAAGTAGTTTCAGTCAGTTGGAAACAGTTGGCCACGTGCTGGGGTGATTGAACTACTGGAGTAACCATCAACCCAGCCCGAAAATAGGGAATTTATATATTTTTTTAATGGTTTTAATGGCATACGCAGAAAAGTACATATGGACTCGCGTATACACACGGAAAAGTCTAGGCATACCCGTGTATGGGAATTTTAACACTGTTTTTTAGTGAATTTGTTCAAGTCTGTAGGAATGGGTGCCCAAAGCCATAAAAGCAATCATGAATCTTATGAAGGTGAAAATTGATGCTATAACAGTGATCACAAGAGCTTTTACAGCAATGGTGGCTTTCGATTTCCTGAATCTCTTCGACATTTCAGTATCGGGTAGTGTTTCTCTTGTTCTGCGAATGGAAAAATTGGATGTTCTATTGTTCCGCAACAAAGAAAAGCTTTCAGCCAAGGTGAAGACGTAATAATGAAAACAGCTATACAAAAGGATTATTCGTTGATTTGTATTTATTATATCCGTGGTTTAAAACTTAAATGCCCTCTAGGGAGTCACACTCATTCATTCAATAACAAAAAAAATCATTTTTATTTGTTTGATTTGTGAATTAATGTCAACGTACAATCAGAGATTTGGCATATTTCAAAATAATTTTAAGTACATTACCTTTTAAATCTTTGAAACACGATGAATAATAATATATGAATATTTAAATTGTATTCGCAGTGCGATTTGTTTAAAAGTAAAATGAAATAAAACTTATGCCAAATTCCAATTGCGAAGAGCGCATCGGGAATTTTCAAATGGAATGAATCATTAAACAGTTTTTCTGAATATCCGATTGCGATGAAGTGGGGTCTGCCACGTCGGAGTCTTTCAACCACATGAATATATTTTTTTAATTCTTCTGAAATGTGATTGCAAAAGAAACATAATACTTTAAAGTTTATCTGAAATGTGATTGCGATTGAGCGCGATCACATCGGAATTTTACAAAGCGAAAATAACAATTAAAGAATTCTTCGATTTTCTGATTTGCGATTACTGTTCATATCGAACATTGTTAAATATAAAGACTTCATATAATATTTTCGATATCCTTTAAAGCTTTGTTTCTCATCGGATCGGAAAATTATTTTAAAGGTTGTACACTTTGTAAATAAAAATATGTGATATGTCCTTTTATCAATGAATCTTTTAGTTCTATCTAGAAAGAAAGATAAAAAGGGGACCTATTTCTAAATGGAATTTATTCTAAAATTTAAAAATGGGGAGGTTTTTTGTATAGTACAACAAATCCATAGTAGTCTCTGGAATATCTATGGTTAACCTCTCCAAGTTCTGCTCTAAATCAATGATAATCTCTGCTGCCTGATTCTCTGGAGGTGCAATAGTGTCTGTTCGCTTCCTCTCGAAGCGGCGGAGATTGGCTAGTCTTTTTGGACCAACATCTGCATTTAGATTTTTGTCATCAGTACTAAGATGATTGAAAAAAAATAAAAATTAGAGTTAAAAACACATCAAAATGATTGATTTACTTGACTTGTCCCACTGTGTTCTTGGAGGAAGAGGCATATCAGGATCACCACAAAAATCTATCCTAGCATACGGAAAATCTTCAATGGCGAAGATTTGGTTCTGTAGCCAATGAAAGTATGCAGGTGTGAATTGAACTGTCTCAAAAACCTCTCCATGACGAGCCATGACTTGTACCCAGTGGGCCATCCGAGGCTCTCTGACTGTACCAGCATCAACCGAGATAAGCTGGGGGGAAAGAGAAGGAATCCTCTCCAGAGCAAAAGAAACTACAATAGCTCCATAACCAAAGTTTTTCAACTTTGCATTCTTAGCTCTGGTCAATTCGCCTTTTACATTAGCCAGTACTCCTTCACAATAGTTGAAGACAGTGCCTCTAAAACATTCAACCACTATGTGCATCTGGGCATTAGTAGCCACATGTGGAGCTGCACTCCCACATAATCGAGCCACAGTGAACACAAACACTTTGAGTTCAAGATGGATAATGGTTTTTATATCAATGTGGTTGCCTTTTGGATCAACTTCTTCGTTACAAAATTCTTGTTGGTAGCTAGCTATAGACTGGCCACCTTGTCTAGCCCCAAACAAGGAAATAGGTTCTCCTCTTTTGGAAAAACCCGTAAGGAAGTATATATACTATAGCTCAATTTCAAGCTGGTGATCACTGATTATGAAACACTGTTCTTGAACATCCCACCTGTTCACTAACCATGTCAAGAGCTCTACTTGAGCCCTCATGCCTTGCATTTCCCAATATTTGTATAATCCATAATTTTTCAAAACACGCATAATTTTTCATCTACTGCCTCATGTTCACGTTCTCTCCATTCAAGCATTGTGGATACTCTGCAATAAACATTTTGAAATATTAGATACAATTAGAATGGAAAAATTTGGCTTAATTTGAGATAAAACATATTTTTATTTTGTTCACAGTGCCTCTACACTTTTTGCATGAAGATAGTGTGAGCTACCGCACGCGCTATACACGAAAAGTGCAGGACCCTGATAATTTTCCTTTGGAAAATTATCGGGGTCTGCAGGTACTGTGTGTTTTACCTGCGGGACCCCAAGAGTGATTTTTTGAACCTATTTTTCTCCTAAAAAATCATTTTAAAGCCTAAAAAGAGAATGTAAATGGACAAAAATGAAGAGAAATGAACTTTGGATTACCTGGAGTCGACGGTTTTGGATTGGGATGGTTGGTTCTTCTGATATCTCCTTCAGAAATTTTTCTACCAAAAGCTCTCAACTTTCACTCTAGATACAAATGGTAAAAATGAATTGGTTAAACTACTTTCTATAAATATTTTTTGAATAAATAAAATAATATTTTATTTATTTTCTACTTTGAAAGGTTGTTTTTCCAATAAATTTTACTTATCTAAAACAGGTATGTTTAATTTTTTGGGTTTTTGTGCAGAATATAGGATTTTCGGATAAAATAATCATTTTGGAAAATGAGTATAATTTTTGTCACTTTTTCAAACTCGTTAAAATTTATAGGAAAAGCGACATTATATGAGTACGTTTTTATCATTTTTTCGAACTCATTAAAACTTACAACAAAATCGAAACCATGGAGTCCTCTTTTAAGCCCTTTTTAGACTATCTAAGCAAGAAAAGATTGCCGAGTACTTGACTATTCGAACTCGTTAAAGGAAATGAACAGTCGTCCCTTCAGTATAAGTTTACCCCTTTTCCAGACTGAAATGGACTATTTATGAAAAAGGTATACGTTGACTAATCATGGTCAATAGAGTTCTCTCCTGCATTATTTTATCCTTTTTCGGGCTTGAGAGACTAAATTTACGAAAAAGCACACCCATGGAGTTTTCTTAAGTTTTTCTTCCGACTCACTAAAATTGAAAAACACCGAGTTTCACCTATACTAGACTCATTAAAAATTATCAGTAAAGGACCTGTAAATTATAAACAGGAACAAACCACTCCTTCTTAGGATTCGATTTTAATACTAAGTTGGACTCATTCGAAGGATGAGCTTATATAACAAGAAAATGTTATCCTCCTTAAGCTTGTCAAAAATAAAGAGGTACTTGCCAGAAATGGTGGGGGAAAAGAGAGAAAATGAATCTAGTTGTCACACTTTGTTTCAGAAAGTTGTATACCACTCTTGAACACGACACTTTTGTCATATTCATATTTGGGTTGGAAAATTCCTTTGACCAAAGAGTTAATCGAACCACATTGAAATTCTTCAGCTGGTTTTTGGGTATTAGCTTTAGACCAATTGTCACCATCTGCAGTGTCGTTATGTGTTCAAGAGATCAGTTTAATAAACCATTCACTGCAAACATTTTTCTCCATTCACGTTGACCATACCTGAGTTAGTCCTTGCTAAAAATTTATTCAAAACTTGACCTAATGGTTTCGTGTTGTGGGCTTTCCTATGATGGATCAATTTCTATCCATGACAGATCATCATCTAGAAAGTTGATCTAGAATCCTAATAGTACCTTGGAATCTACATGCCCTAATGGAAGCTTTCTCGCCTTTGACGACAAGTTGCATCATTGACCTTCGATCGAATGATTCTGTGAAATGTTCGACTTCAGATCACAAATTCACATTTCATGGATTGTATTGAGTAATTTGAGAACCATTTTCATCATTGTTGGTTTGTATCACACTTGTTAACGATTTACATCATTGTCTAGTAATCAAGTGGTTTCTACCATGTTCAAATTCGACATAATCAACCGCATGAATAGAATCGTACTAGTTCAAGAAGCAGGAATCAAGACCCTAGATCTAGTTTCTACCATCCAAGCTACGAGGAATTTTACTATTCATCATATAGTAGACTACTTCTAACAGATGGTTGGGTCCATACTGTGTCTACTCTTAATTTAATTCTAAAATCATTTCTGTATCAGAACATGTATTTAGTTTTGATCTAAGTATGGGAATGCCTACCTCAGCGATGATATATATATATATATGCTTGCATTGAATGTTATTTTAGGGTTTCAACCGATGTGCCTACAGCCCGATCCTCGGAATGATAAAGCACTTCACTCTTCAAAATTCTTCAGAACTCTTTAGACTTCGCACTTTAGGGGGCAATCTGTTACACTAAAATTTGTCACCATGACATTGAGATGTCTATATGGGTTCATCATTACGTATTTATTGCTCCCTCAGAAGTATAAAAACATAAAGTTCCCCAAATCAAGTCTATGAACTGGAAGAAGCTCTTAAAAATCCTAAAAATCCTACTCTTGCATTTTTCCTAGTCTTTCCTTGCGGTACCGTAGCTAATTGCTATAAAAGGTGCTTCACATCCCACACATAAAGCTCATAAAAATTGTGAACCCCTGTAAAAGGTAAAATAAAGAGAAAATTAAGTTATAGAAGCCCAGGTGGTCGAATATTCTCCCAACTGGGGCCTTCTAGAAGCGCTAATTGGTCGATCTTCATCCCTTCCATTCATGAACCTTCATCCCTTCATAGATGGAGTTATCCCTTGGTTTTTGGAGCTAAAATCCCATAATGAGAGGGATTTATCCCTTCCTTTTTGGAGCTAAAAATACCGCTCTTCAGCTATAAATTGAGATCAAGTTTCAGTCTTAAGGGTACTTTTTCGATACTTAGTAGTTGATACTTACTTCCTAGCTTATAGAAGAGAATTGCTGAAAGAATTATACTCTCCACATTTAGCATCACTAGCATGAGAGAGATTACATACTCATGGCCATAGTCTTATGTTGATATAGAGAGTTGGAGTCTTGTCAAACTGAGGAAAACAATTGTTCGGGACCCCGGAAAAACCTGTACAAACATCAAGGCATTAAGGTTGTAAGGTTTCTTCTTTTATTCAAAGTTAATACAAATCGGTTCTATTTTCTCATTGAGTTGTTCATCTATCTTTTGAATGATTTAATTCTTAGACTCCTTGAGCACTAAGATAGATTACTGTTTTCGAATTATCATATTTCACAGATGCTTTTAATCTTGTTTTCCTTTCTTTGATTGCAGATCTTATATGCTGGATCGATAACTTCTGGAGCGACTAGATTGAAGAAGTGACTGTATTGAAGACCAAATAAGCATTGGACTTTAGGTAGGAGTATCTATTCGTAGTTAATGAGAAATTATTAAGAAAAATAGTCTAGAGAAAATGGTCTACATCTTTCTATTTGTTTCTAGACATCCTTAGGATACTATGGAGATTGCTCTTGTCCGCAAGAGGGATTCATCCGTGCAACACTGCCATGGTCGTATAGAGACAAAACATAGAGATTCTGTAGCATTTGATGTTTTTTATTCTTGGAAAATAGCCTTAAGACCAGGAATTGAAGGACAATTCTTAGTCTCATGACTTTCAGAACAAATCACACAAGTTTCTACAACTTTTTCTTCAAGAGGACATTCTCTCAAAGCATATTTATTTCTACATTTTTGGACAGAAAATAGCCAAAGAATTTTTATCTATTTTTTTCTTGTTTTGTAACTTAAGGGTATCTATTTGTTCACTAAGAATCCCTAAGATGTATGTTCTGAATTCATCAAGCATGTTCCCAATTTCTGCCCTACTCACTATTCCAACTGCAGATTTGTTTACCCTTGCAGGAGCAGGATCTCTTGGTCCTTTCAAAATTTTTGATTTTCCTCTTGAGAGATTAATACATATTTCCCCAATATCATCTAATGGAAGTTGATATATGTCTCCCTTCCCCATAATGTTAAGGATATCTATCCATTCATCTCTAATTGTTTTCAACAAAAGAGCTTTTAGCGTGTCTTGATCTTGATTTTCCATTTTTTCTCTCTTAATGTTATAGTTAAATCTTTCAAGTAAATCCTCCAAATTTTCATCTTCATTCTGCATCATTTTAAACACCTCTTCTTTGTGATTAAAATGTATACAATAGTCCAAATACCTTTCTAAAAATTCTCTCTTCATATCATTCCATGTCATGATAGATCTAGTGATTAGGCTCATAAACCATTTTAGAGATGCTCCTTTAAATGTTGAAGGAAATAATTTTATTTTTTAAGCATATTGTAGATAATCATAAGTTCCACACAAGACTTAAAATTCAAATAAAAAGGTGTCAGGGTCTTCACATTTTAATCCATGAAAGTTTGGGAGAACAGAAGGTGAGATATATTTCATGCTAGCATTTGTTTCTTCATCTATGATAGGAGATCCAAAAGAACTCTCAGTTCCCCGATTTCTTCTGCCTCTACCTCCTTCTACATTTCCCCTACCTCTTCCTCTATATCCTCCTCTACCTCTAACTTCTCCAAATAGTACATTTTCTCCATTAAAAATTTCACCTTCTTCCTCTCCTCCTTCTTCTCCTCTTCCTGCCATGATAGATTCTTCAGAGTTGATATAGGGTTCAACCTGTAGGGTTAATTGTTTCTCTGGTTCTTCTATCAATGGTATGTTGAAGAAAGGTTCTTCCTCTTCCTCTTTACTAGGGATTCTTAATTCTTCAGCTAGGATATATTCCCCTGTAGAAGTGAAAAATGTTACTCCTTTTGTTGGAGTCCTAGGGTCTTCTTCCTCTAAGATTGCCTCAGTGGATGAAGTAGGAGATCCTCCTAACTGGATATCAGATCTTAGAACTTTTGGAAGTCTATGACTAGTGAAATAAGGGATATGAGTTTGGGATGGTGGTGTAATACTTCTTGGCCTAGGTGGAGTGAGTGGTGTTGTAGGGATTAAGCTTTTGCCTTTTACAAATCTGCCCCTAGAGTCTCTTTCTCTACGCATATCATTTTTTTTGGGATGTAAGAAATAAGGCTACCTAGTTGCGCTTCCCTGACAATGACGCCAAAATGTTCAGGCAATTCACTGTTCCTAAATTTCTTTCATTAATTATCAACCAGGGCTAGTAAACAGATGAAGTATGGTGCACCATATGTGCTTAAGTAACCTATTTCTTACTTCGTTGTGTTTATGTTTTATATTGTTTTTAGGGGGGTTTTTTTCCTTTGAGTTATTGAGATGACTAACCTAGAATTATGAAAAGATTCAAGTTAATCTAATTTAATTTTAGAATGAAGAAAAGGAAGTGTAATAAAATTAATCTATTTTCCATAAAATCAAACCTAAAACTAAGATCTAGTTTAATACCTAGTTTTGAAAATCAAAGAATTTATCTATTTGGTTTGTTAATCCTAATCCATGGATCTACTTCTAAAAGACTAGAATTGAGAATTTATATTCCTATGAAATCAGGAAATGAATCAAATATTGCACCTTCATTTACCTCTCATCCAATTGTTAGGTGTGACCTATTGAGATGAAGTTTATTAATTGCTAGTACTTTAGCATGGTAAGGCTCTAGAATAGAAAACAATTAATGCAAATGGAAATATCTAAGATGCTTTTAGCTACTCCAATTACTCAATTGTAAAGAGTGACCTTCTTTGAGGTAATGTCTGAGTAAGCCAATTACACCTGTTTTGATTTAAAGAACTAGGAAAGCTCTGTAAATAACCCAGAAGTTGCATTACATTTAATCATTCAACCATTCATTTTTAACATGTTGAGATTTGTTCTTTGTAGAGTGGGTTTTAGAAATATTTTTTTTTTTCAGTCAAATGACTGTCTTGAAAGTAAAAACATGCAAGGTCTAACTAAGATCAACCAGATCTATAATTGACTTATCGGTAACACTCAAATGTGAAGCATTTAACCTCTTGAAGTGTCTTTGGAGAAATAAAATATGCCTCTGATTATTAGAAAGAAAATGACAAGAAATAAGAGAAAGTTAACTACTACACATGTGAAAAATTTAACCATTAATATAAATTTAGTATATTGGAAATGGTTTTCATGAATATCAATTTGACACAACAATTGGCAATTCTATTTTATGAAAATGGAAAGGCAAGAACAATAAAGCTAAACAACCATGGTTTCCAACACTTCAATCCTTATTCCAATTCTGAAAATATAATTTCTATCTTCTTGAAACATTTTGGAAGAACAAGTATGCACAGCTGCAATCTATCATTAAACTATTTGAAAAAGACTGGAAATGAAGCATAACAGAATTTGCTAAACAGAATGAAAAAAATCTAACTATAAAGCATAATAAAAACCTCCTTTAGAAGCAAGGGCCCTATGCTACTAAGTTGGTTGACTCCTAGCTTGTCAAAAGTGAAATAAATCAAGCATTTGATAGTTGAACTTCTTTATTGAAACAGAGTCTGGAAAACAGAGTATTCACTTGCAAATCTGAACAGTACTAAACCTAAACTTAACTATCCCTCGGTTCTATGGAACCACTATTTAAAGAGGAATTACATAACTAATTGCAAGCTAAGTTAGCTACAGGTGACTGTCTTGAATTACAATCAAAATAGGAATATTGGACTCATGATTTTCCTCGAAGAGAAAATCAAGATTCCTATTGCTGTAGGTAACGTTCTTTGACTTGTAACTTTGACCATAGGTTTAGGCACCTCCTTATGTTGATCTATATTAAATGAGTAGGATATAATCCATGTAGGAAAGATTCTAGAAACACCCATGTGGATTTATTCTTCAACTGACAGATGGAACCTAGTAAACCATAATAGTAGCTGTGGAACGCATAGTTAGCTGCAAAACAGGCTACATTCTGGAGTTGATTTGCAAAAATTTATCAAAATAGAAAAATCATGAAAGTATAAAGTGGAAATCATTTAAATGTAACCTTTAGACAAAACCTTAACATTCTTCACTAATTAGGGTTTATGAACTTATGGAAAAGTGGTGAAATGAGAAGAGAAAATTGTAAAGGAGAAGGTAATATTGAGGTTCAACAGCCTACCTAGACGAAGTGACGTTTGGTAGGATGATGACACAGTAATGATGCGAATGGAGTAACAACAGTATGAGTAACAGCCTCCAGTGTAACAACATCTAGAGTAACATCAATGCGAATAGTAGCATTCAGAGTAACAACAGTAAGAGTAACAACATCTGGTGTAACAACATCTAGAGTAACAACAATGCGAGTAGCAGAATTGGAGTAACATCGTTTGGTGTAACAACATCTAGAGTAACATCATCGAGTAGCAGCATCGGAGTAAAAACATCTAATGTAACAGCATCTGGAGTAACAACATCGAGTAGCAGCATCAGAATAACAACAGTGCGAGTAGCAGCTACTGGTGTAGCACCATCTAGAGTAATAGCAGTGCGAGTAGCAGCATTTAGAGTAACAGCAATGCGAGCAACAACATCAAGTAGTAGCATCCGGTGTAACAACATCATGAGTAGCAGCAACCGAGTAAAAACACCATGAGTAGCAGCAGCCGAGTAACAACACCATGAGTAGTAGCAACCAAGTAACAACACCATGAGTAGTAGCAACCGAGTAACAACACCATGAGTAGCAGCAACTGATACTTTGTAAAAAATTTCTTTGATGTTTACCCCTTAGTAGTAACTCCTGCAAAAAGACAAAAAGATAAACAATATAATTCTTTATTCTTTTATTATTATTATTAATTTCTTTTTCTCTTTCTTTTTCTTTTT
This sequence comes from Pinus albicaulis, assembly GCA_034641835.2. Taxonomy (NCBI): domain Eukaryota; kingdom Viridiplantae; phylum Streptophyta; class Pinopsida; order Pinales; family Pinaceae; genus Pinus; species Pinus albicaulis. The sequence continues at coordinate 35,186,876 of MU968363.1, forward strand.
TTACAACAAGGGTGCAAAGGAAGAATTCTCTGCTTCAAACCATATTTCTCAGAAAGGTGTTTAATAAAAGCATCGTTAGAGGTCAGGCGATGGTATAATCTCAGGCGATTTCCATTGACTATAAATGAAGCACGTGTATCATCAATTGTAACTAGCCTGACTGTTCCATTATCAAATATAGCGTCCACCTCATAAGGTCCCATCCAACGAGTGCAAAGTTTTCCCTTAAAATCCTGAAAGCGGGAGTCACAAAGCAGTGCCCAATCTCCACTCTGAAACACCTTATTTTTAATAAACTTATCATGCCATTTCATTCTCTATTGCTATATAGCAGTAGTTCTTTGGAAATCCATTGAATGGATTTCATCTAGTTCATTGAGCTGAGCCAGTCGATGTTTCTGGGCATCTGATAGATCTAAAAAAAATTCCAGAGCTGTTCTGAGTGTACTAATTTAGAATTCTATTGGAAACAACAGGGACTTCCCATAAAGTAGCTCGAATGGTGAAAACCCAGTTGTATTTTTCCATGTTGTTATGCATGCCTAGAGAGCTTTTGGGAGTTTCTGAGCTGAATCCCAATGATGGTATGCCACAATTTTTGTCAAGATGTTTTCCAATGTATTGCTTGTGCTTTCCACTTGTCCATTCACCTAGGGATGGTATGGAGACGTCACCTTGTGCTTGACCCCATATTTTTGCATGAGCTTCGCTATCATGTGTGATGTGAATTGTGCTCCTCCATCTGAAACAATCTCTCTTGGACTACCATAATGAGAAAAAAATTCTTCGAATATAAAATTTTAGATCACCTACTCTATTTCTTTCGCAATATATTTGGCTTCCACCCACTTAGTTACGTAATCAGTACAAACAAATATGTGGAATTTTTCTGGGAGGGTGGGTTAAAGGTTCTAACAAAGTCAATAGCCCATTTCTCAAAAGGCTTGAGGATTACCTGTACCTGCAAAGGCATTTCATCAGCTCAATCTGGCTGCCCCATATGTTGAAAAATATCACACCTCCTAACATAATTCTGAGCATCACAAAAGATAGAAGGCCAGTAATATCCCATTTGTAGCACTGTATGGCATGTTCTTTTATCTGCAAAATTCCCTCCACAAGGGCCATCATGGGCAGCTTTCAATATCTCATAAATATCATCCTCAAACACATAATGCTAGATCTTCTTATCCGCTCTTGTATGAAGAAGGTACCCTGCCATCTAAGAATATCGGGCACCGTGATGAATAATTTTTCGTTTTTCCTTGTATGACAAATGAGGAGGCACTTTTCCTGTAGCAAGATAGTTAGCAATATCTGCATACCACAGAGGTTTAGTAGAAACCGCAAAAAGATGTTCATTGGGAAAAATATCTTCTATAGGTGTGCATTCATCATTGTTATCCATTATAGATAGGAAATCAATGAATACATTATGTTTTCCTGGCTTGTTTACTATTGTAATATCAAATTCTTGAAGCAATAGCAACCACCTTGTAATACAACCAGGAGTAATAGGTTTATTCATCAAATACCTGATTGATGCATGATCATTATGGACAACAGTAGAATACCTGGTAATGTAGTGTCAGAACTTATTGGCAGTATAAATGACATCCATGAATTCTTTTTCTGTCATCGTGTAATTTAGTTCAACGGGAATTAAATTCTTGATGACATAGTAAATTGCATACAGTGTTTTCTCTACCTGTTGTCTTAAAACAACCCCTACTATTGTTTGAGAAGCATAGGTATGTATGTGAAACGGTAATGCCCAATCAGGTCCTCAGAGGATTAGATTCGTGCAAACCAGCCCTTTAATTTTCGCGAAAGTGGTCTCACAATCTTCAATCCACAAGAATTATGCAACTTTTGTCACCAATTAAAAAAGTGGATGTGCTATTTTAGCAAAATTTTTAATAAAGCGTATGTGATAACCAGCACAACCAATAAAGCTACGTACTTGTGTGGGTGTTTCGGGTACCATCAAGTGTAATATTACCTCTACTTTAGCCGGATCAACTCAAATTCCAGAAGCTGAGAGAAAATGTCCCAATACTACTCCTTCTTGCCTCATCATAAGGCATTTGACTGTACTTAGAGATATATGGCTATGTTTACATATTTTGATTATTTTCTCTAGATTTTCCAATCCTTCCTCAAATGAATTTCCATATGGAGTAAAATCATCCATATAGATTTCAACGCTATCATCGACCAAATCAGAAAAGATTCCCAATATTTCCCTCTAAAAGGTAGTAGGAGCATTACAAGAGCCAAATGGGAGGACCCTGTATGCAAAGGTTCCCCAAGGGAATGTGAAAGTTATTTAATCCTTGTCTTCTAGGGCTATTTGGATCTAGTTATATCCACGGAATCTGTCTAGGAAGGAAAATAACTTCTTCCCAGCCAAGGTATCTAGGACTTGGTCGATGAATAACAAAGGAAAATGGTCTTTTTTGTGTTGCTTTATTTAATTCCTTGTAATCTATGCAGATCTGCCATTTACCACTCTGTTTGGGAACAATAAATAGTGGGGACACCCATTGGCTATCTGAGATTTGGTAAATGAATCCTACATCCAATAACTTTTGTAATTCTTCTTTGACAATGTTTTTGAGAGCAGGTTTCATTCTTAGTTGAGGCTATTTTACAGGGCGGAAATATTCCTTAATATAAATATGATGAGTGCATAAGTTGACAGGGATCCCCTTCATGTCGGTATAATCCTAGGAAAAAGCTTCCTGATGATCTTGAAGGACTTTAAAAAGCTATTTTTTCTGGGATTCAGACATGTTTGGGTTGATATTGAGTTTTTTCCCTAGTTCAATCTCAATTGGAATACTATCATGGGATGACGTTCCACGAATTTCTTCAATTTCATCTTCTGGTTCAATGTTTTCCTATGTTTCACGGCTCATAGTAGATTCTAGAATATGTCGAGTTGAATTGGAAACATAACTGGAATCATTAATGAAAGCATTAATGGCATCTTCCTCGGTTTCTATTTTAAATTGAAGGGCCTACCCAATAGTGAGGACTGGTCTAACATCTTCATTTTTAGGTTTAGGATCTTCTACAGGTAGATGTTTCTGGTTGGTTAATGATTTTTCAGATGGAATAGGTTCTGTAGGAGGATAAAGGTTAAGATTTTTTGTAACTATCCCATTTGATATGATCATATGCCTAGATCGACACCCTATGTAGGCATCTGCAGTTGCGAGCCAGGATCTTCCTAGGATCAATGGGTGACCGCCAACTGAATATTGAGTCTTTAATATAAGGAGGTCCACATGGTAATGCCATGAATATACTGAAATAATCACATCCTCCAATTTCCCTACTGGTTTAATTGTAGACCTATCTGCTAGTTCCAGGATCGTAAGGGTTGGTTTAATGTTTACAAGACCTTATGTGTTCATTGTTTCAACAATGATAATGTTGATGGCAGCTCCCAAGTATACCAGTACATTTGGGATTTCAACCCCATTGAACTGTATTGTTAGAATTGGGTTCCATGGGTCTTCGTATTTTATAGGCATGATTTATCCTAACATGATATCAGATAGTCTGCCTATTAAATGAATGGTTAATGAATCCTTAGGTTTCTTCCCTGGTTTCTTAGAGAAGTATTCTTTAAGAGTCTTTGCGTATATAGGTACATCCCTCATAGCCTATAGCAGGGGTATTTTAACAAAGAGATTTTGCAGTTCCCCTAGGAAATCGAATTCTGCTTGAGGGTTTGGTTTACTCAAGGTAAGTCTTTCAGGATATGGGGGAGAAGTTAAATGACCTTGATTAGGAACAACTTGGGGAGGTGTCTAATTCATGTTTTGGTCTGATTTCTCACTCACTATTCTCTGTTCTGGTTCAGTATCTTCACTATCAAATTTTTTTGTAATAATAGGTGAAGTAGGTGCATTTACTACCTGGCCAAATCATAGATTTATCTCATTGAGTCCCGCGGTAGAAATGCTGTAAGATGGAAGGTTTAGTGTTTTTTTTGTTGGACCACTTTATTATTCAAATTTGGGTTGGGCTGGATAGGAAGCTGGGGTCTAACGACTGGCTTTCCTGGGGGTACATTAGAGGGAAACTGAAGTTTCTGTTGAGGTACAGACTGAGGAATCTGTCCAATAGGAGAGGGTTCGTGCCAGGTCTCATTCCATGAAGGATTCAGATTGGCCTGCGGAACCCATTGTTGCCAAGGGGGATACTAATATCGAGACCACATAGATGAAAACAATGCAGATTGGGGACCCATATTAAAATTTTTAAAATACTAAGATGGGTCCTGAAACATACATGGATTCATAGCTGATGGTCGAGGTTACCATGGCTTCTTCTGTCCTATGAAGTACAACTGCTGTACCATGATTTATTCGCTTGCTTCTTGGAAAATTGTCTTTAGTTCGAGCAAGGAAGGACACGAGCTGGTCACATGACTCTGTTCATAGATTGCATAGGCTTCCACTGTGTTCAAAGAGCATTCCTTAAAAGGATTTTTCTTTCTGCACTGTGGGCAGAATATGGCCATAGTCTTTTCCAACTCCATCTGTTTATGTTTTTCTTGCAGAGTGTCCATTTGGGCTGATAGCGTGCTCAAAATATCAGTCCTTAGGTTGTCTAGTAGATTTCCAATTTCTTCTTTTGTAACCCCTCCACCAGAAGTCTTTGATGACCGAATTCCTTGTCCACTCCTTTTAGCTCCCCATGAACACTTAATGCAATAATAACAGATAGTATCAAAGTCTTCTTTCAAAATATCCCCTTTGCCTACTATATTCAAAATTTGCAGTGAGTCTTCTCTAAGTTCTTGGAGAATAATGATCTTCAGGATGTCCTTGTCCACGTCATTATGTCCAGACCTCTATAATATGTATTTAAATCATTCTACACAATCCTCCATGTTTCATCCTCTTTCTGTGCAAACTTAAATATTTCATCCTTAATGTCATGGGATTTACACTAATATTGGTATTTATGTAAGAAAGCTTCTTTCATCCCTTCCCATGAAGTAATCGTGATCCCTCCTAAACCAATGAACCATCTCAGGGTTTTCCCCTTTAGGGTAGTAGGAAATATCTTTAATTTCTAAGAATCAACAATATAGTCATATCCTCAACAAACAATATCAAATTCAAAGACGAATGCATCAAGGTCTTCAGAAGAAATCCCATGGAAAATAGGCAGAGCTATTAAAGGGATGGGTCTCAATGGTGCATCTCCTGTAACGTTTCCAATTGGAAAATCAATAGAGGAAATTATCGATGCCATAAATACCCTCCAATACTCACTTGGAATTTCGAATGGTTCTACAGCTGGTATTTGGTGTGATTCAACTGTAGGAGGTTGCACCACACTCCCTTGGTCCCTTGGTGACTCAAAATCTTTCAAGAATTCTTTCACCAAATCAGAATTGTTTGATTCGGCTACAAGAAGTTGTACAGCGCTGCCTTGGTCTCATGGGGATGAAAACCATTTTAGAGGTTCTTCTTCCCAGTTAGAATTCCTCAGTTCTTCTGATCCCCTACTTTCTATTTCCTCCCCTTCTGCTGCTAATCATGATGTCTCCTCCACCGATACCCTGTTTATTAAGTCTTCTGCCGTAGAAATATACCTTCTGGTACCGTGGATGGCACTGGTTGCTCCACAGACTACCCTTCGGACTTCATCTAAACTCTTACTGTGGCAGTAGCACGGGATTATGCCTCAGATATATATTTTTCAATAATCTCCTTAATGTATGTCTTCCTTCCCAGATCCCTTCCTTTCTTTGGGGGTCTTCCTCTGCCCCTCTTATTTAGATCCTTTTTCATAAAAATTGTGAAGAGGGTTCATCAAAGTAAAAAAATCTCTCAGGACCTCGAGAAGGACAGATAACTTCCTCCCTGGGACAAGAGATTAGGTTCAAATAGACAATAAAAAGGAAAAGTAAAATCGAAGTTCAGGACCTGAAGTAGGGTAATCACATACCCTCCCCAGGATGAGAAGTTGGCCCAAAGAAAAGGAAATAAAATTGCAAAACTGGAAACTACGCCCAGGACTTAGGGCAGGGTTGAAAAATACCCTCCCTAAGACAAGGGATTAATTTTAATGAAAAAGAAAAGTAGAAAGAAAAACATCATGCTATGCTGAGGACTTGGAGTAGGGTAATAGATACCCTCCTCAAGACGAGAGATAAATTCTACAGGAAAACAATAAAAAGCAGGAAAGAAAAACACAAAGCACTTATGCTCAGGACTTGAAGTAGGCAAATAAATTCCCTCCCCAAGATGAGAGATTGACCCTTAGATCTATTGTAGATCCTGTTCTTGCACCTGTTAGCCTTCCCCGGCAATGGCGCAAAAATTTTGGTGTCCAGATATGAACACAATTCAACCCTTTTCCCACATAAATTATCAACCCGAGGGTCTTAGTTATTTCAAGAATAACATCACAGTATATGCAGACACAAGCACATGACCTACTGTAGATCATGGTTTAAATCCAAAAACAGGCAGGCTACTGTAACAACAATTAAATGGATTGCAGAATTAGAAGACATTCACAACAATTAAAGAATTAAACTATAACAATAGTAATGAAATCAAATTAAAACATAAAAAAATGCAAAGAAAATAAAACGCAACACCTGATCAAAAGAGTGGGCCCAACTCTCTCATCAGGGCTGCGGTAAACTCACGAATTACAGAAGAAACAACAATATGATGTGCATTCAATTAATGACGGAATAAACTTGTTACAAGATCTATATGTCAGTGGTCTTAACCCTGATTCACAACCCACATGCCTCTTTATACAAATTTCCTGGAATCCTCGATTCCCCTCAGCAACTCCATAATTACAAAAATACACTTTGTTACAACAACAACCTAGTTGCCCCGAAGGAAACCGTAGAAGGCCTGAAATAACACTGGTATAAATAGAGTTTGTTACATTGTAACAGCAAATGAGGATAGCACTGGAAATTGCGGGTTGTTCCATGACTCGCGGCTCCAACGCTCCTGCTTTGGCCGAATCTGTAGAAATATCGGAGTTAATATGTGAAAGAGGTAAAACCTCCATCCCATGAAATATAAGGAAAAGGATTTTACCTCATGGGTTTAAGAATAATAATGGTACAAAGAAATATAAAGATAGGGTAAAATAGGAGAGGAAAGTATACTAATCTAGTACCCAACAGTAATACATGTGTTGTCTCATAGCACAACATAATATGGATCTCATGACCAGTCATTGTACATAGGATCATGCTCATCCCATTTTTTGAAACTTTAGACTTCAACTCAAAGGGTTGAATGTAGCTCAACAACGATGAACTAGGAAGGTTTTTAACCTCCTGCTTGATTAGATCAAGGGTCGTTTGCGATGTGATATGTTGCTGCTTCAAATCAGCACCTTGTTCTACCCCTTGGTTATGCATTGGCCTTGAAGGAATATCTTCATAAGTTTCAATAAGATCGACTGAAGCAATATGTGATGAAAGTTCATGCATACCTTAGATCAACAGATGTGTGGAAACCTCTTGCTATAACACAAGATTTCCTCCAACTTGGACAGTAGTGTCTCTAACTGCTGGTAAGAGTGATGGCTGCTCTTCTACAAGTGTAGCAGTGTTGGAAACTTCCTCCTCTTCCTCATGCATCCCCTAAGTCATGCATGGGACTCTATGTGTCAAGAGCTCAAGACTATCTTGCAAGGTTGCAAGTGCCTCTTCTCTGGATGCAAGTACTTCTGCAGCTGGTGGTGAATGTAGTGTCTTCTTGTCCAGAGTGGCAAGATCGACATACTTCTTTGTTTCCTTAGGACATGTCTCTTTGTGACACATTTCTAGTTTTCTCACATCAAACTTCTTCCTCAACTTGTGAAAGAAATCTTAATATTTAGTCACCTTTGCATGCTCCATGTGACCAAACCACCAATCATTAGCTTCACCTAAAATATGAAGTGCTGCAATTTGGATAACCTCTCCTTTAGCTACAGGATGTAGCCTGAAAAATACATCTAACTCCTTCCTCCAATCCTTAACAGTGCTTGAGGAAGATCCATCAAATGTAGGAAAATAGAATCTATTTTGCCTCTTTATTCTATTACTGCTATAGGATCCCTTTTCTTGTTTGATTTGGAATAATTGTTGGAGAGTTAGCTTCTCCCTTAATGCTCTAGACTATGCTTTGCACTCTTCAAGATATATATTGAGAGTCTCATGAGTCTCAGGTTTTCTTCTTTCTTCATTGCTATACCCTTCACCTTCTCCAAAGAATGTGGGCATAGTATATCTATGAGGAGATCTATAATTCTTCGGTTTTTTTCTTTGCTGATAGGAAGTTCTTGGACCTTCCTCATCAAATCTTCTTCTTGGATCTTCTTTCCATCCTTCCTTATTCATTTGTTTGAACTCCTTGGAGAGTTCTTGCATGGATATAAAGAAAGGAGTGGTATAATTATCATCCTCCATGATATATCTCATCTATCTGCTTCTTCTTTTGATGCAAATATGAAGTTTCCACAAGCTGAGCCAAAGATCATGCCCTGATACCACTATAATATCCCAAAAGGGAGAATGCAGTAATACTGAAACAAAATATAAAAACTGCAGAAAATTAAACAATAAATATATATACACATCATAATGCACAGAAATAGCTGAGCCATTTTATTATATTGGAGGTGGAAAAATCAAGTACAATAGTGTTCAAAATATGAGACACTTAAGCCACAAGGGTGGCCTAGAATGACCCTGCAATGATTTCCCAAGAGGGACCGCATAACTACTGATCTGCTGGAAGGTAAATTGCATTGTCCCTACTACAATTGTAGGGACTGCAACTTCCTGAAATATAGAAATTCAGATCTAGGTAGAATGGGAGCTCTAATGATGTTGAAAATGTATATTTTGTCTCAATGATGGATTCCCAAGATAACCTAGGAAGGATTTCTCAGATCTATAAGTCTAAGAAAACCACTAGGGCTTCACATATATGCTACTAGGAATGTAGATTTGAAGCTAGATCTGATGATATGATGGTTGCAATGATGCATAATAAGATCTATGCAAGAAGGGCTGATCCCTTCACTAGATCCTTGGGCTAAAAGCTCAAGATCTAGCTCTTCCAATCTCCTCCACTAAAAATAGCTGCTAAATGAACAACAACTTCAAAAACCTACACTGTTAGAGAGGGAGCCTCAATAGCCTACGGCTAGATATGTCAAATCAGCTCCTGAATGATGGAAACAATAGATCCAATGTGAGGAAATGACCCCTCACAGCATTTCCAGCTGCAATACTAGAATATTCCTTCCTTGAATAAGGTGTATAGGACTGGAATGGACTGCTCTATCCTTAAAGGGATTGCTGCTGCATGGAGGCAAAATCCAATGGCCTGAATGCCAAATATAGATCTGCTACTCTTGAAAGGCTGGATCTGAAGAACAAAGTGGTAGGATGAATCCTCCACTGGTTTCCCAGCTGAATGCTAGAAACAACCTCTTGAAGATGGCACCAATGCCTGATAAAGAATGAAGAACAATCCTCTTTCTAGAGCTACTCAAAGAAAGAGGTGGGATTCTTGCTTGGGAACACCCTGTGCTAAATGGCATTGAAAACTTTGCTAAACAACCCAAGCTTGCATAGAAATGTCCTAAGACAAATCTAGATCTAAACATATCAAGAAATGAATAATCCAAATCATGCCTTCCATTGTGCCTTCACCTTCATTATATGCATGAGCCTTCCATAGCTTAGGCCCACTCCAAAACTTTGCTGTACATGTGGACAAAGTCTCCATTTTTTACTGTGTTATTGCTTCATGTCCTCCATCATGTTCACATGGGGTGATCACCCTCTCCATCATATGTGAATTAAATGCATCAATTCCTCCACTATCTTATCATAAGTGCTTCATGATCTTCTTTGAATGCACTATTATCTTAGTTGACCTTATCAAAGATCCTCATGATTTTCTATTTAAGATCCATGATCTTATTTGACTGTTTCATCCTCCATAATCTATCTCATAAAACAGACATGATCTCCATTAATGGAGCTGCCCTACTACTCCATGCTTTTAGATCTAGATCTAGAATATCCACATACACACATTAAAAGTGGATTTTATTCATCTTTGAGGTTTGTGGGTCCCTCCACCGTTTATTTACTTAATTAATTAAGTTTATTAAGGACTCTAATATTACAAATATGATGTGAAAATTTGGTAATATTACAGTCCCTCCCCCGACAAAATTTTTCTTATTCTCAAGCAACTCCCAAAGGTAGATGCAAGCCATCTATTCCCCTCCAAATGACATCCACATAAGGAAGGTTTTCTCCATTTGCTGCATGTTTGGTTCCAAATTTTTCTCTCAAAAATATATAGCATGACCTCCAACTGCATCATTAGATGTCCTCCTTCCACCATGAAATACCAAGTGACAACCATATGATGTCTAACATCATCATTAATACATGAGATACATAAAATAAAGTGGCTCTTTCCACAAAGGAAAAGCTCCATCTCACAATACATATTTCCATCCCATGATTTATGAATTTGATTGAGAATTGACATGCTCTCATCCTTAGCCCTGTTTTCCTTGTTGGATCCAAGCATCATTACAACTTTATGCAAAAGAAGAAAAGGAGACATATGGGTAGACAAGGATGTCCAATCATATTCTCCCAATAGTAGCCACCGAAGTAAGGCCCTTTGATATCATCTTCCATCTTCACATGCAAGATGGATAAGCCAAACTTCCCCAAAAGTAACCAAAGCAACAAGAGGTCTTGCTGCTTCCTCTTCTCCTCATGTGCATCATGGAGTAAAAACATACTGATATACATGTGGAATGTCACATTATACCAATACAGGAAAACACCATCAATACACATCATGAGAGCATTATTCTAATTTCTACCCAATACAAAACACATAGACATAGGAGATGTCATGTGGTGGCCAAACTCTCTCAAGGGAAACCAAAATGAACATGCCTTCTTTTGCTGCATTCTATCATTGGTACACAAGGCACAAATCAACAAAACATGATCTATTGGGTGGTAACCATACTCACCCAAGAGCAGCCAGTGCAGCCATGCCTCCTTCTTCATTTCATAAGTGTTTTTCAAGGCATGGATCAAAGAAATAGGAGCCTTTGGGTAGTGGAAAATATCGCCCAAAAGAAACCAACGTAGCCAATCTTCTAGCCTATTTCATATACCTACAAGTGGTCATGCAACCCCTTGCTTATAATCCTCACCCACTCATCCCAATGTGGATGATGAATGATGTATTGCATAATCATGGTATCCTCCCTTTGTAGAATACCATCCTCCCCAAACTGATTAAGAACTTTTCACTTCATGAAATGTTTAAGTGCACCTCCCATGAGATCTCTCAAGGAGATTCTATTTTCACCAAAGGCCCTCCAAAACGAATGAAGTTTTGGATCTGCTGTAGGTAGAAATTTCTCCTATAGCAATGAGATGTTCATTGAGAAAGTGTCATCTAGAAAGGAGGAAATATTCCTCATCTCAAGATGTCTACCATCTACCATCTTTACCTTCATTACTTCAAGAGTGAAGCTACCTTCAAAATTCTCCAATAATGATGGGGCTCTTTCTTTATCATAGCTACTAAGTGACAGCATTGTAGATCTGCATGGTAATACATGTGTTGTCTCATAGGAAGGCACAATATGGATCTCATGACCATTCATTGTACATAGGATCATGCTCAACCCATTTTATGAAACTCTACACTTCAACTCAAAGGATTGAATGTAGCTCAACAACGATGTACTAGGATAGTTTTTAACCTCCTCCTTGATTAGATCAAGGGTCCTCTGCGTTGTGATATGTTGCTGCTTCAAATAAACGCCTTCTTCTAACACTTGGTTATGCATTGGACTTGATGGGATGTCTTCATAAGTTTCAATAAGATCTACTGAAACAATATGTGATGAAAGTTCATGCATACCTTGGATCAACTGATGTGTGGAAACCTCTTGTTAGAGCACAACATTTCGTCCAACTTGGACAATAGTGTCTCCAACTACTAGTAAGAGTGTTGGCTGCTCTTCTCCAAGTGTACCAGTGCTGGAAACTTCCTCCTCTTCCTCATGCATCCTCTGAATCATGCATGGGACTCTACGTGTCAAGAGCTCAAGAATATCTCGCAAGGTTGAAAGTGTCTCTTCTCCGGATGCAAGTACTTCTGCAGCTGCAGGTGAATGTAGTGTCTTCTTGTCCAGAGTGACAAGATTGACATCTTCCTTTGTTTCCTTAGGAAATTTCTCTTTGTGACGCATTTCTGGTTTTCTCACATCAAACTTCTTCCTCAACTTGTGAAAGAAATCTGAATATTTAGTCACCTTTCCATGCTCCGTGTGACCAAACAACCAATCATTAGCTTCACCTAAAAGATGAAGTACTGTAATTTGGATAGCTTCTCCTTTAGCTAGAGGATGTAGCCTAAAAAATACATCTAATTCCTTTCTCAAAGCCTTAACAATGCTTGAGGAAGATCCATCAAATGTAGGCAAATAGAATCTATTGTGCCTATTTCTTCTATTGGTTATATAGGATCATTTTTCTTCTTTGATTTGAAAGAATTGTTGTAAAGTTAGCTTCTCCTTGAATGATCTAGATTGTGCTTTGTACTCTTCAAGATATAGCTTGAGAGTCTCATGAGTCTCAGGTTTTCTTCTTTCTTCATTTCTATACCCTTCACCTTCTCCAAAGAATGTGGGCATAGTAGATCTGTGAAAAGATCTATAATTCTCTAGTTTTCTTCTTTGCTGATAGGAAGTGCTTGGACCTTCCTCATCAAATCTTCTTCTTGGATATTTTTTCTATCCTTCCTTCTTCATTTGATTGCCCTCCTTGGAGAGATCTTGCATGGATCTAAAGAAAGGAGTGGCAAAATTATCATCCTGCATGATAGATCTCATCTATCTGCTTCTTCTTTTGATGCAAATATGAAGTGTCCACAAGCTGAGCCAAAGATCATGATCTGATACCATTGTAATATCCCAAAAGGGGAAATGTAGTAATACTGAAACACAATATAAAAACTGTAGCAAAGTAAACAATAAATATATATACACATCAGAATGCACAGAAATAGCTGAGCCATTTTATTATATTGGAGGTGGAAAAATCAAGTACAACAGTGCTCAAAATATGAGACACTCAAGCCACAAGGGTGGCCTGGAATGACCCTACAATGATTTCCCAACAGGGACTGTGTAACTGTTGATCTGCCGAAAGGTAAACTGCGCTATCCCTACTGCAACTATAGGGACTGTAACTCCTTGAAATATAGAAAGTTAGATCTAGGTAGAATGGGAGTTCCGATGATGTTGAAAATGTATATCTGGGCTCAATGATGGATTCCCAAGATAACCTAGCAAGGATTTCTCAGATATGTAAGTCTAAGAAAACCACCCTCTTAGGGCTTCACATATATGCTACTAGGAATGTGGATATGAAGCTAGATCTGATGATATGATGGTTGCAATGATGCACAATCAGATCTATGCAAGAAGGGTTGATCCCTTCCTTAGATCCTTGGGCTAAAATCTCAAGATCTAGCTCCTCCAATCTCCTCCACTGAAAATAATTGTTGAATGAAAAACAACTTCAGAAAACTGCACTATTAGAGAGGGAGGCTCAATAACCTATTGCTAGATATGTCAAATCAACTCCTGAATGATGGAAATAATAGATCTAATGTGAGGATATGACCCCTCATAGGATTTCCTGCTGAAATACTGGAAACTTCCTTCCTCCAATAGATATACAGGACTGGACTGCACAATCTTTGAAGGGATTGCTGCTGCATGGAGGTAAAACCAAATGGCATGAATGTCAGATATAGATCTGATGCTCCTAAAAGGCTGGATCTAAAGAAAAAAGTGGTATGATGAATCCTCCATTGGTTTCCTAGTTAAATTCTAGAAAAACCCTCTTGAAGATGGCACCAATGCCCGATAAGGAATGAAGAACAATACTCTTTCTAGAGCTACTCAAAGAAAGAGGTGGGATTCCCGCTCGGGAACACCTTGTGCTAAACAACAATGCAAACTCTGCTAAACAGCCCAAGCTTGCATAGAAATGTCCTAAGGCAAATCTAGATCTAAACAGATCAAGAAATGAATAATCCAAATCATGCCTTCCATTGTGCCTTCACCTTCATTGTATACATGAGCCTTCCATAGCCTAGGCCCACTCCAAAATTGCACTGTACATGTGGAAAAAGTCTCCATGTTTGAGTGCGTTGTTTCTTCATGTCCTCCATCATGTTCACATGGGGTGATCACGCTCTTCATCACATGTGCATTAAATGCATCACTTCCTCCACTATCTTATCATAAGTGCTTAATGATATTATTTGAATGTACTATGATCTTAGTTGACCTTATCAAAGATCCTCATGATTTTATATTTAAGGTCCATGATCTTATTTGACTATTTCATCCTCCATAATCTATCTCATAAATGAGACATGATCTCTATTAATGGAGTTGCCCCAGTACTCCATGTTTTTAGATCTAGATCAAGAATATCCACATACACATTAAAAGTGGATTTTATTCATTTTTTGAGGTTTTTGGGTCCCTCCACCATTTTATTTACTTAATTAATTAAGTTTATTAAGGACTCTAATATTCCAAATATGAAGTGAAAATTTGGAAATATTACAGTATATATTAAGGAATTAATACATTAGGTTAGCATGTTAATAATGAAATGAATCCGCGAGAATGAAACAATAAACTAAGCATAGTGTAAAATATGAATTCGGGGGTGGATTTATTCATTTTGATTCCCGATACATAATCTTTTTAGCATTTATAGTTAGGATAAAACTATTTTTAGGTTTTTTGGGTATTTTGGAATAAAGGGGAATTAGTTGAGGGGTTTTTATTTTTCTTAAGTAAATGTATTTTAACTTAGGAAAAGGGGTTTTAGTAGGCTAAAATGAGTGATGTTTAGGGAAAAGGGCTTTTTATGAAGGGGAAGGGTTTCAATGAGGTGTAATCCAATACCTTGGTGCCAATCAGTCATTAAGACATGGGTCCGGTCCCACCAAAAGTTAGAGAAATGCTCTGAGTCTTTATGACTGAAGGATTTAGTACTGGAACATATTGTGGGGAGAGAAATTAGTAATGTGACAAATGATGTTTATCCATGCCTTGTGAAACTTCTTTCTTCCTACCCATCATTTATTCTACAATTTTTTCCTTTATTTGGATGGGTGCATTTGAGCTTGCAAAGCTTATTCATTTTTCTTTTAAAATAGGAAAATATATAATTATAACCTTATTTCATCCAAGGGCTTAGATTAAATTGTTGAGCTCCTTATTATTCTCTATTTTAAGTATTTATCTGCCAAAATTAAACTGTTTGGCTAGATATTTATTCTCTATCTATCAACATGAAATTTAAAGCATGAATAATCAAGTTTGAGCTATTTGATTATCATGGATTGTGGCATTTTAACAAGTTGCATGAAATTTGATTTGAAAAAAGTAAACTAAAGTAGTGGCATTTTAACTTGCAACGCTTTCATGTTCTATTTTTGATGGGGTTCATATTTAATATTCTTTTGATCTTCGTTTCTTTTTTCCTTTGATTTTTATTTTAGGAAATAACCTCTTTTCATTTTTTAATTTGGGAATACATTTGAAGAAAGAAAAGGTGTTGGTTCAAGGGGTCCTGACCCAAGTTCGGAAGTGAAGGTTTTCCAACAAACCCCTATACTACTGGCCATTTTGGAAGTGACCTGCTTGCACAGGCCAAAGTCTCACCCGAAGGAGTATGGGAGGGTGCTGGATCTAGGTTTTCCCACCCTAGTAAAGGGTAGGTAAGTCAAGAAGAACTGCGTTTGACTTCACAATTACCAGATCGTATATTCCAGAACCCGGATTTGTAGATCCCTTCGCATCCACGTGCGCAATACTAATTATAATCACCGTAATCAACAGATCATAAATTCAAAGAGTAATAATGCAACTAACCCAGATATTTTCGCATAAAGTATAACAGAACAGACCTAGATCAGATGTCTACGTAGAATAAACAATTAACGCAAGTACTTTCATAGCTTAACATAGAACCATGGATAACATAGCAGATATCATAGAATAGATTCAGATATTCCAACAACCTTCTGCTTTCATTAATACTTCGGATCCTTTTACAATACCCAAAACCCAAACTGCACACACAGTAGCAGGGTCTGCACATAGCAACAGGGTTCGCACACAGTAGGACTAAGGATCTTCGCACACACATCCAGCTGGAGTCTGTTCCCCTAATAACTGAAACAGATCTACTAATTCAAAATTCACACCAGTCTTGATTCATCTCCCTCTACTGACTCAAAATTTCCTTCTATTTATAACGATCTAGCCTAATCTTTCCTGTGGTCCACAAACAGTGGGTTGCAGACTCTAAGTCTACCCTTTGACCCATTACAATGCTTTCGGGGCTTTGTCCCACCCCAAAACCCCTGCGCTAGACTACAATATGCCAAAAAATATACAAAAATACTCAAACTTTCCCAATTCACAACCTTTGGAGGACCTTGTTCCAACAGTCCCCCAACACAATCTTGTGACTCGTCTCATGTCACTGTGGTGGTGGGGTCTCCACTTGCATGCGTAGTTCATGGATGGCCATGACCAACAGGGGAAACACTTCTTGACTCTAGGCAGCAGTGCTCTACACAATATCCATGAGCTTCTATGATGTTGGTCCTTCTGTTGCAGTGGTGACACTCTCTAGTGTCTGATTTACTCGCTTAACAACAACATCAAATTCCTATGAGAGCTGGAGGGCTGCGGTACCCTAAGGCTTCAAGTGTTCTTCGATGACTTGCTTCTTATGCCAGAGCTCTTGAATCTCATATTGGAGGGTGTTGCTGGTCCTTAATCGTGCCAAACATTTTTGCAGGAACCAAGGTGTGTAATGTAGCCCCGATCTTCTCGAAAGCTTCCTCCTTCTATCGCAAGTCCTGATTTATTCTCTAGAGGATCGGATTGTGTTGGACCTTGGTCCATAGCTGCATGGCTGTCTTGAGTAAATGGGCACCCTGAGCGATCTGACCTGTAATGGTGTTCGCAGCCTTATTCACCATCGCAGCGCACTGGGCTCGTACCTCTGGGGGTGTCTCGGGCTGCAATTTGGCCTGTAAGTGAGTGATTTGCTGCTCTAGCTGCGTCTTAATGACCTGCATTTATGTCCTGGAAGCCTTCAACGTGGCGGCCAATCCTTCAAATTTATCCCGGGGGGTGGCTACTGCCGAGATCTCTTTCGTAACCTCTGTGTAGAGCTGACGGATCAAGGTTTTGAGCTCTGCTTGCTGCGAGATAGCGAGGAGCACTTCCGCATTCTGTTGTGCGATGGTCTGCTCAGCCATACTGAGTTGTTGGTGTACTTGCTGGTCCCGATGATGAATCTCCTGAAACACCCCGGTGTGAAGACCCTGTAATGCTTCATGGGATAGCTAGGCCAGATTCAACTACACCCCTATACCTACCTAGAGGTCGATTCCTTGGTCGAGCTAACTGATTACAAGGGCGGTGCTAGGTATGGAATAGAGACGACTTTCTTCTGTAACTAGCCCCGGACTGGAGTCTTTCCCTGAACAACGCTGGTCTGTAGCATGTCTGTCTTTAACTGCAGGGTGCGAAGCTCGGCCTGGAGGGTGTTGATCGCAACCCTCTATTGTTCCTCTAAAGCTACCCATCTATCTTATGTGGCCAATGTGACTGCATCTGCAATTTTTTCAAGATCTCCTTCATTCAATGTGACTGCCTCATCTCGTTCCTTCTGCTGGGCATGTTGCATATTTCGGGCCCCCTTGGAAGGCTCGCCTGTTTGCGTTATACTGCTGATGTGGACTTCCTCCATGCCCAGATTTGGCTGCGAATCGACCTGGGTTTCGGCCTCGGTGTTCTTTGTGGTGGTCTGCTTTGGCTAGATGTCCTTTTCCGTGGCTGCACCTGAATCCTTCCCTGTATCCTTACTCAGACCTCCAGTATCCTTGATGATAATAGGTGGGAGCACCTATTTTGTGCTATTACCTACAATTTTGAAGCCTATCTTCTAGGCAGGAGGCCATAGCACAATCACATTGTCAATTTCCTCATCTGCTACCATATAAGGAAGTGACGTCCATGTTTTATCCTTGAGGCCATGGACATGAATGTTGTGCATGGTAACTTGGAATGCTACAATAATTTTGTATTTTTCATATACTGTTGGGGACAGTCGAGGTCGAGAATTGATAGCTGTTGCCATGCTACTGTGGAAAAGGACCAAGAAGACTTGGTTATCCTCTATGCATTGCGCGTCCTTGGAATCCCACAAATGGGCATATCGAGCCCCTTCGCACATATCTGGGTTGAGCTCGGGGATGACTGATTCTATAGGGGCCTCCCAAGATATTAGGGCTATAAGGAATAGTAGCCAGGCATAGAAAATGGCTTTTCCCTATTCCTCAGAATCGCAGACATTGGTCAAGAACTCATCGCACAAGTATTGGGCCCAATTGCGGCAGACCCCTTCTACACACTGACCTGCTAACCGAATGACATACGTAGGGACGGTTGCGACCTAACACTTTCACAGTAGCTTGAATGTTAATAATATGGTACCCATCTGCGTAGCAGGGTCACTCATATATTTTATGACGAAGCCCCACATATTCATTGCCACATGGTAGGTCTAACGCACAAATTCAACGGTTTCCTCCTCATATTTATTACCCACATGCTCCAGAGGGTGCGGATCATTCATGGGAAGGCCCGTAATTCTGTGAACCAATGCAATGCCAATGAGGACTCTATCCCAAATCCATAGACATCCATCGTGAATTAAGGCGAGCAACTATTGGGCCAGCCGATCCGTGAAGTTGTAGTGGCCAAAGTGGGGCATCCACAATAGGTTCAAGAGCCCAGATCCGGCCAATCCAGATACCCAGCGCTAAGGAACGACTATGACCCCATCATTCACATAAATTGTGTCAAAGTACAACTCGAGAGCCAGCTCAGGGAAGGCGTCATAATTCACCAAGTCATGATCCTAGAATTTGACCTCGTGGAGCCTTCCACAAGGGTCACTAAGGACAGGGACCTCTCTCAGGGTTATTTGCATCTATAGATAGGTAATCAGGCCATCGAGGTTCTTTGGTTTGCGCGTCGAGGGCTTGCGCAATCAGATGAAGGGAGGTAATGAGTTGATCGGATTGGCGGGCTGGGCTCCTTCCTGCACATCCTGAGTCTGAGGTGTTGTGTGTGGGGATTTGGCATGCCTAGGGGAGGTCCTAGGATTCCCTGTAGCCCATTTTGTAGCTTTCGGGGGCTTCCCTGAGCCCTGTGCTTTCTCTTTTCCCTTCCCTGCGACCGACGTCAAGAGCACTTCTTCATCCTCAGACCCAATCTCCTTTACTTCCTCAATTTCTGGGTCTATAGGTGCCGAGGGTTCAGCAGGGTTAGTGGTCATCATCGTAGCGTGGAAAATGAATCCCAACCCTGCGTGGCCACTGTCAGAAGGGGAAGGTTGATCAGACATGAAAGGAATAGTGCAGACCCGAAAAATATTACAGCTCAAGGTCGTTCGAGACAAGGATGGTAAGTACAAGCTAGGCAAGTGAGACAGAAACCTTATCCAAGTTATTCTATCCCTTTTATAGTGCCTACAGTTGTCCAATGGTAGGGTATAATTCACCTGGAACTTACCATCAATTAAACGGTAAAAACTCCCCAAAATTTTCCTCATTAAATGCCAGCGGGCCGCTCCTTTCAATGGTAACTTCTATTTTTTACCAGATGTGATTATTCCAGTGGCTAGTTTTCACACCTCTTGTGCACTTGGCATATCTGCTACGCTTGGGTTAAATGCCTGCGTCTCTTGGGCATCCTCCCCCTTTACACGCTTGATCCCTAGGTACTTCAAAACCAAAAACACGTTTGCCTGACATATGTCATCCCAACTGAATCGAGCCTCCTTTGTAACCGAGTCCTTCAGAGGTGTTGCGATCAATGCATACCTCTAAAAAAAATTTCAGTAATAACCTGCGTGGCCAAGAATTGAACGCAATTGTTCCCTTGTAGTAGGAGTTGGCGGGTAGATGAGAACTCTACCTCCTATGTCCACATCCCCAATCTTAGCCAACATGGGGTGCATCTCAATGCTACCCATTTGCAGCCTGAGCGGTCTGGTAACTGTGTCAAACAAAACTTTTGGATTGTCCTTACCTTATTTTGGGGCTAGGCTATGGTATTTGACCATGATTGGTACCCACATTTCCCATGTGGGCACTTCAGGTGCAACATATAGGTGCGATTCACCCCATATTACACTATCGATGTTTTGCAGAGCTGTGTCAAGCGCGTTTGGCCAGCCTACTAGCCCATACATTCCTAGAAATCCATCCTTCAAGGTCTTCCAGTGGTGGGTGCACTGATGTAACTCTGCATCTAAGTACCACACTATGGGAATTGGTCCCAGGGCATGAATAAACAGATGAACCCACTCTTTGGTAGTCCTATCGCACCATTGTTCTATCCAAGCAAACATATATTTTCTTGGGTTTTTTTGCCCAAGGAATGTCTTGATTCGTACGTCAGCTGGGGCCTCGAATCGTAGGATCGTCATATTCCAAAACTCCTCCCAATCTTGGAATGCCTCTTCATGTGTCTCCCACCATTGCGCAGGTGTTCCACGCATGGCTACCCTAAGGACCCACATCCTTCATTTCCTTGGAACCTCATACTCGAATGCTTGTAGAAATTCATTAATATTACTAGAACCATCAAAATAAGGTAGGTCTCTTACCTCTGATGAAACGTAGTGGAAGTCCTTTATGACCCAGAGATATCGTACCACAGAGACTTCATGTAACCGATTTTTCCAATTCTCTATCTCCCCATTAGAGTCGGAGAAGCATTTGCTATCATTTTCCTAGTAGAGTACTCGATCTGCCATGGGGTTGATCCAATATTCATCCCACATAGTCAACTTATAGATGTGATCCACATCCTCTTCATCGTGCACCAACTCTGTGTATCGTTCGCCTTCCGCAGGATCTAATGGTACTATCACCCTTGTACCGTTATTCTCAAACACCATGCTTGTCTTCTTCAAATTAATGATACCTCCCATATATATGGCCCAATCTAACCCTAGAAGTGCAGGGTAGGGGTCCGCATCTTCTACAATCTGAATGACTTCAAAATAAGCTCGGACCTTGACCCCTGCGATATCTACCATGATATTTGATAGTCTCCCCAAGGGTATGATATTTTGTTGATTGGAAATACGCAGCTGGATAATGGACTATTCCAACTTAGGTTCCCCCATTTGTTGCCAAGTCTGTCTAGGTAATACATTTTCATCTGACCCTAGATCCAAAATAACCTGATCCATATCATAATCACCGATCTGCACAGTAAATCGCATCTCCCTACCAGTGCATTTCTTATAGCTATATAGTTTGTATACGTCCATGATTTCCGAAGGAGGCTAGGTCATGTTGCATAGCTATCTATGAATGACTGATGGTTTTCCATAGCCTTTGGGTTATGCAGTAGCTTCATACATGCCTGTAAAAAGGGCTTGACCTCCTCACCTGCCTTGAGACCTCCTGGCAGCTTCAAAGTAGATGCCTCTGCCTCAGCAGAGTCTGTACGAGCGGCGACCAACGTTTCCTTTTCCTTTCTTAGATCCAGACTTTCCTTCTTGATAACTTTTTTCTGGATCATAGGTTCGGTCATAGTCTTCTCCCCAGGCCCCACAGTGGCCATCCCACTGTGTGTTACAATATTCATGCTTGGATCTTTGTCACGTAGTTCAGCCTTAACCCTCTGCACACTCTGCGTAGGTGTCGGCTATTTCTCCTGTATCTTTGTTGTCAAGATCGGTCAGTCTTCAATGGCATGGCCCAGTTGTCTGCAATACTAGAAGGATTGTCTTGTAGGATTTGGACAGTCCCTGGCAAAGTGTCCTACTTCCCCACAATTATAACAGATTATTTTCCCTCGTCCACGACCTGCGCTTCCACCTCTCCCACCTCCCCAGCCCTGGCTGGGGAGCCACCTGCGCTCGAGAGGGATCTTGGTGAGAATGGTTCTAACTGTACCCTATATAGGTTCCCTCAATCGTTCATAAAATCATACATCTAGCAGTTATGTTCATGATGTCCTACCGACCTGCAGAACCTGCACCATTGTTGCTTTACCTCTGGGAAATACGTAGCAAGGCAGGGATAGTGGTTTTTATCATGTAGCCCCGGAACGCGACAAACATCACACCATAATGCCAGCACACTTGATCCTAAAACTTCCCTAGGATGCAATGGGCTAAGTCCCCCGGCTTGCATATAGTCTGCTAATAGAGGGCAGTTATCCTTGGTGTGACCATTCATCCTGCATCGTATCCACCATCTTTCCTGGCTAGCTTCTACTCCTCACTCCTTTCGCAGGTTTTGGATTTCTACATGCATCACCTCCAATTTTCCTTATATCTGTTGGACACCCAGCTGGGCATCATATCTAGGTGCAGCTTCTAATTTCATAGCGACCTCCAAAGATTTTTCCTATGATTCAAAATTTTGATGACCCATAGGTACGCGCAGGTGAGGCAGTAGCATAGCAATGAACCATTCTGTGTGCTGTTTTTCATCATATTGAAACCCTCCTTCTCTCGTTACCTTCTTTAGTCACTGCTCGGCCTCCCATATAGACTCAGAGGGCCCCTGCTTGAAATCTTTTAGATCAACCACTATTTGAGAGTAAGACTTAGGCTTCTTGAAATATTGCTTCAAGGCATTCTTAATCTCTTCAATGGTCACATTTTCATGCTAGCCAATTTATCCCATGTACCAATCCAAAGCTCTTCCTTCGAAGGAAAGGGACAACTGTGCCCTCTTCAACATATCACTAGCTACATTCTACACAGTCCAGACTAATCCTATGACAAACCAGAACTGATCCATGTCTTCATCTCCCACACCCTTAAAGGTAGGCAACTTCATGTGCGCAGCCATGTCATCTTCCGATAGTGGAGGAGGTGTAGGTAAGTTCTTACCCCTATGCTGGTTGGAGAGTGGTGTGGCTGGAGGACTCTGTGCAATTGCTTCTCTTACCGGAATGTAGACAGATCTATCTCATTCTTGACTGGTCTGATGGTATTTTCTACTTCATGTCGTACTCCCATCTAGATCAGAGGTCATTCATTCGGTGTGGCTACACAGAATACTCTTTTCTCACAGTAATATCTTAATCAGTAGTGGTAAGGTCTTTAGAAACTTACCCCGGAAACCCTTGAAGAATATTCACTCTGCTTCATAGTAGGATGTTGGAAATATGTTTCTGGTATCCTATTATATTAAATTAATTGTCCTTGATGGCAACTCTCTGACAAAGGATGCAGATAATGACTGTATGAAGAACTTAGAAAACCATCAGCAGTTCTAGACAAGCAGAATATAAGACTGAATGTACATTAATCGAAAATCTGTATTTCATGGAAGAATCGATATGAATAAGGACCTGTGAATGTCTCTGCACAGAGCCTGCACCTAGACCTGCTTGTACCTGCAGAGAGCTGCATAAGGGAAGAAGGCCATTAGATTGAAGATCTGACCAGCCAGTGGTTGTAAGTCAATTATCCTGATGAAGGATAATTGAAATCCGTGATAATTAAGAAACCCTGTGAGGGGATTAATGGTGCTCTGTATATAGTTAGAGGAACCAATGTTAATACGGTCGACAGTGTATCCCAAACTGGTAGATAGTGGAGTTATATATATTCATTGAGTATAATACTGAATGTAAATTAAGATCATTGTTGCGGATTGATTTTGGTATTGTCTGTGCCTTTATTGAATTGAGCAAGTGTAATTGTGAATCCCTGCAACCAACACGGAACTCAGTGACTGAATTATGTTTAGGCCGTCGAACTCTCGTTGGAACAACACTTCGGAATTACGAATAGAACCTGGAAGGAAAGTGGTGGAACACAACAAAAGGAAGCGCGACGGAACCTAGAGTAGAAGTGCGGAACCACGAAGGAGGAGCAGTAAACACGGTTTCTGGTTTTTATCGCACCACCTTTGCACGGTGAGTGGTATTTGAGGAGGGGGGAGCGATTCCATAGATCAACCGACGCGTGTCCTCAAGCGACTTTGGAAAACCGCCTCCACTGCGCGCCATCGCACGTTATTGTTCATGCTTCTACGCCGTGCGATATTCATTCGATCAGACGAAGCGGCGCGACATGCTCTCAGCCGTTGGATGGGCACGTGGGTTTGACGAAGGTATGTTGTGTTACTGTTCGTGCACCTTGGCCAAGCGATATCCATCGGATCATTTGAAGCCGAGTGACGTGCTCTCCGTCGTCGGATGTGGAAGGTTGATATCGCGCGGGGGGGGGGGGGGGGGGGGTGGGGCGGTTCTAAATTATATTAATTGGGATCTTTAAACTAAGGTTTGCGGGGCTAATAAAGGATGTTGAATATGTGAAGTTGGAGAAATATGAAACATGTGATGTAATGAACGTGGGTTAATATATGTGTTGATCTCACGAACACATAAACCTGGGGTCGATATATATATGCCTTGGGGAGTTTATAACTAAAGGAGGAATTGGATTAATATCTCAATATTAGATTGAGATATTAAAAAGCCTTAGATTAATTATCTAATTTCCAGACCAAGAAAATAGAACAATGAGAAGTTTTTTGGGGCTTGGGTAGACCCCTCTGGATTATCTATTTGATCTCGTCCAGGAATACCATCGGTGGTTGAATGGTTTTGACTCATGGTATTAATAAAGGCTAAAACTATATAAGGAGAAGAGAATCATAGTACAACATGTGCATGTGGAGGGGTTGTTAATGAATAAATCTCTTTAAGAGATATCTGCATGATTGAACTCTGATAGATCTTAATCTATGATGCACCTGTGGATATGATGAAGGTTCAAGATCTATAGATCTATAAATGATGAATCTCTAGGAAGATCTGCAAAAGAAATTATGAAGACCTGGCGCAAGTCTGATGAATAAATTGAAGAACCTTGGTGGATCTGAGGGTTGAAGCCTTCAATATGAAAGTGGAAGCTTTCTGCCAGTAAAAGCTGGTGTTAAAATCATGGGGTTGGAGCTCCCTTCCAGTAGTGACTGGAGAACGAGAGAAGGTTGTAGCATTCTACAGGTAGGTGCTTGTGTGCTGGTATAAATCTGTACCAGTACAAAATTGTAAGAAGTTTTCTTTATAATAAATATTGAAGACAAAGACGACTGCAACGTTGGTTTTCTCTCGAATTGGGTTTCCACCTTAAATACTGGTGTTCATGTGTGTTTCTTATGTGTGATGGTTTATTTTATTACTGCACATGTTTACTTCTTACTAAACATCTAATGAATGAATGATGCAATGATCTAAGTAAAGAATTAAATGCATAATAATATCTCTGGACATACGCAAGTGTTCTTAAAGATATCCACATGTATACGCGAGTTGGGTTCAGTAAAGTAGCGTATGGTTTTAAGAGAAGGAAAAAGTAAAATGTTTTTAGTTAGCTCAAAATACTGATTCACCCCCCCTCTCAGTATTTTCCCCAACAATTGGTATCAGAGCAGGTCCTTCTGAAAAATCTTAGCCGCTAGAAGGAAGATCAAACAAGATGAGAAATAAAGATGGAACAACATCTATCAGGCCTCCACTCTTCAACAGAAACAATTTAGTCTTCTGGAAAACAAGGATGAGATCCTATCTTCAGTCTCTGGGAGCAGATGTATGGGCTATTGTTGAAGGAGGATATCAATATCCAGCCGCAGTACCAACAGATCTAATAGAAAGAAAGAATTATGAAACAAATGCAAAGGCGGTGAATGCTCTATTGGGAAGTCTAACTGAAACAGAATTTGTCAAAGTCATGCAGCTGGATACAGCAAAGGAAATATGGGACAAAATCATTCTAAGTTATGAAGGTGATGCAAAGGTAAAAAGTTCTAAACTCCAAACTCTCAGAATTCAATATGAGAATCTAAAAATGCATAATGAGGAGAGCATTGCCAATTTCTTTTTACGTCTTGATGATATTGTAAATCATATGAGAAATCTGGGAGAAACAATAACCGAATCTACTTTGGTTGAGAAAGTTTTAAGATCACTAACGGAAAAATTTGAGTCAAAAGTTTCTGCTCTTGAAGAAAAGCAGGATCTTCAAAATCTTACTGTGGTGCAACTTCATGGCATACTAACTGCATATGAAATGAGAAGAGGAGGACCATCTGAAGTCAAAGAAGCCGTCTTTAGAGCTTCTACAAAAGGGAAAGAAGTACAAGAAACAGAAGGATCAGGGTATATCTCAGAAGAAGATGAGGTAAATTTTGTAAATAAACTCCAACTTGGCACAGGACGGTTCAGAGGTAAGCTTCCTTTCAAATGTTTTGCTTGTGGAAGAGTTGGTCATTATGCTGCTAAGTGTCCTCATAAAGAAACACATGAAAAATGGAAGGAAGTAGCAAGAAGGAATAAGAATCGGTTTAGCACTAGAAAAAGTTACTATACTCATGAAGACAGTGATGGGTTATCTGATAGTGAGGAAGAATGTGAACAAGATCTTAGACTTCTCATGGCATTTGAAAAGGAATCTAGAGAAGAAAAAGATACTTTTATGGATGTGTTAGAGGACAATTATTTTCTTGATGAATTCAATCAACTCAAAATATGCTTAGAAGAAAGTAAAATATCCATAGAAACTCTGAAAAATCAGCTTGAAGAAAAGGAGAAACACAATGAGAAATTAGAATGTGAAATAGTAAGTCTAAGAAAAGAAATTGAGAAAGTGAAGACTTTGAATCTTAGATTTGCTAAAGGATATAAAACCTTAGATGAGATTATCAAGGTACAACGTTCTCCTCTTATAAAGACAGGTCTTGGATATATCGGAGAATCTTCTCAGGCTTCAACACCAAATTATCTAAAAGCAGCTACAGCTAGTATACAACATTCTGCCACTCAGCAAGGGAATAAAGAATATTTACAGGTAAAGCATGATCATCTCAATTCAAAGAACACTAATAGGAATATCTTTCAAAGAAACACCAATCAACAGGTAAATTCAAGTAGAAGATTTCATGATCGCAGAAATTTCTTCTTCAATGGACAATGTTTCTCATGTCACAATTTTGGTCATAAAACTGTTCAATGTGTTGCATATAAAACCATCATGACAAGAGAAGCAAGAAAGAAAAGGATTGATATTGAAACAAAGAAGAATACTTATAACAACTTTTCTCCTCTTCAAAATGAAGTTGAATGTGCTTATTGCAATAACTTTGGCCATGAAGAATCTGAATGCAGGAGAAAAGTTCAGCCAAAAGAGCATTTTCCTTCAAGCTCCAAAGTGTGGAAAAAGAAGGAATTACAGGTTGAAAATTGTGGCATAGCTTTATTTGCAGAAGGTGAAGAAAATCAATGGTACATTGATAGTGGATGCTCAAAACACATGATAGGTGACAAAAACAAACTTCTTGCATATAGTGCTCTAGAAAAAGAAAAGAATGTTACATTTGGAAATGATACTCCTGCTGTCCTTAAGGGAAAAGGGTCTGTTTTTCTAAAAGAAAAGGTGAAAGCTAATAATTTCATGTATGTGGATGGATTAAAGCATAACCTGTTAAGTGTAAGTCAAATGTGTGATCAAGGAACTGGAGTTGTCTTTAGTTCAAAAGAATGTGTGGTACATGATCTTGATACAAGTAAAACAATTATAAAAGGAAAAGGAACTCCAAGCAACCTGTATGTCTTGAAGAACTGCAAAGAACAATGTTACTTGAGTAAATATTCAGAAAAATGGCTATGGCATAGAAGGTTGGGGCATCTGAGCTTCTCTCAAATCAACAAATCAAGCAGACTTAAAGCTATTCGTGATCTTCCCAATATTACACTACCTGAAAGTATCATATGCAAATCTTGCCAATTCGGTAAGCAAACCAGAGTGCAATTTAATGCCAAGGAAGGTTCATCAAGTAATCCTCTTGAACTCATTCATACTGACATATGTGGTCCTGTGAGGAAAAATTCACCACGTGGTGAACAATACTATATCTTATTTATTGATGATTTCTCTAGAATGTGTTGGATTGGGTTGACTAAACACAAAGATGAAGCATTTGAGAAATTTCAGATCTTCAAAGCACTGGTTGAAAATGAATTAGATCTAAAAATCAAGTGTCTTAGATCTGATCGAGGAGGAGAATATACATCAGATGAATTCCTTGAATTTTGTGAACAACATTGAATAAAAAGATAGTTTTCTATAGCTGGCACTCCACAACAAAATGGTGTAGCAGAAATAATGAATAGAACAGTTAAACAAATGGCTAGAGCTATGCTTGATGATTCTGGAACACCTGACACATTTTGGGGAGAAGCAGCGCATACAACGGTAAATATTCTTAACAAGGCACATATTTGTGTAAATAGTGATAAAACTCCATATGAACTATGGTATGGTAATCCTCCCACTGTGAAGCATTTTAGAATTTTTGGGAGAAAATGCTTTATCAAAAATAATGATGAAAAAATTGGCAAGTTTGAACCCAGAGCAGATGAAGGAATATATCTTGGTTACTCCTCTAGGAGTAGGGTATATAAATGTTACAATAAAAGACTTAGGAAGATTGTTGAATGTATTGATGTTGTTATTGATGAGTCTCCTGCAGCCCCAAAAGAAGAAAAAAAAACAATAGATGAAGACGATGATGACATATATCCTTCTACATCAAATATGAATGATATAGACAGTGAACCCAATGAAGAACCCGAAGATGATTTATCTGAAAAAGATCCATCCAGATATGTTCAAAAGAATCATCCAGAATCTCAAATTTTGGGAGAAAAGGGATCAGGTGTACAAACAAGAAGGAATATTGTGGGATCTTCTAGCTATTTGGCATTTCTATCCACTATTGAACCACAAAATTTCAATCAAGCTAGCAAAGATGAATGTTGGATTCAAGCCATGAATGAAAAGCTCGATCAAATTGAAAAGAATCAAACTTGTGAATTAGTACCAAGACCTCATGACAAAAATGTCATTGGAACTAAATGGATATTCAAAAATAAGTTAAATGAGAATGGGGATGTTATAAGAAATAAAGCTAGACTTGTTTGCAAGGGGTATGCTCAATAAGAAGGGATAGACTTTGAAGAAAATTTTGCTCCTGTAGCTAGACTTGAAGCCATAAGAATGTTTCTTGCTTTTTCAAGCTTCCAACAAATCAAAGTTTATCAAATGGATGTTAAATTTGCTTTTCTCAATGGTGACCTAGAGGAAGAATTTTATATAGAACAACCAGAAGGATTCATTTTGGGAAATGATGAAAAAATTGTTTGTAGACTTAAAAAGGCTCTATACGGTCTCAAACAAACTCCAAGGGCATGGTATTATTGTCTTGACAAATATCTTCATCAACAAGGATTTTCAAAGGGGTCTGCTGATAGCAACTTATGCACAAAAACTGAAAATGATAAACTATTGATTGTGGTTGTATATGTTGATGACATCACTTTTGGAAGTAATGGAGAATCTATGAGTCAGAAATTTGCTTCTGCTATGTAGAAAGAATTTGAAATGTCTTTACTTGGGGAACTAACATTCTTTCTTGGCTTACAAGTGCAACAAGCAACAGATGGCATATTTTTATCACAAGAAAAATATCTTAAGAAAATCTTGAAGAAGTATGGCATGGAAGATTTCAAACCTGTAAGTACACCAATGATAACCGGATGTAATCTCAGTTATAATGATGATTCCCCCACGGTGAATCAACCAGAATACAGATCTATGATAGGAAGTCTACTTTATCTCACTGGTACTAGACCAAACATTATGCATGCAATTGATATTGTTGGACGATTCCAAGCTAATCCAAAAGAGTCTCACCTTTAGGCTGTCAAAAGAATATTCAAATATCTAAAAGGAACTCAAGACTTTGGACTATGGTATCCAAAGAATGCTGATCTCACTCTTCATGCTTACACTGATGCAGATTGGGCTGGAAATGTTGATGATCGGAAAGCACTAGTGGTGGTGCATTCTATATGGGGCCCCGGTTAGTATCTTGGTTCAGTAAGAAGCAAAGCTCTATTGCCTTATCTACAGCAGAAGCAGAATATGTGTCTGCCGCATCATGTTGCACTCAACTTCTTTGGATGATGCAGACCTTACAAGACATTCAAATCAAATGTTCACCTCCTATCTCGATTATGTGTGATAATACAGGTGCCATCAGTATTTCAAAGAATCATGTTATGCATTCCAAGACCAAGCACATTCCCATCAAGTATCACTTCTTACGTGAACAAGTGCTTGAACAAAATATGAAGTTGGAGTATGTTCCCTCCAAAGAACAAGTTGCTGATATATTTACCAAACCTTTACCCAGGGAAGCGTTTGAATATCTCAGACAAAAGCTGGGAGTAGTCTCTACCATGAAAACGATCGATCTACTTAAATATAGAAGATAAAATTGGATATGTGGATTTCCTGCAGGACGGTAATGTATATATGCAAGTTTATACACAGAAAACTGTGTGGGTATTTGCTGACAAATTTTTTTTGGGTCAGCATTCTTCAGCACAGCTGCGGTGCTCTTGGGTATCTCTAGATGCACAGGTTAAGGGGGAGCATTGGTCATGTGGAAAGGATGCATTGTTGGCATTCTAATTACTTGTTGTAGTCCGATCTCATGCTTGAGAATCTTTGATCTTGATTGAATAAGTCATTTATGTTATTTCATTGAATATTATGTTTGAAGATGCAGCATGATCTAAGGGGGAGCATGGTATTGATCTATCCTTTGCCCTTGATGTCAAAGGAGGAGAATATTGTTGAATGTATTCCTGGTCATGGTTTCCATCAAGTCCAAAGGGGGAGATTGTTGGCTATATGTTTCTGGTATCCTATTATATTAAAATCGATTGTCCTTGATGGAAAATCTCTAACAAAGGATGCAAATAATGACTGTATGAAGAACTCAGAAAACCATCAGCAGTTCTATACAAGCAGAATATAAGACTGAATGTACATTAATCGAAACTTTGTATTTCATGGAAGAATCGATATGAATAAGGACATGTGAATGTATCTGCACGGAGCTTGCACCTAGACCTGTCTGTACCTACAGAGAGCTGCATAAGGGAAGAAGGTCATCAGATTGAAGATCTGGCCAGCCAGTGGTTGTAAGTCAATTATCTTGATGAAGGATGATTGAAATCCATGATAATTAAGAAACCCTGTGAGGGTATTAATGGTGCTCTGTATGTATTTAGAGGAACCTATGTTAATACGGTCGACAATGTATCCCAAATTGGTAGACAGTGGAGTTATATATATTCATTGAATATAAGACTGAATGTAAATTAAGATCAATGTTGCAGATTGATTTTGGTATTGTCTGTGCCTTTATTGAATTGAGCAAGTGTAATTGTGAATCCCTGCAACCAACACGGAACTTGGTGACTGAATTATGTATAAGCTGTCAAAATCTCATTGGAACAACACTTTGAAATTACGAACAGAACCTGGAAGGAAAGTGGTGGAACACAACAAAAGGAA
Organism: Pinus albicaulis; assembly: GCA_034641835.2. NCBI lineage: Eukaryota > Viridiplantae > Streptophyta > Pinopsida > Pinales > Pinaceae > Pinus > Pinus albicaulis. The sequence continues at coordinate 35,218,521 of MU968363.1, forward strand.
GCACGACAGAACCTGGAGTATAAGGGCGGAACCACAAAGGAGGAATAGTAAAGGCGGTTTCTGGTTTTTATGACACCACCTTTGCATGGTGAGTGGTATTTGAGGAGGGGGGAGCGATTCCATAGATCGACCAACGCGTGTCCTCGAGCGACTTTGGAAAACCACCTCCATTGCGCGCCATCGCGCGTTATTGTTTGTGCTTCTACGGCGTACGATATCCATCCGATCAGACGAAGTGGCGCGACGTGCTCTCAGTCATTGGATGGGCACACAGATTTGACAAAGGTATGTTGCGTTATTGTTCGTGCACCTTGGTCGAGTGATATCCATCGGATCATTTGAAGCCAAGCGACGTGCTCTCTGCCGTCGGATGTGGAAGGTCGATATCGCGGGGGGGGGGGGGGGGTGGGGGGTGGTGGGTGGGGGGGGACCTTTAAACTAAGGTTTGCAGGGTTAATAAAGGATGTTGAATATGTGAAGTTGGCGAAATATGAAACATGTGATGTAATGAACGTGGTTTAATATATGCGTTGATCTCACGAACACATAAACCTGGGGTCAATATATATATACCTTGGGGAGTTTATAACTAAAGGAGGAATTGGATTAATATCTCAATCTCAGATTGAGATATTAAAAAGCCTTAGATTAATTATCTAATTGCCAGACCAAGAAAATAGAACAATGAGAAGTTGTTTGGGGCTTGGGTAGACCCCGCTGGATTATCTATTTGATCTCGTCCAGGAATACCATCGGTGGTTGAATGGTTTTGACTCATGGTATTAATAAAGGCAAAAACTATATAAGGAGAAGAGGATCATAGTACAACGTGTGCATGTGGAGGGGTTGTTAATGAATAAATCTCTTTAAGAGATATCTGCATGATTGAACTCTGATAGATCTAAATCTATGATGCACCTGTGGATATGATGAAGGTTCAAGATCTCTAGATCTAGAAATGATGAATCTCTAGGAATATCTGCGAAAGAAATGATGAAGACCCGGCGCAAGTCTGTTTAAGAAATTGAAGAACCTTGGTGGATCTGAGGGTTGAAGCCTTCAGTATGAAAGTGGAAGCTTTCTGCCAGTAAAATCTAGTGTTAAAATCAGGGGGTTGGAGCTCCCTTCCAGTAGTGACTGGAGAACGAGAGAAGGTTGTATCTTTCTACAGGTAGGTGCCTGCATGCTGGTATAAGTCTGCACCAGTAAAAAATTGTAAGAAGTTTTCTTTATAATAAATATTGAAGACAGAGACGAATTTAGCGGTGGTTTTCTCTCGAATTGGGTTTCCACCTTAAATACTGGTGTTCATGTGTGTTGCTTATGTGTGATGGTTTATTTTATTACTGCACATGTTTACTACTTACTAAACATTTGATGAATGAATGATGCAATGATCTAAGTAAATAATTAAATGCATAATAAGATCTTTGGACATACGCAAGTGTTCTTAAAGATATCCGCGTGTATACGCGAGTTGGGCTCAGTAAAGTAGCGTATGGTTTTAAGAGAAGGAAAAAGTAAAAGTTTTCAGTCAGCTCAAAATACTGATTCACGCCCCCTCTCGGTATTTTTCCCAACATAGGAGACGAACTGATCAATGAAAAATTCTGTTATGAACCCTCCTAGCACACTGTCCAGCTAGTGGTCCACCATGCGAGTGATGGTGTTATCAGTTTCCTCTAACTGCTGGATCATTTCAGGGGTCCACTATGTGACCTGCTCGTCCTTCCAACAATTTTTAAATTCAACCAACCTTGCGAGCCATTCCTAGAGCTCGATCACAATTGTTACGAAGAAGATCTCGTAGATCTCCATGAAAATATACTTATTCTTCCACTCTTCGGTGGTCAACCTCTTACTGTGGTTTTCTTTTACTGTGAATTCCTGAACTTGCTGTTCGAACCATTCATCAATTTCTTTTATTTCAGGATTCAAATACGGCCTTGGCATTACTCGATCCCTGTCTCAAAATTCTCTTGGTCCCGGAAACAAAACCGTTTGTTGGCTAGAGGGGTCCTGACCCAGGTTCGGAGGTGAAGGTTTTCCAACAAACCCCTATACTATTGGCCCTTCCGGTAGTGACCTCCTTGTGCAGGCCAATGTCTCAACTGAAGAAGTATGGGAGGGTGCTGGAACCAGGTTTCCGCACCCTAGGAGAGGGTATGTAAGTCAAGAAGAGCTACGTTTGACTTCATAATTACCAGATTGTATATTCTAGAACGCAGATCTATAGATCCCTTCGCATCCACGTGCACAATACTAATTATAATCACCGTAATCAACAGATCATAAATGCACAGAACAATAACACAACTAACACAGATATTCTTCCATAAAGTATAACAGAATAGACCTATCAGATGTCTACGTAGCATAAAAAATTAACACATGTAATTTCACAGCTTAACATAGAACCATGCATAACATAGCAGATATCATAGAACAGATTCAGATATTCCAACAACCTTTCGCTTTCATTAATCCTTCAGATCCTTTTACAATACCCAAAACCCAACCTGCACACACAGCAGTAGGGTCCACACACAGAAGGACTAACGATATTTGTGCACACAACCAACAAGAGTCCTTTCCCCTAATAACCCAAAGAGATCTACTAATTCATAATTCACACCAGTCTTGATTCATCCCCCTCTATTGACTCAAAATGTCCTTCTATTTATCACGATCTAGCCTAGTCTTTTCTTTGGTCCGTAAACCATGGTTTGCGGACTCTAGGTCTACCCTTTGACCCATTACAATGCTTTTGGGGCTTTGTCCCACCCCAAAACCCCTACTCTATACTAAAATATGCTAAAAAATATACAAAAATACTCAAAATTGTCCCAATTCGCAGCCTTTGGAGGACCCCGTTCCAACAAAAGGCATGTACAAAATTTCAAGATTTTAAGAGAGTCAATTCAAAATTATGAATCCTATATTTATAGGACCCTAATGGTGGCTTCACATGGGGATGGAATCTTCTTGTGAGATGTCAAGAACATAGTTGACTAGTAGCCTGATCCATTGGGCCAATCCCAAACATGTATATGTTGTGACTGAAAACTCTCGAACTGAATTTACAACTTTTTCTGCAAACTAAAATTTGATACGAGAATAAAAGGTGACGCAACCTTCAAACCAAACTACTAAATCATTAATATCTTAGGGCTTTTCCCTTGGCTTCAAATCTTAATGAATTATTTCAAAACTAGCTGAAAACTAAAAACTGAAATAAGCTGAAATCCTACCTACTTACTCTAATCACCTATCCAACTGCTAGTTAGGTAAAATGAAATAGCCAATGTAGCCATTCAAGAGTTATGTAATTTGACAGATTTTGCTGCATTTTCTTGTTGATTATCAAAACTTTAATTCTGTAACCTATTAGAAACTTGTCAACAAATGAGAGAATAAGGAAATACTTGATTTCCTTTGTTGACTCTAGAAACTTTTCAAAAGGATCTTCCAAGATATATACACAAATGTTTAACTGATCTAAAAAAATGTACATCTGTTTTGGATGGCCTCCATGCCATAAAACTAAAATTTTATTTTCATCTTTATTTCCCTGCAAACTTTCAGATAAGATTTGTGATGATACTCCTACTGATTGCAATGTTTGACTGTTGAAACCTTTATCATCTTGATTCTGAAAATAATAGTTAGTTAATGGAGGTAGGCTTTGAATGCATTCAATATTCAACATATCTCACTAAAATGAAGAAAAGAAAAGAGGTAAATAACCTTCACTTATTTCCAAATTTTCTGCACTTTCTTCCTCACTCTCATAGCTGATTTGCATTAGTTGATCTCTGTATTCCATCTGCTGAAAATGCATTTTTTCATCCTCAAAAATAGCTACTGATTTCTATATAAAGTTAGTTTGAGTTTGAAGAACATAATTTTCATCATATTGATCATAGTCAGGAAAATCATTAAATGAAGGAATGTCATCAAACATACACATTAAATCGGTAGGTTCCTCTTCCACATATTGATCTGTAAATCCATTTTTTGATATATGATAATTGGAATTAGCAGGAATTTTTTCATGTCTATCAAACTCTTCTATTTCTTCATGGTGATTTTGAATAAAAAATTCATCTTTCATAGTGATCTTTTGTATGATTTCATCTAGTTTTCTTACCAAAAGACTGAGTTTTATCTCTGCAATTTTCTTCCTCTCTTTTTCTTCTTTCAACTTTTGCTTTATGATTTGTAGATTAACTTCTACATCAACTGCAATGTTCTACATCAGTACAAGTGTTTTTGAATCTCTTTCTCTTAAATGAAATTCTATTTCTGGATCAAAGGCACTTAGATAATGCAAGAGAGCTGAATCAAGAGGAGGTCTAATGTTTTCTGGTATTGAATAATAAACTTGATTAAATCTGTCAGAAAATTGTTGTATTTTTTCATTTGGATGTCTTTTTAACTGATCATATTCTTCTATGATCACAAAAAGGTTGACTTTAATTATCCATATTTCAAGAAAAAGTTTGACAAACTGCTGGAAATTTGAGATTCTTGCATTAGGCAGATTCTTGAAACAACTCTTTATTCTATTTTGCAAAGAAAGAGAAAAACGTTTGATTCTAACATCATCTTCATCAATCTCAAATAGGTCCATATAATTATCAAAACCTTGAATATGTTTTTTGGCAGTGATGTTATTATTTTCTTCATCAAACCTGGGAAGAAATTTGTAATAGTTATCAGGGAAATCATGGAGTATAGGAGGTAAAATGAGGGGCTTATATCTATTAGGAAATTTACAAGGTACAGGAATATGCACAGGGATTGTAAGACCAGTCTTGATTAATTGAGGCTTCTTAACTGGAAAATGATCATCATAAGATTCAGAAGAAAAATTCTCGAAGGGATTAGGAGAATTAGTATTTACAATTTTTAAAGGAAACTAATTAAAAATCAATCTAATATCTTCTCTAAAATACAATATACATTTAAAAAATTTATTAATGATAGAGAACATGATGTCTTGGATTGTAATCCAAGTTAAAAGCCTGATATTTCCATATTGTTCTTTCAGGTTCATTCCTCTAGTGGAGTCTTGATTGTGAAATTGATTTGGAGTCGCCAGGTGGATGATTTTAACCTTTGTGTGCCTGATCACTGTCCACCATCATAGATCAAATCTGAACCTGTAAAATATTTCTGAAGAAAATTTTAGTCTCCCCAGTATGGTCGCCAATATGTTATCACTGAGTAATTTCTCAAGGTTAAAGAAAGAACTCACAGAGGTAACCACAAACCTAATTTTAAGCCTTAGGATCTAGCCTTCCTAATTCTCAGAGAGGGCTCTCTCTATATGATTTAACTTTGTTGATTATATTTGATTTTAGGCTAGTTATATGGAGAAAATTGGTTTTGGGTTTTTTATTTGGTTTGGTGGGAAAATCACTTACTCAGATGGATAGCTATAGATCTGAATTCCATTAGGAAAATGGAATCAATGTGTCAAGCACTCAGATCAGAATCAAGGTCTAAAGGTAAATGTTTACAGGGAAAGATAGAAGAGTCACTTCAGATCTTCAAAATCTTATGGTGAAATGGTTTTAATCGGGATAAAGAGCAATTAAGGGTTCTTAAATCCAGATAAGGAGTGAAAAGGTAGAGGTCAATCAAAATCAGGGAGCAATAAAGGGTTCCGTGGTCTCGATATCAATAGAAAACATTCAAATGAAAATCAGTCAATAACAGAGTGCTTTTAACAAATTTTTAAATAAAAATTCTTGATTTCACATTAAAATTTAGAACGCATTCATGAATGGATGGAAAACATAAGAAAATTGACAAAATGACAAGTGAAACACTTCACTGTAGTAGCCCAACACATGAATCCTGTAATATGATGCTTTATTTCCTGTGATCCAGTCTGCTAACTTGAACTTGATACAAAAACCCTTAGGTTCAGAAAATTATAAATATATAAATGTTCAACAATTAATCCACCCTCAATACTTCAAATGATGAAGTATTTATACAAATTATAAACTAGAATATCTTGAAAAAATATCAAGATTAGTTTACAAATATCTCAAACTGTATTACATAAATAGAACTTAAATAGAGGACACTCAAAAATAATGAATCTATTTGGCACTATATTTATGGATTGATGGTGACAAAGAAGAGAAATTCGAATTTGATAGCAACTCGTAGTTGATGATGAGGCTTCCAAGTCACTAACTACCTCTTTCCTTTGTGCATTTTGCTTCAGAAATTCTGGAGCATTGGGGTCCAGTGATACCTTTTTGTAACTCAATCCGAGATAGATATGTAAAAAGTGAAAGACGTTATGTAGATAAATATTTTATTGAGATAAGACTCTCTTTGTTTCCCACAATTCAGTTCCAGCTGTTCACAATAGGCTTTGCAAACAGATGTGTAAAACATGATTTCGCATAATCTAAAAATTAGGCTTTGAAGATGTAAATGTATTTCTCATTCTGTAACACCTATATAAAAAGTGACATAGGTTTTTGTAGATTGGCCTCTTAGGAACACAAACCTCCTCCAGTGTTTCAAAATTCATCCTGAATTTTCCACAATAGTTTCTGTAAAACTATGACTTAAACTAGAAATTTCTGGAAAATGTCCCTTCTTGCTTTGTTTTCATCTTTTAACCTTATTGTTCTTTTAACTGTTTTGACTTTTACTTTGGATAAAATTCACTGTTACTGGTGAAAGCATTTTAATCTCTGTTTAACCATTACTGCCTTTGTGTTTTACTTTTACTATTTTAGCTTGATTGCTTTGTTACTCTGTTTTAACTTTCACTCTGACTTTTATCTGATACACTTTAACTCTGATGTTCTTTGACTGTTCTGTTTTCACTGTCACTGTGAATTATTATTTCACTTTTACCATTCACTGTGAAAATTTATCTCTCTCTGTGTAAATGATTTCTTTCTGTTCTACTTCCTGGAATCTTTTGTTAAGGAACATCATTAAAATTCATTTCCTTGTAAGTTTTTTAGGAGTAAATAGTTTTAACTAGTATTACAGTTTATCCAAATTCTTCTTCTGCCAGTAACTTGCAAAACAAAATATTTCATTAATCAAATCCAGGTCTGCAAGGAGGGATTATGGCTTTGATGATGGGAAAGGGATGTAAAAAATGGTTTGAACTGCAACGGGGTTTTTGGGGTTGTAGAAACTTTCAGAAGCTTCTTCTGGTCTTTATAGCACTTGGATGTCTTCGACAATGTTTATAGCAGTCGAATTGAGAAAATTCAGCTCGATTTAAGCTTTAAAATAGAGTTAGCAACATTATTTTTGGTTGAAATTATCTTTCTATACAAATGGTAACAAAAAAAAGTGAAACAGTACAAATGAGTGGTTTGTATGCATTTTATTAAATGGTGAATGCATTGAATGTAAGTTACATCACATAGGATAAGTGGTTTGGGTGTGGAGGAAGGAAATATCGCCAGAAGGTTTTCGCATTATCGAAAGGTGGTAAGCAGAATTGGATATGAGGATGCGATCAAATGAGAATTAGACATGTCACGGAGAGAGAAACTCCGAAAACTGCCTATTTCGCAAGGGTAGGGGTTGATTAAGGATCAAACTTGTGGATGTGTGAAATTAATTATCTGCCATTAGATCTGGGTCATGGATATCGATAGTGCGGGTTGTGAAATAGAGTTGCACGGTCCACAAGCGTGGGGCCCAGGATTTCAATGGTGTGGGGGTTCATTTATGTGTTAAAGTTAAAGTTTTAATACATGGTTGGGGTATATTATTGGCAGAGGTTAATGTATTAACATTTTTACCGATGGGATGAGGGATTTATATAACACGTGAGGAATTACAACTATGGGTTAAAATGAAAATATGGGTTGGGATATGTAATATATGTGGGAATTATATAAATACAAGCTAAAGGTATATATTAAGGAGTTAATACATTAAGTTAGCATGTTAATAATGAAATGAATCTACGGGAATGAAAAAATACACTAAGCATATTGTAAAATATGATGTCCAGGGTAGATTTCTTCATTGTGATTCCCGATACATAATCATTTTAGCATTTATCCTTAGGATAAAACTATTTTTGGGTTTTTGGGGTGTTTTGGAATAAAGGGGTATTAGTTGAGGGGTTTTTACTTTTCTTAAGTAAAATGTGTTTTAACTTAGGAAAATGGGTTCTAGTAGGGTAAAATGAGCGATGCTAAGGGAAAAGGGTTTTTTTATGAAGGAGAAGGGTTTCAATGAGGTGGAATCCAATACCTTGGTGCCAATCAGTCAATAAGACGTGGGTCCGGTCCCACCAAAAGTCAGAGAAATGCTCTGAGTCTTTATGACTGAAGGATTTAGTACTGGAACACATTGTGGGGAGGGAAATTAGTAATGTTCCAAATGATGTTTATACATGCCTTGTGAAACTGCTTTCTTCCTACCCATCATTTATTCTACCATTTTTTCCTTTATTTCCATGGGTGTATTTGAGCTTGCAAACTCTTATTCATTTTTATTTTAAATTAGGAAAATATCTAATTATAACCTTATTTCATCCAAGGTCTCAGATTAAACTGTTGAGCTCCTTATTATTATCTATTTTAACTATTGATCTACCAAAATTAAACTATTTGGCTAGATCTTTATTCTCTATCTATCAACATGAAATTTAAAGCACGAATAATCAAGTTTGAGCTGTTTGATTATCATGGATTGTTGCATTTTAACAAGTTGCACACAATCTAATTTACAAATAGAAAACTAAAGTAGTGGCATTTAAACTTGCAACACTTTCATGTTATATTTTTGATGGGGTTCATATTTAATATTCTTTTGATCTTTGTTTCTTTTTGTCTTTTGATTGTTCTTTTAGGACATACCCTCTTTTCATTTTTTAATTTGGGAATACATTTGCAAAAAGAAAAGGTATGTACAAAATTTCAAGATTTTAATAGAGTCAATTCAAAATTATGAATCCTATATTTATAGGACCCTAACAATAGCTATGGATTCTAGACCTTAAATCTCTCTTAGTTCTTCAAAATCTAGCTCTACAAAATAAATTTATATTAATAAAATTTTGTCTCATACATCCAAAGAGTTGTGGCTCTCACTTTTACTCATTATAATGACTTAATCATGGGTATATAAAGACCACACTTACTAATTATAGAGCCATGCACACTCTAACTTAACTTGTCTTTTCTCGAATCATGCACACTCTAAATTAACTTGTCTTTTCTCAACCTAACTCACACTTGAATTATAATATTACAATCGACTTAACTCAACTCATCTCTTCATCTTTTCATGCATTCCATGTACACTGGGTTATGTGATTAAGCACACAGGAGTGATTACTATTTCTTCATCTATTTGATTGGGCACATGAGAGTAAGTACTATTTCAAAGACTTTGTTGCCTATGACTTTCCTTTTCTCCACCTAAGTCACACTTATAGACTCACACTCACTTTTAATATTGGACTAACTCAACTCATAGTTTCATGCATTGCATGCAAATATATCAATTCTCAATCCTAATTTGAACAATTTTGTATATTTTAGTACACAATTGTCCCTTTCTTGATTAAAGAGACTCCAAGTAAACTATTGACATAATTCACTTAAAAAAACAAATATCTAAAATTTCCATCTCTTTATAACATTGAAAGAAAAAATAAATATTTATGCCATTCTTTTTTAACCAGTTCATCTTCCAGTGTCATCTACCATTTTCACCTTGCTCTCACATCTTTTCATCTACTCTTTTGTGGATTAAGTGACATTTGGTCAAAATTTAATCGATTCAATTTTACGATGGCGCCATTCTCTGCATGTAGTGAAGTGGTTGGAGCATCAAGCATAGAATTATCTAGACAATGAGGAAAATGCTCCAAATTGCACTAAGAAATCTTTACATTCACTGTAAAACTATAAATTTAACCTCACATCTGTCACAAATTTGCAACTGTTCTTTAAAAATCCTTTAAATAAAGCCCCATTAGTAATTTGATAAAAACAAAATCGTACCATATTGACGTCTACCCGATTTGTCACAGTGTTTTTAAGATATAGGGAAGAACCATGAGTTTCTCTAGAGTTTTATCTATGGGTAGAAAAATAGATAGGGTTTCAACACCCAATTGAATCACATTGTGTTACAATCGATATCATGAGTAGAGGAGGAATGCGAGCTTATGCCCAGGCTTTGCTTCAACACCTTGTGACGGAGAATGGTAAGAGTTCAGTGATGGAAAATGTTCACTATTTGGTGAATCAATATCAGATTCAATGGTTTTGGATATGTTGATTGAATTTCTAACCAGGGTTAAGATGTTTGATGAGGTTTTTTTAGTGTTCTTTCAATATCTTTTCAGAATAAAATTCAACACACAACAATGGTTTTATCGCAAAAATTAATGAAGGATTTCAAATCTATGTACTTGATACAAAAGACAATGATAACGGTAACATTTTTTACAGTGTGGGTTTGGTGTTGAATGCCTCCACTAAGAGGACAGATAAGAAGCCTTCAAGATTAAATGCATTTGATATCATTTCTCTTTCACAAGGATTTGATCTATCACATTTGTTTGAAGATAAATAACTAAAACATGATAAACACATCACATCTACTAAGCTCATTGCCAACATCATCTCAAAGTTCGAGGAAATAGCTAAGTATGAAAATTTCAACATGGAGAAGGTAGGTTACAAGGTAAAGATGCAGGGGTTTGTGGGACGTGGGAAAGGGAAACTTTATATTGTTGCAGAGATATTTAAGGAAAATCTTTGTTGTGGAGTTGAAAAAATTCGATGGCAACACACTAGACTATGAGGAATACGAGAAATTTTATGAAGAAAAGCTTAGACCTGGCCTTAAAGAATTTTTTCTGGGCTTGCCATGGTGATCCCATTTAACGCCCATTTTCAAATTTTTGGACACAACGGTTGAAAATTTCACTAATGATGATTATTCAGATCAATTAGCGAAAGAGAATATTCAGTTCCTTCCAATTCAAGGTTATTTCCCCTTCTTTCTTTGTAAATTTGTTATGATTTATTTTTAAAATCAAACATGGACTTCTTTGTTATGGTTCTCTTGTATAGTTGCAGTGTGTTAAATATCTTCTGCATTTTTGACTCGCTGAGGTTGTTGTGTTGAAAATTTAATTCAAACTACAACTAAGAAGAAGGAGGATGGAAGATCAAGTCCGATGGGATTTCAAAGGACAACAACGTAGATATATTTTTTTGTTTTGTTTTGTTTGCATGCTACCTCGCATTGAAGCACTGTTTTTAAAACACCTGCAAAATCCAATTTTCGTTTATGGCCGTAGCCCTTTCTCTGCAATGGAAGTCATGGTTCAAACACCATGCAAACCTATCTTTAAACCTCACCATGCCGCCATCAAAATCCCACCAACCACCATTACACCTCCCACTCACTTCATTTGTTTTGAAATGGGCCATGACAATTTCTGTGGATCCCACAACTCCATGTCATAACCACCATCAACCAATCATGAAGCTATCGCAAGTTTAGATGCCTACATCACTAGGCTCTAAAATGGATGCGATAAGACTTTGAACCATTTTTTAATCTCGTTTAAAATCTGCCAACGTGTCAAGCATTAGCCAATAGCAGCACTATCACATAGTTTGAAATCCAGTCAGCCAGGAACATAAATGGATGCGATAAAGTCATGAACCATTTTTCATAAAGTGACCTGGAATCCACGAAATGCGTTTCATAAGGTTTTAAATCTTAGATTAAAGTTTTAATGTTTTATGACTTTTATCAAAACTTTGCGACAATTTTAGATTTAGAATTAGGGTATAATTTTTTTTATAACATATATATTGTAAATATATATATATATATATATATATATATATATATATATATATATATATTGTAATAGATATACATGTTGTGTGCATTCTTTTTCGATTATGTGCAACGTAATGAGATGAATGCCCAGAGGTAGAAAAAGGCAGAGTGTGTATGCCCGAAGGCAAATGTGACTGTGCTAAAGAAAACTAGAGAGTAGAGAAAAGTGTGGCACTGTGTTATTGTAGCAGCCAAGCAATCTTTGCATTTTGAATCCAGAACAAAGAAGTTCAGAGGCTAATTTAATTTTGTAATAGTTCTTATGTTTAATGAAATAGAAAGTACTTTTTTCATCTCTGTCCACATTTTTATTAAATATCTGTGTTAAAAGGAAGATGAATTTTTTTTCCTCTGTGTGTTTGGAATATTCAGAAATTGCAACATGGTATCAAAGATAGTCCAGACTCTTTGCATTTGCCAAATAAGCTGAAGGAAGGAAGAAGGAGTTTGTTGAAATTTTATCCAGTAGTGTGAAGACTCAACAAAACAAGGTATTTACCAAAACAGAGTTTATTTTGTGTTTGCTTTAAAGAGTGCAGTTCAAAGAGCTATATGAAGGTTTATATCTCAACAGTGAGAAGGTTTATTTGAGAAACACAATCAAGTCATTAAGCATAGTTTAGTAAGCTAGCTATGGTAGGAGCCAACAAAAGCATGAGTATGAGAAATACTCAACTCCCACAGTTCAATGGGAAGAACTATGACTATTGGGAAATAAAAATGAGAGCCCTGTTTGCCTCTAAAGAATTATGGGAGCTAGTTGAAGATGGTTTAGAAGAAGTAGCTAATGAACAATAATTTAATGCCTTAACACAGGAAGAGAAGGATTTGCTGAAGAGTAATAGGATGAAGGACTCAAAATCCCTCTTCTATCTCTATCAGGCAGTACATGAAAGTATATTTCCAAGAATTGCAATAGAAAAGAGGTCCAAGGATGCATGGGACACCCTCCAGACATCCTACCAAGGTATGGAGAAATTAAAGATGACAAAGCTTCAATTAATGAGAAGAGATTTTGAAGTCATTTGCATGAAAGAGTCTGATACAATAGACTCATTCTTCACATTAGTGATTGAGTTGGTTACCCAAATGAGATCTCATGGAGAGATAGTAGAAGAGAGAAGAATAGTGGAGAAAGTATTTAGGAGCTTACCCTCAAGAATTGGTGTGATAGTAACAACCATTGAAGAGACAAAGGATCTCTCAAAGTTTACTGTTGATGAGTTTCATGCATCATTGATGACACATGAACAAATATTGGGTAGAACAACAAACTCATCTTTGGAGCATGCCTGCAAGACCCAAATGTCCTTTGGAAGAGGAAGAGGTCAAGGTAGCGCAAACTGCAGAGGAAAAGGAAGAGGAAAAATCCAAAATAGAGGAAGAAACAGCCCCACAAATACTAGTGGAAGGGGCAGCAATCAAAGTCAGAATCAAAGCCAAGGCAGCAACCAACAAGGTGGAAAAAATCAAGCACATAGACAAGGGTATGATAAATCCCAAGTCAAATTTCATTACTGTTAGAAGTATGGACATTATGCTAATGAATGTAGGAATAAACATAGTGACATGGGTAGTATACCCAGTGCTAATTTTACAAAAGAAAATCTCAGTCAAGAGAATTTATTTTTAGCATGTAATATGGCTGAAGAGAAAAATGAAGATATATGGTTTCTAGATTCATGATGTAGCAACCATATGATTGGAAAAATTTCTATGTTTTCCATGATTGATGAAAATGTGAAGTCTCAAGTAACATTGGGGATAGACAGTAAGGTCTCTATCATGGGAAAAGGAAGAGTAAGTGTTCTGACAAAGAAAGGAGAAAGGAGATCCATATCAGATGTTTACTGTGTGCCTGGTATGAAGTGTAACTTGTTGAGCATTGGACAAATCATTTAGAAAGACTACAATGTATTTTTTGAAGATGATGTATGCACCATCATGGATAAACCACCAACAAATTAGAGGATTTCACAAGTGAATATGACAAGAAATAGAATGTTTCCTCTCAAGATGAGAGCAGATTTGAAGAAAGGATCCGCAATGGCAGCATTGACACAAGAGACATTCCAAAGAGAAGCAAAACATGAAAACTAATTATGGCACTTGAGATTTGGACATCTCAACTTTGGAGGTCTGAATTTGTTGCATAGAAAAGGTATGGTAAAGCGATTACCATTAATTGAAAAGCCAGACAACCTCTGTGAAGGCTACATCTTGTGCAAACAACACAGAGAAAGATTTCCATCGGGAAAGAACATAAGGGCAAAGGCACCTTTAGAAATTTTCCATTCACATTTGTGTGGACCAATGCAAACACCATCATTAGCAGGTAGCCACTATATTCTAACCTTTATTGATGATTACACAAGAAAAACATGGGTTTATTTATTGAAGTTGAAAAGTGACGTGTTTGAGAAGTTCCACCACTTTAAAGCTCTTGTATAGAATCAAATTAGGTAGCATATTAAGATATTAAGAATAGACAGAGGAGGAGAATACATCTCCAAATAATTTTTGCGTTTTTGCAGAGAAAATGGGACAAAAAAGAAATTTATAGCAAGGTATACACCACAAAAAAATGGAGTTGCTGAAAGAAAAAATAGAACCATCATGGACATGGTAAGAAGTACGTTGAAGGAAAAACATTTGCCACATGAATACTAGACTGAAGTTGTACATTTTGCAGCATATGTTTTGAATAAATGCCCAACAAAGAGTATTATGAACAGAGTTCTGGAAGAAGCATGGAGTGGCATAAAACAGTTTGTCACCCACATGAGATTTTTTTATTGTGTGGCTTATGCACACATCCCAGATCAGCTAAGGAAGAAGTTGGATAGTAAGGGGGAGAAGTGCATATTTGTTGGATATAGTGAAGAATCCAAACCATATAGATTGTATAACCTATCCACCAAGAAATTTATGATAAGCAGTGATGTGCAGTTCATTGAAGAAGAAGCTTGGGATGGAAGCATTGAGAAAACAATGAATGTAAAGAGTTGTTTGTATCACGATGAAGATGAGGAAGAAATGGCTGAAAGAGATCCCTCATTAGTAGCACCACCTCCACCAACACAAGGATAGCAAGGGAAAACACAAGTAGGTATGAGAACGCCCTTGAGAAGTGATGATAGTGCTTCTCCAAGCACATCATAAGGAGTAGATTTGAGTGCTTCTACAAGCACAAGTTCAACAAGTGGATGAGGAACTAGATTCATAAGTCTGAATGAAATCTATGAGAAAGAGGCAAGAAGTGAAGGTATGAACTCTTTATTTTTATTATATTGTCATGTAGAAGATCCTATTCATTTTTAATAAGTAGTAAAGGATAATAAATTGATAGATGCTATGGATGAAGAAGTAAATGCCATAGAGAAAAACAAGACATGTGAATTGGTTGATCTCCCACAAGGTAAGGAAGTTATTGGAGTAAAATTGGGTCTACAAGACCAAGAGAAATGCTGAAGGTAAGATTGAAAGGCACAAAGCAATACTTGTTGTAAAAGCTACAAGCAACAACAAGGAAGAGATTATGAAGAAACATTTGCACCAGTTGTCAGAATGGAAACAGTAAGAGCAGTGATGTCCATAGCAGCACAACACAAGTGGAAATTTTACCAAATTGATGTGAAATCATCATGCCTAAATGGAGTATTGATGGGAGAGGTTTATGTTGAACAACCTCTGGGCTATGAGAAAGAAGTCCAAGAGCATAAATTCTGCAAATTGAAGAAATCTCTTTATGGGATGAAACAAGCACCAAGAGCATGGTACAGTAGGATAGATGACTATCTACTAGAAAATGGGTTTGAAAAATTTGAAGGAGAAACCACATTATACATCAAAGAGAAAGATGGTAAGATGCTCATTTTTGTTTTGTATGTTGATGATGTGATATTCACAGGTAATGATGCTTACCTCATTGAAAATTTTAAGACAATCATGAAAGACGAATTTGAGATGAATGATATGGGATTGATGAGATACTTCTTAGGAAAAGAAGTAAAGAAAAATGAAAATAAAATTTGTATTTCTCTAGCAAAGTATGTTAAAGAAGTTTTGAAAATAATTAACATGTAGGATTGCAAGGCAGCAATTACTCCTATAGTGATGGGATTGAAACTGAGCAAAGAAGACAACAACAAGGATTTTGATCCAATTTTGTATAAGAGCATAGTTGGCCGCCTCATGTATTTGACTACAAATAGGCCTGATATTATGCATGCTATGAGTTTAATTTCCATATTTATGAAAAGGCCAAAGGAGGCACATTGGCAAGAAACAAAAATAATTCTGAGGTATGTGAAAGGAACAAATAGATATGGAATTTTATACACCACTTCAAAAATTTTTGAATTGATTGGATATAATGACAGTGATTGGACTAGAGGTATAGATGAAAAAAAAAAATCTCCGAGTATGTTTTCCATATGGGATCAGGAGCCATTTCATGGGCTTCTAAGAAAAAACCAATTATGGCTTTATCAACATCAAAGGCAAAGTATGTGGCAGCTACAACATCAACATGTCAAGTAGTATGGATAAGGAGAATGTCACAAGAAGTTTATGTCATGAACAGGTAAAAGGCACACTAGTTTATTGTGATAATAGATCAACTATAGCTTTATCCAAGAATTCAGTGTTTCATAAGAGAACGAAACACATTGATGTCAAGTATCAATACACCAGAGAGCTAGTGAACAATGGGGAAATTATTTTGCAATATTGCAGAACAAAAGAGAAGTTTATTGATATCCTAACAAAACCATTGGGGCAGAAAAGTTTTAATTATTTAAGAATGTGTCTAGGTATGCAAGAGTGCAGAAGTTGCAATTAACAGGGAGTGTTGGAAATTTAATTCCAAATACAACTGAGCAAAAGGAGGACAGAAGATCAAGTCCGATGGGAATTCAAAGGACAACAGTGCATACTTTTTTTTTGTTTTGTTTGCACGCTACCTCGCATTGAAGCACTATTTTTAAAACACCTGCAAAATCCAATTTTCGTTTATGGCCATATCCCTTTCTCTGCAATGGAAGTCATGGTTAAAAAACCACACAAACCTGTCTTTAAACCTCGCCATGCCACCATCAAAATCTCATCAATCACCATTACACCTCCCACTCACTTCATTTGTTTTGAAAAGGGCCACATCAATTTCCGTGGACCCCACAACTCCATGTCATAACCACCGTCAACCAATCACGAAGCTATCACAAGTTTAGATGCCTACGTCACTAGGCTCTAAAATGGATGCGATAAGACTTTGAACCATTTTTGAATCTCGTTTAAAACTCGCCAGCGTGTCAAGCGTTAGCCAATAGCAGCACTATCGCATAGTTTGAAATCCAGTCAGCCAGGAACATAAATGGATGCGATAAAGTCATGAACTATTTTGCATAAAGTGACTTGGAATCCACAAAATGTGTTTCATAAGGTTTTAAAACTTAGATTAAAGTTTTAATGTTTTATGTTTTTTATCAAAACATTGCAACCGTTTTAGATTTAGAATTAGGGTATAATTTTTTTATAACATATATATTGTAAATAATATATATATATATATATATATATATATATATATATATATATATATATATATATTGTAATAGATATATATGTTGTGTGAATCTTTTTTTTTTTTACTGTGTGCAACGTAATGCGATGAATGCCCGAAGGCAAATGTGACTGTGTTAAAGAAAACCATAGAGAAGAGAAAAGTGTGGCATTGTGTTATTGTAGCAACCCATCAATCTTTGCATTGTAAATCTAAAACACAGAAGTTTTGAGGCAAATTTCATTTTGTAACAGTTCTTATGTTTAATGAAATAGAATGTTTTTTTTTCAACTCTGTCCACATTTTTATTAAATCTCTGTGTTAAAGGGAAGAGGAATTTTTTTTCCTTTGTGTGTTTGGGATATTCAGAAATTGCAGCAGTGGGCACTTCTATAAACCAGAACAAAGATATGTTAGAGTTTCTCTTTAATCGTGACATTTGCGAACTATTTTTCCTTTAATCATGACTTTTGTGAACGCATAGTTATAGCTATGGGTTTTCTTTTCAACATTTTCATTTTTTTTTTCCATTTCAAATGGTGGGTAAGGTTAGTTGACCTGAAATTGAAGGGTGAAATGATAATGTTAGGAGTGTTAACCTGGGTAACTTAGCAAGAAGCCCTTAAAAAATATGAAATGATAATGTTAAGAGTGTTAATATGGGTAACTTAGCAAAAAGCTGTAAAGTTTTTTTCTAAATGAATCCTCTGCATTTTTCTGTGACTGTTTACACCATAGAGACACATGGAGTAAAGAAAATAAAGTATTTTTCAAGCATCTGTTGGAAGATTCATGATGGCTTAGGTTAATAGAAAAAGAAATAATGAATTCGAATTTTGTTTGTTCGAAACTGCGTTGAAGAATATGGTGCAAGTTTCATAATTTTTTACATTGTGGAAGCTTCATTACTATAGTGACCTAAGTTTTGTAATGTTGGTGGTCCATAGGGACATTAGAATCTAAAACCACTTCACATTCCATGTGCCACTTGGCATGTGTGAGGTTGTATAGTATTTTATAGATACACACATCACCATCCACAATTAAGCATAAGATATAACATCACTATTTGCCATAAAGCAAAACTAAAATTACACATTTATCATTTCTAGTCAGGATAGAGCAAAAGGTAATTTATAACGCTGGCACCACACAACATCACTATCCCCACAATAAAGAAAATATGAAATAACAAACTTACCATATTTGGTTTTCCAATGCATTAATCACATTTATTAGATATTTATGGAAAATTTGATATTATTCAATAATATTTTGTATATGAAAAATTTATAGAGATTATGTTTAAAAAGTATATAATCATTCAAAATTTCTAATTATTTTTTAAGAATGTAAAAATAATTTCATTTTAATTAAATTATTCATTTAAAAAATGTAAAAATAAAATATTCCATAATCATTTATTAAAATGAGTATTAAATATTTTATATGATATTTGGTATTATTGAATAATAAGTTGTTTATTAAGTTTTTATTTAAAGGCTATAGTTCCAATTAATTATTATGTGGTGATACTTAGTATAATAAAATAAAATAAAATAATACAATTAATAATTACATTTGTTAATAAATTAGCTGAAAATAACTTTATCTAAGCATTTTTAGTGGGTCAAAAATAAAATGAAGAAAATAAAAATAAAAATTTATGTTAAAACAAAAATAACTTTAAACAAAAATAATAAGGTAAACTTCACTTTATCAAGTTAGTTTTGGTTTTCTAGCATGGTATGGTATTCATGTGGAATATAGCCTATTTGAAAAGGAAATTAAATCAAGGTAGATCCATCTGAACTCTAGATCGACCAAGCATTTGCATTGTGAAGAAAGTAGTTCATGATGTTTCCACCTAATTTCGAAATATTCTTGAAATCTACAATAAAATTAAACTCTAATCTTGCAAAGACACATTTATATATAGCACATTAGGACCACACAATTTTCTCTTCTTGAGAAGGGCTAGGCTTATCAGCTCCGTGCAGAAGAATTCCTGAGTTGTGACACGACACGCACGGGATCTGCTTCACCGATCACAATTATCTTCTTCTCCTTTGTATCCATGGAAATAAAATATCCTTCTATCAGTTACCAGTATTCAAAACCGAGTGAATGGTAACAGAATATTTTTGGCAATAGCTTTACTCAATGAATTTTACCTTCAACTCCTGCAATTGTCTTCATAGCTCTGCTCTTGTTTTTATCGTTCTCAATTGCCAGTACTTTCAACACCATCTTCTGCAAACAAATCATTATCAACAGTGCACAAAAAGTTTAAACGATAAATTCCTTTCAAAATACATTATAAAAAATTACATAAAGTATTGAAGCTAAAAAGGTGAAGTTTAGAAATTCTTTCAAAATACACTTATTAAAAAACCAAAGAGCACATAAATTACACAACCCTTGAAAGCTTGGAAATTAAAATAAATCCACTGCTAACACAGGTTACATAACCACTGTGAAAACAGTATGGCGGAAAAGTTAGTGGCATACATTCATATTTGACAGGCAACAGAGACATTCCAAAACGTTGTCTCTGATATATGACGGACAAGCCAAATAGAAAAAATGGATCGAGAGCCTTCTATTTATTCATAAAGGTAGGCCCAGAGTTATAGAGTGGCCTTGGATTAAAATATAATTTACCCCTGTCTCGCTATGTTGTCTGTCTGTTGGCTGTTACGGTTGTTGTCTTGCTCTGTTGCCTGTTTCGCTCTGTTGTGTGTCTGTTGGCTGTTACTGTTGTTGTCATGCTCTGTCTGGCTTTGTTTATGTTTGTTGTTGACGGGGTGCTTTGCTTATGTTCACTGTTGCAGGGGCCAGGAGGGGAGCAAGAGAAGGTGAGAATTGTTTTGTTTAGGATTTATTATTTTTGTTTATTGTTTTATTTCTAGTTTTTAATATTTATTTTCTGTTTTCACAGTTTATATCTAATCTTTCTTCCCCGATCTGTTGTTCGTCTAGTTGTCTAGATGTGGCCTCAACATCTCAGTTTCTGGAATTTACACGTAGAAAAAAAAACCAATGTTTTCATTTTGTGAATAATTAACATTTGTTTCTGTCATGTTACGTACCCTACATGATGCATCATGTATCTATAATCTTCCCTCATCCCTTGGATTTACGTTTTTAAATTGAGAGTTGGATAATGAAATTTTCAATTGATTTTTTGAAATGGTCATGTTCCCTTCTCGATATGTGCTCAAGTGGAGATCTTTTTTTCATAATAATCATAGAAATATAGGATTAAAAAATAATTTTTGAATTTTCTCATGTGATTCACACCAAAACATAGGATTGAAAACTAATTTGTGAATTTTCTCATGTGATTCGAACATAGATGATTTAGGCTACTTTGTCTTATACCATCCTTTTATTTTTTGGAGTTGCAGTTGTGTGGTTTTATGTAATATTTTCTACAATAAATCATGAGAAATCACGTTGTTATGAGACCCTTGCATTGGTGTGCGAACCCTAAGGTCTCTAAAATGTAGATTTTTTGGGAGTAGTCGGATGAATGGTGATGTAAAATAAGCCGCTACATTCCTTTGTTATATACTTGGAAAAAATCTCTATTCAGTATGTGCTGTAGATCTACATCACTCCACTGTAATATTGTTGTCCTCACCCAATTTTTGCATAAAATATATATATATATATATATATATATATATAATTTCTCTAAACAAAAAGTCTTCCTGCATATTTAGACTTATTATCTCCTCAGCAAACCACAACAATAAATTGGAAAACAAAACAAGCTCCTTTGCTTCATGGACAAACTTCATTAATTTCTTACTTGCTTTAATATGCTCGTGAGACCTAAAACTTGGATTGGAGTTTGTTGGTTGGATAGGAGCTACGTGGAGACAAGTAAATAAGTTATAGAAGTTGTAAGCAATATCAGGGATAATAACCAATAAGCATTGATGTTGTTGATTCATTACACTTAAGATCCGTGTAATTGCATAATCATTGCAGCTATGATAATAGTTAAATTTATTTATTGATAATACTCATCCTTTCATATGAACTCAACATTCTTTGTTTGCCATAACTTATCTATATTAGATCTGTGTAATTTCCTAATCATTGCAGCTTAGATACTAGTTTCATTTATTTATCGATAATATTGGTCTTGTCATATGAACCCAACATGCTTGGTTTGCCCTAACTTATCTATATTATAGATAGATGTATTATTCCTGATGTCGTATCAGTTCTATAAGAGTCATGTGCTTTACAGATGTGCCATATTAATGAGGTCCAGACACATGCGGAAAAAATATCTATTTAGTCTTGAAAGTGGCATCACTCTACAGCATGTGTCTCTCAATCTTGCAGTCAATGTGATGCATATCTACATCATTCCACTGTAATATTGCTATATTCACTCAATTTTTACATAAAAAATATAATCTCTCTAAACAATGAGTCTTCCTGCATTTTTATACCACCTATCTCCTCCAAAAACTGCAACAGTAAACTGGAAAACAATCTCTGGTCAATACTTCTATGTCCTAGATGAAAACACAGTGATAAAACTATTGTTGGCGAAAAATTAGCATGTAAACTGTGTCAACTGGAAAGATTAATGCTAAGTAGGATTATTGTCTCCATCAAGGTACCATCTGTTAGCCACCTATAAAATTTGTCATATCAAATGGTGGCTCTCCTCTTGACCGTCCGATCTAAGACGCCAGATCTAACGGCTAGTGCGCGGTTTCGCATGATTTTAAGCCTGAAGGTTAATGATTTAAAATTACGCAATGAGGGTGGTTTTAAAAGGCCAAGTGTCGGCCAGAAACGCATATCATGTTCAAAAAGGCAATTTCGCCTTTCTCCCTTTTCATTACGCGAAACATGTGGTTTCTTTGGCTGAAACCACTTTCGTCACACTCATCCGATGGCCCAGATTTCATCCGACCATTGAATTATCGCCCTCCAACCATCCTCCAAAGGACTTCTTAGATCATTCTCTGCCTTTGATCTCTGTTGTCTAAAATCAATCCAACGGCCCAGATTCTTCCCGAAACCTCAATTTAATTTTTAACCCTTATTTCCTCTGCCAAAGGTTTTTTACCCATTTCCTTTGTATATTCTCCCATTTCGCGATAATGTGGCCCTTCTACATTGTATTTTCCCAGTCAATCTCAACCGTTGATCTTTGTAGATCAACGACCCGGACTTAATTTCCCCACCTTTCATCCAACCGCCTCTCATGTTGTCCTCAACATTGAATCCTTGTCGTTGGATGCTTTCATCCAACAACTGCAATCTAACCTAAAACCTCCAAAGTAGTTTAGGCCTTACTCTGTAGGATTTTCTTGATTTTTTCGTTTGTTTGTGCAGGTTTTAACGGTTTGTGCATTATTTTAAAAGGAAAGTGAAGGCTGGGGATGATGATTCCCCACGCCTTTATTTATGAAAGAGATCGTTCTGCAGGGTTCGAAATTACATTTTATCAATGCCTCATGAGAACTAACGCCATTATAAAACCTCTATAACGCCTGCACATCAACAAGACACAACAAAACTTAATTAAGAAAATAGTATCAGTGTTAAAGAATCTAGTCACAGTAAAGATGAAGAATAGAAAATTGTTTACATAGTTTTGAGGGATTACAGCCTAAATTGACTATCTTAAAAGCCTAATCCACTCAATTAAATGCAGTTTGAAGAACAAAAGAAAAAATTAGGCATAATTAAGCCTAACACACAGAGTTAAATCAAATCAGCAGTGTTTAAAGAAAAACAATAATATCTATTAGTCTGAGAAGCCTCCATCGCCACATCAGAGGCTAATTGAATCCTCTCAGCTACCAAAATCCACCTGCAGTCTCAAAGCATTCAAAAGAGGCCTAGTTATTTCCATAATAGAAGATATTAGCAAGAAGACAGCTGAATAGTTATTTCGAATCAAAGAAATTTATTTCAAACTGTCAGCAGAGTTATTACAAGGATAAGAAATAGCCTTAAAGTCAAATATTTTAATCCACTAAGCCTCGAAAGCAGAATAGAGTTGTGAAACAGAGATATAGATCAAATGCATTCCTGCCTTTTGCCTTGCATGGTTTTCAAGGCAGAGAATTGCATTAACTGTAGAATGTATGATACTTGAACCCTAGAAATATTTCCACCTCCTCATTTTCCTATAAAATCTTCTTGAGGAGCACATTGTAAAGGGTTGGTCACTACATATCTATTGCCTATAAATAGTTTACTGAAGCTGCTGTAAGCTCTGTTTGTAATTGAAGATACCTAAGTTGAGATGAAAAGTTTGAAGCTCTAAAGACCCACTAGACTTGATGATTTTAACTGGTTTGAAGCATTCAAATACACGCTGATTTATGGGATCCTGGTCTATGTCAACGGTGATGTTTTTCTTACTGTAAATTGTTATTTTATTTCTGTTTCCATCTTCTCTAATAAAGAAAAGCAATTATAGAGTTAGGATTTACTGTCAAAGGTACCCTGCTCTTACTGATAAGATTTATGTACATGTTTTCTTCAAATTGTGTTGTTTAAGAATGATTTAATACAGTCCAAGAAGTCAAGATGTTGGTGTTCCCTTCTCTTACTGTCTAGACTTTAAAAATTGTTCTTGAAGGTTATTTTCAGTGTCTGCCAAGTAAAGTTGAACTAGGGAAGTCTATGGTGAGCCCTGTCCTCTAGTTTTATCTCCAAAGGTTGTCTGAAAGTTTCCCTAAGAGTATTTTGAAAGCAGGCTAGGTTCAAAGTCCTTACCCGATCTTAGACTATTCTTTGTTATCTTAAGTGTTGTCTTGAAAATTTTACTAAGTAAAGCAGAACTAGGGAAGTCTATGGTGAGCCCTGTCCTCTAGCTTCTTCTCCAACAGTTGCTTTGAAAATTTTCCCTTAAGATATGCTGAAAGCAGGATAGGTTTAAAGTCCTTACTTGATCTTAAGCTATTCTTTTTTATGTTTTAAATGTTTTCTATTGAAAGTGCATCATGTTAGTGTTAATTTAGTCATACTTCCATCAGTGAACAAAATTTTTCTTTTGCATTTGCATATTAGGAGTCCCATACCATAAATTTAACCATTCCGCTAGGTCATGGATTCACTGATGGTAGTGGTCTTTCATCAGTTTTCCCTCATGAGAAACTTGATGATTCTCCTCTCTATGGTCTTTAGTCATGAGTTACTTTCACTTGGTGAGTCATTTCAATAGGTCATAGGTTGGGTCTCATTAGGTTATAGGATCTCACCATGGTCAAATTAATGAGTCAAGTGTCAATAAATATCAGCAAGGTCATGAGGAAGTCAATAAAATCAAAGTCACAGCACCTGGAAAGATGAAAGAAATGTTTTATTCAGTTTGGTGTAATTTTTACCTCAAAACCATGTTTTGAGGTAAAAACATGATACTTTATTTTTATTATTATCATTATGTAATTTTATGTCATTATATGTAATAAGTCACACTTCAGAAGCTGCTATCTCCACAAAGTCACCACCCTAACTTTCATAGAATTTTTTCACAGCATTTTCAGTCCAGAATCATGTTCTAAGTATGTCCATCAGAAAGAGCCCGGAAAGAGCTTTCCAATGGTATATTACACTATCAAAACTGACTTATGGATTGAAATTCATGCCTAAGTGAACAAAAGTCCCCTATACCCTAAAACAATCCCTTTTCCCACCTTCCCCTCAAACTTTATATAATTAAAGTTTGATATTTTCTTTTATAAAACCCCTTTTTCCCCATCCGATGGCAAAATCACATTATTAAAATCTTTTAAACATATATGCGATTTAAAAACCACTTCCCCTCATGTCCCTTTAAACTTTATAATAATGTTTCAAAGTTTGTTATTATAAAGTCTCGTTACCTTTAAATCTGATTAAACAGACCACTTCCCCTCCATACCCCTTTAAACTTTATAATAAATTTTTAAAGGCTTTACATTATAATCCCCACCGATCCAAAATCCTTTTCCCTTTCCCGATATGAAATCGCAATTGAAACATTTAAACGGTGCATTCCGATTGACCCCTGTAAAAAACCCCGATGCGATTGTATGTCTCCGATTGAACCCCGCTCGATTACATCATGACCGTTGACTTGATCAACGATCCGACGGTCTATATGTCATCACATCATCGCGATCTGTGCTTTCACAGGGTCCCCTCTGATTGAGTCCCTCTCGATGGCAAACTCTCGATTACACCTCCGCCATCGATCGCCCCCTCCAATCGGACGGCTCATACACCGTCGTGCCATCACAATCGACGTAATCGCATAACATTTTCCTCCGCTCTCCTTCGATCTCCCGATTTCGATGGACCTTCGGGTCCCACCATATAATATTCTGCCCATTTATAAAACAAAGGGACTTTTCCTTTGTAAATCTTAAATTTTGTTTTATTTCATTTTATACAAAGGATTCCTCCATTGCCTATCCCTAATTGCATCGGCGAAGTCCTATTATGTACTACACCCGCCCCAAAGCCCCGATTCCGATTCCGATTTTGCCCTGGTCCCACCTTAAAGGCTCTCCGCTCTTTTCATACAAAAAATTATCTTTTCCCTATGTAAAGCGCAAAGGTTTCTTTTAATTAGGTCTGAAGAGGATTTCTTTATTATATTATCAGACCTCTTTTCCTCGGCCCTTCATTGTGTTACCCAATCGCATCAGGATTTTTACGCCCTGTTCCAATATCCTTATTCCTTTGATCCCAGATTGCACCATCGCATACCACGTTTTAATTGCTCCATTTTATATTGTATCCCCTCTTCCCTTTTGATGCCGATTGCGATTGTGATTTTGGACCCCACCTCCTTTCCCTTCCCTCTTTCTCATTCGAAATGGGTTTTTCCCATCACTAAAAGGCATAATTTGATTTCCATGGTTTCAAAGGCAATTTTCTTCAAAATCATTTTTCTTCAAAGAATAAAAATAGTGAGAGAGAGTCAAAGGCCGAGAACTAAATATGAAACAGTGAGACATCTTCGGCAACGATTTAAAAGGGATTTATGCTATAGGTTTCTTCTTCTCATTTGTTGGGTGTATTAGCGAATCTCAAGATGGTCAAAATGTCTTACTGTCCCTTATTTTCAGGGGCAATCTGTTGGTTTCTTTCCCATATTCGGATTTCAGTTCTTGAGCTATTAAAACAACTCCATTTTTTTTGTGGATATATTTCCCCACATTTCAGTTTATTTAATGTAATTTTGAACCATTTGTAAAGGAGTCTGTAAATCAATAAGTAGGGGAATAGTGTGGAAATTAAGGAGGACGCTCTGTGCTCCACTGTAACAGTTTTTGGACAGGGAATTAATTTAGAGATGCAACTCTGATTTGTGGGATCCATGTGGTATGAGATTTAGCATTTGTTCTCTCCTTTCTGTTTATATGTAAATTGTTATGTGTACCATTCATTCATAAAACATCTCTTTTTGAATGCGTTCAAGATAGAAAGGTAGAATCCATTTTTTATGCTCTGCCTTGGGAAATCATTCAATACTTTGTATCTTTCTTCTGTTTGAAAATCATCCATCTCCCATGCCCTTTTTAGCTCCTCACCAGTCTTTCCATTCCATCATTATTTAAACTTAATTGCTGAAATTTCCTGCCTACCTTGCCCCATGAGATAACCTGTATCCATGATTTAATTCCTCGATTCAAACTGTCCCATTTATCCCACACATCCCTAAAAAATTCATTCATTTCATTAAAACATTTTCCCATTATTATACCTAGCCTAAAATCAATTTATAACTGTACCTTGTTGAATATATTTTCACGGAGAGAGCCCTTTCCTGACCTTGTAGGGCTAGCTACAAGGTTGAGCGTGGTTTAAAAGTTACCCTGATTTTCCTTTTTAGGCCTGAGATCCAAATCAGGTGATAACATTTTTGGCGACCATACTGGGGAAGACGATCTGACTGTTTTCGAACTCATAGTCTCAGCATTTTGAATGTGTTATTTTTTTTTGAAGAAGGTCATAGTTAGGCCCTGTGTGAATAAAGAATATTCAAACCTGTGTCTAAGGTTAAGCCCTAGTTATATAGAATGCGACGATCCCTTACAAATATCTGTTGTCAAAGTAAAAGATTTGTTCTGTTGCTGGTGGAGTAATATTAGTGGGACCCAGCCATTGAGTTAACGCGAGGAGTTAAGTGCCAAACCACAGTGAAAAACCTGAGTTAAAGCGCAGTTTATTTACCAGAAGTGGGTTTCGGGAAACCATACCGCCTTTGTCATGCCACTTTTGGCCCGGAGCAAAACCACGTCCAAAAAACGAGATCCAATATTATTTGGGCACGTCATCTCCCAAATACCACCCATATCGTGCAACTTTTATGTGTTAACCCTCGGCCTTTGAAAAAAACGAAATTGACAAGGATCCTCTGATCTGGAGAATGTTAGATCTGAAGGCAATCGCGTAGTGAAGTGCACGAGCAATAATTTGAGGTATGATCCGGCGGTTTTACATTATTAAATGTTTATTTAATTTATAAAAAGGTGAATAATGGATGCGTGGGCCCCGTTGAATGAAATGTATGTCGCGTTGGTAGAATAAATGGGTTTTATGATATAAGTTTGAAATTGGTGGTTCTTAAAGAATCGGGCCATTGTTATACCATTTTGATATTATGACCGGAGGGATAAGGTTTTCCTAAATGTTTTAAGTGTGTTCCCCTATATCACATGAACCTTTAAAGGATTTGTTTGAGAAGTTTGAATATGATTGCAAAGCGGACATTGTTAAAGCACTTTTGGGAGGGGAATATAATTACAAGCATTTTTTCCAAAGATCCACAGTCATAATATATTTCTGGTATCAGAGCATAAAGACAGATCACCCCAGTAATATTTTCCTTGTAAATTCTTGGACTCTGGAAGATGATGTTCAGAGTTTTCTAGGCTGAAATAGAATTTTGTAAAGTAGAAATTTAACCACACTGGCTTCAAGAAGATACACAAGGGCCAATCCAGATCCAAATCCTCCCCCTGTGTTTGAAATTCCTAATCTCATTCTAAGAATAGTCATAAGACAAGAGGGATCACTAAGTCCTAGACCTATCTTCAGATCCCATACTTGGCCCAGTGAGTGGTTGTTTGTAGAAGATCTTTCTTTTGATGAGAGTTTTGAGCTTTCTTTGTTTAAAAGTAAGTCTGAAACTGCACTTCATGACACAGTTTTAGATCCTGAATTTCTTGTAGATATTGAAGTTCAAAGGGAAAATACATCAATTGATGACTACATTTTGAATTCCCCTCAGTCATCTATCATTGTAACTAATATCCCCAAGCCTTCAGAGTCATCAGGAACAACATTCCCTCCTCCTAATTCATCAACATTCCCATCAGTCAATTTTCAGCTATCATCTCCTCCATTAACACCTCCCTTAAATCCTAGTAGCACAAACACTGTTGTAAATCCACCTAGAGTCATGGCTGCCTAGTATGGACCCCTAGTTTTACCTCAGGTTCTGAATGATATGCCTACTGATTACCAAAGAAAAATCCCTATCTTTGATGCCACTCAAAGCATCACAACCCAATAGCATGTTGATAAGATGATTGACTTTTTTGATCTTCATGAGGTAGAGGCAGAGAATGTGACCACAATATTGTTTGTCCAAAGCTTTGGAGGTGAAGTTAGAAAGTTGTTCAGAGCCTTACCAGCAGGCTCTATTCGCACTTTGCAGGAGTTACATACACATTTCTTAGACCAGTGGGAGGTAAAGAAGAACCCACTCCAAATTTTGTATGAGTATGAAAATATTAAAAGAAATGTGGGAGAAACTGTACAAGATTATTGTCTAAGATTTAATGCTGTATATAATGCTATTCCAGCTAACCTGAAACCTCATGTAGGATTAGCCTTGCTCAAAGTTCCATATGGTTTCGACGCTGATATGGCCTATCAGCTACGAGAAAGAGATCCTTCCACTCTTGAAGACATGCAAAAGATAGTTGTAAGTGTAGAAGAAAACTTGCTGACCAAAAGAGCTCAAACTAGAGTTGAAAAAAGAGTCACTGTGAAAGAAGAAGCATCCCCTTCAGACAGTAAGATGGACACTTTGATTCAGATGGTGGAAAATATGGTTGATCGATTAACCATTTCAAACGGACCTGAACCTCAAATCAGGAATCCGAATTTCAAAGGACAACAGCCGCAATTCAGAATTAAGCAGAGAGAACAGAGAGCGCAGGACCAAGCGGCACCACAACAGCAGATCATGACTCCATTGCAGTAGAATTATGTTCAAGGAACGGAGAAAGACGATGATGATGATCAAGTGACTGAAGCCAACCATTTCTTCACCGCCGATGGTGCGCCAATTTTTCTCACTGAAGGTAAAGAATACAAAACTACTGCAGACATTCAAAAGGACGAAAATTTCATTTTGGCTAATGATGCAGTGTTAGAAGACGAGTCTGATGACTACCAAAGAGGGTACATGAATTCTCTATCAACCTAACCAGTATTCCTTGAGGAATAGAGACGTTCCGATAAGTCCCATTCAGAAGAGAAAAGAGCTCCAAATGAAGAACGATTCTCAGAAGAAAGGAAAAGAGCCGGCCGACTCTTCCTCCAGAAAAACATCTTTAGTGATTAACACTACAATTGAAAAGAACTAGCAGAGCGCAACAAAGGAGCAAGTAGAGAAGAAAGATCCTCCCATTAAAGAGGTAGAAAAATTCCCTTCCTTTAATTTGGAGAATGAAATTTCTAAGCTGAAAGTGTCTATGCCCTTGACTAAGTTGGTGAAAAATAGCACTTATAAAAGTCAGGTGTCTAGAATTTTGCAAATAGATTATGTTTCCGATATGGTAAATGTTGAAGATGATTACCCTGAACTCATCTTTGGTCCAGCCATAGAAGATCAATCTGAAGAAAGTGAAGTCCCTCCCTTCTACCTGAGTCTTAGATTACATGAGTTCGTCTTGCATAATGCTATGTTGGACTCCGGAGCCTCACATAATTTGATGCCCAAAGCCATTATGGAGAAGTTAGGACTTGATATTACCCGTAAATACCATGATCTGTATTCTTTTGACTCAGGTAGGGTCCATTGTATTGATCTTATCAAATACTTGGTAGTGTCTTTAGATCAAATCCTAGCCAAGAATGTTTTGATGGATTTAGTTGTTGTCGATGTCCCACCACGGTTTGGAATGCTCCTATCTAGGTCTTGGGGTGAGAAATTTAAAGGAACCATGTAGCTTGGCTTCTCTTATGCCACCATTCCCGTGTTTCGCCAGTTGAGAAAACTATATAGGGAGAAGAAAATGAAATATATGATTACTAGCAAAGAGAAGCTAGTAAATCATCCCATTAATGTTGTCCACACAGATTTAGAGTCTTTTGTATTATATTCAGATGGTGGTTTAAATGATGAAAATGTTCAGTTGGTACAATTAGATGACATGCTCAAAAATTCAGAGAATTTTAGGGAATTCCTCAAATAGGAAAAAGATAAAGCAACAAGCACTTTTGAGCCTCCTTCCTGCCAGCAGAAAAAAGACAATGAACAACAGAAAGATGCAGAAATCAGTCAAGATAAAGTGGAGAAAGAAGAAAAATTTCAACATCTACAAGAAGAAGAAGAAGGCCTATGGAGCATGGACTTTGATGGAGCTGTTGGTAAGGACGGAGCTGGTATAGGAATATGGATTCGGAGCCCTATTTTCCATCTTGAAAGGGTTCCTAGTAATGTTAGAGTATGTGCTTATAAGTTGGCTTTTGACTGCTCTGACAATGAAGCAGAGTATGAAGCTTTGATTGCAGGTCTGAAAATTTTGAAGAAGTTAAATGCAAAGAGGATTTCTATCTATGGAGATTCAGAGTTGATAATCAAACAGGTTAAAGGAGAGTACCAAGCTAAACATCTATGATTAAGGGCATACAGAAATGCAATCCTAGATATCTTGAAGACATTTCCTGAGTACACTTTGACAACAGTACCCAAAATTCAGAATATTATTGCTGATTCTCTTGCCAGTATTGCAAGTAACTTGAAAATTCCAATGAATTCCAGCAATAAGTTTGAGATTTATGTCAAACATAGGCCTGTTGTTCCAGACAATCTAAGGTATTGGCAAATGTTTTGGGATGACAATGAGGTCAATGCTTTTTTGTAGAGTGAAGGAAAATTCAAAGATAATCAAATAGAACATAACTATGAGGTTGATGATCAAGAGATTGAAACAAATCAGATGGACATACTGCAGTTAAATGATAATGTAATTCCTAGAGGTCTTATACCTTTAGAGGAGCTTTTTGATCAGGATGATGTTGCCAAGAAACCAAGCTTGGTGCCTACTAAGAAGGAGTCGAAGATGTGAATCTTGGAACAACTAACAAGCCCAAGTTTGTGAAGTTGTCAAAGGCATTTTCCTCTGAGGTAAAGGAAAAGTATGTTAAATTTCTTTCTGAATTTTCTGATGTGTTTGCATGGGATTATTAAGATTTGAAGCTATATGACAAAGACATAATTCAGCATACTATTCCCATCAAGCCGAATCAGAAGCCATTTCGACAGAAGCTGAGAAGAATCAATCCGAAGCTACTACCATCCATTCAAAGGAAGTAAACAGATTGTACAAAGCTGGTATCATAGTACCAATTAGATTTTCTAACTGGATTTCAAATTTGGTTCCGGTACTTAAGAAGACAGGAGAGATAAGGTTGTGCATAGATTTTCGGAATTTGAATAAGGCATCCTTAAAGGATAATTATCCACTTCTGAAGATGGACCATATTCTGCAGAGAGTAGTTGAAGCATCTAGGATGTCACTACTTGATGGCTACTCAGGCTACAATCAGATCTTGGTGCATGAGAAAGACCAAGACAAAATTGCCTTCACAACACCCTGGGGAACTTTCCAGTATGCCAAAATTCCATTCGGATTGAAGAACGCTGGAGCTACTTTCCAGCGAGAAATGGACATTGATTTTGACAATGAAAAAGATATTTTTCTTGTTGTTTATTTAGATGATCTAACAATATTTTCTGGTTCTGATGATGAGCATTTGCACCATTTGAGGGTTGTGTTTCAGCGATGCAGAAAGTTTGGGATTTCTCTCAATCCAAAGAAGAGTCTCTTTGCCATAGATGAAGGCAAGTTGTTGGCGCATATCATCTCTAAAGATGGTATCCATATTGATCCTTTGAGAGTGGAGGAAATTTAGCACATAGACCTTCCACGGAACAAAAAGGAGATCGAAGCATTCAATGGTAAGATGAACTTCTTGCGCCGATTTATACCCAATTTGGCTGAACATCTAAGAGAAATGACTAACAGTTGAAGAAGGATAGCACTGTCAAATGGAGTGAGGAAGCTATCAAGTCATTTATTATGGTAAAGTTTACTTTGTCCAATGAACCAGTCTTGATTAATCCCGACTATACTCAAGATTTTATTATTTTTTCATTTGCATCGGAGCATACTATGGCTGCGGTTTTGATGCAGAAGAGAGATCAGATTAAAAAGCCAATTTCCTTTTTCAGTAGGACTATTAGAGATGCTTCTTTAAGGTATAATATTATTGAGAAACAAGCATTGGCTCTTATAAAGGCATTGAAGGATTTTAGGGTCTTGTTGTGGCCAGCAACAACCCCCCTTCTTATTTAGTATTAGTATAAGTGGGGACCCTTAGTTTAAAAATCCAAAAAATTTATTGGTGTTTTTTTTCATTTTCAATAAAACTTACTATCATTAACTTAAGAAAATTCTTTAGAAAATCTTTAAAACTTAAGTTTATGATAGATTAGAATAAAACCTTTCTTTGAAGAAAATATCGCATCCATCGCAAAAAAGTAAAAGATATATTTTGCAAAGCAGAATCTTCTAAATTGCGATAGCGCGATCCAAAAACTATGCATTAAAATATTTATCGCAAATCGCATATCGCAGAAAATATATTTAACAGATATTTTTCATATGTTATATTTTGCGATATTGCGATTTCGTGATGTTACGAGATTACAATTTGCGAAAGTTGCGATTTGTGATATTGCAATGATACGAAAGTTACGATTTGCGATATTGCGATTTTGCGATATTGCAAAGTAAATCGTAGATCACATTATCGCAGATTCTTAAAGCTCGTTGTATGAAGAAAATCTTTCCATAAATCGATATCCGTTATGCGCTTTGATGTCAAATTAATGAATGGATTGTCAATTATTAATGAAAAGGATTTTGTTTTGATTGAAAGGTTGTTTCACGTTAAAATAATATATTTCATACGCCTTCAGCATTTAAAACTATCTCGTCACCTTTCTCATATCATTATTCTCACTTAATTTGTAAAACCGCAGGCGCGAAGAACAGGAGACTATACAAAGCAATATTAAGAGTATTATGGGAAAGAAAGAGAAAGCTCCGAGTTATGAAAGTAAAGAGATGGCATCCTTGTACGCAGACACTGCCTGCAACAAAGATGCTGGTATCACCACTTGGGAGGGTATGTTTAATTTGCTTGAAGAAGAAAACCCAAGAGTAATGGATGTTGCGGCTACTGCAGGCTCAAGTAATTCTTCTAAAGCATCTCTTACAGAGCTGGCTTGTTCATTTTTGCACCGGATAGCAGCAAGACCTAGAATTCTTCCATATAAAAACATGGTCAAATGGGTGTTGGATAACACTGATATTACGGACAGACAGTTCAAAAATCAAGGTCAAGAGCTCATCGGGTCATTTACTCCAAAAGATTTGAGGCTTATGTATCATTTTCCGGAGCCTCAGGAAACTTACAACAAACAATTTATGGAGAAATTTGCCAAGGAAAATGCAAATTTGGCAGAATGCACCAAGGAATTGTCCAGAAGAGATGAACCACTGAAGAAAGATAAACACGGTATGTACAGTACTAGTTCACTCACTTCTCCATATTGTTTTGTTGCTGCTATGCTATGTAGGCTTTTTGGAAAGCTTGACATTAATAAGTTTTTTCCTGAATGGCTTCCCTTATTGAATGCTGTTGTTAACGCTACCATTGTGGATTGGGCTAAAATATTTTCTAATAACTTAGCCACGGCTATTTTCAATCACCAGTCTAAACGGACTGTCTCTCAGAGGATTTATCCTCCTTTTTATCTATCTGCCTATGTTATGGATTCAACCTGCTTTGTTTCTAAGTTCCCTTTAATGGGTTGGCAATGGACAATTCAGGATCCCCTACCCATTCACGTCTATCACAAAGAATTGTGGGAATCAAAGTTCATTCCTAATTTTTACAAAATTTTCCATGGCATAATGTTGCCTCTGTACAGAGTGTTATATAATAAGGATGCTCCAAGGTTCTCCCCTGAAGCAGAAGTAGACATTCTCCCTGTCGCAAGATGGTTTGGAGAAGAATTGTTTACCTATTTTAGGGTTTTTGGAAGTTTTGCTTCTCCTCATGTTTTACCCTTGTATGTTCCGGATAAACTCGTAGCTCGGGAAATTGCATATCAAACCTATGGAGAGGGAGGTTTGACAAAAGAATTGAAGGATAAAAAGAAGGCCATCTGGGCACAATTTCCTGTATCTTGCGGAGCATTTTCATTATTTGATGTTGGTCATGCGTTTAAGGAAGTAAACAATATTACATGTTTAAAATTGTTTAAGTTTTCGAGAAGGCTATTTGATCCATATGGTGTTGTCAAGGATTTCACCACTGCAGTCAAAGTAAGAGTATTTTCTGGAGAAGAAGATCTTTTTGATGATATATTTCAAGAAAAATGTTCATTTAAAGAAATTTTGCATTTAGCTCAAACACGGTTCTCCCCAGAAGAATTTCAAGAGTTTAAAATATACAGAGAAAGAAGATTGACCACTATTCCTTTGGATAATTTGCGCTTGGAACCCGCAAGGGAACCAACTCCTAGTGTCAGTCTCAGTGGCAGCTCAGATACAGAAAGGTCTAAGTCAAAGTCTGGCAAAGAAACTTCTAAACGTTCTAAAAAATCTGATAATGATAAAAGTGAAGGCTTAGTGAAGGATATAGCTCAATCAAAAGAGCTTTCACAACAACAGACTTCAACTACTCCACAGTTGAATCTTCCAACTCTTAATGTACAGCAACCATCCATCAGCACTCAATTAGATAAAGAATGGGAAACATTTAATGATTTGATTAATGTTGAAGGACAGAACATACAAACTCCTATACAGAAAACAAAAGGTTTGGTTACATAAATAAGTGGCAATGTCACAGAAACAAAACATATACCTATTACTCCCTCCTCTGAGCTTGTACTTAAAATAGAGGAAATTCCTCCTCTGGATATATTTTATAGTCCGCAACATAAAGCAGTAGTAAGGAAGCAAAGGAAAAAGAGGAAATTAGAAAGTGTGCTCTCTACTGATGCAGAACAAGTGGATGTTTTATGGAAAGATCCTACTACGGATCCAACTGAAAATCTTACTAAATTATCTCAGATTACAAGAGCTTATGCCTCCGCAACTATTGACAAAGAATCTGAGGTACGACTATTATTAAATGAAAAAGAAGATCAAATACAAGTTCTGCAACAACAATTGCAACAAGCTCATGCTAACAGTGAAGCACAGATAAAACTTGAAAAGTTACAACAAGAGTTTCAGCAAATGCAGATCGGATATCAAAAAAGCTTGGCCGAAAAAGAGAAACAA
This sequence comes from Pinus albicaulis, assembly GCA_034641835.2. Classification (NCBI taxonomy): domain Eukaryota; kingdom Viridiplantae; phylum Streptophyta; class Pinopsida; order Pinales; family Pinaceae; genus Pinus; species Pinus albicaulis. The sequence continues at coordinate 35,254,611 of MU968363.1, forward strand.
ATACAGATTATGCAAGAGATGCATAAAGATGACCCCAAGCTTACGGAGTTTATCTCAGAGTCTATTTCTTTGAATAATCAACTACTGCAACAACAAGATATATTATGCCAGAAAATCTCACAATGGAACTCTTTTTGTGAAGAAAGTGATAAAATCACTAATCATGTCGTAGAATTACGACATGATTATGATTTAACTAACGAAAGAGTTACTAATTATTTGGCATGGAAAAAGATAGAGAAAGGAAAAAGAGCAGGAGCACCAATCGTCAATGACGGTCATAAAGAAATGCTCTTCGATAATTGGGATGCACAGAACAGAGAGGGAGAAAAAGCAGCAGAGGAAGCATCTACAGGAGCAAGCAACATTACTGATTGTGTAAATGAAAATTTGCACAAAGTTAATTTGATTTCAGAAACTATTCCAGGATACCTACCACAAGCACAATAATTGCAAACAGAGTGGAAAAAGAAAGCTGAAGAAAAGACAAAATCAATTCAAGGATTGACAAAGTTAAATTGGGACTCTTACTGGATATGTCTGATAAAACCACACAGTCAATGCAGTGCTCTTAATTGCATCATTAATTCTGCTGAGAAGATCGCGCCAACACTTGCCGATTCTGTTTTTTTCGGGACAATTAAAATCTGAAGTCGGCCAACCTCCTCTTCTCAAATCAATGCTGGATGCTTGCAAATTCAAAGATCAGAGTAGTTAGTTTTTAATTTTAATTTTATATTTAGTGTTAGTTTTACTTTATTTTTTCCTAGAAAAAGGACGGTCATTTAAACCGAATCCTAAATTTTTGTAATAAACTATTTTTAGATTTAGTTAGTAGTATTTAAACCCTTCTCATGCATTTAGAGAAGGGTCCTGAAATTTGTCAAAAACTTATCCTCAGAACATGCACTTCTGCACCCTCATAGGAGGTTTTGATGAATGAATGGAATGAGATTTATTGATATCTGTGTCTAATATCTGCTACTGATGTTGCATTTCTGTACTCTTAGTAGATGTTGGATTAAGAAGAGATAAATCATTATTGCTTCTAGCTCATGAGTAGAACCAGTTATAAATGGTACTTTTATCTCTTAACTATTTATGCTTCTGTGTTAAAAGTGATATTTGTGTTTAGTTATTTATATATTGATGCTTGAATACTTAAGTTATCATTTGGCACTTTTGTACGGTGATAGCTATTTATTTATGCTTAATGTATGAATAACTCATTATGCGATATGTTTTTCACAACTGTTTCATCTAACTTTTTATATGAAGTGGTTTATATTTATTGAATTCTTTTCTTATAACAGTTGAATGATATTTACTATAGATTTTTATTCGAAATCATTTTAGATCGCATAAATAGAAATATTACATCCCGGGCTAGTTTAGAATTAGACATTTATGTTAAAATTAGAATACAATTTATGTATGATTAGATTAGAAATAGAATAAAAGCATTTCACTTAGGAACCTTTTTAGAAATGAAATATCTATTCTCAACACACACACACATATTAGGAAACTAGTCCCATTATCCCCAGTCGGACCCACTACACCAAACGGAAAAGGAGCTGCTAACCAAGGTCCGGATCGGGTGGGTATCCCCCTTGTTGTAAGACCCGATTTTCGGGGCTTCAACAGGTCTATATTCTGCATTCACATACTATATCATATGTTCCTAATGCAGCAGTAAAGGATGTCCTGATGCAAACTGATCCAACAGGTTGAAGAGGTAAGTGGATAGCAACTATGTTGGACTATGAATTGGAGATCAAACCCACAAAGTTGGTCAAAGGACAAGGTTTGGCAAAGCTAATGGCCCAATCAAATCTGTGAGCCCTGGATATAAACCTTATAACAAGAATGCTAGAAGAGGAAGATGAAGGTTTTATTATTCCAATTTTAGATATTTTTCTACAATCCCCATGGTATTCAGATATTTTTTATGTTCTTCAACATCTTTCACCTCCTCTGGGAATGTCTAAAAGCAAAGGTAGATCACTAAAACTTAATTTTGCTAAATATTGTATCTTAAATAGTGCTCTTTATTGGAAAGATCCAGGAGGTATTCTCCTCAATTGTTTGGTTGAAGAAGAGGCTCAGAAGGTAATGCATGACTTTCACAAAGGTGATTGTGGTGGTCATTTGTTTTGGAAAACTACAGCTAACAAAGTGTTGAGAGAAGGATATTATTGGCTTACTTTATTTTCAGATTTATATAAAACAGTGATGAGTTGTCATGAATGTCAAAGTTTCCAAGGAAAAAGGAAATTGCTTCCTCTTCCTTTGAAAAGAGTCGCAGTAAACGCTCCCTTTCAGCAGTGGGGACTCGATTTCAGAGGAGAAATCCATCCCACATCATCAGCACAACATCGATGGATATTGACAGGTACAGATTACTTTACTAAATGGATCGAGGTCGTCCTAGCAAGGCAAGCTATAGATATGGCAATTATTCAATTCCCAGAATCGAATATTTTATCTCTTTTTGGTTGCCCCCGCAAAATTATAACAGATAACGCAACAGTGTTCAAGTCTAAGAAAATGGTGGAGTTATGTGACAAAAATAACATTGTGCTAGGCCATTCAACAGCGTACTATCCATAAGGCAACGACCTAGTGGAATCATTGAATAAATCTTTGATAAATATAATCAAGAAAATGTTGGAGGCAAACAAAAGAAACTGGCACCAAAAGCTCATCAATGCATTGTGGGCAGACAGAGTTATCAATAAGAAATCCATAGGTATGTCACCTTTTGAATTGGTTTATGGTACTGATGTTGTCTTTCCTACATCTCTTATAGTTCCAGTTATGAGATTGTTTCAAGAAGATGGTAGTGAAGACGATGATAATCACCGAAGGATCAATCAGATGATCCACCTTCAACAAACAAGAGAGGAAGTGTCACAGAATGCTATTCAGTTACAGGAGAAGATAAAGAAGATTTATGATTGAAAGACCAAAGAAGAAAGGTTTCGCTAGTTATTGTTGACGGATTTATGAACGCAATGTATCCCCATATGAACCATAAATACAGAGATAAATAGAAATAACACTTCATTTCATTATTATCAAAGAACTGAAATTTGCTTACAGACAAATGGAAATAAAACTAGCTAGGGCGCTGGTAGCTATCTCTGAGAAGAGATGTGGCGGCTACAGGCCTCTGAACTGTGTTACAATGAGGCTCGAGGGCCTATTTATCATTTAGAAACAATGGGAAATCCTAACAGCCAAAACCCTAACCCTAGGAGATGAAGCGCCAAAACTATGGGCCCCGTTTGGGTAAATTGGTGTTTCAACTTCCCAGGGGCGTAACTTTGGCATACGATCTCCGTTTGACGCGTACCATACCTCGTTAAAAAGATCTATCCGAGGACTACAAATTTGGAACGAGCAACATCGGTCCATGGACCCATGTTGCCCTCCGTTTTCCCAAAAAACGTCGTTTAGGGCCTCAAAACGGCTCCGGAAGTTTAGGACCCGAAAAACTGCTAAAAATAGTAAACCGTGCCGAAACTGAAAAACTGAAATAGACAATGGTGGAGCCCCAAGTGGAATAGGCGGGTGACCACCAATATCCACCTGGATCATTCCTCCCCCCTTAGGAAGCAATGGTCCCCATTGCGTTAAGTTCCTCCATGAGATGAGGAAATTTCTGCTGAACTTGGTCCCCGGTGAACCACTTTCCTTGGTGCAGGAGTTGGCCAGCTTTGACAACCCGATATAGTTGGATCTTTTGCTGGCGAGTGTTCTTGATTTGCATGTCCATGATACAATCTGTGGTGGCCTGTTCCATGCAGTCTGGATTTAACTCTGTTGGTGTGAGTTGTTCTGCAATGTCCGAGGTGTCCAGTAGAGGTGGGAAGTAAGGACGAAGGCGATCCACATTGAAGATTGGGTGCAGACCAAGGAATGGTGGAATACTGAGCTCGAAGGCATTGTTCCCTACAGCCTTGGTGATGGTGTACGGCCCGTATCGGAGCGGGCGAAGCTTGCGGTGGGGTCCAGTGAGGCGCTCCTTCTGCAAATGTAGCCATACTTTGTCACCCACCCGGAAGTTGTGTGGCACCCGGTGTTGATCATGGCGTTGCTTGTACTTGGCATTGGCTCTGTCCAATATATCATGAACCTGTTGGCGGATGTGTTGAATGTGCTCAATGAAGCTACTTGCTTTGTCAACTTCAGACTGGACATGAGCTGAATTGGCCTGAGCAGCTGCAAATGGCATGGCTACGTCAATGGGACATAGTGGATGGAATCCCAAGCCCACCTGAAAGGGGCTATGGCCGATTGAACTATGGAGAGCCCGATTATAACTATGTTGTACATAGGGGAGGCTCTCGTCCCATGTGCGTGGATGCTTTGAATTGTACATGCGCAGAATGTGTACAATCATTTTGTTGACGACCTCTGTCTGGCCATCTGTTTGGGGATGGAAAGCTGTGGACTTGGTGAGCTTGGTATCCAACATCGACCAGAGGCTGGACCAAAATGTGCTGAGGAACCTGCTATCCCGATCTGATATGATAGACTGTGGGATCCCAAAGTGCACCCACACCCGTTCAAAGAAGAGTTTAGCAGTGGCTTCTGCTGTGATATTCTTCTTGCAGGCCGCCATAATGGCCATCTTCGAGAATCTGTCGACGACCACAAAAACACAGTCATTTCCCTGCTTAGTAGAAGGCAGGCCCGACATGTAATCCATGGAGATGGATTCCCAAGGTCTACTAGGGGTAGGTAGAGGAGTATATAGGCCTTGCTTCTTGATGGTCGGTTTGGCAATGGCACAAGCAGTGCAGGATCTGATGTGCTTCTCGACATCCTTTCAAAGGTTCGGCCAATAGAAATACTTCTGCAGGATTGCTATTGTTTTCTCGACCCCGAAATGCCCAGCGACTCGACTGTAGTGTGCTTCCCATATCATCTTAGCACGCTCGCTTGAAGGAACACAAAGGTGTCCCATGTGACATAAAAGTGCATCTTGGAGGTGAAAATTTGGAACTTGCGTACCCCCCAAGAGTGCCTTGTAAGTTTGGTCGAATTCTGGGTCACTCTCATAGAGAAGCGGCCAATCAGAAGTCTCGTGCCCACAAGAGTTGAGCACAGTGGTGAGCGCCACGATCGGTGGTCGGCTGAGGCAGTCTACAACATTATTGGTGCTACCCTTCTTGTACTTGATGTTCAAATGAAACCGTTGCAGATATGTGGACCACTTCTGATGGCGATCATTCTGCAACTTCCCTTGTGTCTGTATGAACTGCAGGGGCCGGTGGTCTGTGTGGATGATTGTTTCCTTCCCCAAAATGTAATGTTTCCATTGTCGACAGACTTGCACAATGGAATACATTTCTTTGTCATAGGTGGGGTACTTGCACACTGTCTCAGACAATGTCTCACTGTGATATGCCACTGGATGTCCTTGTTGAGTAAGAACTGCCCCAATAGCATAGTTAGAGGCATCTGTCTTGATCTCAAATCGCTGTTGCAAGTCTGGTAATGTGAGCACTGGGGCAGAACAGAGGCGATTTTTCAATTCTTTGAATGCCTTCTGTTGAGGTTCTGACCAAAAGAATTTTTCTCTCGCTCCTCCCTTGGTGACTTGACTCAAGGCCCAAGTGATATGAGAGAATCCCAACACGAATCTACCGTAGAAATTAGCAAGACCCAGAAAGCTGCGAAGCTCCGTTATAGTGGTTGGGGATGGCCAATCTCGAATGACTTGGATCTTGGCTGGATCCACATGCACCCCCCTTTCATCAATAATGTATCCCAGATATTGAACCTGGGTCATGCCAAACGTGCACTTCTCCAAATTGGCACACAACTTGTGTTGCCGCAATGTTTGGAGGACTTGTCGGATGTGGTGAAGGTGCTCTTCCCAAGTCTGGCTGAAGATCAGAATATCATCCAAGTACACCACTACAAATGAGTTGGTGAATGGCCGCAAGATGTCATCCATCATCCTCATGAAGGTGGCTGGAGCATTCGTCAACCCGAAAGGCATGACCAGCCATTCGAAAAGGCCTTCCTTGGCTTTGAAGGCAGTCTTCCACACATCGGAGGGTTCAATTGGTACCTGGTGATACCCAGACTTCAGGTCGATTTTGCTGAAATATTTTGCACCTTTGAGTTGGTCCAGAAGGTCATCAATCCGTGGGATTGGGTACCTATTCCGGACAGTGATCTTGTTCAATGCCCGATAGTCAATACAGAGTCTCCACGTCCCATCCTTCTTCTGTACCAACACGATCGGGCTCCCACAGGGCGATGAACTTGGTCTGATGTGACCTTTTTGCAACAGCTCCTGAATCTGCCTCTTGATTTCATCATTCTCCAGAACAGAGCGCCGATAGATCGGTCCATTAGGTAGCAGCGCACCGGGGGTCAGATCAATCGGGTGCTTGACCTGACAGTGCAGAGGAACCCCTGTGGGTGAGGTGAATATGTCCCCATACTCCTCCACAACCTTATCCATTTTTTGTTGTTGTGCAGAGGAGCCCTGTCTGGAGGTCGTGGCCACAGTCTTCTTCTTGCCCTGGGGGCGGATCATCAGGAAAACGAATTTCCTGGTTTGGGAAATGAGCTTACTGCATTGTTTTGCAGTAACCAAAGAGATAGCGGCAAGAGGTGGTACCTCTGGTATCCTGTACAACTTATTTCCCAAAGTAACAATAATAGCACGAGGTCGAGACTCATACACAGCATGACGCTTCCACAAGTAGGGTTGTCCTAATAATACATCAGAAACATCAATAGGAGCAACGTCACATAATACCTCATCCGTGAAGGGCTTGATGCTATAGGGAAGGCGACACTGCCGGCCGACGCGGAGATCTCGTCCTTGGTGAAGCCACCCGATGGTGTATGGATGTGGGTGAGCTGTGGTCGGCAAGCCCAACCGCTTCACGGCGTCTGCTGAAATGAGGTTCTTTTGGCTCCCATTGTCGATAATGAACTGTACCGGGGAGCCCTTTACCCACATCTGGGAGTGGAAGAGACGTTCCTCCTCCTCTGGATCTTCCGGTTCCTCCTTCTGGATCTTTGTAGTGGCAACAGTGGCGTTGGGCTCCGCATCAATAATCTGTTTCCCTTTTTCATTTCCCTTTTCATGTTCTGATTCGGAGTCGGAGCATGCATCTGACTCAGAAGCCCTCATCTCGGCCACTAGTGACTGTTTGGCCCGACACTCACTTGTGTTGTGAGTGGAGCTCTTATGGAACTCACACCACTTTCCCGTGTCCTTCTTTGGCTTTGTGGTGCTGTTCTTTTCTTGTGGCTTCGATGAGTTGTCTTTAGCCACCATGCCTTGGCTCGGTCCTTTGTTCTGCGGTTTGGAAGCACCTTTCCCTTGCTTTTGATTCATAGATCCAAAGTCTCGCTTCTTCTGCTTGAATTTCTGCTCAATCTTGGCAGCATACCGGTATGCCGTACCAAGCGAGGAGATGTCAAGGAACTCCATTTCCTCCTGAATGTATTTGTGCAGACAGCTGCGATACTTTAGCACCAGATGTTTCTCTGAATCTTTGATACCCAACTTTGTGCTCAGGGTATGGAACAGATTCGTCAGCTCATGCACATCTTGATCCCTTTGTTGTCGCAGCGTGGTCCATTGTATGTACTTGTCCTCATAGCTCCCCACAGGATAGTAATGTTCCTTGACGGCGTCTCGGAAAGAATTCCAAGTTGGTACGGCCGAGAACAGAGAGGGTTCTGTCTGGTCCTTGTTCTCACAGTAGGTTTCCCACCAGTCCTTAACATGGGGGGTAGCTTTGAGGAGTGCAAAAATAATCTTCTCCCGGTCCGAAAAGTCATGAACCGAGAAATATCCTTCTAACAGATTCAACCATCTATCTACGGCATCTGCGTCTATTTGACCCTCAAATATGGGAATGTCAAAATTTACTTGTACCTTAAAAGGAGTCGCGCCTCCAGAGTGGCTGCCGGATGCAGATGCGCCGCCAAGGGGTAGCCGTTGAAGGTCTCCGAGAAAAGTTCTCCATCGTCTCTTTGTTTTTCGAGGGCCTCCTCGAGCAATATTTTGATAGGATCTCTTGCTCACATCTTTTCTTTTTCATCCCCCATAATACGAGGTTTGCGAGGTCGATCTTGCAAAAGGTCTCCACCGCATCGAGCCTTAGCTCCTCTATACCCCGACTCGTTGGGGACATGAAAGAAGGATCGAGGTGCGGAGTCATTCCGATACCACCGACTAATCCATATTTACGCCAGAACGCAAATGAATACAATCAAACACATAACCATAAATAAAGAGATGCAGTGGAAATAACACTTCATTTCATTAATATCAAAGAACTGAAACTTGCTTACAGACATAATGGAAATAAGACTAGCTAGGGCGCTGGTAGCTATCTCTGAGAAGAGATGTGGCGGCTACAGGCCTCTGAACTGAGTTACAATGAGGCTCGAGGGCCTATTTATCATTTAGAAACAATGGGAAATCCTAAAAAGCCAAAACCCTAACCCTAGGAGATGAAGCGCCAAAACTATGGGCCCCGTTTGGGTAAATTGGTGTTTCAACTTCCCAGGGGCGTAACTTTGGCATACGATCTCCATTTGACGCGTACCATACCTTGTTAGAAAGATCTATCCGAGGAATACAAATTTGGAATGAGCAACATCGATCCATGGACCCATGTTGCTCTCCGTTTTCCCAAAAAACGTTGTTTAGGGCCTCAAAACGGCTCCAGAAGTTTAGGACCCGAAAAACTGCTAAAAATAGTAAACTGTGCCGAAACTGAAAAAACTGAAATGGACAATGGTGGAGCCCCAAGTGGAATAGGCGAATAGAATCTAGTATCCACTCCGGATCAATGATGTGGTGTTGAGGTGGGATGCAAGGAATGAGGATAAAGGGAAGCATGGTAAGTTTGAAAACTTGTGGAAAGGACCATACAGGATTTCAGCATACAGGGGACATAATGCTTTTTTGCTTTCAGAGATGGATGGCGAAGATTTCCCTGGAGGAGCAGTGAATGGTAGGCTTTTAAAGCACTACCATTGTTGAAGATAATGGATTAGAAGCCATGTCATAATCATTGTATATACCATGTTATTTTTTGTTAGAATTCAAGTGCACAGTCATTGAAGTTTGGGGCCCGAGGTGAAGGCTATAAAACTTGGATGATATGTGTATAGTTTGGTTTTATTTTAGTTTTAAGTCTTAGTCTTGAGTCAGAGTCTGTTTGCATTGTGTCAGTTTTTAGTGTTTTTGACTCCATGCCCAATGGATAAGGCTACTTGGTCTACGGTGTTCTTGGCACCTCCAAGGAGCTACCATCCTCACTGGAGCCAATGTTAGTGTCAGTCTAGTCATACTGCCATTAGTGATCAAAATTTCTCTTTTGCATTTGCATATTAGGAGTCCCATACCATAAATTTCACCATTCATGGGTCATGGATTCACCGATGGTAGTGATCTTTCATCGCTTTAAACGGTATCTGTGTCCCTGTAAAAAACCCCGATGCGATTGTATGTCTCTGATTGAACCCCACCCGATTACATCCTGACCGTTGACTCGATCAACGATCCAATGGTCTATATGCCATCACATCTTCGTGATTGGCGCTTTCATAGGGTCCCCTCCGATTGAGTCCCTCCCGATGGAAAACTCCTAATTACACCTCTGCCGTTGATCGCCCCCTCCAATCGGACGGCTCATACACCGTCGCGCCATCGCATTCAGCGTGATCACATAACATTTGCCTCCGCTCTCCTATGATCTCCCGATTCCAATGGGCCTTTGGGTCCCACCATATAATCTTCTTCCAATTCATATATACGGGCCCTTTCCTTTGTGAAACTTAAAATTTCATTTTAATTCATTTTACAAAGGACTCCCCCCCCCACCCCATCAAATTTACTTCAATCGCATCGGAATTTTTTTTCCTTGTTCCAAATATATACGCTCCTATCCCCAAGCCCCAATTCTGGTTGTGATTCCCATGGGTCCCACTTTAAAAATCCCTTCGCTCTTTTTAATGAAAAATTTGTTTTTTCCTTTATAAATGTGTAAGATTTGTTTTAAATATGTTTAAAGGGATTTCTCCGCTCTTCTATTGTATTACCCCATCGGACCTATGCCAATCACATCAGAGTTTTTCTTTTGCCTTGTTCTAATATACATATTCCCTTCTCCTTTCCTCCGATTGCAATTACACCATCATAATGCATATTTTAAATGCTCCACTATATTTTTTTTCCCATTCCGATTGCGATTGTGACCTCACCTCCTTTCCCTTCGCTCCTCCATTCAAAATGGGTTTTTTCTTTCACTAAAGGGCATAATTTAATTTTTATTTATTTCAAAGCCAGTTTCTTCAAAAAAGGATTTTTCTTCAAGAGAGTAATAATAAGAAACAGTCAAACAGCCAAGAGCTAATATGAGACAAAGACTTCTACAGCAGTAGTAAAATAGGAATCTTTTTTTCAGATTGCCTATTTTTCTTTCATCCAGTGTAACAACAAAATATTCAGATGGCCCGAAATGTATTACTGTTCCTTATTTTCAGGGGCAGGTTGTTGGTTCTCTTTTCTATGATTGGAATTTAGTTCTTGAGCTGGAAAATTGCTCCTCTTTTTGTGGATCTACTTCCCTCACATTCTGGTCTATTTAATGTAATTTTGAATCATTTTTAAAGCAGTCTATAGTTCAGTAAGTAGGGGAATAGTGTGGAAAATCAAGGAGGACGCTCTGCGCTCCATTGTAACAGTTTGGACAGGGAATTAATGAGATATGCAGCTCTGATTTGTGGGATCCATGTGGTATGAAATTTAACAATTGTTCTCTCCTTTATGTTCATATGTAAATTTGTTATGTTCACCTTTCATCCATAAACATTTCTGGTTGAATGCTTTCAATATAGATAGGTAGAATCCATTTTTTATGCTCTGCCTTGGGAAATCATTCAATATTCTATGTTTTCTTCTGTTTGAAAATGATCCATCTTCTGTTCCCTTTCAGCTCCTCACCAGTATTTCCATTTCATCATTATTTAAATTTAATTGCTAAAATTCCTGTCTACCTTGCCCCATGAAATAACCTGTATCCCTGATTTAATTCCCTGATTCAAACTGTCCCATTTTTCCCACACATCCCTAAAAAATTCATTCATTTCATTAAAACATTTTCCCATTATTATACCTAGCCTAAAATCAGTTTATAACTGTACCTTGTTGAATATATTTTCACGGAGAGAGCCCTCTCCTGACCTTGTAGGGCTAGCTACAAGGCTGAACGTGGTTTAAAGGTTACCCTGATTTGACTTTTTAGGCCTGAGATCCAAATTAGGTGATAACACATCAAAAGAAGGATAGTTTCAAAGCACTTACCTGATCTTAGATAACTTTATTTCTTTCTTAAGTGTATGCCGAAAGCAAGATAGTTTCAAAGTACTTACTTGATCTTAGGCTACTCTTTGTTCTTCATTTGTTTAAATCCCCTTCTTATTGTTTCATTTCATTCCATAAAATAAACTTTAAAGAGATCCTTAGACATAGATGACTTTCCCCATGGACCACTCTTGAACCTAGTTGTTTCAATTAAATCCTACTATGACTCCATAGCCCAATGGATTGAAGCTGTTTCTTGCCTATCCTCTTGGCTGAATCAATCTTTCACTTTCATTCACCTTCAACCTTGATTTAGACTTCTTTCACCTTCACATATCTTTGCCCAACCAAAACAAACAAAAACCTCGTTCTTTGTAACTAGCCTAATATCATGTATAAAAAGCCTTAAAGATAAATAAATCTTTGCACTTATAGAGAGATCCCTCTTTGGATTCAGGAAGGCTAGATCCTAGAATCCCAAAGTGGTTCAAATGTTGTCTCTGCAGCTTTAGTCTCACTAATCTGCTGAAGTTACAGATTCCTAACACCATCATTAGCCTTTGTTCCAATAACCTTGAGGTCTCCAAAACATAGATTGTTTAGGAGCAGTCAGATGAATGGTGATGTAAAATAAGCCACTAAATTCTTTTGTTATATACTTGGAAAAAATCTCTATTCAATATGTGATGTAGATCTACATCAGTCCATTGTAATACTGCTGCCTTCACCCAATTTTTTCATAAAAAAATATATAATTTCTCTAAAGACTGAGTCTTCATGCATATTTAGAACTATTATCTCTTCAAAAAACCACAATAGTAAACTGGAAAACAAGACAATCTCCTTTTCTTTATGGACAAACTTCATTAATTTCTTACTTGATTTAATATGCTCGTGAGACATAAAACTTGTATTGGAGTTTTTTGGCTGGCTAGGAGCTACCTGGAGGCAAGTACATCAGTCATAGAAGCTGTAACCAATATCAGGGATGCTAACCAATAAGCATTCATGTTGTTGATTCATTACACTTAAGATCTATGTAATTACCTAATCATTGCAGCTTAGATAACAACTTCATTTATTTATTGATAATACTGGTCATGTTATATGAACTCAACATGCTTTGTTTTCCATAGCTTATCTATATTAGATATGTGTAATTGCCTGATAATTTCAGCTTAGATACCAGTTTCATTTATTTATGGATAATATTGGCCTTGTCATATTAACTCAACATGCTTTGTTTTCCCTAGCTTATCTATATTATAGATAGAAGTATTATTCTTGATGTCATGAGATTTACATATGTGCCATCTTAATGAGGTCGAGATAGAGGTGGAAAAAATATCTATTAAGTCTTGAGAGTGGCATCACTCTATAGGGTGTGTCTCTCAATCCTGCAATCAATGTGTTGTAGATCTACATTAGTCCACTGTAACATTGGTGTCTTCACCCAATATTTGCATTAAAAAAATATAATCTCTCTAAACAGTAAGTCTTCTTGCGTATTTAGACCACCTATGTCCTCAGCAAACCAAAATAGTAAACTGGAAAACATTATCTGGTCAATACTTCTTTTTCCTAGATGAAAACGCAGTGATAAAACTATTGTTGGTGAAAACGTAGCATGTAAACTATGTCAACTGGCAAGATTAATGCTAAGTAGGATTTAAAGCCAAGGAGAAGGTCCTAAAGATATTTAAGATCTATCACTTTGGTTTGTGAATTGTAATATGTTCTTTCAGTTTCAGATCAGATTTCAGTTTGTAGAAAAAGGACTAAATTTAGTTCAAGAGTTTCAGTCATAGAGATTTTATAACAAAGCAAATGCATTTTTGGGATTGGCTCAAAGGATCAGGCTACTAGTCAACGGTGTTCTTGACATCTCACAAGGAGATGCCATCCCCATGTGAAGCTGTTGTTAGAGTCCTATAAATATAGGATTCATAATTTTGAATTGACTAATGATAGTCTTGTAAAATATGTACATACCTTGCCTTCTACAAGTTGTTTTCCCATATTTTGTAAAAAATAAAAAAATAGAAAATCAAAAAGAGGGTAAAAGTCCTAAAATAAAAATCAAAGGACTTAGAAAAAATAATATACCCCAAAAGAAAAAAGAAATAAAACATGAAAGTGTGCAAATTCAAATGCCACTACTTTTTCCTTTGTTACTGGCGATTATGGCAGAGTGTCAATAAATGCCATAATCCATGATGAGTTGAACTGCTTAATCTTGACTTGTCATGTTTCAATTTTATTGTTGTAGAATAGTGAATAAAAATTAGTCAGACAGTTTAATCCTGACTAATTAGTAGATAGGTAGAGAATAAAGAGGTTCTCATCAGTTTAATCTGAGCCCTCGGATGATATAAGGTAGATTTAGATAGTTTTTATTGCTTTCAAAAGAATGAAATGTTCAAGGTTGCTAGCTCAAATTCACTTGCAAAATGGGAGAAAAAAATGTTAGATTCAAAGTTGGGTGGGTAGAAAGAAGTGGGAAAATCATTGTATATATCTTTCACCGAGAAACTATTACTGATTTCCTTTCCCCTATAGTTATTCTGCATTCTAAACTTTCAGTCAAAAAGGCTTAGAGCATTTATCTTACTTCTGTTGGGACCAGACCCAAGGTTCAATGACTGATAAGTTAAAAAGTGTGGAATTCCTATGTTAATTCCCGATTATCATCATTTACCCACATTCATCCATTACATTTAAGTTTCATAAGTAAAGACCTTTTACTTAATGAAAAATAAAATCCCCTTTTGACTAATTTCCTTCGTTCATAAAAACATAAAAACCCTCCAAAAGTATTGTATTCTAAGTTAAAGTGGTTAAATTATAAATGGTTAAAGCTTTTTGCTTGTTATATTATCACTTTGCTTAAGTTATGTAATTACATTTTGGTGTTTTCATTGTCCCTTTTTCATATTAACTTCTAATTTATCTATGAAATCCCTATAAAAAGCCTTTGTCCTATTAATATAGCTCCTTTTATTTAAATATTACCAAAAACCCACTAATATAAGCTTTTTTTCCAAAGTTAATTACCCACATGTCTAAATGAAAACCCCCAATTACACTCACTTTGGCATAAAACTAACTATATGTAAATATCCCGCCCTCTATAGTGATAGACATTTTCCATAGTATATAACTATATAATAAAAATAAAAGACAAAAAGACTTTAGGCCAGTTTTATATATGTCTAAGTGAAAAATATTTCCCCCATTATATCATTTTATCCTAAGTTTTATAAAGGTTGATCTTTGCGCCTTTATAATACTTAAATACCATTTCCCGCATTGCTTAAACCTAAGGTTAAAAGCCTAAGATTATTTATCCCAAGCCTTTTACCTTCCCTGATGTATAAATCCTCATGTTTGGTACATAAATTAAACCCTTGGTTAAATGCAAACCCTGCCTCATGCGCATTCTACTTTGTATATAAACCTTTGATACATTTACCCCGCATATATATATAAACATTGTTACAAATGTTTTATATATGTTACTTCCCATATTTCCCTTTGCAACCATATAACCCCACCTATATATGATTTTAAACTTTACATATTCGATATATTTTGAAAGGTTTAAACACATATTAATTACTGCGTATATGAAGTCGCTTGGCCTCACTTCTGTTTACACTGCAACTTCTAAATCCATCTCAACCCTTCGCTTCTACTTTGAAGATCCGACAATTGAAAACCAGTTTCGCGCTCTGAAACTGATCGATCATTGTTGATTCAAAATCATGCGAAATGGGTTGTATCGTAAAACCACCCGATGCAACGTGGCCACATATGATTTTATCGCGTTCGAATTGCAATAATTAGCTTACCACTTCTATCCAACGCGAAAACAACCCATGGGTTTTCACATTCGGAAAACAAATCTACCTCCCGCCTTGTAATAGACCTGCATTAAATCACATTTATAATTATTTATATTGAAAGATAAAACTTTGATATATCATTGATATATGTATTCTTTGCACTCTAACTGGTTAAAACTTCCACCTCGACTGTTTTAAGAGCTTTAAACCCCTGTTGATTGATTTCTTCTCCCGATGCTAAAATTAACCACTGCTTTTATATATCTGAAGCTGATTGAATCCACCCTCTGCGTCAAAGGATCCAGTTTAAAGCTGAAGCCACCAGAAACCCTCTTATCCATTAAAAACCTGCAGAAAATGTATTTTTCAATATTTTGAACTACAACTTTCAAAATTATACCATATGTAAGCTGAAAAAGACTGAATTAAAAGAATTAACAGTGGCCAAACCCTGGCCAGTTTTTTCAAGAAGCCTAAATTCCTCTATTAGCCGTTCAAAGTAAAAAATCCTTAGTTTGCATCATCTTTTAACTCTTGAAGACCAATTCTGAACACAGAAGAAGTGTAAAGGCCTACAGATTGATTAAAAGACTTCTTTTCCACATTTGTACCATTCAGGAAACCTTGTTTCCTGTCTTAATCCAGTTGTATCTCTGATGACCCAAATTGAGCAATAAGCAACTTTTTGAAGATAATTATTTCCCAAAAATTGCTCAATTTCCCTTTATTTTTGAAAATTAACCATATAAAACTATATAAACTTGCTTTAAGTTATTACAAGATGAATAAGAGATAGGCCACCCCCTTCCTTCTATTCCCACAGTTATACCTACTGTTAGCACTGCTGTCCCATCTACATTGGCAGAACACTTAGCACCAAAAGTGCCACTGGCAACTGCAGTGTCAGTACAATCTATTGATACTTCAGCCATAGGATCATCCACTACAGAGGTACATCAAACAGGTAAAGCAACAAATATATTAAAAGCCATGGAGGAGATGTCCCTTAAAAATAATGAGATAAAAAATTTGAAAAAAAACATTCAAACTCTTGAATCATCTAACAGGAATGCATTGATTACCTCAAAGGGACATGAACAAAGGGAAAAGAGACTCGAAGAACAGGTACATACTTTGCAAAATGAAGTGAAATTTAGTGAACAGGTGTCCTTTATAAAAAAATACCTTTGGAACAAAATAATTGAAGGCATACATCTCCAATGGCCTTCAATTCAAATTATATATGAGCAAAGAGATTTACTTTTGGCAGCACAGGTAGAGATTCAAAAGACAAACGAAAAACTTGCGAATAAACCATCTCAAGCTTTAAATCTTATTACATTCTTCAACAGTAAAAACAGAGTGGAATTTGAGGAGCTGAAATATAGGATAGGACAGAAACAATACTTCAGATCAAGAAAGTCCTAACAAAAAGGAACATAATGAAAGATTTGGAGGAAAAGTGTGAGGCCATGAACTTATCAATAACAAAGTTTTTGACAAAATATACAATTTTGAGGAAAGATGGCCTTCAGAAAACAGGGCTTTAATGAGAAAATGCCGGTCCAAACAGACTATGATAAGAAGATAAGGGACCATGCTAAAGAACAAGTGAACAAGCCTCTACCACAAGGTTCCTCCACTAGAAAAGTTATTCTACAATACTTTGAAGACTTATTTTCTCTGCAAAATGAGATTAAACATATTTTCATTGTCAAACCAAAATTTGCAAAGTACACTGATGCAGATGAAAGCTACAGAAAGTTGAAAAACATGAAGATACCTGATGCAAAAAAGTGGCAAGAGTTTACAGATATGTTATAGCAGCTTAAAAGCATAACAATGAAGAAATGTACAAATAAAGTAGTCAAACTGAGAAGAAAAGAATAAAAAAGCTTATTTGATTTGATTTTTACTTTTGATGAGTCTCTTTGTAGCAGTAAAAAGGTCAAAAGGGAAATCTAGTATGACAGAAAGATGATATGACAGTGAACTGAATTTTCTATCACAGTAAAAATTCCTTTTACAGCTGTTAAAATGTTAATATATCAGTTGAAAGTGTATCAAGATAAAGAACAGGGTCATAGAGTATCAGAGAAGAAACAACCAACTCATTTTTTACTATTGTAATTTCTCTACTTTACAAGCAGTAAAATGACAGATGAACAGAGTGAAAGAGTATCAGGAAGAAAGACAACGTTAAAGGGTGTAAAGTGAAAAGAGTATCAATCAAGCAATCTTCAAAGAGATATTTTCCAAATATTCCAACAAGCATGTACACCTAGTCAACAAATTGTTTTGATTAGATAATGTTAGTTCTATTTTTTCTAAGAGGACAACTTGCTAAGTTGTTAAGCAACTGTCCCTCCTAATGTGTAAACATATTTTTATTTCCTAGAGCTATTCCTAGATTTCTCTAGGATATTTTGTAATAAACATTTGTATAAATACTTCAGTTTATGAAGTGTTTAGTGTGGAATAAAATTTCTAAGAATATTATAGACATTTTTCTGGTACGTTGGAGGCTCACATGTGTTGATTTCAAAGTAGCAGTCTAGACAATAGCCAATTGGACTTCATAATTCAGGATTCATGTGATAATTTGAAGAGTAAAGTGCATCTATCTTGTCATTTTTTACATTCTGAGTTCCATTCATTTCATATATGTTTTTCAATCTTAATGATTAAGTAGGAGTATTACTTCAGGACTAGTCTTAGAACTCTCTGTCTTAACTACTTAATCATTTAAATGTTTTCTGTTGATTTCTGGAATTAGGAGTTCGTAATTGCTCCGGCTCCCATTTGACCCCTGCCTCCTTCCTCTTTTTCTAGATCAAAGGATTCTTCATTGCCCTTTATCTCTAAACAAGCCATCTCATCAAAACAATCTATCCAAATCTCTGAGGGTTATCTACCTTGCCCTGAATACATTAGCATCCTCTTGGCCTTTCCTTCTAGTTTGGCTTGCTAGACTTTGACTCCATAGCCCAATGGATTAGTAGATCCCTCTTTAATTTGTCTTCAAGTAATTTTATTTTCCACCAAACATTTAAAAAACAAAACCAAATTGAACTATCATAACTAGCCTAAAATTTTAAACAAAAACAAAGTTAAATCATAAAGAGAGAGCCCTCTCTAAAATTTACGAAGGCTAGATCCTAAATTTCCAAAGTAGGTTTGTGGTTACCTCGCACTATTTCTCTTGAACCTGGAGAAATTACTGAGTGATAACATAATGGCGACTCTGCCTGGGATGACTAACATTTTGTTCAGAAATATTTTACAGGTTCAGATTTGATCTATGATGGTGGACAATGATCAGACATATAAAGGTTAAAATCATCCACCTAACGACTCCAATGTCCAAGATCCAGAACTTCAAAGTTTAGAAGAAACACCATAACCAAAAATCCATATTCCAAATCATTAATGGTGATACAAGATGATAGGGTTTGTGGCAAACCTTTCATCTCATGAGATTTTCAATGAACTCAAGGATGTGTTATTAGAATTTCAGTTTGATGAGGATTTTCTAAGAGATTTCTTTCTTCTTTTGAAATCAAGAAAATATTATCCTAAACTTAAATTATGTGTTCTTGAGTTAGTTTCTGAAAAATATGAAAATGACATTAAACTTTTGCATTCTCAAATTCAATCCTATAATTTCCAAGATCCTAAAGCATTCTTGGAAAATCTTCCTTCTCCTAAGCAAGAGGAAATTGTACTACCTTTTGACTTGTGGATTGAGGATGATTATTCTTTCAAGCACAAGACTGAAGAAATAGTTTCAGGATTTAATATTAAGAATACAACTAATCAATTGGTCATTGAAAGCCTTGAAGCACAAATCATATATTATGCTTTTGATGATCCTATAGCAAATTATATGGAGACTATTTTTAGATCAATTATGCAAACATGTTTTTATCTATGAGGATCAGATAGATCAGTAATTGACATTACACATCATACCTTTGATTATTAAGACACATGATCAAGTTATGCTTCCAAGTTTGATGAAAATTAGTTAAATTATCCATTCATTGCTACAACTACTTGACTGGCTTCATTGGCATTTTTGTATTACATGATTCAAAAAAATTAACAGTAGATTAGAGTAGGTAGATGAATGCAAATAAGCTCAAATCTCTAAGCATTTTTTTTAGTATTCAGTTTTCAGCTAGTTTTGAAATAATTCATTAAGATTTAAAGCTAAGGAGAAGGTCCTAAAGATATTTAAGATCTATCAATTTGGTTTGAGAATTGCAGTATGTTCTTTTAGTTTCAGATCAGATTTCAGTTTGCAGAAAAAGGATTAAATTCAGTTCAAGAGTTTCAGTCACAGAGATTTTATAAAAAATAAAATGCATGTTTGGGATTCGCTCAAAGGATCAAGCTACTAGTCGATGGTGTTCTTGACATCTCACAAGGAGATGCCATCCCCATGTGAAGCTATTGTTAGAGTCCTATAAATATAGGATTCATAATTTTGAATTGAGTAATGATAGTCTTGTAAAATATGTACATACTTTGCCTTCTACAAGTTGTTTTCCCATATTTTGTAAAAACTAAAAAAATAGAAAATCAAAAAGACGGTAAAAGTCCTAAAAGAAAGATCAAAGGACTTATAAAAAATAATATACCCCAAAGAAAAATAAATAAAACATGAAAGCAAGCAAGTCCAAATGCCACTAATTTTTACTGAAGATTATGGCAAGGTGTCAATAAATGCCATAATCCATGATGAGTTGAACTGCTTAATCTTGAATTGTCATGTTTCAATTTTATTGCTGTAGAATAGTAAATAAAAATTAGTCAGACAGTTTAATCCTGACTAATTAGTAGATAGGTAGAGAATAAAGAGGAGCTCATTAGTTTAAATGGAGCCCTCGGATGATATAAGGTAGATTTAGATATTTTTTATTGCTTTCAAAAGAGTAAAATGTTCAAGGTTGCTAGCTCAAATGCACCTACAAAAATGGAAGAAAAAATGTTAGAGTAAAGGATTGGGTAGGTAGAAAGAAGTGGGAAAATCATTGTATATATCTTTCACCAGGCAACTGTTATTGATTTTCTTTCCCCTATAGTTATTATGCATTCTAAAATTTCAGTCAAAGAGGCTCAGAGCATTTCTTTGACTTCTGTTGGGAACGGATCCAAGGCTCAATGAATGACAAGTTAAAAAGTGTGGAATTCCTATGTTAATCCCCGATTATCATCATTTACCCCACATTCATCCATTACATTTAAATTTCATAAGTAAAGACCTTTTACTTAATGAAAAATAAAATCCCCTTTTGACTAATTTCCTTCATTCATAAAATCATAAAAACCCTCCAAAAGTATTATATTCTAGGTTAAAGTGGTTAAATTATAAATGGTTAATGCTTTTTGCTTGTTATATTATCACTTTTCTTAAGTTATGTAATTACATTTTGGTGTTTTCATTGTTCCTTTTTCATATTAACTTCTAATTTATCTATTAAATCCCTATAAAAAGCCTTTGTCCTATTAATATAGCTCCTTTTATTTAAATATTCCCAAAAACCCACTAATATAAGCTTTTTTTCCAAAGTTAATTACCCACATGTCTAAATGAAAACCCCCAATTACACTCCCTTTGGCATAAAACTAACTATATGTAAATATCCCACCCTCTATAGTGATAGAAATTTTCCATAGTCTATAACTATATAATAAAAATAAAAGACAAAAAGACTTTAGACAAGTTTTATATATGTCTAAGTGAAAAATATTTCCCCCATTATATCATTTTATCCTAAGTTTTATAAAGGTTGATATTTGCGCCTTTATAATACTTAAATACCATTTCCCGCATTGCTTAAACCTAAGGTTAAAAGCCTAAGATTATTTATCCTAAGCCTTTTACCTTCCTCGATGTATAAAACCTCATGTTTGGTACATAAATTAAACCCTTAGTTAAATGCAAACCCCACCTCATGCGCATTCTACTTTGTATATAAACCTTTGATACATTTACCCTGCATATATATATAAACATTGTTACAAATGTTTTATATATGTTACCGCCCATATTTCCCTTTGCAACCATATAACCCCGCCTATATATGATTTTAACCTTTACATATTCGATATATTTTGAAAGGTTTAAACATATATTAATTACTACATATATGAAGCTGCCTGGCCTCACTTTTGTTTACACCACAGCTTCTAAATCCATCTCAACCCTTCGCTTCTACTTTAAAGATCCGACGGTTGAAAACTAGTTTCATGCTTTGAAACTGATCGATCACTGTTGATTCAAAATCACGCGAAATGGGTTGTATCGTAAAACCACCCGATACAACGTGGCCACATCTGATTCGATCGCATTCGAATTGCAATAATATGCTTACCACTTCTATCCAATGCGAAAACAACTCATGGTTTTTTGCATACAGAAAACAAATCCGCCTCCTGCCTTGGAATAGACCTGCATTAAATCACATTTATAATGATTTATATTGAAACATAAAACATTGATATATCATTGATATATGTAGTCTTTGCACTCCGACTGGTTAAAACTTCTACCCCAACTATTTTAAGAGCTTTAAACCCCTGTTGATCAATTTCTTCTCCTGAAGCTAAAATTAACCACTGTTTTTATATATCTGACACTGATTGAAGCCACCCTCTGCGTCAAAGGATCCAGTTTAAAGCCGAAGCTACCTGAAACACTCTCGTCCGTTGAAAACTTGTAGAAAAAGTATTTTTCAATATTTTAACTTGCAACTTTCAAAATTATACCATCTGTAAGCTGAAAAAGATTGAATTAAAAGAATTAATGGTGTAAATTGCCCAAAAACAAGCCAAACCCTGGCCAGTTTCTTCTAGGAAGCATGAATTCCTCTATCAGCCGTTCAAAATAAAAAATCCTCAGTTTACATCATCTTTTAACCCTTGGAGACCAATTCCTAACACAGAAGAATTGTAAAGGCCTACAGATTGATTAAAAGACTTCTTTTCCACCTCTGTACCATTCAGGAAACCTTGTTTCTTATCTTAATCTAGTTTTATCTCTGATAAGCCCAAATTGAGCAATAAACAACTTTTTGAAGATAATTCTTTCCCAGCAATTGCTCAATTTCCCTTTATTTTTGAAAATTAACGATAGCAAACTGTATAAACTTGATTTAAGTTATTACAAGATGACTAAGAAACAGGCCACAGTTATACCTACTGTTAGCATTGTTTACCCATCTACATTGGCAGAACACTTAGCACCAAAAGTGCCACTGGAAACTGTAGTGTCAGTGCAATCTATTGATACTTCAGCCACATGATCATCCACTACATAGGTACATCAAACAGGTAAAGCAGCAGATATAGTAAAAGCCATGGAGGAGATGTCCCTAAAAAATAATGAGATAAACAATTTGAAAAAAACCATTCAAACTCTTGAATCATCTAATAGGAATGCAGGGATTACATCAAAGGGACATGAACAAAGGGCAAAAAGACTTGAAGAATAGGTACAGAATTTTCAAAAGGAAGTGAACTTTAGTGAACAAGTGTCCTTTATAAAAAGCTACCTTTGGACCAAAATAATTGAAGGCATACATCTCCAATGGCCTTCAATTCAAATTATATATGAGCAAAGAGATTTACTTTTGGCAGCACGGGTAGAGATTCAAAAGACAAAGGAAGAACTTGCAAATAAACGATCTCAAACTTTAAAGCTTATTACATTCTTAAATAGTAAAAAAAGAGTGGAACTAGAGGAGCTGAAAATACAAGATAGGACAGAAACAATACTTCAGATCAAGAAAGTCCCAACAAAAAGGAACATAATGAAAGATTTGGAGGAAAAGTGTGTGGCCATGAACTTATCAATAACAAAGTTTTTGACAAAATATACAATTTTGAGGAAAGCTGGCCTCCCAGACATACAAGGCTTTAATGAGAAACTACTGGTCCAAACAGACTATGATAAGAAGATAAGGGACCATGCTAAAGAACAAGTGAACAAGCCTCTACCACAAGGTTCCCCCACTGGAAACGTTATTCTACAATACTTTGAAGACTTATTTTTTCTGAAAAATGAGATTAAACATATTTGTCATTGTCAAACCAAATTTTGCAAAGTACACTGATGCAGATGAAAGCTACAGAAAGTTGAAAAACATGAAGATACATGATGCAAAATAGTGGCAAGAGTTTACAGATCTGTTATAGCATCATAGAAGCAAAACAGTGAAGAAAATTACAAATAAAGCAGTCAAACTGAGAAGAAAAGAATAAAAAAGCTTATTTGATTTGATTTTTACTTTTGATGAGTCTCTTTATAGCAGTAAAAGGGTAAAAAGGGAAATCTAGCATGACAGAAAGATGATATGGCAGTGAACTGACTTTTCTACCACAGTAAAAATTCCTTTTATAGCTGTTAAAAGGTTAATATATCAGTTGAAAATGTATCAGGATAAAGAACAGGGTCAAAGAGTATCAGAGAAGAAACAACCAACTCATTTTTTTCTATTGTATTTTCTCTACTTTACAAGCAGTAAAATGAAAGACGAACAGAGTGAAAGAGTATCAGGAAGAAAGACATTGTTAAAGGGTGTAAAGTGAAAAGAGTATCAGTCAAGAAATCTTCAAAGAGATATTTTCCAAATATGCCAGCAAACATGTACACCTAGTCAACAAACTATTTTGATTAGATAATGTTAGCTCTATTTTTTCTAAGTAAAAGGACAACTTGCTAAGTTGTTAAGCAGCTGTCCCTCCTAATGTATAAACATATTTTTATTTCTTAGAGTTATTCCTAGATTTCTCTAGGATATTTTGTAATAAACATTTGTATAAATACTTCAGTTTATGAAGTGTTTAGTGTGGACTAAAATTTCTAAGAACATTACAGACATTTTGCCGGTACGTTGGAGGCTCACATGTGTTGATTTCAAAGCAAAAATCTAGACAATAGCCAATTGGACTTCATATTTTAGGATTCATGCGATAATTTGAAGAGTAAAGTGCATCTATCTTGTCATTGTTTAATTTCTGAGTTCCATTCATTTCATATATGTTTTTCAATCTTAATGATTAAGTAGGAGTATTACTTTAGGACTAGTGTTAGAACTCCCTGTCTTAACTACTTAATCATTTAAATGTTTTCTATTGATTTCCGGATTTAGGAATTCTTAATTGCTCCTGGTCCCGTTTGACCCCTGCCTCCTTCCTCTTTTTTCAGATCAAATGATTCTTCATTTCCCTTTATCTTGAAACAAGACATCTCATTAAAACAATCTATCCAAATCTCTGAGCATTATCTACCTTGCCCTGAATAGATTAGCATCCTCTTGGCCTTACCTTCTAGTTCTGCTTGCTAGAATTTGACTCCATAGCCCAATGGATTAGTAGATCCCTCTTTAATTTTTCTTCAAGTAATATTATTTTCCACTAGGTATTTCAGAGCCAAAACCAAATTTAACTATCATAACTAGCCTAAAATATTAAACAAAAACAAAATTAAATCATAAAGACAGAGCCCTCTCACAAATTTAGGAAGGCTAGATCCTAAATTTCCAAAGTAGGTTTGTGGTTACCTCGGACTATTTCTCTTGAACCTGGAGAAATTTCTGAGTGACAACACATCAAGGTACCAACATTATCCATTGTTCCAATAATATTTGTTACCAGTGTTCTTACATTACACGTCCTATCAATCATGGTCTGAAAATCCACTAAAAGTACTTTGTCTTTAGTGAATAGTGTATGTGTAGCGTGTGTTAGTCATCAGTAATTTTTGTTGTTCTGGAGATGACTAAGTAATGGTCATAGATTTCTAAAAACAAGATTTGTGAAATATTGTGAGTTTTAGAAATCTCATTGCCTTCATTATCCTAAATCAAATTCTTTCACTATATTTTTCCCTATGTGCCTTCTAAAGTTCACCTCACCACTCCAAAAGGACTTCATTTTTGGGCTTATTGACCTCATCTTTCACTCCCCCACCCACACTATCATTCACTCCATTTTTCCTCTCAAAAAACCTATTTTTCCCTTCACAAACCTTCCTAAAGGAAACCTTCATTCATCATCTTCCTTTGAATATATTAAACAATGTAAAAGTCCCCTTTTACATTGTTTAAAAACAAAACTTAAGCCTATTTGGTATTTTATTTTATATATATAACTCTGTTTTTATATTATAAGCCCACCTTGTGATATATAGGCCTAAGCCCTTTTTCCTCTAGCCCCAGCCCCCTTGCACTCATATAACCCCGACCATCGCTTATCCATAAGCCTCAAGTCTATGTGATTTCCCATTCTTCCCTTTCCATTTCATAAACCCCCGTAAAACCTTATAAAAAGGCTCCATAAACCTTTGATATATTAAAATTGGGCCCCGCTCTCGACCTTGTCCAGCACCTGTCCAAAACCTTATAAATTAACACATTTTCATTAAATTATTAAATGCCCATGGCCCATCCTCCATTTAATCCCGTGACCCAATAAACATACGCCACTCGTCCTCCACTCCGATGATTTGACCACCCGCTCACCACTCCCAGAGCATGTGACAGCCATCGATCACCTTCCCCGAGATCCGACGGTCCCCGACACATATTGCATATATAATTGCGCTACGGTTAACATCTTGCGACCCACGAAAAATAAGCAGTTTTTCCCTACCACGCATCGTACTCTGGGCCATATCGTGTGCCCCCTCTCGAAAACCACTTACTGCCTTATTTCCACGCGATAAACCGCTTCCGATTTTTCGAAACCTCTTATCCCTCCGCACTATTTTTTTGAAATCCTCCTGCCTTTTTTCAAACTTCCGCTTGGTTCCACCTTCGAAGCCCTGCCTCCCACGCCATTTCCTCCTCTGCGAACCCTTTCGACGAGCCCAAACCACAAAAAAATGCAGTCAGTGCCCTCCCCCCAGGTTTTCAAAATTAACCAAAAAAAATTTGTGTGCAGATTTAATGGAGGAATGAATAAAGAGCATTCCGATGGTCCAAAATGACCAAATGAGCCTCTGGGTGACGATCTAGGAGTTCAATTTGAATCACATGTGGTCAGAGGCCTTGTATCAATGTTTTCCATCGATGGAACATGATCATCAATGGACAAGAAACCCTCCTGCCACGAAAGGAAGCCTCCCCTGCACACAGTAAACCAATACAGTCAGAGACAGAGTGAAGAGAAGAACACTACAAGATTACTGGGCTAATCACTAATTAAAATAAAAAACAAATGATTAACCAGCTAAAGCAGAGGTTAAAGGATACAGGCACACTGTTAAAAGGTTAAATGATAAAGACAGAAGATCAGAAAGATTAATCAACAAGGATTAATGAATAGGTAGAGATAAAGCATATTAAAAGAAAAACATAATATAAACAGACAGTCACAGCTTAAAGACAGAGTTTAAAGGCCTAAATACATATACTAAAGAAAAAACAAGAGGCAGAATAATCCAAATCAAATTCGAATTAACTACACCTACAGGCAGTTACTTCTTTCAAAGATATTTTTTTGCCACCTAATGATTTGTTTCCTTCAATAAAGCATTAAATAGTTATTGAACCCAGTCAGAGATATTTTCTATCTACCAAACAGTTATTGTAAAGTTATTAAGAGGCCTTAAAGTCAAACATTTCACTTATATTCCCTCAGAAGTTAAGATCAGAGTTATTATTCATAGAAGTATCTTAAGATATTCCTGCCTTGAGCCTTGCATGGTCTTCAAGGTAAAGAATTCATTAACTCTGTAATAAATGACACCCACACCCTAAAATCATCTTCACCTCCTCATTTGCAGATAAATACTACATTTGAGCTCATTATCTTGTTGGCATTGATGACTCTTTGAAGTAATACATAGTCTTTTGGAGGTTGAAAAGAAATTGATGTCTTGGAGCTTGTGAATGCCTTGATTTGTTTGTTGATGGAGGAGGCTTTCTTGCAGGATCCCTAAGCTTGGTTAATGGTGAAGTGTTTCTATTATGTTATTGTTATTTCCTGTTTCATTATATTCCCATCTTTCTATGTTGCATTAGAAAAAAGGATTTAGACTAAGAAATGTTTTCAAAGGCACCTTAGTTCTATTTGTTCTTCACAACCTTTATGTTTTCCTCTGCTAGGACATTTTAGAGAATTCTTAATTTCTCTCTAGACCCCCTAAGCTTGTTTATTTCATGAATAGTTTAATACAGTAGGTATCAAACATGATTTATGGCTAGCCCTGCTTATTTGATGTCACTAAAACATTGTTTTTGAAGTCTCTCCCTAAAGTACCATTATTTAGGTCTACCAAAGAGGTTTTGTTTCGATCATACCCTTTGTACTTGCTTAAATAACTGTTTTAGAGATATTCATAACTATTATCAAAGATTTTTAGGCATTCCCACTTCTCTTATTACAGTTATATGTGTGTCTGGAATGTTTTCTGTCCTTGAAGGTGAAATCACTAGAAGTTAAATCAGTTTCTCACCTTCTATATTTCATTGGAATGTTTGTCTTGAATAATTATCTGCTTAAGTTGAATCAAAGAATTTATGGTTTGCCCTGTCTATTGATTTCTTCTTTATGCTTATGATATTTAAGTCCCTTCCTGTTAAAGTTACATGATAAAGGATTCTTGATTTCACTTTGTCCTACTTTTGTTCCCACAATTGATGTCCATTTCATTGCCCCTAAAAACCTTGAATATCCACTAACCAAGTTAGATTTTCCCTGTGATGCTCCCCGATCCATTGATGAACCTATCATGAATTTTATAGACTCCATTGCCCAATGACTTGAATATTTCCTCATTCCATCTATTCTTCTTGATCACCACACCCAACCAAAACAAATAACAAACCCTGTACTTAACAACTAGCTTAAAACCAACCATCTAAAGCAAGCAAGCTTGCATCCTTTGCATATAAATAGAGAGAGCCCTCTTTGAGTCCAGGAAGGCTACGTCCTAGGACTCCAAAGACTGGTCTAATATTACCCTGTGCATTTGGTCTACCAATCTGCTAAATCACGGGACACTAACAATGTGGGCTTCTTGAGGATTTCCATAATCGAGCTTGATTGAGCAAGTATAATGTAATTATTTTATTTTTAGTTAATACAGTGAAATATTGTTTTAGAAATAAATTTAACATTCTGAAAATTAATTGAGTACTTAGATTATGTAAAATTTTCTCAGACGTTTTTCTTTTTAGCAGACTTGGAAATGCATTGAGATTATTGTTGATCTGATATTTATTGAGATATAGATTTATATTGATTACATGATTTTTAATTTGGGAACGTACTTATGCACACAACAACTCCATGCAAATGGTTTAAGGCATTTTCTAGTGTTTTTGGAGCCATGTACATGTCATTTCTATGTCATTTCTCCCATAAAATTTAAGCCAAACTTTACTTTAAGGAATTTTCTAGAGTTTTTGGAACCATGTCATGTCATTTCTAGAGTTTTTTAAAGAAAAATTTAAGGATAACCATGTACATGTCATTTCTCTCATTTATCCCATATATTCAAGGCAAACTTTAAGGATAACTGTGTACATGTCAATTCTCCCATAAGGCATTTTCTAGTGTTTTTGGAACCATGTATGTCATTTCTATTTCATTTCTCTCATAAAATTTAAGGAAAAATTTAATGATAACCATGTGTATGCCATTTCTTCCATAAACTCCAGGAAAATTTTAAGGAAAACCATGTATATGTCATTTCTCCCATAAACATTAAGGCATTTATTTCATAATATAAAGGAAAAATTTAAGGAAAACCATGTATATTTTCATTTCTATGTGCAGGAGAATTGTCTTCACACAACTTTCACATGCATACAACAACTCCATCTGCACACAACTTTCACATGCACATAACAACTCCACCAGACATACATCTGCACCATACATACATGCATACATGCATATATTAAACATTAGTATACATTCGTAATTAAAGATACCTATTTAAACTCTCATCCTTTCTCAAAGGTGACATATCTAGTAAATTCCCCTATAGTTAATCTCTGGAACAAATCTAAATAGAAGTTCTTCATTATATATCCATTTTTGTAAATTCCGTTTCTCCCATAAACTTTAAGCCATTTGCTAGTGTTTTTGGAACCATGTACATGTCATTTCTATGTCATTTCTCCCATTTATCCCATAAACTCAAGGAAAAATTTAAGGATAACCATGTACATGTCATTTCAAGCATTTTCTAGTGTTTTTGGAACCATGTAAATGCCATTTATATGTCATTTCTACCATAAAATTTAAGGAAAACCATGTACATGTGTTATTTCTCCCATACATGTGTCATTTCTCCCATAAACTTTGACGCAAACTTTAAGGCATGTCATTTCTATGTCATTTCTCCCATAAACTATAAGGAAAAAATTAAGGAAAACCGTGTACATCTCATTTCTCCCTTAAACTATAGGCAAGGAAAACTTTAAGGCATGTCATTTCTAGATGTGATTTCTCCCATAAAATTTAAGGCAAACTTTAAGGAAAATCATGCGCATGTCATTTCTCCCATAAACTCAAGGCTTTCTCCCATAAACTCACCTTGGTGAGAACCTAAAGTGGCTGAAATTCCATAGGATTTGAGTCACTCTGTTGAATGTTAACTTCTACAAGTTCTAAAGGAAGAGTCTGTAAAGGGCTAGGTAGTCTCTAAATCTCATCCTTTCCCAAAGGTGACATATCCAGTAAATTCCCCTATAGTCAATCTCTGGAACATATCTAAATAGAAGTTCTTCATTGTAATATCCATTTCTGTACATGCCATTTCTCCGATAAACTTTAAGGCATTTTCTAGTTTTTTTGGAACCATGTACATGCCATTTCTATGTAATTTATCCCATAACATTTAAGGAAAACCATGTACATGTGTCATTTCTCCCATAAAATTTAAGGAAAATTTTAAGGCATGTCATTTCTCCCATAAAATATAAGACAAACTTTAAGGAAAACCATGTACATGTCATTTCTCCCTTAAACTCTAGGCAAGGAAAACTTTAAGGCATGTCATTTCTATATGTGATTTCTCCCATAAAATTTAAGGAAAACTTTAAGGCAAAGCATGCACATGTCATTCCTCCCACAAACTCAAGGCTTTCTCCCATAAAGTCAAGGAAAACTTTAAGGCCTAAAAACCTTGGCGAGAACTTAAAGTGGTTGAACTTCCATAGGATTTGAATCACTCTGTTGAGTGTTAACTTCTACAAGTTCTAAAGGCAGAGTCTGTAAAAGGATAGGTAGCCTCTCGATATCATCTTTTCTCAAAGGTGACATATCCAGTATGCCCCTACATTCAATCTTTGGAACATATATAAATAGAAGTTCTTCATTGTAATATCAATTTACTGTGTGCCATTTCTCCCCATAAAATTTAAGGCATTTTCTAGTGTTTTGGAGACCATGTACATGTCATTTCTTTGTCATTTCTCAGAGTAAAATTTAAGGCAAACCATGTACATACATGTGATTTCTCCCATTCCACCCATAAACTCAGGAAAAATTTAAGGATAACCATGTACATTTAATTTCTAGCATTTGCTAGTACTGGGAACCATGTCCATGTCATTTCTCCCATAAAATTTAAGGCAAACCATGTATATGTGTAATTTCTCCCATACATCTGTCATTTCTCCCATAAAATATAAGGCAAACTTTAAGGCATGTCATTTCTATGTCATTTCTCCGTCATTTCTCCCATAAAATATAAGGAAAAATTTAAGACAAACCATATACATGTCATTCGTCCCTTAAACTCTAGGCAAGGCAAACTTTAAGGCATGTCACTTTTAGATGTGATTTCTCCCATAAAATTGAAGGAAAAATTTAAGGCATGTCGTTTCTAGATGTGATTTCTCCCATAAAATTTAAGGCAAACTTTAAGGAAAATCATGCACGTGTCATTTATCCCATAAACTCAAGGCTTTCTCCCATAAACTCACCTTGGTGAGAACCTAAAGTGGCTGAAATTCCATAGGATTTGAGTCACTCTGTTGACTGTTAACTTCTACAAGTTCTAAAGGCAGAGTCTGTAAAGGGCTAGGTAGGCTCTGAATCTCATCCTTTCCCAAAGGTGACATATCCAGTAAATTCCCCTATAGTCAATCTCTGGAACATATCTAAATAGAAGTTCTTCATTGTAATATCCATTTCTGTACATGCCATTTCTTCGATAAACTTTAAGGCATTTTCTAGTTTTTTTGGAACCATGTACATGTCATTTCTATGTCATTTATCCCCTAACATTTAAGGCAAACCATGTACATGTGTCATTTCTCCCATAAAATTTAAGGAAAATTTTAAGGCATGTCATTTCTCCCTTAAACTCTAGGCAAGGAAAACTTTAAGGCATGTCATTTCTATATGTGATTTATCCCATAAAATTTAAGGAAAACTTTAAGGGAAAGCATGCACATGTCATTCCTCCCACAAACTCAAGGCTTTCTCCCATAAACTCAAGGAAAACTTTAAGGCCTAAAAACCTTGGCGAGAACTTAAAGTGGTTGAACTTCCATAGGATTTGAGTCACTCTGTTGAGTGTTAACTTCTACAAGTTCTAAAGGCAGAGTCTGTAAAAGGCTAGGTAGCCTCTCAATCTCATATTTTCTCAAAGGTGACATATCCAGTATGCCCCTACATTCAATCTTTGGAACATATATAAATAGAAGTTCTTCATTGTAATATCAATTTTTGTACATGCCATTTCTCCCATAAAATTTAGGGCATTTGCTAGTGTTTTTGGAACCATGTACATGTCATTTCTTTGTCATTTCTCCCATAACATTTAAGGCAAACCATGTACATAGATGTGATTTCTCCCATTTGTCCCATAAACTCAAGGCAAACTTTAAGGATAACCATGTACATTTAATTTCTAGCATTTGCTAGTATTTTTGGAACCATGTACATGTCATTTCTCCCATAAAATTTAAGGCAAACCATGTATATGTGTAATTTCTCCCATACATCTGTCATTTCTCCCATAAAATATAAGGCAAACTTTAAGGCATGCCATTTCTATGTCATTTCTCTGTCATTTCTCCCATAAAATATAAGGAAAACTTTAAGACAAACCATATACATGTCATTCGTCCCTTAAACTCTAGGCAAGGAAAAATTTAAGGCATGTAATTTTTAGATGTGATTTCTCCCATAAAATTTAAGGCAAACTTTAAGGCATGTCATTTCTAGATGTGATTTCTCCGATAAAATTTAAGTCAAAATTTAAGGCATGTCATTTCTAGATGTGATTTCTCCCATAAACTTGAAGGAAAAATTTAAGGCAAAGCATGCACATCTCATTTTTCCCACAAACTCAAGGCTTTCTCCCATAAATTCAAGGCAAACTTTAAGGCCTAAAAACCTTGGTGAGAACCTAAAGCGGCTGAACTTCCATAGGATTTGAGCCACTCTGTTGAGTGTTAAATTCTACAAGTTCTATAGCCAGAGTCTATAAAGGGCGAGGTAGCCTTTGGATCTCATCATTTCTCAAAGGTGACATATCCAGTAAATTTCCCTATAGACTATCTTTGGAACAGATCTAAATAGAAGTTCTTCATTGTAATATCCATTTTTGTACATGCCATTTCTCCCCTAAAATTTAAAGCAAACCATGTACATGTGTCATTTCTCCCATACATGTGTCATTTTTCCCATAAAATTTAAGGCAAACTTTAAGACATGTCATTTCTATGTCATTTCTCCCATAAAATTTAAGGCAAACTTTAAGGAAAACCATGTAAATGTGTCATTTCTCCCATATATGTGTCATTTTTCCCATAAAATTTGAGGCAAACTTTAAGACATGTCATTTCTCCCATAAAATTTAAGGCAAAACATGTACATGTCATTTCTCCCATGCATTTGCAATAAATGTTAATTTAATATATTTCATTGATTTTTTTTTCAGGGATAAAAAAACCACTAAATATAGTTGGAAATTGGACATTATGCATAGATGTTTCTTGATATCCCAATCCAAGAAAAGCGGCGATTACATATGTGCTTTGCAATATTGTGACTAACAAGGTCCTCAAATGGAAAATGAATATACCAGGAAGAAAAACAAACAATGTGGCATATTATATTTCATTGATAGAAGGTTTGGAAACAACTAGGGAGTATGGATCAAATGGAATTTTATTTTTCACCAATTCTGAACTTGTGTGCAACCAGATGAAAGACGTGTACCAAGTTAAGAAGGTGAGGCTAAAACAACTGCATGGAAAAGCAAACAATATTGTTAGCCAATTTCAATTTTCCAGTATAAAACATTGTGCAAATGTTAATAAGATGTCTTGTGATCTATTGTGTAGGGAAATTTCAATTCAATATTCATCTGTCAATGAATTAATAGATGAATTAGTATTCAAGTGGGGCAATGCCTATTCAATATTCATATCTCAAAGATGAATTAGTGTTGAGACACTCTCTTGCAAAATTTATTGATGGAAATTGTAACATATCTTTGATATGTGTGTTTTTTTTACTTATAAATGCGTCATTTTTAATGACCATGTGGTTTTTTCAATTATATACTGAAGCAACAACGCTGAAAGGTTTTTCTATAGAGAGCTAGTCAATGGTGACGTGGCTCTATCTGAGTTCTCCTTTCTTCCTCGTGGTCTATTTCTTTTATTAATTATCAAATTCGTAGAATTTTATAAATAATACTATCCACAATGGTTGAACTTTATATAAATTTCTCGGCATATATATATGATCCACGCACTTTATAACCAATGTTAAACCTTCGGCGATTAACTATATATATTTGGACCTTATATTAAAATCAACGCTTCCCGAATAAATGACTCGTACACAGATCTTGGCTCTGGGTCCCGCGTCTATGTTGAATCACCCAATCAACGCGCTCATCGTACCTTGGTTAAATCCCACGCATCTCCTTCAGATGACCACCGTCCGATGACTCTGCGCCAGATCGACGGCCCTCGTCGATATCGCTCGACGTCCTCGTACTAGCTTTAACGTGCGATGAGAATACAGAAAGGTGGTTTTGCATTTCCATCCGATGCCATGCGTCAAAGGCTCTGTGGAATCGCTCCAATTCAGAAAATACCGCCTTTTCACCAAAAGTGGTGCGAAATGGGCAACCCACTTTTCAAAACCACTCGCGGTTTAGCTACAGTGATCGACCAGGGTAAATGCGGGGTTACATTATTCATTTGTTCATTTAACTCACATCTAGACTACGGTTCCAGTTCGAAAAAAACACCTCTATCTCTTTATGAAGTGGGAAGTCTACCAAATCAAACAGTGTCACGGCCACACTTCTTCTGCACAGACTCGCTTGTGGGTAGCGCGGATTTAACAGTGTTTATTCGGATAATTTAAGGGAGTTCAAGGAGATAGAATGGAATTACCATTACACAATTGCCTCGCAGTTAACCAATTCTTCACAATTATGAATATAGGCAGTTTGGACATCAACAAGACTTGGATTTTATTCAACCAGAAGCAATTGCTCAATACACAGAGTTTATTGCAGAAATAATGTACCTATAAAACTATGAGCGCACTCCACTAATATTACAAGCAATACCTTTCAGTATTCACACAAAAAAATCTTGTTGACTTCTAAAATTCCGGAATGCCGAAATAGAAATTTTGTTTCGAATTTAAACATGGAAACTTGATTCTTTTCTTGCTTCATACAGAGTGAAGCCATATAATTCTTTTTAAAACATATGACAGATTTAAACTGCTCACACAGTCAATTGAATAACGCCTTTTTATATGAGTCAGAACCCAAAGTTCGCTTCATCTTAGCACACATATTTAAATAAAAGTCATAGAGACTAAACACACACGAACATAAACATGCAGAAGCACTACGTATTCATAAACACGACATTATTCCCAAAACACCAACATGGCCCTCAAAATTTCACATAAACTCTGTATGCACTTTCTTCAATCTGCAATGATTTGGAATGGCGTTGTGTTAATCATTGATTTCTCCAGAAATGGTTATTTTCGAAACCCGACGCATAGATAGCCACCAGATTCTGTCCAATATCGAATCCACTACTTTTTAACTCGATATGGCAAAGTAAATTGCGTTTTCTGTGTTCCAATACGCAACTGCCGGAGTTGCTGGACGCAAGCTAATGAATATCCAATCTATTCTGTTACCACAGATCTCTCTTGTTTTGAATAGCAGTTCGAATCACAACTGGAAATTAAAAATATCCGGGATTTTGATGCGAGATTTTAGGAATCGCAATTTCCAAAATCCGGGGTTGTCCCTAAGAATACGCGCAGTCTATTCTTAGTTATTCTCTGTGGAAAGAGATTCCATTCACAAAATTTCACAAACCATTGGTCATAACACAGATATTCTAACAATTTTAAATTGAAACCACAGTTCGAACTAATTCAGGGAATTGTCAACGCATTAATCTACACACCATTAACACAGGCCATGTCTATTTCATTTATAACACAGATCAACCATCACACATTGGGCGCAAACACTATTTTTTTATTCATAAGCAGTAATAAAACAGAGATTTTCTTTGATGCCTTTTCACCAAGAACGATCTCCGGTTTTCTTCAAAAACACAGTCTTCTTTATTAATTAGAGCTTTTTGCCCATACAAACAACCACACCACACTTACTCTGCCCCCAATCTCCTTGCTTATTACATTTTTTTATATATTTCCTCCACTAATTGCTCTAATAGACAGCTAACATAATCTCCTATTTTTTGAAGAGAATCTCAAATAAAACAGTTGCATTTATCACAATAATAACAAACTATATGAGGAATCGACCCCATTAGTAAAATGGATTTGAACAAACAGTAATGAAATTTTCCCAGTCAAGCCACAACATGTGGACAATTTTCCACATTGCTGGCCAGTTCCGATGCTCCTGCATCAGACTCCCGGAGAAGAAAAGATTGGTTCTGTTGTGGATCATTCTATCCGCATATCCTTTTTATGTTAAGTTTTGAAATTTTGGAAAAAGAAAAAAAATGTTTTTGAAAAAATATTTCTAAAGATCCGAAATATACTATAGTATAAGGTTTTATACTTTAGTATAGGAGAAATACAAAGAAGTAATACATTTTTCATTTTGATTTATGGAGCGGCAAACATTAGTTTGTTATTTATTTTATTAATCATAAAGTTCGAGCGATTTCTGGAGCGGAAGTCGTGATCGTGTGTAGAAGCTGTTGGATGAGCAACTGCGGGGGGTCAACTTGCTCGCCGGTTATCAAAACCCGACCCCCCGCAGTTGACTAGTCAGATCTATGAAAACCATTGATCAACGGCTCCGATGGATTGCGGGGGGTATTGGTTGAAGGTCTCGGCCGTACTCACAGACCCCCCGCATTACGTCATTCTCCGAAGTGTCAAACAGTTGGCAAAATCGCCTACGTGTTGTCCCACGTCACCTTCGCATTAATTGCGGTTTGCAGTGTTATAAAGTCGAGTTTGCCGTTCCGTTGCGGTTTATTTGTGATTGTTGTTCTGTTTCAAACCTCGTCCCGCCACCTTCGCACCGAATTGCTTCCAAAATTCTCGTCAGCCATGGCCAAACGAGCGTCTGTGTCTGGTTTGTCCAATCTGAGCCCTCTCCTAGATAGTGAGAAAGACATCCGCGATACTACTTCCTCTGTCAATCACCCTCGCTTGCATTATCAAGTGACCTTGAACACCGACCAGTCACCTGTGTTTTCCGCTATGCAGAGTTCTGGAGTGCTGTTCGCCTGCATCCCTAAGACCCATGTTTTTCCTGAATTCATCTCCTGGTTGGTCTCGTCCATGTACCCTGGTAAATGTTATGTCATGAACTCTCAGGGAGAAAGTGTTTTGCAGGTTTCAGCTCAATTAATGCGTCAGGCATTATGCTTCCCGGAGAATGATTCTCCTTTGCAATTCTCAGAAGATTCGCTGGTTCAATACTTTGAGGAGCTCTCAATTGAGGAATTTAACCGCTGCATGTCATTTTTGGTATCGAGTCCGGAGAAGACCCAGTTTGGATCGGGAAAGTTTGGTTTGGATGCATTTAATGTTCAATACAGGTCAATTCTCAGCTGTATTATGGAGATTCTGGGGAGAGAAGATGATTGCGAAGTTGACAAAGCAGCTCTGGGGATGTTTACTCTCATGATGAAACCAGGAGTGGTGTTAGATATTCCATCCTTTTGGCAAGAAGTGGTGAATTCTCAGTTGCTTTCTTTCCCACTAACAGGTTATTTCAGATTTCCCTCATTAATAGTTTACTTGTTTTTATATCAGAATGTGGAAGAATTCATGGGTATTGGTTTGAACATAATGGATAGCAACAAAAATAAACAGTCAGTTCTACTTTGGACTGATTTGATCAGAAGAGAAGAGAATGAAGCTGGTTTATTTGAATTTGTGGAACACTTTATGACCACCGCTTATAAAATTCTCAATGGAACTCGGCCTCCCTGTTTCTTTCCAAAGGCCCAGGAGTTCTTGCAATTAGGACCTAATTGTAGATATGGAGACTGGTTTGTTTTTTAGGACTATTCTGAAATAAGGCTATATGGAGTAGGTGTTGAGCCTTATAGGCTTCCAACATTTGTTCCCATGAGACTGTTTTCTCTGGAATTTATAAGACAAAGTCTCAATGTGGATCAAGTTCATTTTCTTCCAATGAAGAAGGGGTTAATGTACAAGTTTCCCATGAGTGTTGGTCCTTTTGTCGTTAACACAAGGCAAGCTTATGAGGAGGTGTCAAGGATGTTGGAAGAAACACAGTTATTATTGGGAGAGAAGTGGGCCTATGACCCACATGCGATTATTTCACAGAGAAGGGTCGAGAACAGTTATGCTGCTTTTACTCATGTGAGTAAACCGGATTTAGAAAAGTTGGCTAACCCAGGAGGGCAAAGTTCATCACGGATTAGTATTCAAACTCCTGTAATATTGGAAAAGATGGGCAAGAGAGTGAGAGATGATGTTATTGAGATTGATGAGGAAGAGCCCCGAGAGGAGAAAAGGACTAAATTAGCAGAAGATCACTCCTCCAATTCACCTATTTTTACTCTCCAGGTCAGTGAAGAACAGGGTGTTTCATCTCCTAGCAGATCAGAACTCCAGTTAGAGAAGGCTCCTTCCATGAAGCAGGTGTTCTCCCTAATTGAAGAAAAGAATCAAAGAATAAAAGCCAATATAGAGACACAAGCAGAACATCATATATCTGCTGACCAAACAAGACTTTTGACTGTAATGGATTTGGAGAAAGACCAGTTCAAAATGGCGCTATCGCATCCGACAGGGATGTCTCTGGGACCCTCAGGCAGTTTTAAGGAGGTGAATATTGTTATGGATGTAAAGAAGATCCCCTTGCGGGACAAGATGAATCTACATATGCAAACAGGTCAGTTAATTGTTAATGATTTAAGTAAGACTCATGCTACATCAGTCAAGACAGAGAATATGCTTGCTAAGGTTGTTAAACAGTGCAAGATGGAGAAAGCCAATGCCAGAGCATTGACTATTCAAAATGAAGAACTAAAGAAAATCATAAAGAAGATTGGCGTTGATCCTGATGATAGGAGTGCAATGCAAAAATTGATCAAGGGCGCAGAAGCAAAAATCTCTTCCTTAAGGAAGAAGCTGAAATTTCCAGCTTCAGAGCATTCGTTGGCAACTGAAGTAGCAGAGGTAGAAAAGGAAAAAGAAGAGCTGCAACAACAATTGATAAAGAAAGATGAGGAGCTTGATAAGGTAAAGCAA
Source organism: Pinus albicaulis (assembly GCA_034641835.2). Classification (NCBI taxonomy): domain Eukaryota; kingdom Viridiplantae; phylum Streptophyta; class Pinopsida; order Pinales; family Pinaceae; genus Pinus; species Pinus albicaulis. The sequence goes on from MU968363.1 coordinate 35,293,566, forward strand.
ACAGCCATAACCTTACAAAATCAAATTCAGAACCACACTTGCACTTTTGATTTTTCTGCAGGTGCGACCGATCCACAGGTCCAGGTTGCTCAATTGAATACATAGTTAAAAATGGCGGAGAGAGATTGCAAACAGGCCCAGTCTGAAAAGGATGCAGCTCTGAGATTAATGCGAGGATGGGAAGAAAAGGTAGGCGAAAGTGAGCAGAAGCTACATAAAGCTGAAGAAGAGATTAAGGAACTCAAGGAGAAATTGAAGGGAAATATTTCCCTTATTAAAGCTAAGGATCTCATCTGGAATGAGATCATTTCTGAAATACAAGCAAAATGGGACTCCATAAAAGTAATTGCCAGAGAGAAAAACATTGTTGCCGATCACGAAAAGGAGCTGTCATCGGATAAGCCAGCTGCAATCAAAAGATCAAATTGGGCCAAGAGATTCATGAATTTTATTAATTCCAAAACAGATGAAGAGTTGCAAGAGATGGGGATACAAGACAGGTATTTTTATGCTAAAGAAGTAAACAAAATGATCATTAAAAATGACCTTCTGAAAGCATCAGAGCAGCGGCTACAGGTAATTAAAGAGGTGGTTAAGAAATTTGACATTTCGTTTGATAAGTTGATAAGAACTGGTTTTCCCTCATGCTGGAAGGAGGGAGGTGAATTTATGTCCTGGAAGTTGTATGAAGATCAACTGGTATTTGCAAAAAGCAGAGCAGATGGCCGACATGAGAAGACACAGATACTAAAGGGAGAAACAGTATTCAATTTCTTACAAAGACATTTCCTTCTGCTGTGGATGGTGAAAACGTTGTTCACAAGTAACCTCACTCACGGTCATATTGTTGCCTTCACAGTAGAATATCATCGTTATAAGAATGCTCCAATAAATCAAGACAAGCTCTGGAAGGAATGTAAGAAATTCACTATTGACACAGAAAAAGGATTTCCCGCCAAGTAGCCACAAGTAACCGTGCAGCCGCAAGAAATCATTGAGTCAGCTGTTGTTCCAGGAACATCAGTTCCTTTAGATTAAGAGTTGTCATCTTTATTTTGTTTCAAGTCAAGTGATGCAATGTAACGAAATGTTTCCGAGGCATGTGCCTCCGTTACAGAAAGTAGTCAAGTAGTTACAGTTAGTTAGAATCAGTTTTATAACTGAAACCATTTTGGTTCAGATTGTATTTAAAGACATCTTAAGGAAGGAAGAAGGTTCCGAGTTTTGAACCTTTGAAGGCTAATTTTGTACTGAGCAATATTGAATGAATAAAGGAGTTTTGCGAGTTTCCAATATTCCATCTGTGTTGAAGCGTTTTCTTGGTTTCCATTTCATTTGCATATCTGTGAGTAAAGTAGAGTGATTAGAGCTGCAGGTCTCTTGATATTTATATATCTAAGAGTTAAATATCCTTAATGGGCGCTCCTCTTCTTTAACTTATATGTTTTTCACTTCTTCTGGATTTTATAATGGCAGTTTATGTGTAAAGCAGCATGACAAGTTAAAATCCTTTTCTTTCTTCGTCTTCCATCTGTTCACTTCAATATAAAGGGAATATGGCATTGCATGACTACTAAAGATTTGATATTTGGGAAATATATTACTAATATTTAAAGGGTTAAGAAACAGAGACACATATATACATTTTTGTGACATAATCTTTAATGTCTTGAGCACGGATTCTTGTACACAGCCAAGAATTGTTTCTCAAGGAACAACATTAATTGGCGCCGTTGCCGGGGAACGAAGAGTCGAAGTTCTTCCCTGGGTTTTGATTCACATTTCCTCTGGTTGTTCAGAGAGGAGGAAATAGTACGCTGTGATTTTTGAAAATAAATCTGGCTCCCAAAAAACCTCACACGAGGTCAGACACCTCTCAGAAAAAAGTTCCCGTTTTGTCAAATCCTGAGAAGCTCGTTTCCAAGAAGGGCCAGAAACCAAAAATAGTTGTTACACCTGAACCCACACTGCTCGCACCTGGCAGCAGTTCACACGTTTTGTCATCCAAGAAAACTTCCAAGAAACTCATTTTCTCGGAAGAAGAATCATCACCGTCACCCATTCAAGAACCCACATCAGAAGAGGAATCATTGGAGTTTGTGCCTTTTCTCTTTACAGAAACTCAGTCACATACAGTTGCCAGCTCTTCTGCCATTGTTCAAAGTCCCATTCCCATATCAGTTGTTTCACCTCATTCATCTTTTCCCACAACTGGTATTCATTTTACCCCCGCTCAAGGAGCAGTTAACCCGGGCGCAAATATGGCAGTTCCTGCAGCCCCTACTTTCTTGATGAACAGATATGCACCTTTAAATCTACCGCAACCATTGCATGATTTACCACAGGAGTACCTCAAATTACTCCCAAGATTTACTGGTGAAGATGAGATAACTGCAGAACAGCACCTGCCCCTGTTTTGCACTTTTGTAGAAAATTTAAATGTTGAACATTTAGATGTTGTCATGAGACTTTTCGTTCAGTCTCTGAGTGGAGAGGCAAGGAAGTGGTTCAAAGGATTACAGAATGGTTCTATTAATGATTGGGAGGCTCTAGAAAGACGTTTCATTGAGAGATGGGGCGAAAAAAGAGACCATGGTTATTCTTTGACAGAATTTAATGCCATTAAGAAAAAATCTGAAGAAAATATGAACGATTTTGTTAGGAGATTCAATAAATTGTATAATAGTTTGCCTGCTGAGATGAAACCCCCTCCAATTGGAGCAAGGGTTGTTTTTGCTGGTGCTTTTGAACCAGATTTCAGTTTCACGTTAAGGGAAAGAAGGTCTCCTACGTTGGAACAGATTCAAACTGATGCTTTGGAAATTGAAGCAAATATGTCTGCCGCTGGTAAAGTTTCAGATAAAGGAAAAGCTAAGGAGGAAGCCATTCAGGACCAAAGAATTGAAGACATGACTAAGGTTATTAAGAATCTTTCAAATAAGTTGGTAAAGTTGGAAATAGACAGCAAGCCTACTAGACAGAACAGGGGGGTTTTTAATCCTCAATTTAAAAAACAACCTTTACAGATTCTACAAAGAGAAAGGAAAGATCAAGATCAGGTGCAAGCACCTTTGTACATAGAAGCAGCCCCGTCGCGCTCAACAGACGAAGATGATGACAGAGAGGATGATGCTCGAATTTCTGTTGTATATATGGAAGATGATGAAACAGAAGAAGAGATTGATGAAGAAGAGGAGAAAGAAGAGGAAGAAGCTGAACCCTCATTTGATCAAGAAGAGATGGATGATTATTGTAAACAATTCACAGATTTTATGCAATCCGAGTTGCATAAAAAATATGACTTGAGGTCGAAGAAGAGATTGAGGACGCAAGAAAATGAAGAAAGAGAACCAGAAACAGCACCTACTGCAAAGGCGACTCCACTGCAGAAAGGTAAGCAGCAAGCTGAAACATCCCAGGTGAAGGAAAAAGATTCTAACACTTTGGAGAAGGTGGTCACAGTTTCTAATTAGATTTTAAATTCTAAAAAAGATCAAGAAGATCCTGAAAAGTTAACAAGATCAAATCAAACTTTCAGTCTATCCAAAGAATTAGAAAAAGTCAAGATACAAGTGCCTCTTCTTGAACTCATGAAAACTCCGGGTTACAAAAAAGAAATTGCTGAATTCATCAATCTTACTCAGCCTGATGAAGTGGGTGATACAGTCAACCTGCAAGAGGAAAATCCTGTGGTAACATTTGGACCCCATGTGGAAGAGGTAGATTCGTCTGTTCCTCCTTTTTATATATCTCTTCTCTTGCATGATTTTGTTTTGCACAATTGTATGTTGGATTCTGGAGCATCACACAATCTGATGCCACTGAGCGTGATGAAGGAGTTAAATTTGCAAATTACCAAGCCATACAGAGATCTTTATTCATTTGACTCGAAAAGAGTTAAATGTGTAGGCCTCATTAAAGATATGGTTGTTTCATTGGCTCAAGTCCCAGCCAAAAGTATTATGATGGATGTTGTAGTGGCAGATATTCCAGCCAGGTTTGGAATGTTATTATCTAGGTCATGGGGAGCGAAGCTGGGAGGAGTTTTGAAGCTGGACTTTACGTATGCTATTATTCCCGTTTTTAATGGTGAAGAGAGAAGATTGTATAGAGAGACCAGATTCCAAAAGACTGCCACCAAGAAAGAGGCTAGTAATTCACCGATTTATGGTCAGGAAAAGGATGATCTGTCATGTTTCATGTTGCAGGAGGTTGCAGAATTCGCTGAGGAATCTCAGGGGAAGTTTGAGTCAGAAATTGTGAATAAGGAATTACAGTCAGAAAAGCTGTGGAAGTGTTATTTTGATGGGGCATTTTTCAAAGAAGGTACTGGAGCGGGTTTCATCTTTGTTTCTCCGGAAGGTAATTTGGTGCCTTTTTCTTTCAAATTGGAGTTCGAGTCTACTAATAATGTTGCAGAGTATGAAGCATTAATTATTAGTTTGCAGACAGCTAAGCAGATGGGGATTAAAGCTATGACTGTGTTTGGAGATTCAGAGTTAATTATAAGGCAGATTAAGAACTCCTGTCAAACCAAGCATCCTAGATTGCGAGCATACCAGAATGAAGTATGGGATCTGATTGAAAATTATTTTGAAGCATTCAATTTGCATTTTGTGCCGAGAGAAGAAAATAGATTGGCAGATTCACTTGCAGTTGCATCAAGTACGTTCAAACCTCCTATCAGCGTGAAACTAAGGTATGAGATAGAAATGAGACATAGGCCGTCAATTCCTGATAATGTTAAGCATTGGCAGGTCTTCGAAGATGATGAGCAGATTAAGCAGTTTTTGTTGATGACTGAGGAGTTTGAGGATCATCAAATTGATCTGGAAAGTGATGAGGACGAGTTGGCTGGAAAAACTTTTCAAAAGGAAATTGGTGGACGGGAAATTATTCAGTTAAAAGACAACGTCTTACCCAGAGGCTTAGTACCGCTTGAAAGATTATTCGGGGCTAATGATGTTGCTGTGGATCAAAAGCAGAAGAACCAAGATGAGCCAGTGGAAGATTGCAATTTGGGTACTCCACAAGAGCCTAAGATGGTCAAGCTATTCAAGGGGCTTCCGAAGGAATATAAAGAAAGGTATGTTGAGTTGTTTAAACAGTTTAAAGATGTTTTTGCTTGGTCATATGATGATATAAAAACATATGATAAGGACATTATACAGCACAAGATTCCACTCAAGGAGGGAGTTAAATCACATAAACAGAAATTAAGACAGATTAATCCATTGCTATTGGCTCCAATCGAGAAGGAAATTAAGAAGTTGTTGCAAGCCAAGATAATTGTCCCACTAAGGTATTCGGATTGGGTATCTAACCTTGTACCTGTTTGAAAGAAAAATGGAGAAATAAGGTTATGCGTGGATTTCAGAAATTTGAACAGGGCTTCATTAAAAGACAATTATCCTCTGCCGAAAATGGATTTCGTCTTGCAGAAAGTGACTGGCGCTTATAGACTGTCTATGGTGGATGGGTTCTCAGGTTATAATCAGGTAGCAGTGGAGAAGGAGGATCAGAAGAAAACCGCTTTCACTACGCCTTGGGGAACGTTCATGTACGCCAGGATGCCTTTTGGCTTGATGAACGCAGGGGCCACATTTCAAAGGGCGATGGATATCGCATTTGTAGGAGACACGTTTGTAGTGGTATACTTGGATGATGTCACAATTTTTTCAAAGTCTGATGAGGAGCATTTACAGCATTTACAGAAGGCTTTCATGAAGTGCAGAAAGTTTGGTTTATCGTTGAATCCGAAGAAGTCTTTATTTGCCCTGGAGGAGGGTAAATTATTAGGCCACATTGTCTCGAAGGAAGGAGTGAAGATTGATCCTGCCAGAGTTGAAGCCATTCAGACAATTCCCCTGCCACGAAGTAAAAAGGATATCCAGCGCTTCCTTGGAAAGATTAATTTCCTGAGACGGTTCGTCCCAAATTATGCTGAAATCGTTAAAAAGATTACTGACATGCTTAAAAAGAATACTGAGGTAAGGTGGGACAAGGAGGCGAGGGAATCGTTTCAGAGAATCAAAGAGGCTTTAAAAGAAGCTCCTGTTTTGGTAAGTCCAGATTATTTGAAACCGTTTCAATTTTTTTCATTTGCTTCTCCATCAACTATTGCAGCTGTTTTGTTACAAAGGAATGAAGAGAAGCAGGAACAACCAGTTGCATACTTCAGCAAAGTTCTCCGTGACGCAGAACTGAACTACAACATATTAGAGAAACAGGTGTACGCTCTGGTAAAAGCATTGAAGGCTTTCAGAACTTATGTTCTTCACTCTCAGATTTTGGCATATGTTCCAAATTCGGCCGTGAAAGATGTGCTCGTACAAAGTGATGTGGAAGGTAAAAGAGGAAAATGGATCGCAAAGATACAGGAGTATGATTTAGATATAAAGCCAACCAAGTTGGTTAAAGGATTTGGATTGGCCAAATTACTGACAGAATCTAATTTCCAAGCGCTGGGAATCAATTTGCTGGCCCCCGTAGAAGAAGCAAATGAAGAAACGCATGACAGGCAATCAAAAACAGCAGTTAAGTATAAATATCTCTGTTCAGAGTGGTATAAAGATATTGTACATTATCTGTGTTTTCTGTCATGTCCACCTTCCATTAATAGAACAAAATACAGAGCCCTGAGACTCAAAGCTCAGCCTTATGTTATAATAGAAGCAAAATTATATTGGAAGGATCCAGCTGGTATGTTGTTGTTGTGTCTTACAGAGGAAGAAATTCAAGAAGTGATAGAAGAATATCATGAATGCCTGTGTGGAGGGCATTACAGCTGGAAGGTAACGGCTCACAAAATATTCAAATCAGGTTTTTACTGGCCGACTGTATTTTCAGATGTTTACAAGGCAGTCAGAAGCTGTCAAAAATGCCAATTATTTGCAGAGAAGAAAAAGCTAGCTCCCCTACCTCTTCTTCCTGTCTTCGTTGAAGAACCCTTCAGACAATGGGGATTGGACTTCATTGGAGAGATTAATCCACCATCCAGCGGGCAATTTAAATGGATTCTTACTGCTACAGATTATTTTACAAAGTGGGTGGAGGCAATTCCCACCAGGAAAGCCAATGATGTGGTAGTAATGAAGTTTTTGGAGGAGAACATTTTCAGCAGGTTTGGATGCCCCGTGAAGATTGTGACAGATAATGCTCAGGTTTTCAGTTCACTCAGGTTTATCAATTTTTGCCAAACTTATAATGTGACATTATCTCACTCCACAGCTTACCATCCACAGGGCAATGGATTAGCAGAATCCTCTAACAGAACATTGGTTAGGATTTTGAAGAAAACGATCAGTGAGAATCAGAAGAATTGGGACACGAAGCTAGTCTTCGCTTTATGGGCAACAAGGATGACCACAAGGAGGTCTACTGGCAAATCACCTTATGAGCTTGTGTACGACACTCAAGCTTTATTTCCCACACAATTGGTAAAACCTGTAATTTCTTTCCTCCAAGATGCTCAAGCAGAACCAAACCCCATGATACGAAGAATGAACAATGTGATGGAATTAAGTGAAAGTAGAAATCAGGTTCAGGATCGCTTGCTCACTTATCAGCAAAAAATGAAAGCAGTTTTTGATAGAAAGGCAAAGGAAGTTTTGTTTCAGGAAGGAGATTTAGTTTTGAGATGGGATACACGAAGGGAAGATAAAGGCAAACACGGGAAATTTGATCCTTTGTGGTATGGCCCATTCAAAATTAATGAAGTCAGAGGAAATAACACCTTCATGTTGGAAAATTTGGAAGGAGAAATGCTGGATATGCCTGTCAATGGGAAATATCTCAAGCATTATTTCCGACATTAAGCAGTTACTGATTCATCATTGTATATATCCGGAGTGTTCACTGTACATTTTTCATCAAGCAATTTTTGACTCCATGCCCGAGGTGAAGGCACTAATCTGCAGGTTCCTAGTGTTTCGTGGTAAAAACACTATCCCCAGGTGGAGCCAGATGTTGTGGATCATTATATCTGCATATCCTTTTTTATGTTAAGTTTTGAAATTTTGGAAAAAGAAAAATGTTTTTGAAAAAATATTTCTAAGGATCCGAAATATGCTATAGTATAATGTTTTATACTTTAGTATAGGAGAAATACGAAGAAGTAATACATTGTGTCTCCATTTTCATTTTGATTTGTGGAGCGGCAGAATTTAGATTGTTATATCTTTTATTAATCATAAAATTCGAGCAACTTCTGGAGCGGAAGTCGCGATCACGCGCATAAGCTTTTGGATAAGCAACTGCGGGGGGTCAACTTGCTCGCCGGTTATCAAAACCCGACCCCCCGCAGTTGACTAGTCAGATCTACGAAAATCGTTGATCAACGGCTCCGATGGATTGCGGGGGGTATTGGTTGAAGGTCTCGGCCGTACTCACAGACCCCCCGCATTACGTCATTCTCCGAAGTGTGAAACAGTTGGCAAACTCGCCTACGTGTTGTCCCACGTCACCTTCGCATTAATTGCGGTTTGCATTGTTATAAAGTCAAGTTTGCCGTTCCGTTGCGGTTTATTTGTGATTGTTGTCCTGTTTCAAACCTCGTCCCGCCACCTTCGCACTGAATTGCTTCCAAAATTCTCGTCAGCCATGGCCAAACGAGCGTCTGTGTCTGGTTTGTCCAATCTGAGCCCTCTCCTAGATAGTGAGAAAGACGTCCGTGATACTGCTTCCTCTGTCAATCACCCTCTCTTGCATTATCAAGTGACCTTGAACACCGACCAGTCACCTGTGTTTTCCGCTATGCAGAGTTCTGGAGTGCTGTTCGCCTGCATCCCTAAGACCCATGTTTTTCCTGAATTCATCTCCTGGTTGGTCTCGTCCATGTATCCTGGTAAATGTTATGTTATGAACTCTCAGGGAGAAAGTGTTTTGCAGGTTTCAGCTCAATTAATGCGTCAGGCATTATGCTTCCCAGAGAATGTTTCTCCTTTGCAATTCTCAGAAGATTCGCTGGTTCAATACTTCGAGGAGCTCTCAATTGAAGAATTTAACCGCTGCATGTCATTTTTGGTACCAAGTCCGGAGAAGACCCAGTTCGGTTTGGGAAAATTTGGTTTGGAGGTTTTTAATGTTCAATACAGGTCAGTTCTCAGCTGTATTATGGAGATTCTGGGGAAAGAAGATGATGGCGAAGTTGACAAAGCAACTCTGGGAATGTTTACTCTTATGATGAAACCGGGAGTGGTGTTAGATATTCCATCATTTTGGCAAGAAGTGGTGAATACTCAGTTGCTTTCTTTCCCACTAACAGGTTATTTTAGATTTCCCTCATTAATAGTTTACCTGTTTTTATACCAGAATGTGGAAGAATTCATGGGTATTGGTTTAAACATAATGGATATCAACAAGAATAAGCAGTCAGTTCTACTTTGGACTGATTTGGTCAGAAGAGAAGAAAATGAAGCTGGTTTACTTGAATTTGTGGAAAATTTTATGACCACCGCCTATAGAATTCTCAATGGAACTCGGCCTCCCTGTTTCTTGCCAAAGGCTCAAGAGTTCCTGCAATTAGGACCTAATTGTAGATATGGAGACTGGTTTGTTTTTGAAGATCATTCTGACATAAGGCTATATGGAGTTGGTGTTGAGCCTTATAGGCTTCCAACATTTGTTCCCATGAGACTTTTTGCTCTGGAATTTATAAGGCAAAGTCTCAATGTGGATCAAATTCATTTTCTTCCAATGAAGAAGGGACTAATGTACAAGCTGCCCATGAGTGTAGGTCCTTTTGTTGTTAACACAAGGCAAGCTTATGAGGAGGTGACAAGGATGTTGGAAGAAACACAGTTATTATTGGGAGAGAAGTGGGCCTATGACCCACATGCAATTATTTCACAGAGAAGGGTCGAGAACGGTTATGCTGCTTTTACTGATGTGAGTAAACCAGATTTAGAAAAGTTGGCTAATCCAGGAGGGCCAAGTTCATCGCGGATTAATATTCAAACTCCTGTAATATTGGAGAAGATGGGTAAGAGAGTGAGAGATGATGTTATTGAGATTGATGAGGAAGAGCCTCGAGAGGAGAAAAGGACAAAATTAGCAGAAGATCACTCCTCCAATTCACCTGGTTTCACTCTCCAGGTCAGTGAAGAACAGGGTGCTTCATCTCCTAGCAGATCAGAACTCCAGCTAGAGAAAGCTCCTTCTATGAAGCAGGTGTTCTCCTTAATTGAAGAAAAGAATCAAAGAATAAAGGCCAATATAGAAATACAAGCAGAACATCATGTATCTGCTGACCAAACAAGACTTTTGACTGTAATGGATTTGGAGAAAGACCAGTTCAAAATGGCGCTATCGCATCCGACAGGGATGTCTCTGGGACCCTCAGGCAGTTTTAAGGAGGTGAATATTGTTATGGATGTAAAGAAGATCCCCTTGTGGGACAAGATGAATCTACATCTGCAAACAGGTCAGTTAATTGTTAATGATTTAAGTAAGACTCATGCTACATCAGTCAAGACAGAGAATATGCTTGCTAAGGTTGTTAAACAGTGCAAGATGGAGAAAGCCAACGCCAGAGCATTGAATATTCAAAATGAAGAACTAAAGAAAATCATAAAGAAGATTGGCGTTGATCCTGATGATAGGAGCGCAATGCAAAAATTGATCAAGGGCGCAGAAGCAGAAATCTCTTCCTTAAGGAAGAAGCGTAAATTGCCAGCTTCAGAGCATTCGTTGGCAACTGAAGTAGCAGAGGTAGAAACGGAAAAGGAAGAGCTGCAACAACAATTGATAAAGAAAGATGAGGAGCTTGATAAGGTAAAGCAAACAGCCATAACCTTACAAAATCAAATTCAGAACCACACTTGCACTTTTGATTTTTCTGCAGGTGCGACCGATCCACAGGTCCAGGTTGCTCAATTGAATACAGAGTTAAAAATGGTGGAGAGAGATTGCAAACAGGCCCAGTCTGAAAATGATGCAGCTCTGAGATTAATGCGAGGATGGGAAGAAAAGGCAGGCGAAAATGAGCAGAAGCTACATAAAGCTGAAGAAGAGATTAAGGAACTCAAGGAGAAATTGAAGGGAAATATTTCCCTTATTAAAGCTAAGGATCTCATCTGGAATGAGATCATTTCAGAAATACAAGCAAAATGGAATTCCATACAAGTAATTGCCAGGGAGAAAGGCATTGTTCCTGATCACGAAAAGGAATTGTCATCAGACAAGCCAGCTGCAATCAAGAGATCAAATTGGGCCAAAAGATTCATGAATTTTATTAATTCCAAAACAGATGAAGAGTTGCAAGACATGGGGATACAAGACAGGTATTTTTATGCTGAGGAAATAAGCAAGATGATCATTAAAAATGATCTTTTGAAAGCATCAGAGAAGCGGCTACAGGTAATCAAAGAGGTGATTAAGAAATTTGACATTTCATTTGATAAATTGATAAGAACTGGCTTGCCATCATGCTGGAAGGAAGGAGGTGAATTTATGTCCTGGAAGTTTTATGAAGATCAGTTGGTGTTTGCAAAAAGCAGAGCAGATGGTCGACATGAGAAGACGCAGATACTAAAGGGAGAAACAGTCTTCAATTTCTTACAAAGACATTTCCTTCTACTGTGGATGGTGAAAACGTTGTTTACAAGTAACCTCACTCACAGTCATATTGTTGCCTTCACAGTAGAATATCATCGTTATAAGAGTGCTCCAATAACTCAAGACAAGCTTTGGAAGGAATGTAAGAAGTTTACTATTGATACAGAAAAAGGATTTCCTGCCAAGCAGCCACAGGTGACCGTACAGCCGCAAGAAATCATTGAATCAGTTGCTGTTCCAGGAACATCAGTTCCTTTAGATTAGGATTTGTCGTCTTTAATTTTATTTTCAAATCACATGATGCAATGTAATGACATGTTACCGAGGCATATACCTCCGTGACATAAAGTAGTTAAGTAGTTACAGTCAGTTAGAATCAGTTTTATAACTGAAACCATTTTGGTTCAACTTGTATTTAAAGACATTTGAAAGAAGGAAGAAGGTTCCGAGTTTTGAACCTTTGAAGGCTAAATTTTGTACTAAGGAGTATCGAATGAATAAAGAAGTTTTGCAAGTTTCCAATATTCCATCTATGTTGAAGCGTTTTCCTGGTTTCCATTTCATTTGCATTTCTGTGAATAAAGTAGAGTGATTAGAGCTGCAGGTCTCTTGATATTTATATGTCTAAGAGTTAAATATCCTTAATGGGCGCTCCTCTTCTTTAACTTATATGTTTTCCACTTTCTCTGGATTTTATAATGACAGTTTCTGTGTAACGCAGCATGACAAGTTAAAATCCTTTCCTTTCTTTGTCTTTCATCTTTTCACTTCAGTATAAAGGGAATATGGCATTGCATGGCTCCTAAAGATTTGATATTTGGGAAATATATTACTAATATTTAAAGGATTAAGAACAGAGACACATATCTACATTTTTGTGACATAATCTTTAATGTCTTGAGCACGGATTCTTGTACACAGCCAAGAATTGTTTCTCAAGGAACAACAAGTTCTTTAAACTTTCAGGATTTATGCCGTAATTCTGCAATTCGGTTGCTATCAACCAACTGGAATCTTCCATTGGCTACTCTTTCCACTTGACAAGATACTGAAAATATGTCTGTCTTCGAGTTTTCTTGGATATCCTTTGATCTAAAATAGTTTCAACTTCTTTCTTGGATGTTTTTTGTACCTGTTCTTCCCAATCCACAGTTTGAACTTCATCATCTGTAGCTTCAGTCTGCAACTCTGTTTCTGCCTCTCTGAATGGATACAAGTCTGCAATATTAAAAATGGGGGATATTCCGATCCCTTCCGGCAACTCAATCTCATATGCATTGGCTGAAAATTTCCTTTTGATTTTACAGGGTCCTATCTTCTTTAGTTTCAGCTTATTATAATTCTTTGTAGGAAATCTCTCTTTCCTCAAATATGCCATGACCAAATCTCCTATCTGAAACTCTTTTTCTCTCCTTCTCAAATCTGCTCTCTGCTTGTATCTCTTGCTGCTTTCCTATAGTTTACCTTTAACTTCTTCCTGTAGCTTCTGCATTTGTTCAACAAAATCTTCAGCACTTGCACTTCTGGCTTCTTGTTTCCCCAAGTCTCTTAGCTCATATACTCCTCTCGGATGCATTCCAAAGACAATCTGAAATGGACTCATTCCAGTGCTTCGGTTTGGTGTGTCATTGTAAGAAAATTCAGCTTGGGCTAATGCCAAATCCCACTATTTGGGATTTTGATGTACCAAACTTCTTAATATATTCCCCAAGCTTCTGTTTACAACTTCAGTTTGTCCATCTGTCTGAGGATGGTAAGCTGAACTAAAACTGAGTTTAGTTCCCAGTTTCTTCCAAAGTGTTCTCCAGAAATGCCCTACAAATTTAGTGTCTCGATCTGATACAATACTTACAAGCAAACCATGCAATCTTAGAATCTCTGAAAAGAATAAGTTCGCTATGTGTGTGGCATCATTAGTCTTCTTACAAGCAATAAAATGGGCCATTTTAGAAAATCTGTCTACAACAACATAAATAGAATCGTTTCCTCTCTGATTTTTTGGTAAACCCAGAACAAAGTCCATACTCACTGCATCCCATGGTCGATCTGGTATGGGCAATGGCTGATATAGACCGGTATTCTGACTCCTTCCTTTGGCATACTGACATACCCTGCATTTATCAACAAACTTTTTAATATCAGTTTGCATTTTAGGCCAATAATAAAAAGCATTCACCTAGGCGAAAGTTTTGTCTTGTCCAAAATGACCAGAAAATCCTCCACTGTGCTTCTCTTTAATGATGTTCTCTCTCATGGAACATTTAGGAATACATAATTTGTTGCTTTTAAATAACAGGCCTCCTTGAATAAGGTAGTCCATCCATTGACTTCTGTTATGGCTCACCGGATTCTGCACTGTTGTGTAAATGTCTTTAAAATCCTCATCATCCTTGTACATTTCTATCATTTCATCAAAACCTACAACACCCACTTTAAATTCTTGCAAAAGAAAACTTACCCTGCTTAATGCATCCGCCACTTTATTAGACTTACCACTTTTATGCTTTATTACAAAAGTGAAACTTTGCAGAAATTCTACCCACTTGCCGTGCTTCTGATTTAGCTTTGGCTGATTATTAATAAACTGCAAAGCATGGTTGTCTGAATATAAGATGAACTCCTTCGGCAACAAGTAATGCCTCCACTTTTTCAATGCCTGCACAATAGCGTAAAATTATTTATCATAAGAAGAATATTTTTTCTTTGCATCATTTAACTTCTCGCTGAAATATGCTATCGGCCTTTGCTCTTGGCTTAGCACCACACCAACTGCTTCTCCACTTGCATCGGTTTCCACTTGAAAGACTTTCTCGAAATTTGGTAATGCTAGAATAGGATTTTCTGTTATCTTCCTTTTCAGCAAATTAAAATTCCTATCAGCTACTTCTGTCCATCGAAATGGTTGATTGACCTCCTTGATTGTCTCAAGGATTGGTGTACAAACTTGACTAAATCCCTTTATAAATTTTCGGTAGAAACTAGTAAGTCCATGGAAACTTCTTACCTCGAATACACTCCTGGGAGTAGGCCAGTTTCTTATTGCTTGTACCTTCTCCGGATCCATTTTCAAACCGTCTCTGGAAATCACAAATCCCAAATATACCAGCTCCTCTTTCATGAAACTACATTTCTTCAGATTGATTAGTAGTTTCTCTTTTTGCAGAGTTTTCAAAACTAATTTCAAGTGTTCCAAATGCTCCTCTTTACTTTTGCTGAAAACTAGAATATCATCAAGGTAAACAACAACAAATTTACCTGTATATTCTTTCAGAACCTCATTCATTAGTCTCATGAATGTGCTGGGCGCATTAGTGAGCCCAAAAGGCATCACTAACCACTCATACAATCCACTGTTGGTTTTGAAAGCTATTTTCCACTCATCGCCTTCCCGAATTCTGATATGATGATACTCGCTTTTCAGATCTATCTTAGTAAAGTACCTGGATCCAATTAAACAATCCATTAAATCATCCATCCTGGGCAAAGGAAATCTATACCTGACTGTTATCTTGTTGATAGCTCTGGAATCGGTGCACATGCGCCATTCTCCTCCCTTTTTCGGACTAAGCACCGTTGGCACAGCACACGGACTCAGACTTTCTCGAATCGGCCCCTTGTCCATCAGCTCTTGAACCTATCTTGCAACTTCTGCATTTTCCTGAGGAGTTAATCTATATGCAGCTTTATTAGGTAGACTTGCTCCTGGTATTAAGTCGATATGGTGACTTATACTTCTAATCGGTGGTAATTCATTCGGCAATTCATTCACAATGATATCCATGTAACTATTTAACACAGATTGAATTTCTTCAGGCAAATCATTTAAATTTGTGGAGGTTAAAATTACCTTTGGCCTTCCCACGATAGCGAAATGCATCTCTTCGCTTTTATCCACCTCTTGTAGCAATTCTTTACCACTTATCAGCATAATATTATTTTCAGGCAGCTCTTTATCAGCATCATTCTTTACTGGCAGCAACGTATGTTTAACTCCATCCTTTTCTATGGTGTGTGTATTTCTTCTTCCATCATGAATCGCCTTTTAGTCAAATTGCCATGGTCTCCCCAATAACACGTGACATACATCCATGGGCATTATGTCACATAAAATCACATCTCTGTATGTGCCAATCTGCATTTCCACATTACACTGTTCTGTCACGATGAATTGATGACCTTTCTGAAGCCAAGATACTTTGTAAGGTGCAGGATGCGCTTTCCTTGTTAACCCAAGCTTTTCCACCATCTCTGTAGACACAAGATTGTCAGTACTCCTGCTATCAATTATAACCTTACAACACTTACCCTTTGATTTGCATGTAGTTTTGAACAAGTTCTTCCTTTGTGCAGGTTCTCCAATCTCTTTTTCTGATCTCAGCAAAGTTCTTCTGAGCAGCAATGATTCACCTTCTTCCAGTGGTTCTTCCTTCTCTACAAGTCGAGGTGGTTTCGGCTCTGCCTTAGCCACATTTGCACCCCTCTGGCTTGTTGATTTGTTATGAGGACAGTCCCGCGACATATGTCCCCATTCTCCACGGGTATAACACCTAACATCTCTTCCTCGCCTCTTCCTCTGGGCGCGAATCTCCCTCTACTAGATTCACCCACCTGTGGTGATCTGCTGCTTGAACTTCCTGCTTGAAACTGATGTTGTGTTCCTCTGGATCTGGCAGCTCCTCTACCTCTTGCTGAGCTCTTTCCTCTGTTTCTTTGACCTTGTTTCCGCAATATTTTCTCCTCTGCTTTCAAACTTGCTTGATAGGCATCCTCAACAGTTTTCAAACTTAACAGGCTAATCTCATCTTGGATCTCATACCTTAGCCCATTAACATATCTGGCTACTTTCTCCAAATCATCTTCTACATGCCCTGTCATGATGCTTAACCTGTAAAATTCTTCAGTATATTCTTTAACAGACATTCCTTTTTGGTTCAGATTTTGCATCTGCTTAAAAAGATTAAAATGATAGTCTTTAGGAAAAAACTTGGCTTTCAGTTTGCTTACCATTTTATCCCACTGCTTGATCTTAGATTTCCCCTTTCTCATTCTTGATGTCTGTAACTCGTCCCACCAAATGGTTGCGTGACCTTTCAATCTAGTGACTGCAAATTTTACCCTTTTACTTTCTTCAATCTCTTCATAATCGAAGTACTGATCTATGGATCTGATCCAATCCATGAGCTCCTCGGCATTCAGACTCCCTTCATACATGGGAATCTCCATTTTGGGTTTGCTTCCAACCTTCGCCAGCATCTTCATGAATTTAACATTTTCATTCTCTTCTTCTGCTTCCACATCTTCCTCAGATTATTCTGAAGAACTTTCAGCGCCCTCATCAGGTGCTCTTCTCTGGGCTGTTTCCATTGTTTCCATTCGTTCACGCAGTCTTCGCACTTCTTCTGTCAGGACTGCATTTGCTTCTGGTCTCCCTCGACCAATTCATCGACCAACTCCTCTCCTTGGCGGCATGTTTCCTGCAAACACCTGTCTCTTTGGCTCCGATACCAAAATAATGTACCTGTAAAACTCTGAACGCACTCCACTAATATTACAAGAAATATCTTTCAGTATTCACACAAAAAAATCTTGTTGAATTCTAAAATGCCGGAATGCCGAAATAGAAATTCTGTTTCAAATTTAAACATGGAAACTTGATTCTTTTCTTGCTTCATACAGAGCGCAACCATATAATTCTTTTTAAAATATATGACAGATTTAAACTGCTCACACAGTCAATTGAATAATACCTTTTTATATGAGTCAGAACCCCAAAGTTCGCTTCATCTTAGCACACATATTTAAATAAAAGTCATAGAGACTAAACACACATGAACATAAACATGCAGAAGCACTACGTATTCATAAACACGACATTATTCCCAAAACACCAGCATGGCCCTCAAAATTTCACATAAACTCTGTATGCGCTTTCTTCAATCTGCAATGATTTGGAATGGTGCTGTGTTAATCAATGATTTCTCCAGAAATGGTTATTTTCGAAACCCAATGCATAGATAGCCACCAGATTCTGTCCAATATCGAATCCACTACTTTTTAACTCGATATGGCAAAGTAAATTGCGTTTTCTGTGTTCCAATACACAACTGCCGGAGTTTCTGGACGCAAGCTAATGAATATCCAATCTATTCTGTTACCACCGATCTCTCTTGTTCTGAACAGTAGTTCGAATCACAACTGGCAATTAACAATATCCGGGATTTTGATGCGAGATTTTAGGAATCGCAATTTCCAAAATCCGGTGTTGTCCCTAAGAATCCGCGCAGTCTATTCTTAGTTATTCTCTGTGGAAAGAGATTCCATTCACAAAATTTCACAAACCATTGGTCATAACACAGATATTCTAACAATTTTAAATTGAAACCACAGTTCGAACCAATTCAGGGAATTGTCAACGCATTAATCTACACACCATTAACACAGGCCACATCTATTTCATTTATAACACAGATCAACCATCACACATTGGGCGCAAACACTATTTTTTTCTTCATAAGTAATAATAAAACAGAGATTTGCTTTGATGCCTTTTCACCAAGAAAGATCTCCGATTTTCTTCAAAAACACAGTCTTCTTTATTAATCGGAGCTTTTCGCCCATACAAACAACCACACCACACTTACTCTTCCCCCAATCTCCTTGCTTATTACATTTTTTTATATATTTCCTCCACTAATTGCTCTAACAGACAACTAACATAATCTCCTATTTTTTGAAGAAAATCTCAAATAAAACAGTTGCATTTATCACAATAATAAAAAACTATATGAGGAATCGACCCCCTTAGTAAACTGGATTTGAACAAACAGTAATGAAATTTACCCAGTCAAGCCACAACATGTGGACAATTTTCCACATTGCTGGCCAGTTCCGATGCTCCTACATCAAGAAATCTCTCTCTTTTTTTTTTCTTTTTTTTCCACATCCGAGGGATTACAATTTTATACAATAACATATGACTCTTCGGTTCCTCTGAGAGGACCGTTTTAGGAAATCAACAGCATAATTAAAATAATTCAACTAACTGGAATATGACAGCTAGACTAACTGAACTATTCGACTTCCACGACTCTAACTGATCTAATAATACAATCAGGTAAGGTATTGACACCTAGCTGTAACAACTCGACTGTTTTCAATCCCTCCTAGCCATAGCATGTGGAAAAAACTCCTACATTGTTGGCTAGTGTCTAATGCCCCTACATCAGACTCCCGAGGGACATCTTCTTCATGGGCTCCTGTCCATGCGATCTCCCACTGATCTGCCTATCTTCTACAACATTTCTTCAGTCATCCAAGTGGCATATTCCTCTGGCCTATCCTTCCATTTGATCAAGTACTGAAATTACTCTCGTCCTCTGGTCCTTCTGAATGGTCTTTTATCCAATATTTTCTCTGGTTGCAATGGCTGTGCTGGAGGTAGCTGCTCTCTCCACTCAATCTGTTCCTTGTCTGCTGTTCTTGCTTTTGTACCGTCATCCTCATACTTGTACAAATCTGCAACATTAAGAATGGGAGATATTCCAACATTAGGAGGTAATTCAATCTCATAAGCATTTGTAGAAAACTTCCTAAGTATCTTGCATGGCCCAATCTTTTTGAACTTCAATTTATTATACTGCTTCTTTGGGAATATCTCCTTCCTCAGGTGTGCCAAAACCAGATCTCCTACTTCAAAATGAACTTCCTTTCTGATCAAGTCTGCTCTGCTTTCGTATTTGATTTTGCTACCTTGTAGTTGCTATTTCACTTGTTCATGTATGGCCTGGATCTCTGAAGAAAATTCCTCACCATCTGCACTTATCAGCTCTGCCTTTCCCAGATATCTTAACTCTGATATTCCTCTGGGGTGCATTCCATAAACAATATGAAATGGACTCTGCCCTGTGCTCCTGTTTGGTGAGTCATTATATGCATACTCTTCCTGTAGAAAAGTATGGTCCCACTGCTTGGGATGCTCTCCTGCGAGACTTCTCAACAAATTTCCTAGACTCCTATTCACTACCTCAGTTTGTCCATCAGTCTGAGGATGATAAGCTGAGCTAAAACTTAGTTTGGTACCAAGTTTCTTTCACAGTGTCCTCCAAAAGTGCCCCACAAATCTGGTGTCTCTGTCCGAAACAATACTCCTGGGCAGCCCATGCAATCTAACAACTTCTTTGAAGAACAAGTTAGCAACATGGGTGGCATCACTAGTTTTATAACCTAGAATAAAATGTGCCATTTTGGAGAATCTATCCACCATAACAAAGACTGCATCACTCCCTCTCTGAGTCTTTGGAAATCCTAGAACAAAATCCATGCTCACCATGTCCCAAGGCCTGTCTGGAATAGGTAAGGGAGTGTACAATCCTGTATTCTGGCTCCTTCCTTTAGCATACTGACATATTTTACAATTCTTCACAAACTTATCCACTTCTGTTCTCATCTTGGGCCAGAAATAAAAGTGAATCAGCTGTTCATAAGTCTTATCAGTACCAAAGTGTCCAGCAAGTCCCCCACTATGCTTCTCTTTGATCAGATTTTCTCTCATGGAACATTTTGGTACACATAGTTGGTTTCTTCTGAATAACAAGTCCTCTTGCCAGAAATAATCCAGCCATTGGCTTCTATCTGTTAAAACAGGGTTACTACATGCCTCGAATGCTTCCTTAAAAGCAGGATCTGTTTTATACAATTCTTTCAGAAAATCAAATCTTGCAACTTCAAAATTAGTTTCTTGAACAAGCATGTGCCTCCTACTCAGAGCATCAACTACTTTATTGGCTTGACCACTTATATGTTTCAAAACCAAATTAAAACTTTGGAGATACTCAACCCATTTAGCATGCTTATGTTTCAACTTGGGCTACTGTACAATGTACTGCAAAGCATGATTATCATAATATAATACAAACTCCCTGGACATCAAGTAATGTCTCCATTTTTTCAGTGCCTGAACAATTGCATAGAATTCCTTCTCATAAGAGGAATACTTTCTTCGGGTGTCATTCAGCTTCTCACTGAAATATGCCACATTCCTATCATCCTGACTCAACACAGCTCCAATGGCCTCTCCACTGGCATCACATTTTACTTGAAATGGTTTTGTAAAATCAGGCAGAATCAAAACAGGCTTCTCAGTTATCTTTTGCTTCAAAACTTTAAAATTTATTTATGCTTCAGCAGTCCACTTAAATGGATGTTTGCTCTTCTTTATTGTCTCAATTATGGGCACATTAATCTTACTAAAGTCTCTTAGAAACTTTCTGTAAAAACTAGCAAGTCCATGGAAACTTCTTACCTCAAAGACATTCCTGGGTGAAGGCCACTCCACAATTGCCTTAACCTTTTCTGGGTCCATATTCAATCCTTCTACAGAAACAAAAAACCCCAAATACACCAACTCTTCCTTCATGAATGAGAATTTCTTCATATTTATCAACAGTTTCTCTTGGTGCAACTTCTTCAAAACATAATTAAGATGCCTTAAATGTTTTTCTCTAGTTCTGCTGAAAACTAATATATCATCCAGATACACTATCAAAAATTTACCAATGAATTATTTCAACACTTCATTCATAAGTCTCATAAAAGTTCTAGGTGCATTTGAAAACCCAAAAGGCATTACCATCCATTCATACAATCCTTCATTTGTTTTAAAGGCAATTTTCCACTCATCACCCTCTCTTATTCTAATCTGATGGTATCCACTCTTCAAATATATTTTTGAGAAATATTTAGCACCACTCAAACAATCCATTAAGTCCTCAACTCTGGGCAAAGGGAATCTGTACCTGATTGTGATCTTATTGATTGCTCTGGAATCAGTACACATCCTCCAGCCTCCATCTTTCTTTGGGCTCAGTAATGCTGGTACTGCACATGGAATCAGACTTTCTCTAATCAGCCCTTTGTCCACCAATTCCTGTACTTGTCTCCTGATTTCCTCATTTTCCTTGGGAGTCATTCTGTAGGCTGCCTTATTTGGCAAATTTGAACCAGGGATAAAATCTATCTGATGGCTGATCTTCCTCACAGGTGGCATCTCATCAGGTAGATCATCCACAACAATGTCACAGTAATTATCTAACATCTCTTGTATCTCTACTGGTAAATCAGAAATCTTGGTAGAAGTAAGAGCTACTTTAGGCTTGCAAACTAAAGCAAAGATTACCTCTTCTTCTTCTATCTGCTGCAGATATTCCTTCCCGCTCAGCAACAAGGTCTTTGGATCAATCACTCTGCTGGATGGCTCTCCTTCTTCCATGGGTATCAATGTATGATGTACCCCATCCTTGAAGAAATTGTAAGTGTTCCTCTTGCCATCATGCACTGCTGCTTTGTCAAACTGCCAAGGTCTACCCAGCAGTATATGACACACATCCATGGGCATTACATCACACAGGAGCTTATCTTTATATTTTCCCATTTACAGCTCTATGTCACACTGTTCTTTCACAACCAGCTGATGTCCTTTATGCAGCCAGGACACCCTGTAGGGAGTTGGATGCTCCCTGGTCTTTAACTTCAAATTTTCTATTACCTCCGTGGAAACCAGATTGTCTATGCTACCACTATCAATGACTAGCTCGCAACATTTCCCTTGGACTTTGCATATGCTCCTAAACAAAGTCTTCCTTTGTGCAGGCTCAGTGACCTCTTTGGCTTGCTTCAACAGGACCTTATTTACCACCAAGTATTCTCCCCTCTCTGGAAGAATTTCTTCTTCAATTTCTGCTTCTTCTCTAGCCTGGGCAACAACAGCATTCCTTGGACCAGCACCTACAGTCTCTGGACATTCGTAGTGCTTGTGTCCCACTTGCTGACATCTATAACACCTCAATTCTCTACCCCTGCCTCTGTCTCTGCCTCCTCTTCCTTTTCCTCCGTAAGAACCCCTTCTGCCCCTTGCATCATCCTCTATAGATGCATTCTGAGGTGAGCTACTATTAGCTCCATCTCTGGGTTTAGCAAGCTTTCCTCTACCACCCTGACTTCCCTTTCCACGGAAAGTACCTCTCTTCTTGGAAGACTGTTTCCTCAGGAGTTTCTCCTCTGCTTTCAAGGCCATCTGATATGCCTCTTCCAGTGTCTTAGGAGACAGGAGACCAATCTCATCTTCGACCTCTAGCTTGAGGCCATTCACATATCTGGCAGTCTTCTCAGGTGTGTCTTGGAATTTCCCAACCCTTATGCTCACTCTGTAGAATTCCTCTGTGTATTCCTTTACTGTCAGCAACCTCTGTCTCAGGTTCTGCATTTTTTTATACAATGTCAGTTGGTAATCACTAGGCAGGAATTTACCTTTTAATTTGGCCATCATTCTGTCCAGCTCTTAATAGGTTGCTTGCCAACTCTCGTTCTCTCTACCTGCACTCCATCCCACCAAAGTGTAGCATGTCCCTTCAACTTTGTTACTGCAAACTTGACCTTCTTATCTTCACTTATTTCTTCATAATCTAAGCACTTGTTCAATTCATTTATCCATTCTAATAGTTCTTCTGGATTCAATCCCCCTGCATATCTCGACACTTCAATTCTGGGTTTAACTGCAAACCCCAGAATAGTTCTAAGGAGCCTCATGTCAGGAGGAATCTCAATATTTTCTTCTGCTTCTTCTGCCTCAGGTTCGCTAATGTCTTTAGGATCTCTGGGTTGTCTTCTCTCCATGGCATCTATTCTGGCTTCGACCCTCTGCAACATCCCCAACACCTTAGCATTGGCAACAGGTCTTCTTCTATCAGCACCTCTACCCACTCGGATTTCCATGTCAGCAAAACAACTCAGAACATGCTCTGATACCAAAAATGATGCAACAACACTGAAAGGTTTTTCTACGGAGAGCTGGTCAATGGTGACGTGGTTCTGTCCGAGTTCTCTTTTCTTCCTCGTGGTCTATTTCTTTTATTAATTATCAAATTCATAGAATTTGATAAATAATACTATCTGCAATGGTTGAACTTTATATAAATTTCTCGGCATATATATATGATCCACACACTTTATAACCAATGTTAAACCTTCGATGATTAACTATATATATTTGGACCTTATATTAAAATCAATGCTTCTCGAATAAATGAATCATACACAGACCTTGGCTCTAGGTCCCGCGTCTATGTTCAATCGCCCAATCAACACGCTCATTGTACCTTGGTTAAATCCCACGCATCTCCGTCAGACGACCACCGTTCGATGACTCTGCGCCAGATCGACGGCCCTCGTCGATATCGCTCGGAGTCCTCGTACTAGCTTTAACGTGCGATGAGAATACGGAAAGGTGGTTTTGCACTTCCGTTCGGTGCCACGCGTGAAAGGCTCTGTGGAATCGCTCCAATTCATAAAATACCACCTTTTCACCAAAAGTGGTGCAAAATGGGCAACCCACTTTTCAAAACCACTCGCGGTTTAGTTATAGTGATCGACCAGGGTAAATGCGGGGTTACGTTATTCCTTTGTTCATTTAACTCGCGTCCAGACTATGGTTCCAGTTCGAAAACAACACCTCTATCTCTTTATGAAGCGGGAAGTCTACCAAATCAAACAGTGTCACGGCCACACTTCTTCTGCACAGACCTGCCTGCGGGTAGCGCAGATTTAACAGTGTTTATTCGGATAATTTAAGGGAATTCAAGGATAGTGAATAGAATTACCATTACACAATTGCCTCGCAGTTAACCAATTCTTCACAATTATGAATACAGGCAGTTTGGACATCAACAGGACTTGGATTTTATTCAACCGGAAGCAATTGCTCAATACACAGAGTTTATTGTAGAAATATCTCTCTTTTTTTTTCCACATCCGAGGGATTACAATTTTATACAATAACATATGACTCTTCGGTTCCTCTGAGAGGACCGTTTTAGGAAATCAACAACCTAATTAAAATAATTCAACTAACTGGAATATGACAGCTAGACTAACTAAACTATTCGACTTCCACAACTCTAACTGATCTAATAATACAATCAGCTAAGGTATTGACACCTAGCTGTAACAACTCGACTGTTTTCAATCCCTCCTAGCCACAGCATGTGGAAAAAACTCCTACATTGCTGGCTAGTGTCTAATGCCCATGCATCATATACCAAGTGTGCTCCCACCATGTAAAGCGCAACTTGGTGAACTTCACATTTTTATAAAATTAAAATGTGTGGAGTTAAGCAAATTTTTGTTTAAATTGAGTTTCACACATCAATTAGTGCTTTGAAAGTTGTGTTTTACATAATTTGTGTACTAAATTACATTAATTTTTTGAAATCTTTTGAATTTATTTTAAATAGTAATTTAAAAATAATTGTAAATGTCCACTGTATATATATCCATATATATCATGGAGAATGAAAGGTGAAGATCAATAGAATCACATGCCTCTACGAGAGAAGGGCATCATGGATCGAGGGATGTTCATGGTATTTATATAATCTTATCTCCATACATACATGTGTGTACATGTGTGTATACATGTTGAATTTTTTTTTTTTTGACTATATATATATATCCCCATGTACATACATGTATACATATGGAATTGATTTTTTTATCAAATTTTTTGAGTTAAATTAGTTTTTAATAAGTTTAATTTTTTATTTTTTAGGAGTTAGGAGGACAAGGGTGTCTACTCCATCAATGGATCATGGCCATGGTTCACGCAATTTAATCAATCATATGTACATGTATTTATATGTAAGAATGTATTTATAAATTCGTATTTTTTTATGAAGCTTCCTTCTCGTCACGTGAGGTTGGTGGTGGTACACATTCCTCCGGAGAACCATTAATAGGTGGTGGCCAAGTGCATGAGGGTGGTGATATGCATTCCCCCGGAGGCCAATCAATGAATGGTCATGTTGGTTCTCAACCAATTGGTGGTCATTCTGGTTCTCAACAGTCTCAGGGTGGGGATGATGCTAGCCAACCATATCGAGGTGGCCATCAATCTAAATATTATTCTCATTCAATTTGTACAAATTTGTTTACATCTTTTTTTATTTATAAAAAAAATTATATATTGATGTAGAATGTGAAAATGTTGCTCCAAATGTTGCTCCAAAAAGACGTAGGATAGAACGTGTTATTCAAGAAAAAGGTTGTACACTAACCACGACTTATCTATATGACAATTCCGATATACCTTGGGAATAAAACATGTAACAATGCATGTTACAAAGGTGTCAACATCTTCATTCAAAATTGAAGAGAGATCATGTGTCTTTGAAACACCCTGTCGAGAGTCGAGAAAGATTAGAAATAGTTACTCACTCTTTAGGCGAACTATTGTACGTGTACCTAAGGCTTGGGGCAACCACTTCTACTTTTGTAGAAGTGATGAGAAAAAGAAATGAAACAATGACAGGTCCCGATACATGGGAGATTGTTAAACAAAGAGTTACAACAGAAATGGCCAAGTCTATGTTAAATTTCAAAGAAGTATTGAAAATAAAGATGCTAAATGTGCAATATTTCAAGCACCCTAAAATAGTTGGCCATTTGTATGATAGGAACCTTGCTGCCTATGGAAGACTCCTGTGGAATGACGAGGTTTTGATTTATTTTGCAAAATTATTTTATACGGATTTATTTTTGGGAATGAAACTCAATTATAATGACCTTCCCTCTGAATTTTTTGGTCCTGGGAAAGGTCGATTATGTGACCATAGGGGTGCTAAGCGTGATACTGAGTTGCCTCTCCCTAAGCCACCATTGGTTAGTCGACCTCTTCGTGTAGAAACTTTGCGGTCAGAGATGGATGCTATTGGGTACCAAATCGGTATACTTTTCTCTCCCATTTTCGCACGCATTTCAATCTCTTTGTATCACTAATTGTTCTAAAACACAAAGTAAACCCCTTTCCACTATATTACATGGAATATTTTATTAATGAAGTAATAGTCATGGAGGTTTTACCTTTGCAAGCATTAAATCTGGTATTTTCACAGATTTGGAAAAAGTAAAGGGATTATAGCTGCGAGCCATGGAGCAACTCCTAATTCTCAGCGCTATCTCAACCTTGCTACAACAGTGCAACAGACTTCGTCTTACCCCAGTGCTATTTGATCAGGAGATCTAGTCCCTTGTAGAAAAATGCTCAAAAATGAAGTTTCTCAGAATTGGTCCAAACCAGATCGACTGGAAAGAGCTCAAAAAAACGATCCTGTAGACGTGAACGGCACTGAAAACCGACGCGGTATGAAGAAGATATTCAGCTTTAAAGTTTGCCAATTTCAATTAAAAAATGGCCAAAATTGACTTTATAAAATATTTTTTTATTAAAAAAAGAATATTCTACGAGAATATTTTGAGAATATTCTACGAGTGTTTTAGGGTGTGCATGGAATATTCTCTGAATATTTTGTGGAATGGTGCAACGCTGACGATTACGAGCGCCACATGGCCGATGGGAAGGCGCCACGTGGCCCCAAGGGGGTGAACAAATTGGCGTGTTAAAATTTTTATGGACTCGGACGGATTTGAACCGAGGTCGGGCCGGTATCAACCAACAGTTTTAACCGTCGGGTCATGAAGCGCTTCTTGTTTAAATGTGGCGGCAAATCGTTATTTGAATGTGAACTTTGTTTTGGGCGGGCCCAAAAGGGGGCCAGCCCCCTCTGCATGGAACCACAGCCCAAGAACCCAAGGCTTAATCGTCGGCGCACAAAGGGTTGGGGTATGGTCATACGCCTATACCCTTGGAGCGGAATTTCATTAATATTTGGTTTGTAAAACCTTAACAGCCGCCGCATATAACTCAAACATTCGTTCAATGAGGCCCGACGGGTGCGGTCCTATGGACCCCGTGGCCCTACTCCTTAGCACCCACAACTGGCGGTGATTATGGCGGACCCCTAAATTTTAGCGCCACCCCTATTTTGGCAGAGTTATCTGGCAATCAGCCAGATTTAACTGGAGTTTTTTTAGGCCAACTGGCAGTGGGAGTAAAAGTGCCATAACTTTGGCTAGGAGAGGCCTTTTGATACGAATTTATTTATTTATTTTGGGTGTAGAGATCATTCTGGAGCTGTTGGAAGTGTTTGCAGAGCCATCAGGGCATTCTAACAGTGAATTTACCAGCGTTTTTGGTCGTGGAGCCACCAGGGCCTAAGGGAAAGAGAGCTGTTTTGGACTACCTTCATCCAATGGAGGTGAATGTTTAGTCATTTTAGACTGATTTGGGCCTTCTGAATCTATTTTTGCAGTTTATTTTTCCATTTGAGGCTTCTATACAGTTGTATTCACATTTTGAGCATTTAATCAAAGGAGAAAAAGCCTAATTAGAGGCTTTTGGACCCAGCGGAGGTAGCCCAAGAGAGGGGTGAACCACTTAAACAATTATTTGCTGTCACACTGTATAATTTTGCTGCATATTTTCAGATTCTGATAGTTTAAACAGTAAATTTTTATAAGCAAGCTTTTCCCAAACAAGTTTAAATAGTAAACAAAACTTGTTAGTTTATCTTCAAACCTCTACACTTCAATTGCAGAATATGTATACTTGCTTATTCACACATTAAAACTGATCAATGAATACTTTGAACTTAAAAAAAAAATACTTTCATTGATCAAGATCTTAGTGATTACATTTTATTTCTTTAGGCAGAGTCTGTAGAAGGGCCAGGTAGCCTCCGAATTCATCCTTTCCTAGAAAGGTGAAATATCCAGTGAATGCCCCTACAGTCAATCTCTGTATGAGAAATAGTTTGTTCTCACAATTTTAGATCACTATTTCAGGCTTTTCATGGTCTCCTTTTGGAAACTAGTTTGTTGTTGTAACAAGTTTGTAATTGTAGATATTTAGTTGTTAGAGGAAAGATACGATTTTCTGAACATTTGTATAAAGAGGGCCTTAGGGCTGTGAATCGGGGTTAAGCAGAAAGAGACATATATTGTAATAGAAGCATTTTTCAATCAATTGAATGCACAGTGTTTTGTTGTTCCATTTTATGGTACAGCAGGTTTTGCCGTGGCCACGATTATGAAGTTGAGCCCTTCCTCTTTCTTCGTCAGTGTTGTAAACCTGTTCTTTGGTTGATTTCATATTTTGGTTTGATTTTATAGCTACCTCATTTTCTAGTGTAATTATGTAATTGTTGTGAATACCTTTTTAATTAACGATCCATCTTAATTGTTGTTACAATAGTTTCTTATTTTAGTCTAATTAAGCTTAGTGATTCAATAAATTATGTCATTTCTCTTGCATGTCTGTACGCATTAGTCTTGAAATAGCTAACACACCGGAGTTGATAATTTATGTGGAAAAGGGTTTGAATATTATTGCATCACAGACACCAAAATTTGGGTGCCCTTGCCAGGGAAGGCTAACAAGGTGCAAGAACACTATCTGTAATTGATCTAAGGGTCGATCTCTCGTCTTAGGGAGGGAATTTATAGCCGTGCTCCAAGTCCTGAGCATAGTGCTCTATTTTTTTTTTTTTCCATTGTTTTTAGAACTGATCTCTCGTCTTGGGGAGGGAATTCATTACCCTACTCCAAGTGTTGAGCATAGTGTCCTGTTTTTTTTTTTTTTGCTTTTTCATTAGAACCGATCTCTCGTCTTGGGGAGGGAATCCATTACCCTGCTCTAAGTCCTGAGCATAGAATTCAACTTTTCTTCTTTTTTATTATTTTTCTGAAAGGGCCAAATTCTCATCCTAGGGAGGGTACTTGATTACCCTACATCAGGTCGTGAACTTTGATTTTCTTTTAGTTTCTTTGATTTTATGTTTGAACCTACTCTCTCATCTCGGGGAGGAAGCTATCTTTCCTACTCCTGGTCCTGAGTGATTTTTTTATTTTAATGAATTATTCCAACCAATTGTATGGAAAAAGATCTGAATAAGAGGGGTAGAGGAAGACCCCCAAAGAAAGGAAGGGATCTGCAAAGGAAGACATACATTCAGGAGATCATCACAAAGGCTGAATTTGAGGCATATTATCGTGTTTCTGTCAGGGTAAGGGTGCAAACGAAGTCCAAAGGGAAGTCAGCTAAGAAGCCAGTGCCATCCATGGTAAGACAGGAAAACCTTTTGACAATGGAAGGATGAATAAATAAAGTATTGGTGGAGGAAATATGCTTGCTGTCAGCAAAGGGGGAAGAAATAACATGCAGAGGGTCGAAAGAACTGAGCAATTCTAATTGGGAAGAAGAACCTCTGAAAGGGTTTTCGTCACCACGAGACCAAGGGAGTGTTGTGAAGCCCCCTACAGTTGAATTAATAAATTTTGATTTATAAAAGGAATTCTTGAAGGATTTTGTGTTGCCATGAGACCAGCGGAGTGCTGTGAAACCTCCTATAGTCGAATCACCCCAAGTACCAGTCACAAAACCAGTTCAAATCATGGGTGAGTATTGGAGGATATTTATGGCACCTACAAGTTCTTCTATTGATTTTCTAATTGGAAACATTGTATGAGATTCACAAATGAAGCCAATTACTTTAACGGATCTGCCTAATTTTCATGGGCTTTCTTGTGAAGGCCTCGATACGTTCCTCTTCGAATTTGACATTGTCTGTCGAGGGTATGATTATATCATCGATGCTCAGAAGCTAAAAATATTTCCTGCTACTTTAAAGGGGACAACCCTGCGATGGTTCATGGGAATAGGAGGAAATACTATTTCCTCATGGGATGCGATGAAAGAAGTCTCTTTGGATAAATACCAGGATTACTGTAAATCCCGTGACATCAAGGAGGAGATTTTTAAGTATGTACAGAAAGAGGAGGAGAATATGGAAGATTGTGTGGAATGATTCAAATATATACTGCAGAGATTTGGCCATAGTGTCCTGGATAAATATATTCTGAAGATTATCCTTCTCCGGGCACTTAGGGAAGATTCCTTGCAACTTTTGAACATAGTAGGAAAGGGGGATGTTTCAAAAGAAGAATTTGACACCTTTTGTGAGTTCTGCATTTAGTGTTCATGAGGGGCTGCAAAAAGTGGACAAGGAGTTTGGTCATTAAAAATGTTGATGGAGGGGTTACAAAGATAGAAATCAGAAACCTACTGGATAACCTAAGTATTGATATCATAAGCACATTATCCTCCTAGATGGAAACTCTACAATAAAAATAGAAACAGATAGAGTTGGAGAAGACTATGGCTATATTCTTCCCATAGTGCAGAAAGAAACATTCGTTGAAAGAATCCCCATTAAACATAGTGGAAGCCTGCACAATTTGTGAATAGACTCATGTGACCAGATCATGCCCTTCCTTCCTAGGACTAAAGGTGGTTTTTCAAGGGGAAAATGAAGAAAATGTGGTAGATCAACTGTATTTCATGGGGCCGAAAAAGCCATGGAAACCTCGGCCACTAGCTATGAATCCAGGTATGCCTCAGGACCCATCTTAGTATTTTAATAATTTTAATATGGGTCGCCAGTCTGTACCTTTTCACCTATGTGGTCTTAGTATCAATATCTCCCCTGGTAACAATGGGTTCCCCATATCAGTTCAAACCCTTCATGGAATTAAAATTGGCGTGGACCCTCTCCTACTGGGAAATTTCCCCAATCTATG
The DNA here is from genome assembly GCA_034641835.2 of Pinus albicaulis. NCBI lineage: Eukaryota > Viridiplantae > Streptophyta > Pinopsida > Pinales > Pinaceae > Pinus > Pinus albicaulis. The sequence continues at coordinate 35,324,646 of MU968363.1, forward strand.
CCTTAATAGAAACTTCAGTTGCCCTCTAATGTACCTCCAGGAAACCCAGCCCTTCGACCCTAGCTTCCTATCCAGCCCAATCAAAATCCTAATAATAAAGTGGTCCAAAACACAGACACTCTTAACCTTCCATCATATAACATTTCTACCGCAGGACTTAATGAGATAAAATTACAATCTAGGCGATTAGTAAATGCCTCGACTTCACCTGTTATCACAGAATAGATTGATAGTGAAGTTGTAGAACCAGAACAGAGAACAGTTGGAGATAAATACCAAAATATGATAAATCAAACACCTCCCCAAATTTTTCTTAACCAGTGTCGTCCAATTACTCCACCATATCCTAAAAGATTGACCCTGAATAAACAAAACCCTCAAGCAGAGTTTGATTTTTTGGGGGAATTGCAAAATATTTTTGTCAAAATACTCCTACTCCAGGCTATGAGGGACGTACCTATATATGCAAAAACTCTGAAATATTACTGCTCTAAGAAACTCGGGAAGAAACTAGGGGATTAGTTAACAATTCATGTGATAGGTAGACTGTCCAATATCATGCTATGAAAGACTATGCTGGTAAAATATGCAGATCCGGGAAACCCAATTCTAACAATACAAATCAATGGGGTTGAAATCCCAAACATACTAGTAGATTTGGGTGCTTCCATCAATATTATTACCTCCAAAACAATGAATGAATCAGGTCTCGAAAAAATTAATCCAACCCTTACTACCTTGGAATTAGCAGATAGGTCTACAATTAAACCGGTAGGGAAATTGGAAGATGTGACTATTTCAGTCGATTTATGTCATTATCCTGTGAACCTCCTTGTATTACATACACTTTCCTCAGTTGGTGGTCATCCATTGATATTGGGAAGACCTTGGCTTACAACAACAAATGACTATATAGGGTGTCGATTTGGGCATATGATTATATCAAATAGGACGGTTACAAATAACCTTACTCTCTACCCCCCTACGGAACCTAGCCCATCTGAAAAAATATTAGCCAGACACAAACCTCTACTAGTAGAAGAGCCTAAACCTGAAATTGAAGAAGTTAGACCAATCCTCACCATTGGGCAGGCCCTGCAATTCAAAACAGAAACTGAGGATGATACCATTAACACTTTTATTAATGACCCCGATTTTGTTTCCAATTCAACTTGTAAAATTTTAGAATCTACTATGAGTTGTGAGACACAGGAAAATATTGAACCAGAAGATGAAATTGAAGATATTCCTATAACTTCATCCCATGATAGTATTCTGCTTGAAATTGAACTAGGGAAGACACTTAGTATCAACCAAAATCTGTCAAAATTCCAGAAAAAACAACTTTTAAAAGTCCTTCAAGACCATCGGGAAGCTTTTTCCTGGGATTATACCGACATAAAAAGGATCCCTTCTAACTTATGTACGCATCATATTTATATTAAGGAATAATTTCGCCCTGTGAGACAGCCCCAACGGAGAATGAATCCTTCTCTAAAGAACATTTTCAAAGAAGAATTACATAAATTATTGGATGTAGGTTTCATTTACCCCATCTTGGATAGCCAATGGGTATCTCCGCTAGTTATTGTTCCCAAAAAGAATGGTAAATGGCAGATCTGTGTAGATTACAGGGAGCTAAAAAAGGCAACTCAAAAATACCATTTCCCTTTGACATTCATTGACCAAGTCCTGGACACCTTGGTTGTGAAGAAGTTATTTTCCTTCCTAGACGGGTTCAGTGGGTATAACTAGATCCTGATAGCCCCGGAATACTAGGATAAAAAAACTTTCACATGCCCATGGGGGAGCTTTGCATACAGGGTCCTCCCATTTGGCCTATGTAATGCTCCTAGAACCTTCCAGAGGGAAATTCTAGGAATTTTCTCTGATTTAGTCGATGACAACGTTGAAATCTATATGGATGATTTTACTCCATGTGGAAACTCATTTGAAGAGCGATTGGAAAATCTGGAAAAAGTACTCAAAAGACGTAAGCAGACCCATGTATCTCTTAGTACAGTCAAATGCCATATGATGAGGGAAGAAGGAATAGTATTGGGACATTTTCTCTCAGCTGCTGGAATTCGAGTTGATCCGGCCAAAGTAGAGGTAATATTCCACTTCTTGGTACCCAAGACACCCAAACAGGTACATATCTTTATTGGTTGTGCTGGTTATTACAGACACTTTATAGAAAATTTTTCTAAAATAACAAATCCACTTTTTCAATTCCTGACAAAAGATGCAGAATTCTTGTGGACTAAAGACTGTGAAGTAGCTTTCACGAAAATCAAGGGGTTGATTTGCAAGGCTCCGATCCTTCGAGGACCCGATTGGGCATTACCATTTCACATACATGCTGATTCTTCTCAGACAGTAGTAGGAGAAGTTTTAGGATAGTAGGTAGACAAAACACCATATACAGTTTATTATTTCAGCAAGAACTTAATTCATGTTGAATTGAATTACATGGTGACGGAAAAAGAATTCCTGGATGTCATATATGCTATTAACAAGTTTAGGCACTACAACACTAGGTATTCTACTTTTTCACATACTGATCATGCAGCAATAAGGTATTTTATGAATAAACCTATAACTCCTGGCCGCATTACAAGATGGTTGCTATTGCTTTAAGAATTTGATATCACAATAGTAGACAAACCAGGAAAAGATAATGCAGTTGCTGATTTTCTGTCTAGAATGGATAAGAATGATGAATGCACACCTATTAAAGATAGTTTTCCCGATGATAATATTTTCACAATTTCTACTAATATTCCATGGTATGCAGATATTTCTAACTATATTTCTACAGGTAAGGTGCCTCATCATTTGTCATACAGGGAACAATGAAAAATTATTCATCACAGTGCCCGATATTCTTGGATGGTAGGGTACCTCTTTCATACAGGAGTGGATAAGAAGATTCAGCGTTGTGTATCTAAGGATGATATTTATGAAGTACTAGAGGTTGCCCATGATGGCCCTTGTGGGGGGGATTTTGCAGATAAAAGAACAAGCCATAAGGTGCTACAAATGGGATATTATTGGCCTTCTATCTTTCAGGATGCACAAAATTATATCAGGAGGTGTGATATTTTCCAACGTATGGGGCAGCCCAGTCGGGCTGATGAAATGCTTTTGCAGGCACATGTAGTCCTCAAACCTTTTGATAAATGGGCTATCTACTTCATTGGACCCTTCAACCCACCCTCCCAGTAAAAGGTTCACATTTTGGTCTGCACTGATTACGTGACTAAGTGGGTAGAAGCCAAAGATGTTGTGAAAACAACATAGTAGGTGGTTTCATATTTTCTATTTGAATAATTTTTTTCTCGCTACGGTACTCTAAGAGAGATTGTTTCATATGGAGGAGCACAATTTACATCACACATGATAGCAAGTCTTATGCAGAAATATGGGGTCAAGCATAGGGTGACATCTCCACACCACCCCCAGGTGAATGGAAAAGTGGAAAGCACAAACAAGATATTGGAAAATATCTTAACAAAAACTGTGGCATACCATCGTCGGGATTGGGCTCAAATGCTACTTGAAGCTCTCTGGGCATACAAAACAACATGGCGGAACACAACTTGGTTTTCACCATTTGAGTTTGTTTATGGTAAATCCTCGTTATTTCCAATAGAATTTGAAATCAATACGCTTAACTCTTAAAGTTGGTTTGGACCTATCAGATGCCCAGAAACACCGACTGTCCCAGATTAATGAATTGGATGAAATCCGTTAAATGGTTGTCTAGAGGACTACTGCTATTCAATAGCAGAGGATGAAATGGCACTATAAGTTTATAAAAAACAAGGTGTTTCATAGGGGAGACTGGGCATTACTTTATGACTCCTATTTTAAGGATTTTAAGGGAAATATTTGTACTTTATGACTCCTATTTTAAGGATTTTAAGGGAAATATTTGATAATGGAACAGTAATTCTAGTTACAATTGATGATACATATGCTTCATTCATAGAAAATGGACATCGCCTCAGATTATACCACTGCCCAGCCTCTAAGGATGCTTTCATCAAACATCTTTCTGAGAAATCTGGTTTGAAAGTTATCAATGCAGAGAAATCTTCCTTTGCATCCTCGCTCTAAATATATATATAAAGAATTGTTAAAAAAAATAATAATAAATACTGTTACTATTTATTTTGTTGTATTTTTGCAGGAGTTACTACTAAGGAGTAATGTTTTAAAGCTCAAAAAAAAAAATCTAAGTATTGATGTTGTTACTCCTTGTATGCAGCTACTCATAATATTGTTACTCGGTTGCTGCTACTCATGATGTTGTTACTCGGTTGCTGCTACTCATGATGATGTTACTCGGTTGCTTCTACTCATGATGCTATTACTCAATTGCTGCTACTCATGATGTTGTCATTCCTTGGTTTTTGCTACACGATGTTGTTACTCCTTGGTTGCTACTACTCAAGAAGCTATTACTCTGGATGTTGCTACTCGTCATGTTGTTACTCTAGATGCTGCTACTTGTCATGCTGTTACTCCAAATGTTGTTACTCCGGATGCTGCTACACTTCATGATGTTACTCCAGATGTCGTTACTCCGGATGCTGCTACTCTTCATGCTGTTACTCCAGATGAGGTTACTTTGGATGCTGCTACTCGTCATGTTGTTACTCCAGATACTCTTACTCCGGATGCTACTACTCGTTATGATGTTACTCCAGATGCTGCTACTTGTCATGTTGTTAATCCAAATGTTGTTACTATAGATGTCGCTACTCATCATGTCGTTACTCTAGATGTTTTTACTCTGGATGCTGCTACTCGATGTTGTTGCTTCGGATGCTGCTACTCGCAATGTTGTTACTCCAAATGTTGCTACTGTCACTGTTGTTAATCCATCCACATCATTACTACACCGTCATTCTACCAACTGTCACTTCCTCCAGGTAGGCCACTAGGTATGTCACCACTTGAATTTGATAGATTTAATTAAATATTCCATGTGAATACATTAATGCCGCGGATGAAAACTTTTAAGTTGGGGGGGGGGGGGGTTCCTTCATAACTAAATGACAGCGTAATGATGATTTCAGAAGTCATTATTACAACTCCGTGTATGGTACACCATACGATCCTTGCCATACTCTCTATAATCATTAAATATGTGTTGGGATTCACAAGACGCATACGATACAAACTGATTAGTCCTTTCCACCTCATAAGAAATAATTACTATTCCATTCATCACAGTTACCATATTTTTCCATGATTTTCTTCGTTCTCGAGAATTACCATCCATATTTACCGTTACTACCCCTCATTTTTCACCATGTTTTTTTTGTCAAATTTGGTACCCACCCCTTTTTCCAATAGTCTGCTATTCCAGAGTGCTGTTACAGTCTCCACAGGATGGGCAGACTAGTTGTGTCGCATGAACCTGAAAATATAGGCTTGGTCCACAACAATCCAGATGTGTGGCAAGTTTTTTTCAACGCAGGATGGGATATATACTTCGATAGATTGCAGGGGTTTGAAAAAGGAATCACAAAGGAGTTTGCGCTTAATTTGGATGAGAATTTCTTGTGGGTCAGAGGATTGGAAATTCCTTTCAAAGAAGAAGTAATTGCGGAAGTTAACAGGCTGAGACAACAATGGCAGCAGTGGTTTTATTGGAGAATTCCTCTCCTGGAGTTTCCCGAACTATTTTTACAAGTAGGAGAAAGTGTCGTTCCATATGGGAGAGGGTATGAGAACAATTCTGTACCATATCCATGGAAATAAGTAGCAGGTTTTGTAATGAAATACATAACCTACGAAGGACGAGCCACAACTCTGTTCAAATAGAATTTTAAAATTTTGACTCATGTTCGATTTCCACATGCTCAGGTGAATTCCTTAAATATGCCTTTCTTTCTATTAAAACAAATGCAGCACATGGCACAGTCTTCTTGACGTTTACACCAAATGTTGACAGTTCTCTCCAATCATGGATTGGTTCGTTTACTGGTCATGCATGCAATAGTTCGATTTCCAGTTTCTTGGGTAGAACTCTGCGAGTCATTGGAAGAAGGGATATCAGCTATCATTGCTACTAGAGAGGAAGAACCAGTAAATCCGGTTGGTTTAGCAGAAAAAGAACAGTTAGAGGAAATGGAAATAGACTAGGAAGAACTGGAAGAAATGGAGATGGATGTTGATCAGGAAGAACCAAAAGAAATGGGAATGGAGGAGGCAATTGGTGATACAGTCGAGGTTGACACACAAGAACCAACCTCAACTAAAGAACCTACAGATGAAGGAATTATGGGTATAGTGCACAAAGTTGAGACTGTATTATAGTCATCAACTTTCATTAATGAAGAATAGGAAGGAGGAACATCAGACAGAGGGATGGTAAGTGATGTTGTTTCGCAAGAAATAACATCACCTGCCCAAGCAGATATAAATCTAGAAATAAGCAGGGGTGTTACACAAGAAACACCCTCGATTCAGCCAGAACAGGGAGAGAGAGAAGAATTAATCCGCAAAGACGGCATTGTTCTACAAGAACCAGTGTTGACCGCAGAAGAGGAAGCAATGCATGGAGAATAGGAAGACAGAGGAGAAATGAACTGTGAAGTCAGCACTTTCCCACAAGAACCAGTATCGACCATAGGTGAGGAAGAAATGCATGAAGGAAAGGAGGATAGAAAGGAAACGATCCTCATAATTGACACTGTTCCACAAGAACCAGCGTCAACCCTGACTAAAGTAGTAGTGCATGAAAGTTCGGCCCAAATTGGAAACAAGGATGATGAAGCTATTCCTCGTTATCATTTTCAATATATGATGCCTAGAGGGGCGAGGGGGTTTCTCTCTTCCCAACGATTAATGGAGGAGATAGCTGTTCCACTAGTACTAAGGTTCGTCGACATAGGTAAGGACATGACCGATATTAGTCCATCAATTTTTGAGACGCAGCAAGAGCACTCAAAGGCTCACAAGGGAGATGGAATTTCTGTAGAAGCACTAAAACACAGGATGGTCAATGGAAGCGCTAAACAAGCGACAAAATAACCTGAGGTAAATATAGAGGAGAATGCCCCTGAAGACAGGGAGCCCAGCTAGAAGGACCTAGCAGAAAAACCAGTTGATGACATCAACAACATTCCACTGCCTCCTGAGCCTATTACAGGCCTAGGAGATGAATTTATTTTCAAGCAGGAATGGATTGAACAGTGTGAGAAAATAATATTGCATCTCAAGAAAAGGTATCAACTTCAGTTCAATGAAACCATGCAATTGAAGAAGGAAGTTCGGGAGCTGAAGAGGCAAGTTTCCCAGTTGAAGAAGAAGGTAAAATTTTATAAGTGGAAGGAAGTAAAACTAAAATTGAGGTCTCCTATGTAGCTACACAGACTGGTTCGATCGAATAACTCTTTGAGAGCCGGGAATTCTTTCTGGCTACTGAAATCTAGAGATGGTAGTCCACTGCGAATGGACATAAAAAGGAGAGAATGCAAGTTCGAGAGGAAGTTGTCAGGATTGTTACAGGGTACATAGACCAGTTGGATAAAGCGCGACATAGGCACGCAAAACAAAATGCCAAGATAGAATATTTAGAGGAACAAGTGCAGCTGCTGCAATCAGATAATGAGAAGATGTTTTCCTTGGTACAATAGGTAATGGCCTATAGACCTCCCACACATAGTTATGCCTTATTCCTTCATGAATAGTTTCTTTTATTTTTCCTTGAGAGTATATATAAAGAAATTTGTCACGAGATTGAGAACCCAATCCAGTTCCTCCGTATTTTAAAAATTCATGATATCATAGGAAAACACTTAATGTGTGAGCTCTACATGCATGGTTACTTCTTAAAGCACGACCAAGACTTTAACCCTGTTCCATTCGTGGGAGATATTCATTTAATAGGTTTCACCTCCTACACAATCAATTAGACTAAATGGAGAAAAGCCTATGATACGTTTGAAGAAAGCCAAGTCACCGGGCCGTTAATGATGAGAAGGGAGCATGGCGAGGCAATAAATATTTATAACAAGCATTTTACCTTTCTACAGATTGAGGGGCATAGAGGACATATGTTGACAACCCATAAATGGTGTGCTAACCTATGTGTCAAACATATAATAACTTTCTGAAACGAAGCGCTAGAAAATTCTCAAAGGAGTTGGATGTTGTCATCTTCAGCCATCAGAGGTCGAGAAAATTTTGGAGCACCTAACTTTGCACGGGCACTAGAAAGAGTGCCATGTTTTGTAGCATGCATTTAGACTTTTGGCGTCAGGTGAATGGGGCTAAGGTTTCATTTTCCCCTTATTTGGTTGCCAGCAGAGAAATATACTCTTGCATACAACATCGATCCAGATTGGTGGAAGGATGTTGTTTTGACGGAAGGTTATAAACTCCTTGGGACATAGATGGCCAAAGAATATGACCTCACACAGCTTCATGCCATCCACAGTCAGTCCAACCCAGCTATGAGAAGACGACGAGCTGCATGAGGAAATGTAGATAGACCAGTTGGGGGGATATGTTGGGTACCAAATTTGTATACTTTTCTCTCCCATTTTTACCCACCTTTCTATCTCTTTGTATCATTAATTGTTCTAAAACATGAGGTAAACCCCTTTCCACTATCTTACATGGAATATTTGATTAATGAAGTAATAGTCGTGGAGGTTTTACCTTTGCAAGCATTAACTTCGGTATTTTCATAGATTTTCCAAAAGTAAAGGGATTATAGCTGCAAGCCACAGAGAAACTCCTAATTCTCAACACTAACTCAACCTGCTGAAACAATGCAACTAACTTTGTCTTACCCAACACTATTTCAAGCTTTTCATGGTTTCCTTTTGGAAACTAGTTTTATGTTCAAACAGATATATAAATGTAGATATTTAGTTGTTAGAGGAAATCTACGATTTCCTAAACATTTTTATAAAGAGGGCCTTAGTGTTGTGAATCGGGGTTAAGCAAGAAAAGACAGATTTTGTAACAGAGGCGTTTTTCAATTAATTGGATGCACAATGTTTTGTTGTCCCATTTGTAAGCTATGATTTTTCCGCAGCCCTGATCAGAGAGGTGCGCCCACTCTTCTGATCAGGTGATGCGTTATCTTTCTTTTGTTGATTTCATATTTTGGCTTGATTTTGTAACTGTTGTTCGAGTGTAATTCTGTAATTGCTATGAATACCTTTTTAATTCTGAAATCCATCTTAATTGTTGTTACATTAGTTTCTTGTTTTCATTAATAAATCCCTGTGATTCAATAGAAGGTTATGTCAATGCTCTTTCATATACTGTGTGCGTTATTCTTGAAATAGCTAATGCACCCGGGTTGATAATTTACGTGGAAAAAGGGTTTAAATAGTGTTCACATATGTCACTTCTCAATTAGTCAAGAAGCAAGGGATGCCATCATTGACAATGTTTAGATTGGACTTGGTGGAGTTGATGTTTGTCTGAATCGACAAAGAGCACGAGAGAATGCACGTGCTAATTTTGTGTATCATACAGATGAAGAGATAGACAACATGAGTGTTGAAGATCTCAGAACATATGCAAAGAATTGTTGCAGTGGTTGGAAAGACCTAATTATTCATGAGCAAGAGGGCATGGGATCGGTATGTGTTAATGGTTAGGGTAATTATTTTAACACATGTACAATTTGTAATAAATACATATATACATACATTTATTTGTATACATTAATCTAACAAAAATGTATCATATATTTTAACGCCATTTTCAGTTCTCACGCTTGATGAACGAAGATGTTAATATCACAGTTGAAGACTCTGCTTCACACAATCAAGATGGTTCTCACCATCAAGATGATATGTTGGCACATGTTAGTGTTATTTAAGTGAACAAGATGATGTACAATTATTTTTTATCTATTATTATAAATATCGAGACATGATGACATATTTTTAAAATAAATAATTCTGCACACATGTACATGTATATATAATTAAATGTCAACAGATTTCGATTCCGACTGATGCTTTTAGGATGGAGGTACCTTCTTCTTTCTTGGGAGATGTGCCAAATCCACCATCACAAGTATGAAATTTTTTTCACTTAAGTATGTTTTCAATTTATCTATTGCAACTCAAAAGTTCCATTAAAAAATGAGATCTAGATCTTGAGTTATTTTACAGTTTTATTTTTTTTTAATTTAAGGTTTTTGGAGATTTTCTTTTGGATCCACCCTTAGGGGGTGTGCCCAATCCACCATCACAAGTACTCAATTTTCACTTAAATATGTTTAAGTTATAATTTATAAATTGAAGTTCAAAATTTTTATTATAAATTGAGATCTAGATCTTGAGTTATTTTATACTTGTAAATTTTTTGAATTTTAGGTTTTGGGAGATGATTTCCCTTCTCCACAGACTCTAGCAATGGAGTGTATGTTGGAGATAGGAACATATAGAACATTTGAACAAGTTTTCTAACTTTTTTTATAATATTATTTGAACAGTATTTTATATGCATTTTCATTTGAATTTTTTGAATATATATATATATATATATATATATATATATATATATATATATGTGTGTGTGTGTGTGTGTGTGTGTGTGTGTGTGTGTGTGTGTGTGTGTGTGTGTTTTAATAGATGAGCAACAAAACACAATGGAGAGGGAACCACATGAGGTATTTCATAATTTTTTTTTTTCAATTTTTTTTACATGAAGTTCTATATTCTCATTCAATTTTAAAATATTAAATTTTAATGTTTGTAAAAATTGTGTATAGGTTCCCCATTCTTCAAAGGATAGTACAAGGATTAGGACTTTCCTGGCACAAACAATAGATCCACCTGTATTTGATGGATGATGCACATGTGTGAAACATTATATTTTATAGATCTAGTTTTAAATTTACTTTTTTATATATAGTGTTATCTATGAATTCATATTTACTTTTCTATATAGCTTGATACTTGTAACACTATACATTGAAATATATATATATATATATATATATATATACTTTTATTCTTCATGTGAGATACAAATTTTGGACATATTTTACTGTTTGGATATAGTTTTAAACTACATTTACTTTTATCAAGAATTATTTTAAATTTTGGATATTTACATTTGGCATGTGATCACATGTGATATATAATGTTTTTTTTTAGAACTCAAGTTGTCATTTTATTTTTTAAATATAAAATGAATGTAGATGGATATTTCAAATTACAAAACACATGTAGATGTGTATATTTTGGATAGTTGAACTACATTTGGCATGTGATCACATGTTGTGATATAATTTTTTTCTTTTAAAACTCAAGTTGTCATTTTATTTGTTAAATATAAAATTCAAATCTAGATGGAAATTTCAAATTACAAAACACGTGTATATTTTGGATAGTTCAACTACTTTTGGCATGTGATCTCATGTTGTGATATAATGTTTTGTTTTTAAATTGGATATTTCAACTACATTTGGCATGTGATCTCATGTTGTGATATAATGTTTTGTTTTTAAAACTCAAGTTGTCATTTTATTTGTTAAATATAAAATGAATCTCTAGATGGAAATTTCTATTTACATTTTCACAATGTGTATATTTTGGATGGTTGAACTACATTTGGCATGTGATTGTGATATAATGTTTTGTTTTTAAATAGTTGTCATTTTACAAATGTTAAATATAAAATGAATCTCTCTAGATGGAAATTTCAAATTACAAACCATGTACATACATGTGTATTTTTGGATAGTTGAACAACATTTGGCATGTAATCACATGTTTGGATATAATGTTTTGTTTTTAAAATTCAAGCTGTCATATTATTTGTTAAAAATAAAATGAATCTCTAGATGGAAATTTCAAATTACATTTTCACAATGTGTATATTTATTTTGGATGGTTGAACTACATTTGGCATGTGATCCTGATATAATATATTTTTTTTAAAATTTGTCATTTTATAAATTTGTTAAAAATATAAAATGTGTATCTCTAGATGGAAATTTCAAATTACAAATCATGTATACATGTGTATATTTTGGATTGTTGAACTACATTTGGCATGTGATCACATGTTGTGATATAATGTTTTGTTTTTAAAACTCAAGCTGTCACTATATTTGTTAAATATAAAATGAAGTTGGCATTATATTTGTTAAATATAAAATGAATCTAGATGGAAATTTCAAATTACAATTTACACATAAATGTGAATATTTTGGATAGTTGAACTACATTTGGCATGTACTCACATGTTGTGATATAATGTTTTGTTCATAGACATGGAAATTTCAAATTACATTCAAGACATACATACATTGGTACATGTTATGCATTTGAACATGTGTGTGAATGTTATATAATTTTAGGATGTACATCTATTATTTAGGTGATATTTAAGTACAATACATATGGATGTTTTAAAATCTAAAAAAAATCATAAAATTTTTTAAAATCTAAAAACAATCAGCGTCAGAAACCCATCAGAGGCATCTACAGAGGTGCATTTTCAAGCTGATCTCACCGTGGAAATGACCAGCGATTGGAATCGATCGAGTGTTGTGCATATGATAGCCATGAGGTTCTAGATCCTCAAGCATTTGATAATATTCATGGGGAGATTTTTTTTCCTTTGGAGAAGCCCAAGCGTAGAAGAGGCAGGAAATCCACTATTCTGTAATCTGTGCAACCTTTACGTAGGAAAGCCAAACCGCTTCCAGGTTTTGATACTAGGATGGAGGAGATATGCATTTGGGTTATGGACTCAAACAATGTCTGGACCAGCGATTACGATGCAGAGTACCCAGTCGCTCCCATCGTCCATGCGACCCCTCTGAAGCCTCCTCAAATGCCAACAACCAAGGAGGAAGCCATTTCTAGAGAATACGGTTCTTGATATAGGAAGAGGACAAGGTGACGAACGAAGATGAATGAACTCCATGATTGTCACCTTAGCATATACTTCAACTCTTTTATTTTTATATGGGCCACTGAATATTTTGTATTACAAGACTGTATGACACTCTTAAGGGGTTGGTTTCGTCCTCTGAGGTAGCCCCAAACTTGGTTTATTTTGAACACTACTAAGGCAGGGATAGGCTAAGCACTACTTTCCATCTCTACCCATTGCCTCTTTACAATTTTTCATGATTTTAATATATTTTATCCCAAGTTGCAAACAAAAAAATGTTCACATGAATATATGTACATAAAAATGATTGAAGTCATTTTTTGAATATAATATGTTAAAATGATTGAAGTACAATACATATCGATGTATATATCTAAAAACAATCATAAAATTCTAGGTCTTCTTAAATGTGTCAAACGATCATAAAATTTTAAAATTGCATTAAACATATATATCCAGTACACAACATTTTTCATTAATGTACATAGAAAAGCTACTTTCAGTTGATAGTAAACTGGAAATTACAAAACATGTACAACACATTTTACATTCAATAATGAAAATTATAATTTAATTTATAGACATATGTCGAAAACAAAATCGTGCAACTTCAAGTTTGCATTGTATCAACTATGCTAGATACACAGATATGCACATTTTTCAATAATGAAATTATGAGAAAATGTACCAGAGAATGTATGAAATCGTTTAGACTAGATAATCTAGACATGTGTATGTGTACATGTGTATAAATTACTCATGTGCATGTACCAAAACAATGTACATGTGCAAACATTCAATTACATATAACATAAAAAGGTAGTTCAATTTTTAGTTGATTTTGGGATGTTCTAAAAGATGAATCCAAAGAGAATAAATTGTTGGGCATTTAAATAAAAAAAATTCCAATGAAATTCCATCTTCAATGATCCATTCATGATCGACTTTTGACATTTTCCATTTCTTAATTTTCATTTTTTTCTTTGTTTGAACTTCTATCAACTATATGCATCATGCACACACCAAGTGACTATATTGACAACTTATGACATCAGGTTCATAGTCTTGAAAGTTAAAAAATCCCCAATTATATTAGTTTGTTGGAAAAAATAACCTTTTAGTATAATAGACCCTTTATGATATATAAACCCATGATCATTATAGTTCCCTAATAATTTTATCTTTCGTTCAGTGCAACGCATCAAATAATACTTCACATTTTCATCGTTCATAGTAGGCACAACTACAACAAAACATCTCTTTCACAATAAAAGAAACTTATGTTTTAAATTTAGATCATAATTAACATGAAAAATTAACATGTGTACTTGATTTTATTATCTATTTCTATATCTCTATCATTTTAAAGCAATTGAAATCTTACCTTCTCTAACAAGATTAGAAACTCAATCACCATCAACTGATATTGTAGTCTTCTCTGATTGCATTTCTTCAAATATTGCAACAGACATTTTCCCCTTTGTATTTAGTTCTGTATGTTGCCAATATTTTACATACATTTTGTTTTCAGAAACATCATTGGATTCTGTATTATCTATGCAAACATGAAAAAAACAAGAATTATTTCTTTTATTCAATGCAAACACATTTGTGGACAATGTTTTTCTAATTGAATGCAATTTTCGAGTCCCTTTTATTGTTTTAACGTCATCTCCAATCGATATATCTACATGTTGGACCCCAATATGCCAAAAAAAACCTATATGGAAAATTCAAAGAAGAATATAAATATGATATCAAAATACCATCAAAGATAATTATTGTGATAAATGTACTATTTATAATTAGAAATCCAGTAAAAATTAAATTGAATTTACCTTTGTACTTCCCTTGATTGGTTAGTCTCATGGCTTAATGTAGTGGTGCACCATTGAACAACTTCTTCAATTGAAACAAGTCGGTTTCCAGAGTGGTCCATTTGATATCTTCGAAGTGCTCATTTTATGCATGCCCCTGCACCGCCATGTTCTCCTTTTCCATGACCAGTCTCAAAGAAATTCCAACAACGTTTAATGTGGGTTTTCATATGAAGACAACACAACCAAAAGAATGATTGTGAAGATTTGAATTGACCTGCACATCCATCTAACCATATCCAATGTTCATTGAATTTTATTCCATGACTTTTCAAGGGGTCATAAATCTTTTCAAAATAGTGTTGTATAAAATATGTATCATGTGTACGATTGTCACTGATATAAAAGTGATATTCTTTAATAACATGTCGATTTTCACTGGTGCTTTCTATATGATCAACATTTTGTTCAGCATGTCTATATAGAATATGGACAAGCATGGAAACTTTTTCAGAATGATAGTATTCACTCTGAATTTCTTTTTGTGGAACAAATGTGTAGTTTTCTACAAAATCAACTGCTGACAAAATGGTCCCTGGTGGAAAAACGTTCACGTGATTTTTTGAATTGCAAGTCCTGCCATTGATCTCTATGGGAATGCTTGGTGTATTTATAAATTTCTACCTCAAACTTTCTCAAAATATCTATCACAAAAATTTCTTCTTCTTGTAAATAAATTCTTTTAGCACTTGAACCTTCAATCGATGTATGGATATATTCATATCTCTTCCATTTAACTTTCATGTTGGACAATGATTGATCATTTATATCAGTACGATATTTGTTTTGAAATTTAGTCAAATTCTCACAATCATCGCATTTTTTACCACCAATACATTTATTTTTGGTAATATAATTCATGGATTTCTCTTCCACATAGAATTTGAGATATGAAATCATGGATAGTGGAAGGAGGAGGTGAATATTTCCAAAATGTTTTACCAAAATTAAGGAATGTGTCATAATATAATTGAAATTCCACATGATAACGAACAGGGAAAATTTTAGGGGCTAATATTCGCAAGTGGGCTAATATTCCATGCTTTTCCCAAAAAAAAGATTCGCCAATTTACATTTTTTATAAAAATAAATTCTTCAAAATTTTATAGTATAAAATAATTTTACCTTAAAAATCGCCAATATTATATATTCTTTAATATAAAAAAAATAGAAATCTATACATTTTTACAAAATTATCATCAAGCATTTTAAAATTTGGACATTGGGGACTAGTAAGATTCACCAAGGCTGCTAAATTTTAATATAAACTTCCATCCTTCAAATTTTCCCTGATAATGACGACAAAAATTTCACATACAGTGATAGGCTTTACATACCATGGTTTTGTTGCACAAAGGCATTGATTGAGACATCAATTTAACGATTATATTCTTTGAACTTATTGAAAAACTCTATCTAAGTGGTGTCCGAGAAATGTTTTGGATGTTCTTTGTACTGATTTCGTGCTATTCTTCTTCGCATCACATCCCTTGCTTTGGTGAAACAAGTGAATTTTTCATCCAATATTCAAATATTATTTTTTTATCATTTTCTCCAAGTCTATCTTTGTATGGTTTCCTACAAATAGTTGTCCAAGCTAGTTCATCATTTACATCTATTTTCAACCGAAATTTCTGA
Source organism: Pinus albicaulis (assembly GCA_034641835.2). Classification (NCBI taxonomy): domain Eukaryota; kingdom Viridiplantae; phylum Streptophyta; class Pinopsida; order Pinales; family Pinaceae; genus Pinus; species Pinus albicaulis. The sequence continues at coordinate 35,341,061 of MU968363.1, forward strand.
TGTTTGTGCAAAGTTTTTCGTGAGGTTCCTAATGCTCGTGGCATATTTTTACGAAGTGATTCTCCTTAGTACTTGATGAAACCACTGCCATATGTATTTCTCTATGTCCATCTAAATCACTTTTATTTCTAGATATTCTAATTGAATTTAGAGCACTATTTATAATTTGTATCATATTTTCCTTCATTTTTTATATATTGTTGATTTTCAAATACCCAATAAAGTAGTAACTTATTTTAATTTTCTTGATGTTAAGAGACCTTTCAACAATTGGGCTTGAACTACCACAGTTTCATCTTTGAAGAACAAATCAATAATGCCATAAACACGATATCGTATAACATGGTTAGCTTTTTTATCTACATTTGTGTGAGTGTCAACATTTTCTAACATCTCATCATTGATATTGATTTCATCTATACATATTAGAATTAAATGTACATAATAAGTTTACATATTCAATAAATAACTAAATTAATAAATATGTATAATTTCAATAATACACATGTGTTCAACATATATATATGCATACATGGTGATTCAATTTCTTCACTTGAATTTCTTTCAACATTTTCACCATCTTCAATTATTGGTTCAATATCTCTTTCACTTTCTCTTTCAAAATTTTGTATCTCATCATCAATGTTTTGAGGAATATCTCTCTCTATTTACATTGCAAAATATTTTTCAAATTATTTCATAAAATAAAAATTAAGTTTCACAATTTACAGTGGGAAAATTTTAAATATCAAATTTATAATAATTACATTTACATACCTGCTTCAAATGCTGGTTCAGGTCAATTTTCCCTTTCAATATTTGAGTGTTCTTCTCTTTTTTTATTTGTGATATTCTCTCCCCTATTCTCTACGTTCCTCAGGGTCTCTTGTTCGATCATGTTTTCTCTTGTGATTTCTTCGATTTCCCATGATAATTGAGTATGAAGCTCAAACAATTTACTTCAAGAATTTAGACAAAAACTCAATTAAAAAAAAAAAAACATCACAAAAGATTTAATTTAAAAAAAAAGAACTCATTTTAAAAATTTTGCACAAAAGACATACTTCAACCCAGAACACTTTAAAAAATCCGAGAAAAAAATGTCTTCTAAAGATGAAATGAAGCTCAAAATATTTCCTTCCAAGTCCTGCAAAAAAAATTCATTTAAAAAGTCAGACAAAAACTCATTATAAAAGTTTTACTTCAACCCAAAACACATACTATAAAAGAATGCCACTTTCAAAAATATCTCCAAAAAATGTCCATTGAAAATTAAGCCCAACCTCTTAAAAAATATCACTTTAAAAAATACCCCCAAAAAATGTCCTTTGAAAATTAAGCCCAAAAACCTCTAAAAAAATGTCTCTAAAAAAAAAATACCTTCGAACAATGTCCTTTGAAAATTAAACCCAAAAACCCTCTAAATAAATATCACTTTGAAAAATACCTCCAAAAAATGTCCTTTGAATATTAAGCCTAAAAAGAGTCCTTTGAAAATTAAGCTAAAAAAAATCCAAAAAATGTCTTTTGAAAATCAAGCCCAAAAACCTCTAAAAATAAAAGACCTCCAAAAAAATGTCCTTTGAAAATTAAGCCCAAAAAGCATCTAAAAAAATATCACATACCTCCAAAAAATGTCCTTTGAATATTCAGCCAAAAAGAGTCCTTTCAAAATTAAGCCCAAAAAAAGTCCTTTGCAAAATCAACCAAAATGAAGAAATGTGTGAAATTATGCAAAAATATGTTGTGAAACCATCTCCAAAAATAGAAGAAAAGAGAGATCAACGCCTTATAAATAGCCACTTTGAGGGGGCAACCTCCAATACATTACATAAATGAACAATTCTTGGATGATACAAATGACAAAACCTCCTCTCTATATATAGGATTCCATGGGGCCACAATGTAATCCTAGCCGACCTAACAATAATAATGTAAGGGCACAATAATAACAATATGGGGGTTACAGGGGTACAACAGTAACAATAAGGGGGTTACCTTAGCTGTAATGAGGACTATACTAGTAATACCAACAGGACCTAACATGCTCCTCTCCTTCAGAAAAGCATTGTCTAGGTCATATTGTATCTCACGAGGGTGTTAAGGCAGACCCTAACAAAATTAAAGCCATTAAGGAATAGAAAGTCCCCACAACCATAAAGTAGTTGCACAGATTTCTCAGGTTAACGGGGTATTATCACAAGTTTGTTAAGAATTATGGGAGAATAGCAGCACCTCTGACACCAAATGTTGTGAAACCAACTCCAAAAATAGAATAAAAGAGAGATAAACGCCTTAGAAATAGCCACTTCGAGGGGGCAACCTCCAACACATTACATAAATAAAAAATTCTTGGATGATACAAATGACAAAACCTCCTCTCTATATATAGGATTCCATGGGGCCACAATGTAATCCTCGTGGGGCCATAATGTAATCCTAGCCGACCTAACAATAATAATGTAAGGGCGCAATAATAACAATATGGGGGTTACAGGGGTACAAAAATAACAATAAGGTGGTTACACTAACAACAATAAGGGACTATACTAGTAATATAAGGACTTAACAAAATAATGATTCCGTTTTCAATTATTTATATAGCTGCAAAATGTTTTTTTCGAGGGGCTTCATCAATTTTTCCAGCCGACGTAAAAGTCCATAAAAATTTCGGCCGAACTTTTGTAAAAATTTCGGTCGAACTTTTGTGACGTTAGAATTGACGGACCATCGGGATAAAAACAATCCGGCCGAACTTTTTTAAAATTTCAGCTGAACTAACACGTCTGCAATTATGCAGCAGCTCGACTGTCAACACATTTCTTCAACTTTGGACTGATTAAACCCCATGAATCTTTACGAATTAATTATCGGAACCAAGACAAGCATTTGCAGAATTCAATCTACTTTCAGGAAATATAAATTTTATGGAATTTCATAGATACTTACTAATTTTAGTTAATTTTGTAATAAAATGGGCGCAAACAATTTCTGAAGGTCATTATTATTAAGTGAAATCAATATTCTGTATCTTCCAAAAGACACTGTAAAAAAATTGAAAAAATTATGGTGCATTACATCGGTCCGTCATCTATAATGGGTAGTTTTTAGATTTTTATTTTATACCTTATATGTTGAGAAATTTTGTGCGAGCCGAAACGTATTCAAAATATGCATTTTTTTCATATTGGACCAGTTCAAAAAATCTAGTAATTATGATATGCATCAATTGGTTTCATAAATATAATGAAACCGAAGTAGATTTTGTCTAGATTATTGTAACACATTTTGTTTCTCAAAAACACAAAGTTTTCAAACAATATACCAATGTGTTTAAACATTACTTTTTATGAATCCTTTGATTTTTAAAGAACACATACTCAAATAAATGTTAAGATGACATATCAAATGTGTATAAAAAAATTCCAAAAAATAAGTAATAGAAAGCTAATAAAATTTCTGACAACTTTGATTTTTATCATAAAATGAAATTCTAAACAAAAAAATTGTTTTGGCTTGTAAAACGTTGAGGAAAAGAAAAAAATGTTATTTTTTTCTTTAAAATGGGAAAAAAGTGTAACCCAACTTCACATGTTCACCCAACAAAAAATATGTTTTGATCTAGGGTCATGTATCAATACAAACCACCAATCCCTATCCAACACATTAGGGTAAAAAAACACCTGGTTGCAGTGTTGGGGGAAAACATAAGGCCCCTTAGCCTCATCCCATATCTTTCTAGAGTTGATACATATCAACCTACTATATCTTCCTTAACATTATTCCGATCAAATGTGTCCCACCACTTGCACCTAAAAATAAGACATTGGAAAGAAGAGAAGTCCACTTCAATGATCTCTTGTATCTTTTTGATGTAACCTAACGTCCCTCGTACTAGCTTTTGATTACGGTGGCTAGCTCGACTAGATTGATCAAACTTGACTTCTACTCCACAGTCTTGTGTCATGTTTCCATCATCGGCATTTTCTATGTGAAAATGATTCCCATATGCCCACATAGATGGGAACAAATGCACCTATAAAAAAGTTAAAAAATCATAGTGTCATGTATCTAATAACCCAACTACTAAAATATAAAATATATATGTTACATTTCAAAGGTGAATTATTAACTTTAAAATGTACATAAATAGATTATTACCGAGATATTTCACCTAATCCCTATGGTTAGCGTATTCTCTTCAACACGCGGGTAATAACCGATTGCACTGTATTTCTCTTTGACCTAGTCAACAACCCAACATTTGGGACATATAATTGGCATATGTTCTTTTAAATGATGGGGATAAGGCATGCTTCTACTATTTAGCCATCTGAATTCTTTCCTATCACTATCCCATTTCATCCTCTTTTGTTTGTACAATGCAACCCACAGTTGTGTCACTTTGGAATTGTAAAGAACGAATTTATTGATTGCTTCAATTTTTTCATTCGCTGATGAAATAAAACCAACATATAGTACATATGAGATAAAAATATACATTATATAGAAGTTCAACATGAATATTTACTTTGTGCAAATTTGAAAAATTATAAGTCGCTTACTCTTTATCAAGCGCCTTTTTCCATTCATTTGGAGAAGCTTCCCTTCTCTTTTGTCTTCATCACTTTCATCATCCCAAATCACCGGACCTGTTTTATTGTCAATCTGCTTGATGTACTCACTGACATAATAGAAAGACTCATATTATATGTACCCCTCTGCCATATACCCCTCGGGTTTTCCCTTTGTCGAACAAAACCTTTCAATTTCTTGATGTACCTCTCAAAGAATAACATCCAACGACAGGAAACCATCCCAACTAATTCAACCTCATCTACTAGGTGGATTAGAAAATGAACTTGCAAGTCCATGAAACTCATCGATAGTTCCTTCTCAAACATAAAAACAATCTCAACTATCTCTTGATGCCACTCCGGAATGCTAGCCACATGAATTCCTTTGATGTGATCCAATGTACAAATGCAAATAATTTAGATATGGCAAGTCCTAGGTCTTAGGGGAAGTCATGTTTCACACACTTACACTTGAACAAAAGATAATGACATTGAAAAGTTATAAAAACATGCAATAATATACAAAAAAATTTATGTTCTATGATCCCTTCATGGGATAAAATATATTAATATAAAAAACATTAAAATCATGCTTTTGGAATTATACGCACTCTTAGAAGATTCAAATGGTCATGCAATTTCAACCCCGAGAAATGGTCTTCCATGGTGAAGCAATGTCATAGTGAAGACCCATATGAAGATGGAAACCTCACACCCATTATAACTTCCTTTGCCAAAGAAAGATCATATTTTTTTTTAAATCCATGGGATGTCACCTTCTTTGAAATACCAATTAGAGGGAACAACCTCTGATCCTGTACTTCCTAATTGTCTTAGCCAATATTTCTTTTTAGTTTTTGAAGTAATAAGATCTTTCCTAATAGCCAATGTGTCACTTTGTTTCGATGATATGTGCCTCCATAAATAATATGAAACATTTTTAAATATATGCATGGGATCTAATAAGTGGGTAATCTTAAGATGCTTCCAATATGGGAGGTTATAAAAGATAGATTTCCTTTTCATCCCAATGGGAAATTTCTCAACATAGGTGTCGAATAATTATGGATCATCAAACATAGGCTCCCCATTTGAATCAAAAATTTATATGAAATCCTTCTCCTTCTCTCTCTCATATGCTCTAAGTCATTCAGCTCATGCCTTTATTGCATGCCTTGGGTTCTCTCTCATTTACCATTGAAAGAAAATGTTGCTCTTATGTAAGGGTGTAATTTTGGGAGAAATACCTTGGAGCATTCATACACTGCCTTTCGTAGGTTGTTGGACCATCTAGCTTTCAGAGAAGGTCCAAAACATTTACATCCATAATACCCTTTTGTTACATGACCTGCGAAATTATTGTATACAATATGCATGGCACTTTAAATAATATCATGAAGATCACAACAATTACAACGGATTAAATAATTAATATGCGAAAGAATATTGTTACGTATATAACAAATCAATAAACATTTAATTTACCAGAGCAAACTCCTAAGCCTGGATAATCATGTGTCATGTAAGCACATATTCCATACAATGTAAAACTCCTCTCTGCTATGATGGGTGTTGATACATCGTATAAATTTATCCCATCCCATAATTTCTTCAATTCATATACTAGTGGTTGTAAGTAGACATCCATATTTTTAACTTGTCTTCTACTTGGGACTATAAGAGCCAACATAAGATGTTCATTCTTCACGGACAAAGATGGGGGGATATTGTTATTGATCACTACTATAGGCCAAACGTAATAGTTAGTGCTCTGGAGGGAATATGGGTTGACGCCATCCATGGCTATGCTGAGTCGTAGACTTCGTACTTCATCCTTGAATTTTTTGGGCCATGTATCCTCTACATGCTTCATGTCTATTAAATCTGTTGGGATTCACTTAAATCCCAACTCACTTCTGTGTGAGGCATGCCATCCCTACAACATAGATAATTATTTGCAACGAAAGAGCCTTTGAATCCTTGGGATTATGGGGATGTGCGTCAATATCTTAAATGGAGGACCACATGTTTTTCCCTTATTTTTTGATTTATCATACCTTTCAAGCCCACATTTTGGACATATATCTTTGTTTGCATATTATCGTCTATATAGAATACACTCATTTGGACATGCATGATATGATATGTACTCAACACCCAAAATTTTCAACAATTTCTTTGCCTCTTCGCAGCTACCAGGAAAGAAATTATCACTCGAAAGAACCTTATCTTTGAATAACCTGTAGTTTCTCATGGACAATATTAAATGTACATTAATGTCGATAATTATTAATGTTCATAAAATTGACCAATTGTAATGTTGATTGTGTGACAAGATTTCTCAAAATATAAGGGACTTGATGTTCAATTACCTCAAAATTTCCAAGAAACATGCATTCAACAAGGAGAAATTTTCTTTCAAGTTGTACAATAACATCGTTATCCCCAACTGGGTAGAATTTTACTGACTGCCAGGTCCAAAGAGAGGGGTGGTGGAAGCAAATTTAAGGCTTTCAAAAAAGGTATCAACGATGTGAGCATCATCCTCTAGCTAATCATCATTAAGGAATGCATCTAACAACATTGTCTCCATGGTAGTCATATCCATTAAGTAATCATCCATACCAACGTCTATTTGATTGCCTCCATTGCCAGCTTGTGAAGATCTACTATTTTTGTATTCATTCCTAATTGGTGAATATAGACGTAGTGGGAATTGAATAGGTGGTTGATTCAACCATTCTTGGTATCGTTCCTCTCTGATTTTTACTCTTAATTCAACCTTCTCTCGATTTGACATTGTTGTGGGGTGCAACAGAAGATGGTAGGTAGGTCAGTCATCATCACTAGAATCCTAATAATTCTAAATAATATATTTGAACATGATTAGTACAAAATCAATGATATCGATTAGTAAGCATGTCAATGTATGATTAATTAGTTTGACATTGAAATAATCACATTATACCAAACAAGTATTATTACCATCATTGTCCCACGATTGTGACTAGAAGATGTCATGCTACAATTGGCAGGGTGAAGCGGCTGTCCATTTTCATCTACCAATTGCACCTTGCGGTATGCCGCTCCTGATAAGAGCTTCTGACGTTTTGGATCTATTTGAATATTTTGTGCACCTGAACTTGATTCTGAACCTACATGAACCTACAAATTTGTATACATTAATTTTATTCAGCTGATTGACATGGATAAAAAGATTTCAATTAAATATGAAAATATAAATAAAATCTAAAGGAATTACGTATGGACATGGATAGGGAGAACTCCACGATGGAATATCAAAAATATTATGGAACAAGTTGTATTTTGAAGAATTGTCCATTTGATATAATTATCAGATTTTCTCCCTGCATTTGAGCAAAATCAACAACAAATTTTGGTGTACATACCTAAAAGTAATTTCGATGCCTTAAAAAAGGAGTTATTGTTATCGGTACTAATGCACTATTAATCATACCGATGCAGTTTTATTATCGGACGCACTGGTGTTGTTAGTTAACAAACGCACAAAATATTGGGAAAAAAATGCAACTTCATATTTTTGAAGTGAAAAAAAAATGTAAATTGAAAAATGAGCAGCAAATGATTTTCAGAAATCTAATTTCATAAAAAAATCTTTAAATAGTAAAATTTATTCATTATTTCATTATTTTTGTAAGATTGTTCAGGGAGGGATTTGAACGAGAGACGTACCTGGAGAAAGAGAGATTTAATATATGGATGATTAAATATAATAATGAAGAGATGCAAAATCTAATGATATGATATAACAAATTCATCCAAACATCACATTCAAATGCACTAATAAAAATTTAATTGATATGAATATTATTATAAGATATGTGTTGAATTTTGATGAATAATGAATTTTAAAAAATCACAATAATTGCATTGCCACAGGTCGATGTTTCTAAAAAATAGAAAATGAACACCAGTGCATGTTAGTTACTTCCCACTAGTGCATTTGTATGATATTGTACGCCAGTGCGTTTCTACGACCTATGAGTACCACATCCAATACCAATACCGATTAGAACGTTTGGTGCATTTTATCAACGAATACCACCCGGGCGGGCGGATAGCCATTACATGCACCAATATGGTTTGACTTTAAGGCGCCGATGTGTTTTTTAACTTAATGGCTTGATGTGTTTTAACACCTAAATGATCCAGTGTGTTTTTACACCTTAAGGGTGTCGGTGCATGCACTTTTTATCGGTTTGGTGCATCTTTGTGGGTGACACACATCGGGACGTTTCTAAACGCCCCGAGGCTTCCAAAATTTGTTTTCCATCCCGGTGCTTGGTATATTTACAGTACCGGTGCGTACATGGTACAACGCATCAGTGCGTTCACACATGATGTATGCACCGATGAGAAAAACATCCGTAAAAACCTTCGGCCACCTAGTTTTTTTTAGTTGTGTTGAATTTTCGTTAGAAGCTCCATCAAAACCTCCGTTACCAAAAATTGATGTTGTAGCAAATGTTTTTTTGACAATTTTGGCCAATTTTATAACACTAAAAACCTCATTTATAACCTACGATAGAGGGTTTTTTCCTTGTAGTGTCATTAAGTTAAACTGGTGTTTGGATTATTATATACTACAGGTGATTTTGATTCTTTGCATATTTGTGATTGCAGGTTCTTCTTAGCATTAAAGGAATTCTTCGGGACAAAAGGCAAGGTGTACATCAAAAATCTCGTTGAAAGGTATGAGCATTACCCTCTCCTTTCTAAGTTTTGATAATCTAAATGCTGATAGTTTAGGGAAAGAGATATTCAGATGGTTGTTTGTTTCTAGTTATTTGTTGGGATACTAAGGAGATTGCTCTTCCTTGCAAGAGGGATTTATCGAGAAAACAACCATAGAGACACATGGATTAAAGACAATAAAGTAGTTTTCAAGCATCCGCGAGAAGTTTCATGATGACTTAGGCTAAGAGAAAAAGTAATAATATATTCAAATTTGTTTTGTTCGAAACTCCTTTGAAGAATTTGGCACAAGTTTCATAATTTGTTACATCGTGGAAGCTTCATTATTATATTGCCCTAAGTTTTGTAATGTTGGTGGTCCATAGTGACATTAGAAACTAAAACCACTCCACATTCCATGTGCGAGGTTGTATAGTTTTTTCTAGAGACATACTTCACCATCCACGATAAAGAAAAAGATATAACATCACTATTTACCATAAAGAAAAACTGAAATGACACACTTATCATTTGGAGTCAAGATAAAGCGAAAAGTAATTTATAACACGAGCACCACCAATACAACATCACCATCCCCACAATAAAGCAAATATGAAATAAAACACTAGTACCATATTTGGTTTTCCAATGCATTAATCACATTTATTAGATATTTATGGGAAATTTTGTATTATTCAATAATATTTTGTATAGGAAAAGTTTATAGAGGTTATGTTTAAAAAGTATATAATCATTCAAAAATTTCTAATTATTTTTTAATAATGTAAAAGTAATTTCATTTTAATTAAATTGCTCATTTAAAACATGTAAAAGTAAAATATTCCATAGTAATTTATTAAATATTTTATAGGATATTTGGTTTTATTGAATAATACGTTGTCTATTAGTCTTTACTAAAGGCTATAGGTCTAATTAATTATTATGTAGTGAGGTGTTGTAGCCCAATATGGAAGAGGTGTTTTGTTCAGTTATGAAAATATTTTTTTCAAATAACATAGGAGGTATATTAAACATCTTTTTCTCTTCTCTCTCTTTTTACTTTTTTCCTCTCTCCATTTTTTTTTTCTTTTGGGAATTACTACCACTATCCAGCGCAGAATCCGCCTCTGACCATCAGATCAAATGTGAGTAATCTGTCTTTTTCGAGGGTGCCTCTATCCCATTTCGTTCATGCTTCGGACAAACAATCTGGTCCTCTCCATATTATCATATCTTCGGAACCAATGATCCGATATGAACAATTTTTGGATCCAATCACGTGCTGTCATTTATCCTCAGTTTCCTTTTGGGGTTCATCCACTAAAAAATAAAAATAAAATAAAATAATATAACTAATAATTATATTTATTAATAAATTAGATAAAAATAACCCTATCTAACCATTTTTACACAGTGAAAAATAAAATAAAGAAAAATAAAAATAACTTTAAGTTAAAACAAAAATAACTTAAAACTAAAATAATAAGGTAAACTTGACTTGACCAAGTTAATCTTGGTTTTGGAGCTCCACTTTAATGAGAAGTCATGGCATATAATCTATTTAAAGGAAGAAATTAAACCAGTCTAGATCTATAACTCTAGATCTACCAAAAATTATGTTCTTAGTCTTTCCACCCAATTTCCAAATATTCTTGCAAAATTAATCAGCTCTAACCTTGCAAAGACACGTTTATATATAGCACATTAGGACCACACAGTTTTCTCTTCCTTAGCAGGGCCTAGGCTTATCAGCTCCGTCCAAAAGAATTTCCTGAGTTGTGACACGACACGCACGGGATCTGCTTCACCGATCACAGTGATCTTCTTCTCCTTTGTATCCATGGCAATATACTCAACCCCTGAAATAAAATATCCTTATAGCATTTACCACTATTCAAAACCCAGTGAATGGTAACAGAATATTTTTGGCAATAGCTTTACTCAATGAATTTTACCTTCAACTCCTGCAATTGTCTTCATAGCTCTGCTCCTGTTTTTCTCGTTCTCAATCGCCAGCACTTTCAACACCATCTTCTGCAAACGAATCATTATCAGCAATGCACAAAAGTTTAAACGGTAAATTCCTTTCAAAATACGTTATAAAAAATTACATAAAATAGTGAAGCTAAAAAGGTGAAGTTCAGAAATTCTTTCAAAATACACTTATTAAAAAAACAAAGAGCACATAAATTACACAACCCTTGAAAGCTTGGAAATTAAAATAAATCCACTTCTAACACAGGTTACATAACCACTGTGAAAACAGTATGACGGAAAAGTTAGTGGCATACATTCATATTTGACAGGCAACAGAGAGATTCCAAAACGTTGTCTCTGATATATGACTGAGAAGCCGAATAGACAAAATGGATCGAGAGCCTTGTATTTATTCATAAAGGTAGGCCCAGAGTTACGGAGTGGCCTGGAATTAAAAAATAATTTACTGTGGTTGTTAGAGTATGGGGATGTGGCCAGGTTATCGTATAGGAAACTGTGAAATTTTGTATGTTTCCAATTTTTTTTTGGGAATACTGTAATTTTTCTTGAAATGAAAATATGAAATGAAATTTTAATGTTTACTAGAGTGAGAATAGTGAATTATGAGTTTTTTTTTTTTTTAAATGAAAATCATATGAAACTTTTTTTCTTACTGACTTTTTAAAATTAGAATGGTTTATATAAATTTTAGCAAAATTATATATTTTTTAATTATTTAAAACAATTTTAAAACATTTAAAATTATACAGATTTTACAATATAAATATATAATTTCAACAAATTCTCGGCACTTTCAACAAATTCTCAAAACATTTTCAAACAAAATTGATAAAAAAAAACTATACCCATAACAACCCAAAACATAAAAAAAAAAGCACAAATATCCTTGGATACCAAAAATATTTACTTACAAAAATTGTGAAATATCTTTAAAATTGCTTTCCATTCTTTTTACCACTATTATTTCCATTCTTTTTACCATTTTTATTTATCCAATATCCAATATATGTAAACATCTTAATTACAATAAAATCACAAAATATGTGCCTCTTCCAAACCTTTCATACTTTTCTTCCCCTTTTTCTTGTGATATTTGTAATAAATTTTGTTAAAAATTTGAAAATATTAAATTTGAGTTATTAAAAATTATTTCAAAGTTTTAGATATATTTTTAAATTTAAAAATATATTTCAAATAACTAAAATTAATAATTCTAATAAAAATTATACTATAAAATATAATCTCATAATATTATATGAAATTTGTTTTTTGTATGGCTTTCCGCTAAGTTAGAGTATGGCTCTTTAATTTTAGTTTAGAAAATGATATTTTTATTTTTTTATTTATATGATGAATATTGAAATAAAATTATGGTGAATACTCAAATAAAATTTTTAATTGTTTTAGAAAATAATTCAATTTTAAAAAGTTAATTTGTTGAAGCTCACGGCTCTTTAATTTTACTTTAGAAATTCATATATTTTATTCTTTATCTATATAGGGAATATTAAAATAAAATTATGGTGAATAATCAAATAAAATTGTAATTGTTTTAGAAAATTATTCAATTTTAACAAATTAATCTGTTCGTGATACAGGAATTCAACTTGTCTTTCCTAGGATTTTTTCTTGAAACTTCCATCTTCTCTGAATGGTCCAATATTGTTTGCTAAAGATGCCTTACGGATGGCTCATATTATGACTAATGTCAATGACTTGTTCTTGTAGATTCACAAATATTTTATGTCCTAGATTATGAAGGTTATTGTGAATAGACTTATTGGCTATGCTTAGGATTTTATGACTTTCTACTTAAAGTGGTTCTTGAATCCCCTACATCTTCCCATAAAATACCCTAAAGAAACCCAACTTTGATACGAATATGGTTCATAGAATGTTGTGTATATTCTACTAGAAAAGTTTATCACAACACATATGATAAAACTACTAAAATATATACTATGAATGTCAATTCCTTTTAGATATCAAATTCTTCATTCACAATTTTTTATGCCATTACATAAATTAGTTGAAATACATATAATATGGAATAGAATGAAATACACATAATATACATAATAGACACAAATTTTTCTTTGGCAAACACTATGAGAGAAAACTGAACTAGAAGGTGAGTATGCTTTGAGCTCATCTCTTTAGCATGGAAATATGCAAGTACATAGGAAGAGGTATTATTTATGGAGTTACAAGAAAATATACAAATACATAGGAAGAGGTATTATCTATGGAGTTACATGAGACCAATGGTCTACACGAGAACTATAATCGCCTCTACTCTTCTATCTAACTTCACTCTCTCATTTCTTTAGTATGGAAATATGCAAGTACAAAGGAAGAGGTACTATCTATGGAGTTACATGAGACCAATGACCTATACTAGAACTATAACCACATCTACAATTCTATCTAACTTCCCATTCTCAGATTCTCTACTCAATTATTGGAAAAAATACAATAGCATAGAATGGAACCCCTTCTCCTCTAAGTGACATAGTATTTAACATAACAATAGGGGATATTATTTGGCTCCATTGACGCTCAAATAGAGTTATATATATATATATATATATATATATATATATATATATATATATATATATATATATATATATATATACATATATATATAGATAGATATACTATTCTATCTAACTTCCCACTCTCAGATTCTCTACTCAATTATTGAAAAAAATACAATAGCAAAGAATGGAACCCCTTCTCCTCTAAGTGACATAGTATTTAACATAACAATAGGGGATATTATTTGGCTCCGTCGACGCTCAAATAGAGTTATATATATATATATATATATAGATATATATAGATATATATATAGGGTGCATTTATTAAAGTAATGATATAGTGAAAAACCATTTAAATAAATCTAGTTGTATTATTTTAGGAATTGACATTAAAAAAAGAACTTGATACAGTGCATTGTTTTCGAGATCAACATAGTTGCAAATTATCAAATGAAATGATTTTAACATTAACACAATGAAAACAAATTATTTCAAAATTCATATTATAATGTTTCAAAAAAAAAAATCTTAGTTATAATGTTAAGTCCTCTTCTTTAAAAAAATCCATCTTAAATAGTATAAATGATGAAATAACACATGAACCACATTACTCTATGTTCTCATGATCACCCTCATTATCTTCCATCTCGCTTGGCATGATAACACTATTTTTTGGTAAAAATGCGAAGGTGGGTTGCATTTTCGTGAGAAATGTGATCAGAAATTTCATTTTCCCAACAGTTCGACCGAAATTTTATAAAATTTCGGCCGAAGTTTTGAAAATAATTTGGCCGAACTAGTTCTCTTGTTTACATTAATGGCGTATTGAAAACGTGGGTAAACCAATTTTTGGCCGAAGGTGGGAAAAGCGGCAACAAAAGTTCGACCGAACTAATATCTAGCTAAACTATTAGTTCGACCGAACTTTGGAAAATAATTCGGTCGAACTATTTTTTCTAAATATACGGGCCCTCAGACTGGAACAAGTTTTGGTTTTGTAACGGTTCAGTATATCTCACTCTATTGTCTATCTATTGTCTGTTACCATTGCTGTCTCGCTCTGTTTATGCTTGCTATTACAGGGGTGCTCTATTTATGTTCATTGTTGTAAGGGCGAGGAGGCGAGCAAGCGAAAGTGAGAATTGTTCTATTTTGGGGTTTATTATTTTTTTTCTGGTTTTTAATTTTTATTTTCTGTTTTTGTAGTCTATTTCTAATTTGATTCCTCGGTGATTAACGGTTCCTCTCGCTATCTCGTTGTGGCCTCAACTTCTTGGTTTCTCGAATTTACAGGTAGAAAAAAAAACCTATGTTTCATTCATCGGCCTCTCTTTCATTTTGTGATGTTTTTTTCATGTTACGCACCATACATGATGCATCCTGTATCTATAATCTTCCCTCCTCCCTACGGATTTACGTTTTTTAATTGAGAGTGGGATAATGAAATTTTCAATTGAGTTTTTGAAATGGTCATGTTCCCTTCTGGAGATGTGATCAAGTGGAGATATTTTCTTCACAATACACACCAAAATATAGGACTGAAAACTAATTTGTGAATTTTCTCATGTGATTTGAACATAGATCATTTACAATACAGACCAAAATATAGGATTGAAAACTAATTTGTGAATTTTCTCATGTGATTCGAACGTAGATCATTTAGACTACTCCATTTTATACCATGCTTTTATTTCTATGGAGTTCTAGTTGTGTAGTTTTATGTAATCCTTTCTACAATAACCCATAAGAAAAGACATTGTTATGAGACCCTTCCATTGGTGTGCGAACCTTGAGGTCTCCAAAACGTAGATTGTTTAGGAGTAGTCAAATGAATGGTGATGTAAAATAAGCCACTGCATTCCTTTGTTATATACTTCGAAAAAATATCTATTCAGTATGTGATGCAGATCTACATCAGTCCACTGTAATACTATTGTCTTCACCTAATTTTTTCTTAAAAAATATATAATTTCTCTAAACAATGAGTCTTCCTACGTATTTATACCTACTATCTCTTCAACAAACCACAAGAGTAAACTAGAAAACAAAACAATCTCCTTTGCTTCATGGACAAACATCATTAATTGGTTACTTTCTTTAATATGCTCGTGAGACCTAAAACTTGGATTGGAGTTTGTTGGCTGGCTAGGAGCTACTCGGAGGCAATTAAATAAGTCATAGAAGCTGTAACCAATATCAAGGATAGTAACCAATAAGAATTGATTTTGTTGATTCATTACACATAAGATCTATGTAATTGCCTAAACATTACAGCTTAGATAGCAATTTCATTTATTTATTGATAATATTGGTCCTGTCATATGAACTCAACATGGCTTTTTTGCCATAGCTTATCTATATTAGATCTGTGTAATTTCCTAATAATTGTAGCTTAGATACCAATTTCATTTATTTATTGGTAATACTGGTCCTGCCATATGAACTCAACATGCTTTGTTTTCCCTAGCTTATCTATATTATAGATAGAAGTATTATTCCTGATGTCATATCAGTTTTATAGGAGTCAACAAGTATTATTATTGATGTCATGAGCTTTACAGATGTGCCATCTTAATGAGGTCGAGACAGAGGTGGAAAAAATCTCTATTTAGTCTTGAGAGGGGCATCACTCTACCGGGTGTGTCTCTCAATCCCGCAGTTAATGTGATGCAGATCTACATCAGTCCACTATAATACTGTTGTCTTCACCCAATTTTTGCATAAAAAAAAATATAATCTCTCTAAACAATGAGTCTTACTTCTTTTTTAGACCACCTGTCTCCTTGGTAAACCACAATAGTAAACTCGAAAATAATATTTGGTCAATACTGCTCTGTCCTAGATGAAAACGCAATGATAAAACTATTTTTGGTGAAAAAATAGCGTGTAAATTGTGTCAACTGGAAAGATTAATGCTAAGTAGGATTATTGTCTCCATCAAGGTACTAGAATTAGCCTTTGCTCCAATAATATTTGTTACCTGTGTTCTTACATTACATGTCCTATCAGTTATCCTCTAAAAATCCACTAAAAGTAGTTTCTCTTCGGTGAACTATGTTTGTGTAGCATGGGCTTCTTTAGAATTTCCATAATTGAGTTTGATTGAGCTGGTATAATGTAATTATTTTATTTTTGGTTAATATAATGAAATATTGTTTTAGAAATAGATTTAACATTTTGAAAATTTAATTGAGTATTATATTATGTAAAATTTTCTCAAGCATTTTTCTTTTTAGCAGACTTGGAAATGCATTGAGATTATTATTGATCTGATATTTATTGAGATATAGATTTATATTGATTACCTAATTTTTAATTGGGTAACATAATTATGCAGACAACAGCTCCATGCACATGATTTAAGGCATTTGCTAGTGTTTTTAGAATGATGTACATGTCATTTCTATGTCACTTCTCCCATAAAATTTAAGCCAAACTTTACTTTAAGGAATTTTGATTTGTGCCTCAACACCATTGTCTTCTCCTTCTAACATTGTAAACTCTATTTTGGAAACCCTAGGGCTGATGTGAAATGAGATGAAGGGAGGGTATGAAATGGCAGTTTTGCAAATGAAGGGAATGTGTGAGAATGAATGCAATGGATGTTGTGACAAGCAAGATGAATGACAACCCTTAAGCAATGTAATTTCTTGTCTATCACTGATTTTATTCAAGGAGTATGAAATAGGGTTTAAACAGTGATCTCAAGCTTAAAACTTAGAGTTTTATTTAGGGTTTCCTTTTCATTCTATTAAAAGTGATCAAAATAGCTTCAAAGTGGGTTATGGAATGCACTTACCTCTTATTAGTGCTTTACAATACTTCAGTAAATATTTGAAGGCAATTTAATGTGATTTGAGAGGCTAGAAGAGTGAGAAACCCTCTCTATCCAAGCGCACAGTGTCAGTGCTGAGGGCGCAACGCTAATGGCTGAGGGTGTAGCGCCAGTTTCTAAGCGCAGAATGCCTTTTTGCAGACTGTATTTGGAAGCCTTCCTGGTGTCCAAATTTGGCCTAGGATAGCTTGTTGGAAATGTGTTGAAGTCTAAGTTCCAAATATACTTCTTTTTTGTTGATTGAAGTTGATTTGACCTGTCAAAAGTTGATTCTCCCAAGATTGGTCAAAAAGTGTTGAATGAGGGTGCAGAAATGCAAAGTGATGGTGAAGGCAATTTTTGGAGGCCCTCCTCAACTCCAAATTGAGCTCATGATAGCTCCTGGGAAACATCTTCCAGTCTGTTTTTCATTTAAATCATCAAGCAAGTCTTTTGGACACTCTAGCTATG
Source organism: Pinus albicaulis (assembly GCA_034641835.2). Taxonomy (NCBI): domain Eukaryota; kingdom Viridiplantae; phylum Streptophyta; class Pinopsida; order Pinales; family Pinaceae; genus Pinus; species Pinus albicaulis. Next base: position 35,359,180 of record MU968363.1, read on the forward strand.
AGAAAACTTGATTTTCCCAAGGTCACTCCAGAAGTGTAGCAAACCTCTTGTAGCATCTATAAATTTGACATTTCTCCCAAACCATAATACCTGTGTAAAAACTGGAGGTTTTTCTTCCTTGACTTATGAGGGACAAAAAAATCTCTCACTTTTCTTAATTTCATCTCCATTTGGTCAGAAACATAGTTTGAAGAAAAACTGGCCCGATGAGTAACAAATGGCTTGGCTCTTGGAATGAATTCTTGGAAAATGATGGAGGCATGATGTTTATGAGTTGGTATTTCTTCATGATTTCTGATATGACCTACCATATGGATCCTCTACTCCTATGCCTCTTTTCCATAGAAAACCATAGCCCAGTGGAATAGGAAATTAGGGTTTAGTGCTTATGTCCAGTTCACCTTACCTTTTCCATATTTCATCAATACTTTATGATAGACTTCCTTCATCTTTGGCCTTGTGTGTTTCCTCCATGTCATTTTCCTGTAATAAATCACTATCTTGGCACTCAAATGGGCTAACCAATTCATAACCCTAGTCATCTACAAGACCAAATATTTCCTCTTTCCCTTGTTGTAAGTTTTTTTCATTCAGGAGTAGATATTCTACCTCATCAGTACCTTCTGCTGATAAATCTTTCAACACTCCTGCAAAAGTGCTAATTTTTTTTCCATTTTCCTCATTTGCAAGTCCTGAACTGATAAGACAAACTTCTTTGGAAATTTTAGGTCCTTCTTGAATAACCATTTCTTGACATTCTATTACATCTGAGCCAAATTCTAGAGAAGGAAAAGAAGTGCCTGAAACATCCAATGATGATCTTAAAACATGTAAAAACCCTAATGACCTGGTGGGAGGGTCCTTTGACTTTATTTTGAATGAAATTGGACCTGGATATTTCCAAGTGAAAATAGAGTATTTGTTATGGGTTATTATATCCAAAAGGACATGGGAATGAGTTGGCTATAGGAAACCCTAGATGGAATATGGAGTCTACTGATAGGGGAAAAATGGGGCAATGAGGTTATAGGCAGGAAAAAGCATGAAAATGAGAAGTACAAGCCAATAAGGAGTCTTTTAGGAGAAATAGGGTGACCTTGAGATGGAAAACTGAGGAATAGTGAAAATTTTTTATAAGGATAATGAAGGCAGTGAGATTTTTGAAACTCACAATATTCAAGGAACGTTTTTTTTCAGAAATCTAGAACCATCCTATAGTCATCTAAAGATAGTGAAAAATACTAATGACTAACAACATCAATATGTATTTTACTTCATGTTGGAAATGTTGTCATTGATGGCAAAGGATATGGCAAAGGAGGAGCACCTAAAATAGCAACAAGGCAAAGAGAGAATCAAAGTAGTAGAGAGGCAGATGCGGCAGAGAGGTAGCAGAGGCAGAAAAAGAGAAGCAGCAGTAAGAAAGCATAAAAGGAGCACAAAGGAGACATAAGCAGTAGTAGAGGGAAAAATTTATTGGATAACACCAGAGGAATTAGAGTAGTGAGTGTGAAAGGCAGCAAAAATTAGAGGAAGAATATTGATTGAAAATCAAGTCAGTAAATTGAAGCAGAGAAGCAGCTTTAAAGGTGAACTGACCATAAACTGAGGAGAGATATGCGCGTTTAAACTACACAGAAATATCAGGAGGGAACCATGTGGAAGAATATCGAAAACAAAGAAGTAAAGGACTATTATGCAGTGAAGGGAAGCACAAATGAATGAAGCAGTAAAGCACAGTAGTTGGACCAGTAAGATCAACGAATGTAATTAAGACATATAGATAGAGGAGTGGAGAGATTTTTCAGAGGGTGTGATTGAATTTGCATTTGTTTGGAGACATAGGCCGAGACTCTGTATTGTTTATTGAAACAAATCGCATGTATCATCCCTTGAATGGCCCGTGGAGGCCTCAAATGATTTGTTTTTCTTGATCACCTTGATGATGACTTGCATATTTCATTTTGTTAAAGGAAATTGTTGTGTTCAAAGGAAAATTGGGGGTGTACTGTATCATTCGGGTTCTACAGGAAAAAAACACCCAAAATATACTAAAAATCAGGGTAAAATTGTGTTTAAACAGAGATCCAGACTTCAGGCGGAACCGAAAAGCAAAAGAACAGTGGGTTATATGTATATGGTCGAAAGAAATTGATAAATATATAATCTAGTTATAACGCAGGGTTAATGCACAAACTGTGTATTTAAACAAAGAGAGGAGGACAAATAAACATTGAAGCGGAATTATAAGACCCGGAACCTTGAGTCAAGAATGGAACCATGAGGATAATAGTGAAGGCAGTTTCGGTGGTGGAAACAAGCAGTATCGCGCGACCACAAGAGTGGTAAGAAGGATTGTGAAAAACAACACGATATATGCCTTTGATCGACACGAGGTGATAAGTGGTTTGGAAAAACCATTTATATCGCACGACTTTGGAGGATTAACCCTCGTGTTGTTTAATTACGCAATATTTAGTTTTGGTCGTTGGATCATAGGAGCGGACGCGACATCTTCCGAACCGTTAGATGAGAAGGGTGCATTAAGGACCAGGACCCACTTTGATCGCGTGAGTTAGATATGATAAGGCCTGAGCGCTTTCATAACGCGACAAATGTCGGATTGGTGGATTGGAGGGCAATGAGTTATTGACCGTTGATTCGCGAGGTGTGGTAGTGGTTGGGCCCCACTCTTAATTTGTGTTGAGGACTGATGTTTAATGCAAGATCGAGGCTTATAAAGCTTTCTCATTAAGTTCAAAGTTTATTTATGTTGTAACATTTGATTAGAGAGCTTCATAGATTGGGCATTATGTTTATGGAATTGTCGTGGGTAAGTCTAAGGTATATTATAATGCATTGTGGGCTCGAGTGTTAATGGAAATTCGAGGAGTATACATATGTGGGTATATATATATATATATATTATATGATAAAGCGAATCTTGTATGAAATGAGTGTGGGCCATATGTGTGAACATAGGTTGTGATACATTAGATGGAAGCTCGAATGTTTGTTCAAATGAGTGTGAATTTTCCACATGATTGAATTGTGGGCCTGGATGTGAAATACTATCATATGGTGGGTTTTTAAAGTGTTAAACCACACGAAGACTAATATCTGATATAACATATGTTACTGGACCATAGAGTCATAATTTGGCTTTATATAAAGTTATATATGCGTGAAACCAACAGTAAGGGATGTTGAGTTTTAAATGAAAGAGCGTAGCATATATTAATACATTATGGTTGAACTGTATAAGTGGGTGAAACTTTTATAAGGTGAAGTTCCGCACATGAAGATTGAGAAGGCCAACATATAATATGAAGAGTTGAATGGTGTGGTGAATCAAGGTCAGTTTTACCATGAATTAAGTGTAATATTGATATGTCGGACTTTAAGACTATTTATATTAATATAAGTGCTGGGCAAAGATTTATTGTTGGTTAACACGGGCCGGAACCAATATACAATATTATTTGATATTCACTGTCATAAGAATATGTGGGTAAGCAGGGACCCTTCCATCAAGGTTGAAAGCTGATTCAAATACTCATAAGTGTATTGACAGAGGTTTAAAATTTGGATTAATAAAGCTGTGGAGAACATAAATGAAATTATTGGCTGAAGTGTGATTATTCCAAAGATAGATACACAATTACAGTGAACAGGTGAATATTGAGAGGAATGAAATTGTGGGTTTGACAGTTGTACATCCAAAAAAAGCAGGAGAGTGTGCAGAAACGGAAAAAGGCAGTGAACAGCAGAGGTATGCAGGACAATTACATGACAGCAGCAGAAAGGACAAAACCAGCAAGCCAAGGGCTAGAAAAAGGGCTGAGTGAAATTTATATATGTAACTGAAAATGTGAATGTAAATGTTTTGATTGACTTTATATTGTTTGTGATGCATTGGAAAGTCTCCAAAGGAAAATAAATATCCCACTGTAATTTTGAAATGTATACATATTTTAATATTTTTTCTGAATGAGGTGGACAAAGAAATGGGAAGGCAGAAGGCAAAGATTCAGGGCTATTCACTTTGAATTCCCTATGGAATACAAACAGGCATGTGATGAACTCTATAAATGATATCACATTGATATGCATAGAGAGGTCAGAGAATGCAGAAATAATGCAGTGAGGAAGAGAAGGAGGAGGAGCTGATAGAAATTCAGAGAAGGCAGAAATAATGCAGTGAGGAAAAGAAGAAGGAGGAGCTAATAGAAAAGTAGAGAATGCAGAAATGAAGTAGTGAGGTAGAGAAGAAAGAGGAGCTGATAGATAATCTGAGAAGATGCAAAGATGATACAGGGAAGATATGAGAACTGATGGATAGCAAATAAGATGGTATAGAACAGAGCTGATATCCAAGGTAAATCAGCAAGTGTTTTCTTTTGAAAGAGTAAGGAAGTTAGAGCTTCCCTATCAAGTTGTAGATTGATAGATGTCAGTTGTATCTAAATGAGGTAGGAGCCTCCTGTAGGTTGTAGCCTATAGAAAATAGATGGGAGTTGGTGCTTCCACATCAAGTTGTTGCTTGATAAAATGTCAGTTGTAGCTGACTAAGGTTGGAGCCTCCTTTACGTTGGGGCCTGCAGAAAATTGATGGGATTTGGAGCTTCCTTGCAAGTTGTAGCTTGTATTTTTGAGGTAGGAGCATCCTGTAGGTTGGTGCCTACAGAAAATCAGTGGTGAGAGGGAGTTGGAGCTTGCCTTTGCATCACAACAATAATAAGATGTGGTTTTCTCCCTTTATGGGTTTCCACTTATATCTGGTGTCTCTGTCCATGACTTCTATGTGCTGATGTGGTTTATCTAATCTGCTTAATACATGTTGCTCACATATTAATACTGTTGTTACATTAACTAATCTGCTTGATACTTGCTTCTCACAAATTAAGATTGCTCACATATTAAGTTGATCATGAAATGAAGGTGTAAATAAATTTTAAGGGAAAAGTTTTAAAAGTCCATGTATGTGTTAAACTGATTCACCTCCCCCCCTCTCAGTTTAACTAAGGGTTCGACAATTGGTATCAGAGCTGGTTCCTTTGGTGAAAGCTTAATAGCTTGAAGGAGATCTGGTTGAGTCATGGACTATCAAAATGTACCTGTGCTAAATACAACAAACTTTCTTGAATGGAGAGATAAGGTTAAGATAGGTTTAATGGCTGATGAACCTGAGGTATGGAAGCTTGTTTGTGATGGTTACTGCACAAACTCCCCCACGGTGAAAGAACAATAGAGGAATGCCAAGGAAAAATGTGTGATATATGACAATCTTCATAATAAGGATCTTGATTTAATAATGGATCTAGACTCTGCAAAAGAAATCTGGGACAGATTGCATTTCATGCATGAAGTAGACACAGAGGACTACATTGTCAAGAAGGAGAAGAGAATTAAGAGAAAGAAAAATTCATGTCAAAAGGAAAATGTTCAATCAAATGAGGTACCTGCTAGTGTGAATGGTATTAAGAACCATGAAGAAATTACAACTGAAGAAAAGGCCAAACTAGACACAGCCTTGACTGAAATAAAAAGATTGAAGAATGAAAAAAAAGACCTAAAGACATTGGTGCAAATTTGTGATGAGAAAGAGTATGAATATAAGAAAGAAATTGTTGTACTGAAGACTCAGCTTGAAGAAGCAGAGAAAGTAGAAGACACTCTGCTGCAACAATTGAAAGAGAAAAGTCTGGAATGTGAGAAACTGGAAGAAGAATTAGTGTGCTTGAGAAAGAAACTAGAAAAAGCCCAAAGGGAATTATTAATGAATACTCCACAAATGAAAAGCTCTGGACAGTTGGACCAAATACTAAATGCTCAAAGGTCACCTCTCATAAAGGTTGGGATAGGATATGAAGGTGAAACCAGTAAGTCCAAGGTAGAAGATAACAGGAAAATCATCTTTGTAAAAGTTGTAAAGGAAAATGAAGCAGCTCAGAAAATTCCTATAGAAGAAGAAGCCAACAAGAACATGAGGTGTAAAGAAACAAACGGAATCAAGCAGCAACATGAAAGAACAGAGAAAGAGAGGATGAAACAATCAGCTACTAAAGGCTCATATGCTCCTAACGATGAATTGAATAAATTTGGAAGATTTCAAAGAAGGTTCTTTCCTCCTATGGGAAGTATCACTAGTTTCTCTTGTCACAAACCAGGACATATTGCAGCACAATGTAAGACAAGGCCTATCAACTTCAACCAGCAAAAGATGCAGCAAATGAGAATAATACCTTAAGCAAACAAATTGAAAAGAAAATCTTTCCCCAGGTACACAAATCATTTCCATGGCTACTGTTATGCATGCAATAATTTTGGACATAAGTTTGTTGATTGTAAATTATATTAAAAAATGGGAACAAAATATTATACTTCAGCTCAAAAGTACCTTAGTAAAATAAGATGTTATGTATGCCTCAAGCTTGGTCACAAAACAAAAGACTGTAATCTGCCATATAAATTCAAGAACTCTAGACAGAGGATGGAATCAAAACAGATCAATCAAAACTATGAATCAAAAGGAAGATAAGACATTATGAAGAACCCAAATAAAGTATGGAAGGAAAAGAGAAAGGGGGAGCCTATTATCTCAATTACATAATGAAAACATCATAGTCTCAGGGGGAGCTGCTCTAGGAAACAAAGCAAATATCCAACCAGTGATAAATATGAAGCAACATCCCAGGGGGAGAGCAGTTCATAAATAATCCCCTCAAAAGTATTCTAAGAATAGCTCCATGAGATGAGAACAGCTATGAGATCAGGGAGTTAAAGGATAATTTCTTTAACAGAGAACCATTGAGGAAGAAGAAAATCTAAAGTATTAAATAGCTGACAGATTGTTAGAAGAAGAGAAGACAACAAGAAGCCTTGGTGGTAGAGAGAACATCAGCCATGAACATGTAAGCTAAGAAGACATCAGCACATTAAGTGATGATCACATTGTGCATCATACTGCTAGAATTAACAATGAATCACTTTAAGAAGGATGATTAAGAGAAGAGCCTATCATCGTTATATCAGTACATCTTTCATCTATGAAAAGTCCCCTTGGAGGAATGCAGTTAAAATGGCAGAATAAGCAAATGGTTAAAGATGTCAATATCAAATTCAGGATATTGATGACTATTGGTGTAAATAGTGGAAAGCTCAAAAGTAGAATTTATGAAGGATGTCTTAATTATGGGTTAATGTGCAAGCTGAAGTGAAATCCCTGCATGGTTTATCAAAGTAGTATCAAGTGGTATTTAGGTACAAGCAGCATGCTTATCAACATATTACCAAGTATTATCAGTGGAGCAATAGTATGGTACAGGTCCTCAGGATCAAAGGATTATGGAAAAATAACATCAAGGTAGTATTCCCAGCGTTATCTTCATTATTCAAGCATGAAAAGATCAACAACAGAGCTAAAGGATCATTATTTTGTTTACACTTGAAGCATTATATTGAGCTTGGAAGTAATTTCTTTTTCTATATATAATTGCATGCCTTCCTAAAGTCAGTACACATATCTTCAAGGCCTCTTTCTTAGGATTATTCATAAACTGTGTGAAGTCTTTTGGATGAGATATCAATCAAACAACTTGAAAATGCCTTTGTTGGAAATCACCATGAAAAAATAGTTAAAGTATTGGAAGTATGAAAGACTAGCTGTGTCAACCTAACAGTTGAAGCTCAAAAGTCTGTTATTGATTCATCACAAGCATACTTCAGCATAAAGGAATTGCTGGTATTTCACCATTAAAAGAGGTTGATCATTGACATACATACCCCCTTATATAATAAAGAAAACTACATGGTTGATAAGTGAGACTGAATAATACATTGAACGTATCTCGCCTCAAGGGTTTGTGTTGAAAATGCATTGAACAAGCAGGAAAGTCATTTGGTCTCTCATATTGAAAGATATTGCCTATTCTCACAATAAACTATAAGCTCTGGTTTGATTCATTGTTCACTTTAGCAACAAGGACCTTTCATTATTTAAATGTAATATCCCTGTCAGCAGTCTAGCACAGATCACCAACAACAGGAAGTACAGGTGAACCACAGCAATAAAAGATATATTGGCTTCATCACAATTGAACAGATGTCTATTGTAGATGTGCATTGCCAAAAAATACTTACTCCCTCTACAACCTTCCTCAATAGATATGCATCGTAGATGAAGATTATAATATAGACTGAAGTATAGCTGAAGCAAGCTTGATATGTCACATGAAGCATTCACAATCTTTAAGGTTTGATCCAATAATGCATTTATGATTAGATAAGGCTGGTACAATATGTTCGATGAAGTGTCATAATCTTCACTTTCAGCTTTATACTAGTGAAAGGAGACTGTGCTTTGGGATTGTATTAATTTACAGTGTATAGTCAAGTTCAATAATCCTCAAAAGTGTTATCTCAACAACTCTTGTACAGCAGTTTGGAGCAACATGATACAAAGTTAGAAGAAGAACGCTTAAAAACATCTCAAAGAGAGGAAATGAAGAGATAGAAAGCACACTAGGCAATGTGCAACCCTTTGCCATTGATGTCAAAGGGGGAGGAAAACAAAAAAGGGTCCTCTAAAAGGCAAGCAGAGGAAGTGTATTGCCATCAATGCCAAAGGGGGAGATTGTTGGAAATGTTGTCATTGATGGAAAAGGAGGAGCACTTGAAATAGAAACAAGGCAAAGAGAGAAGCAAAGTAGCAGAGAGACACAGGCAGCGGAGAGGTAGCAGAGGCAGCAAATGAGAAGCAGCAGTAAGAAAGCATAAAAGGAGCACAAAGGAGACATAGGCAGTAGTAGAGGGATTGATTGGAGAACACTAGAGGAATTAGAGTAGTGAGTGTGAAAGGCAACAGAAATTAGAGGTAGAATATTGATTGAAAATCACGTTAGTAAATTGAAGTAGAGAAGCAGCTTTAAAGGTGAACTGACCATAAACTAAGGAGAGATAGGCACATTTAAACTACATAGAAAGCTCAGGAGGGAATCACGTGAAAGAATATCCAAAACAAAGAAGTAAAGGACTATTATATAGTGAAGGGAAGCACAAAGGAATGAAGCAGTAAAGCACAGTAGTTGGACCAGTAATATCAACGAATGTGATTAAGACAGATAGACAAAGGAGTGAAGCAATTGCTCAGAGAGTGTGATTGAATTTGCATTTGTTTGGAGACATAGGCTGAGACTCTTTATTTTTTATTGAAACAGATAGCATGTATCATCCCTTGAATGGCCCGTGGAGGCCTCGAATGATTTGTTTTTCTTGATCACCTTGATGATGACCTTCATATTTCATTTTGTTAAAGGAAATTGTTGTGTTAAAAGGAAAATTGGGGGCATACTGTATCATTCTGGTTCTATAGGAAAAAACACCCAAAATATACTATAAATCAGGGTGAAATCGTTTTTAAACAGAGATCCAGACTTCAGGCGGAACCGAAAAGCAAAAGAACAGTGGGGTTATATGTATATGGTCAAAAGAAATTGATAAATATATAATCTAGTTATAAGGCAGGGTTAATGCACAAACTATGTATTTAAACGAAGAGTGGAGGACAAATAAACATTGAAGCAGAATTATAAGACCCAAAACCCTAAGTCGAGAATGGAACCGTGAGGAGAATAGTGAAGGTGGTTTCGGTGGTGGAAACAAGCAGTATCGTACAACCACAAGAGTGGTAAGCGGGATTGTGAAAAACAACGCGATATATGCCTTTGATCGATACGTGGCAATAATTGGTTTGGAAAAAACATTTATATCGCGCGACTTTGGAGGATTAACCCTCGTGTTGTTTGATTACGCGATATTTAGTTTTGGTTGTTGGATCACAGGAGCGGACGCGACATCTTTCGAACCGTCAGATGAGAAGGGTGCATTAAGGACCAAGACCCACTTTGATCATGCGAGTTAGATATGATAAGGCCCGAGCGCTTGCATAACGCGACAACCGTCAGATTGGTGGATTGGAGGGCGATGAGTTATTGACCGTCGATTCACGAGGTATGGTAGTGGTTGGGCCCCACTCTTAATTTGTGTTGAGGACTGATGTTTAATGCAAGATTGAGGCTTATAAATATTTCTCATTAAGTTCACGATTTATTGATGTTGTAACATTTGATTAGAGAGCTTCATAGATTGGGTATTATGTTTATGGAATTGCCGTGGGTAAGTCTAAGGTATGTTATAATGCATTGTGGGCCCGAGTGTTAATGGAAATTCGAGTATACATATGTGGGTATCTATATATATATATATATAGATTATATGATAAAGCGAATCTTGTATGAAATGAGTGTGGGCCATATGTGTGAATGTAAGTTGTGATACATTAGATGGAAGCTCGAATGTTGGTTCGAATGAGTGTGAATTTTCCACATGATTGAATTGTGGGCCTGGATGTGAAATACTGTCATATGGTGGGTTGTTAAAGTGTTAAACCACGCGAAGACTGATATCTAATATAATATATGTTATCGGACCATAGAGTCATGATTTGGCTTTATATAAAGTTATATATGCGTGAAACCAACAGTAAGGGATGTTGAGTTTTAAATGAAAGAGCGTAGCATATATTAATACATTATGGTTAAACTGTATCAGTGGGTCGAACTTTTATAAGGTGAAGTTCTGCACATGAAGATTGAGAAGGCCAACATACAATATGAAGAGTTGAATGGTGTGGTGAATCAAGGTCGGTTTTACCATGAATTAAGTGTAATATTGATATGTCAGACTTTAAGACTATTTATATTAATATAAGTGCTGGGCGAAGATTTATTGTTGGTTAACACAGGCAAGAACCAATATACAATATTCTTTGATATGCACTATCAGAAGAATATGTGGGTAAGCAGGGACCTCACCATAAAGGTTGAAAGTTGATTCAAATACTCATAAGTGTATTGACAGAGGTTTAAAATTTGGATTAATAAAGATGTGGAGAACATAAATGAAAGTATTGGCTGAAGTGTGATTATTCCAAAGACATATACACAATTATAGCGAACAGGTGAATATGCACAGGAATGAAATTGTGGGTTTGACAGTTGTACATGCACAGAAAGTAGGAGAGTGTGCATAAACAGAAAAAGGGAGTGAACAACAGAGGTATGCAGGACAGTTACATGACAACAACAAAAAGGACAAAACCAGCAAGCCAAGGGCCAGAAAAAGGGCTAAGTGAAATTTATATATGTAACTGAAAATGTGAATGTAAATGTTTTAATTGAATTTATATTGTTTGTGATGCATTGGAAAGTCTGCGGAGGAAAAGAAATATCTCACTGTAATTTTGAAATGTATACATATTGTAATATTTATTCTGAATGAGATGGACAAAGAAATGAGAAGGCAGAAGGCAAAGAGTTAGGGCTATTCACCTCGAATTCCCTGTGGAATACAAACAGGCATGTGATGAACTCTATAAATGATATCGCATTGATATGCATAGAGAGGTCAGAGAATGTAGAAATAATGCAGTGAGGAAGAGAAGAAGGAGGAGCTGATAGAAAGTCAGAGAATGCAGAAATAATGTAGCGAGGAAGAGAAGAAGGAGGAGTTGATAGAAAAGTAGAGAATGCAGAAATGAAGCAGTGAGGTAGAGAAGAAAGAGGAGCTGATAGAGAATATGAGAAGATGCAGAGATGATATAGGGTAGATATGAGAACTGATGGACAACAGAGAAGATGGTATAGAACAGAGCTGATATCCAAGGTAAATTAGCAAGTGTTTTCTTTTGAAAGAGTAAGGAATTTGGAGCTTCCCTATCAATTTGTAGCTTGATAGATGTCAGTTGTAGCAGACTAAGGTAGGAGCCTCCTGTAGGTTGTAGCCCGCAGAAAATAGATGGGAGTTGGTGCTTCCACATCAAGTTGTAGCTTGATAAAATGTCAGTTGTAGCTGACTGAGGTTGAAGCCTCCTGTAGGTTGGTGCCTACAGAAAATTTATTGGAGTTGGAGCTTCCTTGCAAGTTGTGGCTTGCAGAATTGAGGTAGGAGCCTCCTGTAGGTTGGTACCTACAGAAAGTTAGTGGTGAGAGGGAGTTGGAGCTTGCCTTTGCATCACAACAATAATAAGATGTGTTTTTCTCCCTTTATGGGTTTCCACTTATATCTGGTGTCTCTGTGCATGATGTCTATGTGTTGATGTGGTTTATCTAATCTGCTTAATACTTGTTGCTCACATATTAAGACTGCTGTTACATTAACAAATCTGCTTGATACTTGCTGCTCACAAATTAAGATTTTTCACATATTATGTTGATCATGAAATGAAGGTGTTAATAAAGTTTAATGAAAAGTTTTAAAAGTCCATGAATGTGTTAAACTGATTCACCCCCCCCCCCCTCTCAGTTTAACCAAGGGTTCAACACTTCAAACGTTTTACATATATTTCAAACATGTACTTCAATCATTTTTATGTACATATATTCATGTGAATTGTTTTTTTGTTTGTAACTTGGGCTAAAATATATTAAAAGCATGAAAAATTGTATAGAGGCAATGGGAAGAGATGGCAAGCAGTGATTATCATATCCCTACCTTGGTAGTTTTCAAAATAAACCAATTTTGGGGCTACCTCAAAGGACCAAACCAACCCCTTAAGAGTGTCATCCAATCTTGTAATAAAAAATATTTAGTGGCTCATATAAAAATAAAATAGCTAAATTATATCCTGAGGTGACAATCATGGAGTTCATTCGTCTTCTTCCATCACCTTGTCCTCTTCCTCTACCATGCACTTTTATTCTCTAGCAATGTCCTCCTCCTTAGTTGTGGGCATTCGAGGAGGCTTCAGAGGGGTCACATGCACAATGGGAGCGACTGGGTACTCCGCATCGTAATCTCTGGTCCAGACACCATCCGAGTTGATAACCAAAACGCCTACCTTCTCCATCGTGAGCTCATAACCTGGAAGTGGGTTGGTTTTCCTAGGTAAAGGCTGCATAAATTGTGGAATAGTGGGTTTCCTGCCACTTCTACCCTTGGGCTTCTCTATAGGCAAAACAATATCCCTATGAATGTTATCGAACACTTGAGGAGTCAACACCTCATGGCTATCACATGTAGAGCCCTCAATGGATTCCAATCGTTGGTCATTGCCACGGTGAGAGAGGCCTGAAAATGCACCTCTGTAGCTATCTCTAACGGGTTTCTGTTGTTGGTGCGGGGCCATGGTATGGCTTCTCACCTATACATTTTATGATTTTTTTTAGATTTTAAAACATCGAAATGTATTGTACTTAAATATCACCTAGATAATAGATGTACACGTCCTAAAATTATATAACATTCACACTTCATGTACATCCCAAACTCATTTTTTATTTAACAAATATAGTGACAAATTGAGTTTTAAAAACTAGACATTATATCCGAACATGTGATCACATACCAAATGTAGTTCAATTATCCAAAATATACACATGTATACATGGTTTGTAATTCTAAATTTCCATCTATAGAGATTCATTTTATATTTTTAACAAGTTTATAAAATGATAACTTGAATTAAAAAAAAAAAACATTATATCACAATCACATGCCAAATGTAATTCAACCATCCAAAACTTGAGTTTTAAAAACAAAAAATTATATCACAACATGTGATCACATGCCAAATGTAGTTCAAGTATCCAAAATATACACATGTATACATGGTTTGTAATTCAAAATTTCCATCTAGAGAAATTCATTTTATATTTTTAACGAGTTTATAAAATGACAATTTGAATTTTAAAAACAAACATTATGTCACACTCACATGCAAAATGTAGTTCAACCATCCAAAACTTGAGTTTTAAAAACAAAACGTTATATCACAACATGTGATCACATGCCAAATGTACTTCAACTATCCAAAATATACACATATATACATGTTTTGTAATTCAAAATTTCCATCTAGAGAGATTCATTTTATATTTTTAACAAGTTCATAAAATAACAACTTGAAATTTAAAAACAAAAAATTATATCACAATCACATGCCAAATGTAGTTCAACCATCCAAAATATACACATTGTGAAAATGTAATTTGAAATTTCCATCTAGAGATTCATTTTATATTTAACAAATAAAATGACAACTTGAATTTTAAAAGCAAAACATTATATCATAAAACAAAACATTATATCACAACATGTGATTACATGCCAAATGTAGTTCAACTAGATCCAAAATATACACATGTATGTACATGGTTTGTACTTTGAAATTTCCATCTAGAGATATTCATTTTATATTTAACAAATTTATAAAATGACAACTTTTTAAATACAAAACATTATATCACAATCACATGCCAAATGTAGTTCAACCATCCAAAATATACAGATTGTGAAAATGTAATTTGAAATTTCCATCTAGAGATTCATTTTATATTTAACAACCAATTGCTTGTTAACCACCAACAACAGACGTGACGTAAAGGTAGCATAAGAAATAGAGGTACAGGTGGAAGCAGATAAAATGACAACTTGAGTTTTTAAAACAAAACATTATATCACAACATGAGATCACATGCCAAATGTAGTTGAACTATCCAATTTAAAAACAAAACACTATATAAAAACATGAGATCACATGCCAAATGTAGTTGAACTATCCAATTTGAAAAGGAAACATTATATCACAACATGAGATCACGTGCCAAATGTAGTTGAACTATCCAATTTGAAAAGGAAACATTATATCACAACATGAGATAACATGCCAAATGTAGTTGAACTATCCAAAATATACACGTGTTTTGTAATTTCAAATTTCCATCTAGATTTGAATTTTATATTTAACAAATAAAATGACAACTTTAGTTTAAAAAAAAAAACATTATATCACAACATGTGATCACATGCCAAATGTAGTTCAACTATCCAAAATATACACACATGTACATGTGTTTTGTAATTTGAAATCTCCATCTAGATTCATTTTATATTTAAAAAATAAAATGACAACTTGAGTTTTAAAAACAAAACATTATATATCACAACATGTGATCACATGCCAAATGTAACTATCCAAAATTTAAAATCATTCTTGATAAAAGTAAATGTAGTATAAAAATATATCGAAACAGTAAAATATGTCCAAAATTTGTATCTCACGTGAACAATAAAAGTATATATATATATAGTTCAATGTATAGTGTTACACGTATCAAGTTATATAGAAAAGTAAATATGACTACATAGATAAGACTATATATAAAAAAGTAAATTTAAGACTAGATCTATCAAATATAATGTTGCACACGTGCATCATCCATCAAATACAGATGGATCTAGTGTCTTTGCCAATAAAGTCATGATCCTCGTGCTATCCTGTGAAGCATGGGGTACCTATATACAATGTGTACAAACATTAAAATTTAATGTTTTAAAACTAAACGAGAATATAGAACTTCCTGTAAAAACAAAATGAAAAAAAAAAATCATGCAATACCTCATGTGGGAAATTGTGTAAACTTACCCAAAAAATAGAAGAAAAGAGATATCAATGCCTTAGAAATAACCCACTTCGAGGGGGAAACCTCCAATACATTACATAAATGAAAAATTCTTGGATGATACAATTTACAAAACCTCCTTTCTATATATAGTAGTCCATGGGGCCATGATGTAATCCTAGTGGGCCACAATGTAATCCTAGCCGACCTAACAATAATAATTTAAGGGCACAATAATAACAAAATGGGGGTTAAAAGGGTACAATAATAACAATAAGGGGGGATAAACTAACATAATAAGGGGCTACACTATTAATATAGGGTCTTAACATGCCCCTCTCCTTCAAACAAGTGTTGTCCTCAACGCTTGATTATTTTTTGATGCTTCTGTATAAAATTCTCATCCTCCCATGTGAAATCTTCTACAGGAAAGTTCTTCCACTTGCTGAGATACTCTGAAATTGATCGTACTTGTCGAGTTCTTGTTTCTATGAATTCTTCATAACTTCTTTCGATGTCATGTTGATCTTCCTGTTGTTTCATTAGATTCTGCACCAAAGTTGGGTTATCTTTTGAGAGTTGGAGAACTTGTTGTTGATGCTCGATGTGATCTTCCACTAATTTATCATCCATATTTGCTATTATTTGATCCTTCAAACCATCCAACTTAGCCTCCATTTCTTCTTTTAAACCATCTATTTCATCTTCAATTGCTCTTCGTAAGATCGAAACTTGTTTCACTTGGTACCGTAATTTTGATATCTCATACTGCAACTCTTCCTCTTCATGCGTCATAGTATAGATTTTTGAGGGATTAATGGGTATGGAATTATTTTTAGGGGCCATTTTAAAATCCAATATTGATATCTATTCTACAAGTTTCCCTTGGAATCAATTCAACTTGATTCTTCAAACAAGACTTATGTAATTCGGAAAAAAAAATACACACCTTTTACTAGCTTTTAGGAGCTCGATATTGAAATTGAATTATCTCTGTAATTGAAAATATTCAATATCTCAAATTCAGCCCTGTAGTAGCCCTCTGAAGCTTCTTTCAAATGCCACAGGTCTGACCTGATTTGGATTCTCCAAGACAAATTTGTGTCCAATCTCCCACAATGACCTAATTTTGGACTGGTTCAGTAGAGCGAACTTGTACGACTTGCCACGTGTCACTGTTTTGTTCTTTGTTTCTGAAATTGATATCCAAGAAACTACAGGCCGTTTAATTGCGACCACTTTTGACGGCACTCCAATCCAATCTCCAGAGAGAGAGTTATTGAACTTTTCCCACGATCACCTCTTTGAGATGAAATTCAGGAGCCTGAAAAAGCACTACCTTCCACAGATCATATCTCCAAAACTATTGCGAACCAAGCTCTGAAATGTTTTGACGAATTTCCTCAGGCTTTTAGCTACGCACCATACGAATTTCAGATTCTGAACCTTCGTAGAAAAATTTTTATAGCGAAAATTCCACGATGACCTGTTTAGGAGCTTGAAAAAAGGCCTAACTTCCACAGATGATATCTCCGAAAATATTGCGAACCAAGCTCTGAAAGTTTTAGACAATCTTCCTCAGGATTTCAGCTTCGCACCCTAAAAATTTCAGCTTCTGAAACTTCGTAGAAAAAAAGTTATAGCGAAAATGCCACGATGACCTGTTTGGAGCAGCGAAACCCTAGAATCCCAAAGCTTTGATACCAAATGTTGTGTAACCAGCTCCAAAAATAGAAGAAAAGAGATATGAACGCCTTAGAAATAAGCCACTTCGAGGGGGAAACCTCCAATACATTACATAAATGAACAATTCTTTGATGATACAATTTACAAAACCTCCTTTCTATATATAGGAGTCCATGGGGCCATGATGTAATCCTAGTGGGCCACAATGTAATCCTAGCCGACCTAACAATAATAATTTAAGGGCACAATAATAACAAAATGGGGGTTACAAGGGTACAATAATAACAATAAGGGGGGGATACACTAACATAATAAGGGACTACACTATTAATATAGGGACTTAACATGGTTCCCTCTCCATTGTGTTATGTTGCTCGTCCATTAAAACTTCCTCCACATGAACATCTTAAACATTAAAATGTACAATATATATATATATATATATATATATATATATATATATATATATATATATATTTAAAAAATTCAAATGGAAATGCATATATAAACTAATTTTCAATAATATTCAAAAAAGAAGATAGACAACTTGTTCAAATGGTTCAATGGTGTGGATGTTCCTATCTCCATCGCTAGAGTTCGTGGAGAAGGGAAATCATCTCTAAGAACCTAAAATTCAAAAATCTTAAAAGTATAAAATAACTCAAGATCTAGATCTCAATTTATAATAAAACTTTTGAACTTCAATTTATAACTTATAACTTAAACATATTTAAGTGAAAAATTGAATGCTTGTGATGGTGGATTGGGCACATATCCTAAGGGTGGCTTCAAAAAAAAATCTCCAGAAACCTAAAATTCAAAAAATTTAAAATTGTAAAATAACTCAAGATCTAGATCTCATTTTTTAATAGAACTTTTGAGCTGAAATATATGACTTAAAAACATATTTAAAAGTGAAAATTCATCCATACTTGTGATGGTGGATTTGGCACATATCTCAAGGAAGAAGAAGGTACCTCCATACCAAAAACATCAGATGGAATTAGAATATATTAACATTTACTTATATATACATGTACATGTGTGCACAATTATTTATTTTAAAATATGTCATCAATATATAAAATTTTGTATATTAAAAAAACAGGTAAACAAATTTGTATAAATTGAATGAAAATAATATTAAGATTGATGGCCACCTCGATATGGTTGGCTATCATATTGCCCACTCTGAGACTATTGAGAACTAGAACGACCACTGATTGGTTGAGAACCAACACGACCATCCATTGATTGGCCTATGGGAGAATGCATATCACCACCCTCACTTAATTGGTCACCACCTATTGATGGGCCTCCAAGGGAATGTGTACCACCACCAACCTCACGTGACGAGAGGGAAGCTTTATAAAAAAAATATGAATTTATAATCAATTCAAAAATGCGTTCATACATATAAATACATGTACATACAATTGATTAGATTGTGTGAACCATACCACGATTGTGTGAACCATGACCATGCTCCATTGATGGAGTAGATACCCTTGTCCTCCTAACTCCTAAAAAATAAAAAATGAAACTTATTAAAAACTAATTTAACTCACAAAATTGGTAAAAAATCAATTCCATATGTACACACATGTATGTATGGAGATAATATTATATTTAAATACCATGAACATCCCTCGATCCATGATCCCCCTCTCTCGTAGAGGCATGGGATTCTATTGATATTCTCCTTTCATCCTCCATGATATATATGGATATATCTACAGTGGAAATTTACAATTATTTTTAAATTACTATTTAAAATAAATTCAAAATATTTCAAAAAGTAATGTAATTTGGTACACAAATTATGTAAAACACAACTTTCAAATCACTAATTGGTGTGTGAAACTCAATTTAAACAAAAAATTGTTGAAGTCCTCACATCTTAATTTTATAAAAATATGAGGTTCACCAAGTTGCGCTTTACATGGTGGGAGCACACTTGGTATATAATTGAAAAAAACACATGGTCATTAAAAATGACGCATGTGTAAGTAAAAAACACATGCATATCAAAGATATGTTACAATGTCAATCAATAAACGTCAAAGGAGAGTGTCTCAACACTAATTCATATTTGAGAGATGAATCTTGAATTTTTGGATGAGGGTGTCTCAACACTAATTCATCTTTGAGAGATGAATCTTGAATTAGCATTGCCCCGTATAATACTAATTCATCTTTTATAAATGAATTTTGAATTGGCATTGTCCCACAAAATAGATCACCAAACATCTTATTAACATTTTCACAATGTCTTATACTAAAAAATTGAAATTGGCTAACAATATTGTTTTCTTTTCCATGCAGTTGTTTTAGTCTCTCCTTCTTAACTTGGTACATGCATTTCATCTGGTTACACACAAGTTCAGAATTGGTGAAAACTACAATTCCATTTTGTCCATACTTCCGAGTTGTTTCCAAGCCTTCTATCAATGCAATGTAATATGCCTCGTTGTTTTTTGTTCTTCCTGGTATATTCATTTTCCTTTGGAGGACCTTTTTAGTTGCAATATTGCAAATAACATATGTAATCATTGTTTTCCCTGGATTTCGATAGAAAGAAACATATATGAATAATGTCCATTTTTCAACCATATTTAGTGGGTGTTTTTTGTCCCTGAAAAAAATAAATTCAATAAAATATATTAAATTAAAATGTACATGTCATTTCTATGTCATTTTTCTCATAAACTTTAAGACAAAATTTAAGGATAACCATGTGTATGCCATTTCTTCCATAAACTCAAGGAAACTTTTAAGAATAACCATGTACATGTCATTTCTCCCATAAACATTAATGGTTTTCATTCATAATATCAAGGAAAAATTTAAGGATAACCATGTATATTTTCATTTCTATGTGCGGGATAATTGTCTTCACACAATTTTCACATCCACACAACAACTCCATTTTCACACAACTTTGACATGCACACAACAACTCCACCAGACATAGATCTACACCAGACATACATCAATACATGAATACATTAAACATTAGTCTACATTCATAAATAAACATACCTATTTAAACTCTCATCCATTCTCAAAGGTGACATATCCAGTAAATTCCCCTATAGTCAATCTCTAGAACAGATCTAAATAGAAGTTCTTCATTGTAATATCCATTTTTGTACATGCCATTTCTCCCATAAATATTAAGGCATTTTCTAGTGTTTTTGGAACCATGTACATGTCATTCCTATGTCATTTATCCCATAAAATGTAAGGCAAACTTTAAGGAAAACCATGTACATATAGGTCATTTCTCCCATTTCTCCCATAAACTCAAATAAAACTTTAAGGATAAACATGTACATGTCATTTCTAGAATTTTTTAGTGTTTTTGGAACCATTTACATGTCATTTCTCCCATAAACTTTAAGACAAACCATGTACATGTGTCATTTCTCCCATAAATTTGTCATTTCTCACATAAACTTTAAGGAAAAATTTAAGGCATGTCATTTCTAGATGTGATTTATCCCATAAACTTTAAGGCAAACTTTAAGGAAAACCATGCACATGTCATTTCTCCCACAAACTCAAGGCTTTCTAACATAAACTCAAGGTAAACTTTAAGGACTAAAAACCTTGGTGAGAACCTAAAGTGGTTGAACTTCCATAGGATTTGAGTCACTCTATTGAGTGTTAACTTCTACAAGTTCTAAAGGCAGAGTCTGTAAAAGCCTAGGTAGCCTCTGGATTGTTGGAAATGCTGAAAGGGGGGGTGAATCAATATTCCTTTCAATTAGAGCATTGGTTAATCTTCAATTATTATCAATGTATGTACAATGATAGAAGAAAACAAAATGAACACAAATGCACACATTTTTTAAGGTGGAAACCCACTCCAAGACAAAAACCACCTAATTCTTTTCTAATAATTCTTTAATATTCAACTCGAATTGAAAATAAAGCTCCAACTTCCTAGAATCTAGAAAAACATTCTTCTCCAGCTCCCACTAAATGGACACTCCAATTCCTAATATTCTTTAGTAGTCAACTGAATGGATGCCCCAACACCCAATGAGCTACAACTCACCCTAACACCACCCTACCACCCTATATAACAATTAAAGAAGAATGGACTCCCGTACTAGGGAAAATGGTCCACTTTACAATGATATAGAATGATGTAGAAGAAGTAGACACACTAAAACATAACCCAAACTATGACACAACCACCTAATTATGATCCTAGACCTCTCAACACTGCCTCTTCAACTCTTGGTAGATAGACACTAGAGAAAATTTTACAATAATGTATTTACAATGAATCAGTATAATGATACCTTTACAATGACTGTATGCAGTGTTGCCCACTTGAATACTTCATGTGATGAAATTATTGGGGTTGTTTTTCACCTTGGTTGCTGCTCTTGTCATGCTACCCTCTGCTGCACCTTGCTTTGCTTTGTTGCCCTAGAAATTCTGGTTCATTGCAGCTCTTGACAACACATGATCTAGCTTTTTCTTGCCTTCTAGGAGCTCGATATTGAATCTGGTGTATATTTGTTATTTCAGATCCCCAATATCTTATTTTCGATCCTATAGCATTCCTATAAGTCATTTTTCCAATGCCACAGGTTTGACCCAATTTGGATTCTTCAAGGGAGAGTTATGCCCAATATCTCACAATGCCCTAATTATGGACTCTTTCAGTAGAGAAAACTTATACGGCGTGTCACGTGTCATTGTTTCTTCATTCAGCTCTAAAATTTATAGAGTTGAAACTACAGTCCATGTACTATCTTCCACTTTTTACATAATTCCAATCCGATACTCAGAGAGAGATATATGACAATTTTCCAATGTCACTTCTTTGAGATGAATTTTAAGAGCCTGCAAAACACTGACTTCCACAGATCATTTCTCCGAAACTATTAAGCACCTTGGTCTGAAATTTTCACAGGAGATTTCTCAAGATTTTGGCTTCACCTCTTAAAAATTTCAACTTCTGAGCCTTCATATAAAAAAATTTAGAGCGAAAATTCCACGATGACCTATTTCAGATGGCGAAATCCCTTGCATAAGGAGGATATGAGGATCACAATTTATATAAATGCTTAGGTTGAGAGGGGCTTCAACAAGTGAATGTGGGAAGGATTTTAGGAGCTTAAAAAATATTAATTATGACTTTTCAATAACCCATGCCACAACCCCATGGGGTTTTAGCCCACTAACTGGGGTTACAAACTTCAAACATGAATATCTCTCAAACCACGAAGAATTACGTAGCGTGACATATATCAACAGAAACATATCAACAGGAAGAAACCATGAAAATAATTATTGACCTAGAATATATTAATTTGGTAGGTAAAAATTCCCACGTAATATTTGGGTAGTCCCTGGTGCTGCTTAGGTTGACATCAATGACAACCGCTGATCAACAATCTCCCCCTTTGGCATTGATGGCAACAAAAGTACTCCCCCTGCGATCATGACACCTCTTCCTACAACATTCTCTCCCCTTTTGAAATCAATGGCAAAGATTAACTCCCCTTGACACACAAGCATCCTATAGACCCATACACACTTCCACTCCCCCTTTATATTCTGAATAAGGAAAATATAATGAGAACTTGGGAGAATCCCAAGCTTCTGGCGAAGGTATTCCAATGCTTCACGAGTAATCTCACGATCATCAACACTTCCTACCCAATATGCATCTATAAAGGAATGAATAATGAGATCGTTACCCTTGGGATACCACAAGCCATATTCTGTTGTTCCCTTTAGATATTGAAGAATTCTTTTGATGGCAATAATATGTGATTCTTTTGGTGCTGCTTGGAATCTTGCTACTTGTCCAACTTCTTGCATAACATCTGACTGAGAGGCTAATACATATAGAATACTACCAATCATAGATCTGTACAACCTTTGATCCACATCCTTAGATGAGTTGTGTATGCTCAATTTGCAACCTGTTACTATTGGAGTAAGGATGGGTTTGCAATCTTCCATTTTAAAATTCTTGAGCATTTCCTTGATGTACTTGGCTTGACATATAAATATTTCTTTCTCTTGCTGAGATATTTGAAGCCCTAAGAAATATGTCAGCTCACCAAGTAAAGACATCTCGAAATCACTTTGCATCTTTGTAGCAAACTTCTTACTTAGTCAATCGTCATTGCTACCAAATATTATATCATCCTCTTTAGCTATTAGACATTCTTTAGTTGCTTCATCCAAAACATATATGTCGTTTGGAGCTCGACTTGCTATAGCCACAATTTCACCATACCTGCCTTTCCTAATTTCACATTTTGTGGAGTTGAATAGTATTTTGTGTCTTTGATCCCACATTTGTCCAACACTGAGCAGATTATGATTCATGTTTTCAACCAATAGAACATCCTTGGCTAGAGTATCTTTGCTTCCGAGAGTGACAGTACCTGATCTTATAACATTTGAAGATCCCTCATTTCCAAAGGACATGGTTCCATCATTCTTCTCTTTCAGAGATACAAATTTATTTCTATCTCCAATCATATGCGTTGAGCAACCGCTATCAACATACCACACATCTTTGTTTTTTTTAACCTTGAGAGCAAGAGCACAATTATCAGTCTTCTTCTTCTTCCATGTTCGTTTGTTCTGTGGCTTAGAAGATTCTTCTAGAGGATTTTCAAGTCTGCAATCTCTGGCTATGTGTCAAAATTTTCGACATTTGTAATATTCAATATTATTTCTTAAATTTTCAAATCTATTGATGTTTCGCTGAGCCCTGGGAGGTTCATATTTGACAGATCTCCTGGAATTGTATTCGTCCTTGGGGTACGTGCTACATTCTATAGCTTTATGACCAAATTTTACACATGAATAACAGAGCCATAAAAAATATGTTGGTACCTAGATGGAAATATTCGTCGGGGAATTGTCTTCCAAGGTTGTTCTTGCGAATCTTGTCCAATGAAGTCTTCATGCATATCAGATCTCATAGGTTGATTGTATTTTTTTGTAGAAGGTCCTACTTATTCTTCTTTGTAATCGATGCCAGTTCTGTAATTATAAGATCATTGATTGTTGATGAGTTATTACAATTCCCTTGAGATGTTGGCATAATTTTGGATAGTTTTTCCTTTCTTCACTTCCTTACGTAGCGAGACTACTTCGAATTCTAATTCTTCCTTTTCTTGGTTTCTTTCTTCCAACTTCTTTTTAAGTGACTCCTCATTGCATTTGTTTTCTTCAACTTCAATTTTGAGACCTTGAACTTGTTCTTCAAGAGTATTGGAACGAAACTTCTTTTCCTTGAGCTCTTTTATAATTTTGATTGCTTCCTTAGAAAATTATTCTATAGTCAATCCTTCTTCTTCATTGTTTGATACATATTTTTTATTGTGCTTGGCCATAAACAATACTCTCTCATTGGCTTCTTCTTTGATGTCATTGTCTTCATCAGATGATGAGCTATCTTCTTTAGAGAGAAAGTTCCTTTTGGATCCTTGCTTGTTGAATTTAAAAAAGCCTTTCTTTCCTTTTGAGTTGCCATCACTTATGTTCGGGCATTTTGATGCAAAATTCCCAACCTCACCACAGCCAAAACATATCAATGGAAGTTTACCTTTGAATTTTCCCTTACAAATTTTTAGTTTTCTCGTAAAGTAAGCATATTCTTCATTTGAAAGGCCTTCTTCATCATCTCCCTTTTCTTCACACTTGCAGGTGCATGTCTTTTCAATTGAAGTTTGTTTGTCCGTATTGGTTTTCTTAGATGCAACTAACGTAGTCCCTAGATGTGAAACACCATCTTCTTCATCAAGTCTCATTTCATATGCTATGGGAACTCCATGTAATTCCTCTTTGTTGAGTTTGTCCAGATTTGCACTGTATTCTAAGACCAATAACTTTGGGTTGAATCTCCCTAGTAACGTTCTAAGAATATTTCATATAATAGTCTTCTCGTCAACTACCTCTCCCAATCCTTCTAGAGTATTGGTTATTTCATCAACGTATTTGAAGTATGCATCAATGTTTCAATCTTCTTTCATTCTGAGTTGCTCAAATTTTTCTCTATAGATTTGAAGCTTTGCTTCTTTGACATTTGAGTCACCTGCATATATATTCTCAAGCTTGTCCCATACATTTTTAGTGGTTTTACAACCCAACATATATATTTCTCAAGCTTTTGCATCATTTACCAAAATCTTGTTACCTTGTTCATCTACAGTTGATGTAAATCCATTTTGAACAATGTCCCATACTTCGTAACCTTGCGCCAAGAGATAGACCTCCATTCTTCCTTTCCAGAGTGCATAATTATTTTCATTTAACAGAGTTACACCATTCTTTGTATTCTCCATGACCTCTTTCCAACTATTAAACTATTATTGAAGGAACCAATCTCTGATTCCAATTGTTGGAAATACTAAGAGCGGGGATGAATCAATATTTATTTCAATTAGAGCATTAATTAATCTTAAATTATTATCAATGTATGTAAAATGATAGCACCAAACAAAATGAACACAAATGCACACATTTTTTAAGGTGGAAACCCACTCCAAGACAAAAACTACCTAATTCTTTTCTAATAATTCTTTAATATTCAACTCCAATTGAAAATAAAGCTCCAACTTCCTAGAATCTAGAAAAGAATTCTTCTCTAGCTCCCACTGGATGGATGCTCCAATGCCCAAGATTATTCATTAGTCAACTAAACGGATTCCCCAATACCCAATGAGCTACAACTCACCCTAGCACCACCCTACCACCCTATAGAACAATAAAAGAAGAGTGGACTCCTGTACCAGGGAAAATGGTCCACTTTACAATGATATAGAATAATGTAGAAGAAGTAGACACACTAGACCATAACCCCAACTATGTCACAACTACCTAATGATGATCCTAGACCTCCTGACACTGCCTCTTCAACTCTTGGCAGATAGAAACTAGAACAATTTTTACAATAATGTATTTACAATGACTTTGTACAATGATACCTTTACAATGACTGTATGCAGTGCTGCCCACTTGAAGACTTCATGTGATGAAATTATTTCTACTGTTATGCACCTTGGTTGTTGCTCTTGTCATGCTACCCTCTTCTGCACCTTGCTTTGCTTTTCTGACCTATAAAGTCTGGTTCTTTGCAGCCCTTGACAACACATGATCTAGATTTTTCTTGCCTTCTAGGAGCTCGATATTGAATCTGGTGTATCTATGTTATTTCAGATCCCCAATATCTTATTTTTGGTTCTAAAGTATCTATTTGAGTGGTATTTCCAATGCCATAGGTATAACCCAATTTGAATTCTTCAAGAGAGAGCTATGCCCAATCTCTCACAATGCCCTAATTATAGACTGTTTCAATAGAGCGAACTTGTACGACATTCCACATGTCATTTTTTCTTCATTTGACTCTGAAATTGATAGAGCAGAAACTATAGTTTGTGTACTATCTGCCACTTTTTACAGAATTCCAATCCCATAGTCAGAGAGAGATTTATGAATATTTTCTCAAGGTCACTTCTTTGAGATGAATTTCAAGAGCCTGCAAAAACACTCCACAGATCCTATCTCCTAAAATGTTAAGCACCTTGATCTAAAAGTTTCACAGGAGCTTCCTCGGGATTTCGGCTTCGCCTCATAAAAATTTTAGCTTCTCAACCTTCGTAGAAAACAAGTTAGAGCGAAAATGGCATGATGAATTGTTTCAGATGGAAAAATCCCTTGCATAAGGAGGATATGAGGATCACAATTTATATAAATGCTTAGGTTGAGAGGGGCTACAACAAGAGAACGTGGGAGGGATTTTAGGATCTTAAAAAATATTAATTATGACTTTTCAATGACCCATTCCACAACCCCATGGGGTTTTAGCCCACTAACTGGGGTTACAAACTTCAAACATGAATATCTCTCAAACCATGAAGAATTAAGTGGCGTGCCATATATCAACAGAAACATCTTGACAAGAAAAAACCATAAAAATCATTCCCATAATATAGTAAATTGGTAGGTCAAAATTCCCATGAAATATTGGGGTAGCCCTTAGTGTTGCTTGGGTTGACATCAATCACAATCGCTGATCAACATGGATCTCATCCTTTCTCAAATGTTATCTAGTAAATGCCCCTACAATCAATCTCTGGAACATATCTAAATAGAACTTCTTCATTGTAATATCCATTTCTGTACATGCCATTTCTCCCATAAACTTTAAGGCATTTGCTAGTGTTTTTGGAACCATGTACATGTCATTTATATGTCATTTCTCCCATAAACTTTAAGGCAAACCATGTACATGTGTCATTTCTCTAATACATGTGTCATTTCTCCCATAAATTTTAAGGCAAATTTTAAGGTATGTCATTTCTATGTCATTTCTCTATCATTTCTCTGTCATTTCTCCCATAAACTATAAGGAAAAATTTAAGGAAAACCATGTACATGTCATTTCTCCCTTAAACTCTAGGCAAGAAAAACTTTAAGGCGTGTCATTTCTAGTTGTGATTTCTCCCATAAAATTTAAGGAAAACTTTAAGGCAAACCATGCACATGTCGTTTCTCCCATAAACTCAAGGCTTTCTCCCATAAACTGAGGGCAAAATTTAAGGCCTAAAAACCTTAATGAGAACCTAAAGTGACTGAACTTCCATAGGGTTTGAGTCACTCTATTGAGAGTTAACTTCTACAAGTTCTAAAGGAAGAGTCTATAAAGGGCCAGGTAGCCTCTGGTTCTCATCCTTTCTCAAAGGTGACATATCCTACAAATGCCTCTATAGTCAATCTCTGGAACATATCTAAATATAATTTCTTCATTGTAATATCCACTTCTGTACATGCCATTTATCCGATAAAATTTAAGGTATCTGGTATTGTTTTTGGAACCATGTACATGTCATTTCTAGTTCATTTATCCCATAAACTTTAAGGCAAACCATTTACATGTGTCATTTCTCCCATACATGTGTTATTTCACCTATACAATTTAAGGAAAATTTTAAGGTGTGTAATTTATATGTCATTTATCTATCATTTCTATGTCATTTCTCCCATAAAATATAAGGAAAACTTTAAGGAAAACCATGTACATGTCATATATCCCTTAAAATATAGGCAAGGAAAAATTTAAGGCATGTCATTTTAAGATGTGATTTCTCCCATAAACGTTCAGGCAAACCTTGCACATGTCATTTCTCCCACAAACTCAAGGCTTTCTCCCATAAACTCAAGGAAAACTTTAAGGCATAAAAACCTTGGTGAAAACCTAAAGTGGCTGAACTTCCATAGGATTTGAGTCACTCTATTGAGTGTTAACTTCTACAAGTTCTAAGGGCAGAGTCCGTAAAGGGTTGGGTAGCCTCTGGGTCTCATCCTTTCTCAAAGGTGACACATCCAGTAAATTCCCCTATAGTCAATCTCTGGAACATATCTAAATAGAAGTTCTTCATTGTAATATCCATTTCTATACATGCCATTTCTCCCATAAACTTTAAGGCATTTTCTAGTGTTTTTGGAACCATGTACATGTCATTTCTATGTCATTTCTCCCATAAAATTTAAGGCAAAATTTAAGGAAAACCATGTACATACATGTCATTTCTCCCATTTCTCTCATAAACTGAAGGAGAACTTTAAGGATAACCATGTACATGTCATTTCTAGCATTTGCTAGTTTTTTCGGAACCATGTACATGTCATTTCTATGTCATTTCTCCCATAAAATTTAAGGAAAACCATGTACATGTTTCATTTCTCCCATAAACTTTAAGGCAAACCATGTACATGTGTAAGGCAAACCATGTACATGTGTCATTTCTCCCATACATGTGTCATTTATCCCATAAAATTTAAGGCAAAATTTAAGGCATTTCATTTCTATGTCATTTCTCTATCATTTCTATGTCATTTCTCCCATAAACTATAAGGCAAACCATGTACATGTAATTTCTCCCTTAAACTTTAGGCAAGGAAAAATTTAAGGCCTAAAACCCTTCGTGAGAACCTAAAGTCACTCAACTTCCATAAGATTTGAGTCACTCTATTGAGTGTTAACTTGTACAAGTTCTAAAGGCAGAGTCTGTAAAGGGCCAGGTAGCCTCTGGATCTCATACTTTCTCAAAGGTGACATATCCATTAAATGCCCCTACAGTCAATCTCCAGAACAGATCTAAATAGAAGTTCTTCATTGTAATACCCATTTTTGTACATGCCATTTCTCCCATAAACTTTAAGGCATTTTCTAGTGTTTTTGGAACCATGTACATGTCATTTCTATGTCATTTCTCACATAAAAATTAAGTAAAACTTTAAGCAAACCATTTACATGTGTCATTTTTCCCATAGAGTTTAAGGAAAAATTTAAGACATTTCATTTCTATGTCATTTCTCCCATAAACTTTAAGGTAAAATTTAAGGAAAACCATGTACATGTGTCATTTCTCCCATGCATGTCTCATTTTTCCCATAAAATTTAAGGAAAACTTTAAGACATGTCATTTCTATGTCATTTCTCCCATAAACTTTAAGGAAAACCATGTACATGTCATTTCTCCCATACATTTGCAATAAATGTTAATTTAATATATTTTATTGAATTTTTTTTTTTTTAGGGATAAAAAAACCCACTAAATATGGTTGAAAAATGGACATTATGCATACATGTTTCTTGCTATCCCAATCCAGAAAAAGTAGTGATTACATATGTGCTTTGAAATATTGCGACTAACAAGGTCCTCAAAAGGAAAATGAATATAATGGGAATAACAACAAACAACGAGGCATATTATATTTGCATTGATAGAAGGCTTGGGAAAAGCTAGGGAGTATAGATCAAATGGAATTGTAGTTCTCGCCAATTCTAAACTTGTGTGCAACTAGATGAAAGGCATGTACCAAGTTAAGAAGGAGAAGCGAAAACATTGTGCAAATTTTAATAAGATGTCTTGTGATCTATTGTGTGGGGCAATGCCAATTTATGATTCATCTGTCAAAGATGAATTCATAGATGAATTAGTGTTATACGGGGCAATGCCAATTCAAGATTCATCTCTCAAAGATAAATTAGTGTTGAGACACTCTCGTTCAAAATTTATTGATGGACATTGTAACATATCTTTGATGTGTGTGTGTGTTTTTACTTATAAATGCGTCATTTTTAAAGACCATGTGTTTTTTTCAATTATATACCAAGTGTGCTCCAACCATGTAAAGTGAAACTTGGTGAACTTCACATTTTTATAAAATTAAAATGTGAGGACCTCAACAAATTTTTGTTTAAATTGAGTTTCACACATCAATTAGTGCTTTGAAAGTTGTGTTTTACATAATTTGTGTGCTAAATTACATTAATTTTTTGAAATCTTTTGAATTTATTTTAAATAGTAATTTAAAAATAATTATAAATGTCCACTGTAGATATATCCATATATATCATGGAGGATGAAAGGCAGAGATCAATAGATTCCCATGCCTCTACGAGAGAGGGCGATCATGGGTCGAGGGATGTTCATGGTATTTATATAACATTATCTCCATACATGCATGTGTGTACATGTGTGTATACATGTCGAATTAATTTTTTTATTGACTATATATATAATTTTATCCCTATGTACATACATGTATACATATGGAATTGATTTGTTATCAATTTTGTGAGTTAAATTATTTTTAATAAGTTTAATTTTTTAATTTTTTAGGAGTTAGGAGGACAAGGGTGTCTACTCTATCAATGGAGCATGGCCATGGTTCACGCAGTCATGGTATAGTTCACACAATTTAATCAATCATATGTACATGTATTTATATGTATGAAGGTACTTTTGGATTGATTATAAATTCATATTTTTTTATGAAGCTTCCCTCTTATCGCATGAGGTTGGTTGTGGTAAACATTCCTCTAGAGGCCCATCAATAGGTGGTGCCAATTGCGTGAGGGTGGTGATATGCATTCCCCTGGAGGCCAATCAATGGATTGTTGTGTTGGTTCTCAACTAATTGGTGGTCGTTCTGGTTTTGAGCAATTTAACGGTGGGCATGATGCTAGCCAATTATATTGAGGTGGCCATCAAATATGAATATTATTTTCATTCAATTTGTACAAATTTGTTTACATGTTTTTTTATTTATACAAAATTTTATATATTGATGCCGAGGGTGAAAATGCTACTCCAAAAGTTGCTCCAAAAAGATGAAGGACAGAACATGTTATTTAAGAAGAAGGTTGTACACCAACCACGACTTATCTGTCTAACATTTCCAATATACCTTGAGAATCAAACATGCAACAATGCACGTTACAAAGGTGTCAACATCTTCTTTCAAAATTGAAGAGAGATCTTGTGTCTTTGAAACTCCCTGCTAAGAGTCGAGAAAACTTAGAAATAGTTACTCACTCTTTAGGTGAACTAGTTGATGTGTGCCTAAGGCTTGGGCCAACCAATGATACTTTTGTAGAAGTGATGAGAAAAAAAAGAAAACAGTTATGGGTCCTGACACATAGAAGGTTGTTAAAAAAAGAGTTACAACAAAAATGACCAAGTCTATGTTTAATTTCAATGAAGGGATGAAAAGAAAAATTCTAAAGGTGAAATATTTCAAGAACCCTGATATAGCTGGCCATTTGTATGATAGACACCTTGCTGCTTATGGAAGACTCCCATGGAACGACGAGGTTCCACTTTATTTTGAAAATTTTTTTTTCGGAATGAAACCAAATTATAATTACCTTCCCTCTGAATTTTTTGGTCCTGGGAAAGGTTGATTATGTGACCGTAGGGGAGTTAAACGTGATGCTGAGTTGCCTCACCTTGAACCACCATTGGTTAGTTGACCTCTTCGTGTCAAAAATTTGTGGTTAGAGATAGATGCCACTTCTCAAATTAATCGAGAAGAAAGGGATGCCATCATTGACAATGTTCAGAGTGGACTGGGTGGAGTTGATGTTTTTTTGAATCAAGAAAGAGCACAAGAGAATGCACGTGCTAATTTTGTGTATCATATAGATGAAGAGATAGACAAGATGAGTGTTGAAGATCTGAGAACATATGCAAAGAATTGTCACAATGGTTGGCAGGACCTAATTATTCATGAGCAAGCGGGAATGGGATCGGTATTTGTTAATGGTTAGGGTGATTATTTTAACACGTGTACAATTTGTAATAAATACATATATGCATAAATTTATTTGTATACATTAATCTAACAAATGTGTCATATATTTTAACACCATTTGTAGTTCTCATGCTTGATGAATGAAGATGTTAATATCGCAGTCGAAGCCTCCGGTTCACACAATCAAGATGGTTCTCACCATCAAGATGATATGTTGGCACATGTTTGTGTTTTTTAAGTGAAAATGATGATGTACAATTATTTTTTTATCTATTATTATATTTATCGAAACATGCTGACATATTTTTAAAATAAATAATTGTGCACACATGTACATGTATATATAATTAAAATGTTAACACGTTCCAATTCCGGCCGATGTTTTTGGGATGGAAGTACCTACTTCTTCCTTGGGAGATGTGCCAAATCCACCATCACAAGTATGAAATTTTTTTCACTTAAATATGTTTTTAAATTATATATTGTGGCTCAAAAGTTCCATTAAAAAATGAGATCTAGATCTTGGGTTATTTTATAGTTTTAATTTTTTTGACTTTTAGGTTTTTGGACATTTTCTTTCGGAGCCACACTTAGGAGATGTGCCCAATACCATGACAAGTATTCAATTTTTGACTTAAATATGTTAAAGTTATAAGTTATAAATTGAAGTTCAAAAGTTTTATTATAAATTGAGATCTACATCTTGAGTTATTTTATACTTTTAAATTTTTTGAATTTTAGATTTTTGGAGATGATTTCCCTTCTTCACTGACTCTAGCGATGGAGTGTATGATGGAGATAGGAACATCCACACCATTTGAACAAGTTGTCTAAATTTTCTTTTAATATTATTGAAAATTAGTTTATATGCATTTTCATTTGAAATTCTTTAATATATATATATATATATATATATATATATATATATATATATATATATATATTGTATAGTTTATTGTGGAAGATGTTTTAATGGACGAGCAAAAAAACGCAATGGAGAGGGAACCACATGAGGTATTGCATGATTTTTTTTTGTTTTTTTCATTTTTTTTTCACATGAAGTTCTATATTCTCATTCAATTTTAAAACATTAAATCTTAATGTTTGTACACATTGTGTACAGGTTGCCCATTCTTCACAAGATAGCACGAGGATCAAGACTTTTCTGGCACAGATAGTAGATCCATCTGTATTTGATGGATGAGGCACATGTGTGCAACATTATATTTGATATATCTAGTCTTAAATTTACTTTTTATATATAGTCTTATATATGCAGTCATATTTACTTTTCTATATAACTTGATACTTGTAACACTATACATTGAACTAGATATATATATATATATATACTTTTATTGTTCATGTGAGACACACATTTTGGACATATTTTACTATTTGGATATAGTTTTAAACTACATTTACTTTTATCAAGAATGATTTTAAACTTTGGATAGTTACATTTGGCATGTGATCACATGTTGTGATATATAATGTTTTTCTTTTAAAACTCAAGTTGTCATTTTATTTTTTAAATATTAAATGAATCTAGATGGAGATTTGAAATTACAAAACACATGTACATGTGCATATTTTGAATAGTTGAACTACATTTGGCATGTGATCACATGTTATGATATAATGCTTTGTTTTTAAAACTCAAGTTGTCATTTTATTTGTTAAATATAAAATTCAAATCTAGATGGAAATGTCAAATTACAAAACATTTGTATATTTTGGATAGTTCAACTACATTTGGCATGTGATTTCTGTTGTGATATAATGTTTTGTTTTCAAATAGTTATCATTTTATAATTGGTAAACATAAAATGAATCTCTCTAGATGGAAATTTCAAATTACAAACCATGTACATACATGTGTGTATTCTAGATAGTTGACCAACATTTTCCATGTTTACATGTTGTGATATAATGTTTTGTTTTACGATATAATTTTATTTTCTTTTAAATTCAAGTTGTCATTGTGTTTGTTAAATATAAAATGAATCTCTAAATGGAAATTTCAAATTACATTTTCACAATGTGTATATTTATTTTGGATGGTTGAATTACATTTGGCATGTGATTGTGATATAATGTTTTTTTTTAAGTTGTCATTTTATAAATTTGTTAAAAATATAAAATGAATATCTCTATATGGAAATTTCAATTTACAAACCATGTATACATGTGTATATTTTGGATATTTGAACTACATTAGGCATGTTATCACATGTTGTGATATAATGTTCTATTTTCAAAACTCAATTTGTCACTATATTTTTTAAATATAAAATGAAGTTGGCATTATATTTGTTAAATATGAAATGAATCTAGATGGAAATTTCAAATTACATTTAAGACATACATACATTGGTACATGTTATGAATTTTAACATGTGTGTGAATGTTATATAATTTAAGGATGTACATATATTATTTAGGTGATATTTAAGTACAATACATATCGATGTTTTAAAATCTAAAAACAATCATAAAATGTACAGGTCAGAAGCCATACCATGGCCCCATGTTGGCGTCAGAAACCCATCCGAGGCAACTACAGAGGTGTGTTTTCAGGCCGACCTCACCGTGGCAATGACCAGCGATTGGAATCCACCGAGGGATCTGCATTTGATAGCCATGAGGTGCTGGCTCCTCAAGCATTTGATAACATTCATGGGGAGATTGTTTTGCCTCCAGAGAAACCCAAGGGTATAAGAGGCAGGAAATCCACTATTCTGTAATATGTGTAGCCTTTACCTAGGAAAAACAATCCGCTTCCAGGTTTTGAGCCCACGATGGAGTAGATAGGCATTTGGGTTATGGACTCGGATGGTGTCTAGAACAAAGATTATGATGCAGAGTACCCAATCGCTCCCATTGTCCATGCAACCCATCTGAAGTCTCCTCGAATGCCCACAGCTGAGGAGGAAGCCATTTCTATAGAATACGAGTGCTTGATAGAGGAAGAGGACTAGGCGATAGACGAAGATGAATTAACTCCATGATTTTCACCTTAGCATATACTTCAGCTCCTTTATTTTTATATGGTCCACTGAAAATTTTGTATTACAAGATTGGATGGCACTCTTAAGGGGTTTCTTTCCTCCTTTGAGGCAACCCCAAACTTGGTTTATTTTGAACACTACTAAGGCAGGGATAGGCTAAGCACTGCTTTCCATCTCTGCCCATTGCCTCTGTACAATTTTTCATGCTTTTAATATAGTTTAGCCCAAGTTACAAACAAAAAAAAATCACATGAATATATGTACATAAAAATGATTGAAGTACATGTTTGAATATAATATGTTAAAACGATTGAAGTAAAATACATATCGATGTATATATATATATATAAATAAACATAAAATTATAGGTGTTCTTAGATGTGTCAAAAAATCATAAAATTTTAAAATTGCATTAAAACATATATATCCAATACACAACATTTTTCATTAACGTACATAGAAAAGCTACTTTCAGTTGATAGTAAACTGGAAATTACAAAACACGTACCACACATTTTTCATTCAAGAATGAATAAATTATAATTTTCTTAATAGACACGTCTAAAATACAATCGTGCAACTTCAAATTTGCATTATATCAACTAGGCTAGATACACATATATGTACATTTTGCAATAATGACCTTATGAAAAATTGTACTAGAGAATGTATGAAATTTTTTAGACCAGATAATCTAGACATGTGTATGTGTACAGATGTATAAATTACTTGTGTGCATATACCAAAAAAATGTACATGTGCAAACACTCAATTACATATAACATAAAAGGGGAGTTCAATTTTTAGTTGAGTTCTGGAATTTCTAAAAGATGAATCCAAACAGAAGAAATTGTTGGGTAGTTCAATAAAAAAATTCCAATCGAATGCCATCTTCAATGATCCATTCATGATAAACTTTTGACATTTTATATTTCTTAATTTTCGTTTTTTTCTTTGATTGAACTTCTATCAACTTTATGCATGTTGCACATACCAAGTGACTATATTGACAACTTATGACATCAGGTTCATAGTCTTGAAAGTAAAAAAATCTCCACTTTGATTAGTTTGTTGGAAAAAATAACCTTTCAGTATAATAGACCATCTATCATATGTAAACCCGTGATCATTATAGTTTTATAATAATTTCATCTTTCATACAGTGCAAAACATAAAATAATACTTCACATTTTCATCATTCATAGTAGGTGCAACTACAGAAAAAACATCTTCTGCATAATAAAACAATCTTATGTATTTAAATTTAGATCATAATTAAGATGAAAAATTAACTTTAAAATTAACATGTGTACTTGATTTTATTATCTATTTCTAGATCTCTATCATTTGAAAGAAATTGAAATGTTACCTTCTTTAAAAATATCATAAACTCGATCGCCATCAGATGATATTGTAGTCTCCTCTGATTGCATGTCTTCAAAGCTTGCAATAGACATTTTCCCCTTTGTATTTAGTTCTGTATGTTGTCAATATTTTACATACATTTTGTTTTCGCAAACATCATTGGATTCTTTGTTGTCTATACAAACATGACAAAAACAAGAATATTTTATTTTATCCAATGCAAACACATTTGTGGACAATTTTTTTTTAATTGAATGCAATTTTCGAGTCCCTTTTATTGTATCAACGTCATATTCAATTCATTAGGGGAATTTTGAGGTCTAAAATGGGCCTCCTAAGCAAAATGTACAAGAAAAATAAAATTTATAAGAACCAATAGGATTCAAGATGATGATGTCAACCATGGGGGATGATTCACCATTTTTTAAGTAAAAGGGTAAAAAGATTAAAAAATAATTAAATAATAAAACTACTTTTTCAACTCGTATTTTCAACTTATCTCCCAAATTTTTTACTCAAATTTTGAGCAGGAGTACTCATTGGATGCAAAATTCAATTCCTCATCCAAGGAGTACCCATGTTGCATACTTTCGATGGACCCTACTATGTGAAAAATGAGAAATACATGAAAAAACGTGATTGCAATTACATTTTTCATGTATTTCTCATTTTTCGTGTAGTAGGGTCCATCGAAAGTATGCAACATGGGTACTCCTTGGATGAGGAATTAAATTTTGCATCCAACGAGTACTCCCGCTTGAAATTTGAGTAAAAAATTTAGGAGATAAGTTGAAAATAAGAGTTGAAAAAGTAGTTTTTTCTTTTTTCCCTCTAAACTTTGATGATGTCATCAAATCTTATTTGATTTTTTCCACTATTATTTTATAATTTCCTTAGGAGGCCCATTTTAGACCTCAAAATTCCCCTAATGGATCTATCTACATCTTGGACCCAATATTCCAAAAAAACCTATATGGAAAATTCAAAGAAGAATATAAATATGATATCAAAATACCATCAAAGATAATCATTGTGATAAATGTACTTCTTAAAATTAGAAATCCAATTAAAATTAAATTGAATGTGCCTTCATACTTCCCTTGATCGGTTAATCTCAGGGCTTAGTGTAGCAATGCACCATTGAACAACTTCTTCAGCTGAGACAAGTCGGTTTGCACGGTGGTCCATTTGATATCTTCGAAGTGCTCGTTTTATGAATGCCCCTACACCGTCATGTTCTCCTTTTCCATGACTAGCCTCAAATAAATTCCAACAATGTTTAATGTGAGTTTTCATATGAAGACGACACAACCAAAAGAAGGATCATGAAGATTTGAATTGACCTGTGCATCCATCTGACCATATCCAATGTTCATTGAATTTTATTCCATAACTTTTCAAGGAGTCATAAATATTTTTAAAATAGTGTTGTACAAAATATGTATCATTTGTACAATCATCACTGATATAAAAGTGATATTCTTTAATAACATGCCAATTTTCACTAATGCTTTCTCTATGATCAACATTTTGTTCATCATGTATATATAGAATGTTGACGAGCAAGGAGACTTGGTCAAAATGATAGTATTCACTCTGAATTTCTTTTTGTGGAACAAATGTGTATTTTTCTACAAAATCAACTACTAACAAAATGGTATTTGGTGGAAAAAAATCATAGGAATTTTTGAATTGCAAGTCCTGCAATCGAGCTCTATGGGAATGCTTGGTGTATTTATAAATTTTTGCCTCAAACTTTCTCAAAAAATCTATCACAAAAATTTCTTCTTCTTGTAAATCAATTCTTTTAGCACTTGAACCTTGAATCGATGTATGGATATATTCCTATCTTTTCCATTTCACTTACATGTTGGAAAATGATTGATCATTTATATCAATATGATATTTCTTTTGAAATTTAGTCAAATTTTCAGAATCATCCCATTTTTTACCACCAACACATTTATTTTGGTAAAATAATTCATGGCTTTCTCTTCCACATAGAACTTGAGATATGAAATCATGGATAGTGGAAGGACGAGGTTAATATTTCCAAAAACAATTACCAAAATTAAGGAATGCGTCATAATATAACTGAAATTACACATGATAACGACAACAACAAGTGTCGTGTACAGTGATAGGTTTTACATACCATGGTTTTGTTGCACAAAAGCACTAACTGAGACATAAATTTCACGATTCTCTTCTTTGAACTTGTTGAAAAAATCTATCTGAGTGGTGTCCAAGAAATGTTTGCGATGTTCTTCGTATTGATTTCATGCTATTCTTCTTTGCAGCACATCCCTTGATTTTGGTGAAATGCGTGAATTTTTCATCCAATATTCACATACTATTTTTTAACATTTTCTCCAAGTCTATCTTTGTATAGATGCCTACAAATAGCTGTCCAACAAGCCAGTTCATCATTTAAATCTATTTGCAACCGAAATTTCTGATGTTTGTGCAATTTTTTTCGTGAGGTTCCTAATGCTCGTGCCATAGATTTTACCAAGCGATTCTCTTTAGTACTTGATGAAACCACTGCCATATGTATTGATCTACGTGCATCTGAATCACTTTTCTTTCTATATATTCCAATTGAATTTAGAGCACTATTTATATTTTGTATCATATTTTCCTTCATTTTTTTATATTTTGTTGATTTTCGAATACCCAATAAAGTCATAGCTTCTTTTAATTTCCTTGATGTTAAGAGACATTTCAACAATTGGGCTTGAACTGCCAGAATTTCATCTTTGAAGAAAAATTCAATAATGCGATAAACATGATATCGTATAGCATGGTTTGTTTTTTTATCTCCATATGTGTGAGTGTCAACATTTTCTAACATCTCATCATCGATATTGATTTCATATGTACATATTAGAATTAAATGTACATAATAAGTTTACATATTCAATAAATAACTAAATTAATAAATATTTATAATTTCAATAATACACATGTTCAATATATATATATATACCCGGTGATTCGCTTCACTTGAATTTCTTTCAACATTTTCACCATCTTCAATCATTAGTTCAATATCTCTTTCACTTTCCCTTTCAAAATTTTGTATTTCATCATCAATGTTTTGAGGAATATCTCTCTCTGTTTGCATTGCAAAACATTTTTAAAATTAGTTCATCAAATAAAAATTAACTTTTAGAATTTACAGCAGGGAAATTTTAAATGTCAAATTTATAATATTTACATTTACATACCTGCTTCAACTTCTAGCTTAGGTTGATTTTCCCTTTCAATATTTGTGCGTTTTTCTCTTCTTTTTTGCGGTATTCTCTCCCATGTTCTCTACATTTCTTAGGGTCTCTTGTTCGATTATATTTTCTCTTGCAATTCCTTCGATTTTCCATGATAATTGAGTATGAAGCTTAAAATTTTTCCTTCAAAAATTTTAGAAAAAAACTCAATTAAAAAAAACATCACAAAAGATTTAATTTAAAAAAACTCATTTTAAATTTTTTTCACAAAATACACACTTCAACTCAAAAACTTTAAAAAATACGAGAAAAAAATGTCTTCTAAAAATGAAATGAAGCTCAAAATATTTCCTTCCAAGTTGTGCAAAAAAATTTCATTTAAAAAGTTAGATAAAAAAATCATTTTAAAAAATCATTTTAAAAGATTTACTTCAACCCAAAACACGTACTCTAAAAAAATATCACTTTAAAAAATACCTCCAAAAAATGTCCATTGAAAATTAAGCTCAACCTCTTAAAAAATGCCACTTTAAAAAATGCCCCCAAAAACTTTCCTTTGAAAATTAAGCCCAAAAACCTCTAAAAAAAGGTCTCTAAAAACAAAATACCTCCAAACAATGTCATTTGAAAATTAAGCCCAAAAAACCTCTAAAAAAATATCACTTTAAAAAATACCTCCAAAAAATGTCCTTTGAATATTAAGCCTAAAAAGAGTCCTTTGAAAATTAAGCCCAAAAAAATTCCAAAAAATGTCTTTTGAAAATTAAGCCCAAAAACCTTTAAAAACAAAATACCTCCAAAAAAATGTCCTTTGAAAATTAAGCCCAAAAACCATCTAAAAAAAATATCACATACCTCCAAAAAATGTCCTTTGAATATTCAGCCAAAAAAATTCCTTTCAAAATTAAGCCCAAAAAAAGTCATTTCAAAATTAAGCCCAAAAAAAGTCCTTTGCAAAATCAGCCCAAATGAAGAAATACATTATAAAAAATATGTTTTGATCTAGGTTCATGTATCAATATGAACCGCCAATCCCTATCCAACACTATTACACAGTATTTTTTCACCGTCCCTGCAATACCCATCTCAAACATTGGAGGACAATTTCAGTGACTTCTGTGTATTGTTATACCTTGCTATAAGTGTCATTGCATCCCTTGGCATGTCAATAACATTTCCTCTATTGATAATTCCTCAAGTAGACTCTAAAAAACATGTGACTTTGGGTCAGTGCTGGTAGGCAATTATGGCCTCGCGCCCATAGAGAAATTAACACTGGGCCCCGCGCCCATTGGCGCTCTGTCTCAGTGGGGCACCCATGCCAAGCTGTTTTTGGAATTTTTTTTAAATATTAACAAACTTTCCATGCCTAAAAACTTTGTGAGTGGAGTCATCATGGTTTTTTCAACTTAATAACGTCGAATTCATCCCTTTGGCTTCTTGTTTCCTACAATTGTGCAACTCCCCAAAGGGATAAGACCTCTCTTCCACCTTATGAGGGATCCCAAACCACTCCCTCCTCTCCTATAAGTACTTCCTTCTCACATTATTTGAGCTAGTTGAACAATCCTTACTATAGCTGGTGTGTAGAAGAAGGCAGAGAAGAACCCCTTATCGAGAGAGAGTTTAGGCCCATTGCCTCACCAAGTCGATACCCCGAAACCGAAGTACCCATGTTTAATTTGTGACGATAAGAATTACACCAAGGACTGCCCACGACGGGCCGAGGTGATTCAACTTCTCAAAGGCACTCAAGGCACTCTGGTTGTTATTAAAGAACCATTCCCATCGCAGCAAACTCAGATGGTGGAGAAACCTCAGTCATTCACCCCATTTGGCTCTTCGGTTTTCATGATGAATGGTGCTACACCCATCTCTATTTCTACCCGATCAAAACATTATACCAAACCATGTCAGGTAGCAGGGAAAGAGATCGTTGATGGTCCTCCTCCCCTGCCTGCTTCTGGACCTCTACAAATTGAAAGGCCCAGTACTGAACCTGTTGTATAACCAAATTCTAAAGGTGTACTCTGAAATTTTTCCTACAACCCAAATGCCGGTGCCACTCAGCATTACAATATTGTTTAGGATTTGGCATTAGCGCCATTTGCTATGTCTACGTTGGAAGTACTTCAGAGCTATTCGTCACAATGGAAGGCTTTTTTATCTACCATTGGAGGGATTTATCCCACCGATTCTATCCTTATCACTTTCGATTTCAAAAATTTCGTCCCACGTCTCCCTCACCAGCTTGCACAGATCATCCAAGTTGGGATTAATGGAAAGAATATCCATCGAGCAATCGTGGATGAGGGTGCATCTACTTGCATCATTTCTTCTGCCTGCTAGAAATCCATTGGTTCTCCAGCCCTCAATCAATCTCCTAACACTTTAGAAGCTTTTGACAGAAGAGAATATCTCCCTCATGGTGTTGTCACTAGTTTACCTATTACGTTAGAAGGGAAAACGGTTAATGTTGAGGTTGAATTTGTTGATGCCAAACTCAATTATAATATTTTTCTCGGTCGTAGTTGGACTCACTGTTGCACTGAAAATTGTCATTCTGACATTATGCTATGTGTATGAGCTCATTATCACTCATACTTCCTCTTTTGCAAGTCTAGCATATCAGTTCCTCATGTCAAGCCTTGAAAATAAGAGAAAAGTTCCTAAAAATATCCTTAACTCTGGTATCGCACTTTCTCTGTATCTTGCCTGCGGTCCCGCACCTAATGTTCATAACTCCTACGTACCTGAACGCATTTTCTCTGTGTTATGGGTGTGGACCCCTGTAAAGATTAAAAAGGTGCAAGTAAACTCAAAAAGCTAACTTTTAGTAAATACTAGAAGCCTCTAGAAAGAATCTTGTGGTGGCAGAACCGCTCTTTTGAGGTTCATGTATCCCTTATCTTATGGAGCTAACCCCTTGATGTGAGGAGCTTATCCCTTTGAAGGAGGATTATATCCCTTCATATTTGGAACTGAAACCTCCTCTTTTCCACTATAAAAAGAGGCATTGGGTAGCCTCAAGGAGAGTTCAAGCTTTAGATTTTTTTTTGGTTAAGTGCTGTTGGGATTTAGACTCATTTAACTGAGATTTTTGTGAGGAGAGATCACATACCTTTATCTATCTTTGTTGGAGGAGTGCAGAGCTTATCAGAGTAGAGGAGATTCCTGCTTCGGACCCCAGGAAGGCCTCTTCAACATCAAGGCTAAGGTTGTAAGGTTTTCCTTCTTTTAAAGTTAATACAAATGAATTCATTTTTCTCAATAAGCTATTAGTTAACTGTTTATTTCATGGATTCCTTGATCTCCATGATAAGCATGATTTATGATGTTTACTATATAGGTGCTATTTAATGTTTGCTTTTTTGTGACTGCAGGTTTATGAAGATAACTCCTTCAAGTGCACGAGGGACAACAACTACTTCGAACAAGCATTGGACCTATGGTAAGTCTTTGACACCTCGATAGTGCTTTTTGTAAATCGTATATGTTTAGAGAAAGATAGGTTTATTTGGTTGTTTTTTGCTATATTACCTTTTAGTACTAGGGAGATCGATCTTGTCCGCAATATTGATTAATCCGCCCAACAAATTGGCAACTCCACTGGGGAAAGAACTTGTTGTTTTTGGTTCTCTTTTATTTTGATTTGAGGAAAAGTTTTTCCTAGTTTTTGATTGATAGATATCTGCCTGGGTAGCTTTGGTTTTCTCTGTTTTTGAAAATTTTGAAATATTTTATGTTTTTTTTTAACTTTTCTGGGGACCGCACTTTGTTCTTTTGCACAGTGTAGGCAGTTTCGCACTTTCCTTAAGTAAACAGTGCGGGACCGCACCTGTTACTTCTGGGAGCCTGCGGACCCTATTAAAATTTTGGAGAAACTCCAGATTTCTTTTTCCGGTTTATATTTATTTTTCTTTAGAATTTTTAGTATCTGCCCAGATTGAAGTTGTTTCTATCAAAAGCCTTTTGTGAATGAATTCCATCAGTATTTTTGTTTTGATGATTTTCTAGAATTTTTTCATTTTGGATTGCTTTTCACTTGGTCTCTGTAGTAATTTGAAGCATTGGCATTTTGAAATACCTTAGACTACATTGGTATTTTTACTTTCTTGCTGAGTCTGACCTGATTGTGAAATCCATCCTTTATTGAGAAATAGATCTACTTGTTTCTTTGCAAATCTTCGAAAAAAACTTTGTTACAGGTTTTGAATTTCATTTTTATAAAAAAAAATATCTGAGTGTTTTTTTTATTTGTTTGTTATTCTGGACAAATAGATCCTTAGTTTACTGAACAAATAAGTAAAACATTCATAACTCCTGCGTACCTAAACGCATTTTCTCTGTGTTATGGGTGCGGATCCCTGTAAAGATTAAAAAGGCGCAAGTAAACTC
This sequence comes from Pinus albicaulis, assembly GCA_034641835.2. Lineage (NCBI taxonomy): Eukaryota > Viridiplantae > Streptophyta > Pinopsida > Pinales > Pinaceae > Pinus > Pinus albicaulis. Next base: position 35,403,421 of record MU968363.1, read on the forward strand.
AAAAACCTAACTTTTAGTAAATTCTAGAAGCCTCTAGAAAGAATCTTGTGGTGGCAGAACCACTCTTTTGAGGTTCATGTATCCCTTATCTTATGGAGCTAACCCCTTGATGTGAGGAGTTTATCCCTTTGAAGGAGGATTCTATCCCTTCATAGTTGGAACTGAAACCTCCTCTTTTCCACTATAAAAAGAGGCATTGGGTAGCCTCAAGGGGAGTTCAAGCTTTAGATTATTTGAGGTTAAGTTCTGTTGGGATTTAGACTCATTTAACTGAGATTTTTGTGAGGAGAGATCACATACCTTTATCTGTCTCGATTGGAGGAGTGCAGAGCTTATCAGAGTAGAGGAGATTCTTGCTTCGGACCTCGGGAAGGCCTGTTCAACATCAAGGCTAAGGTTGTAAGGTTTTCCTTCTTTTAAAGTTAATACAAATGAATTCATTTTTCTCAATAAGTTATTAGTTAACTGTTTATTTCATGGATTCCTTGATCTCCATGATAAGAATGATTTATGATGTTTACTATATAACTGCTATTTAATGTTTGCTTGTTTGTGACTGTTAGTATGAATCCTTTGTCGATGTGTACGAAAAAAGACCACTTTAGCTACGCATAACTAATAGCCCTAACATCAAAAGTGGCTGTCAATATCTTCAGATATGCAGTTAGTTGATCAAGACAAGAGCTGCAAAAAACCAGATCTATGCATAGAAAGACACTAAGCAGTAAAAAGAAGGGTTTGCTCCATATATCCAATAGACAAGACAAGAACAATTTTTGAAAGAATTTTTGTATTAAGGGCACCTGGGAGGAAAACAAGAAGATGTTTCCAATTCTCCTCAATGGGATGGGTTCTTGGAAGTCCTCAGCACTTCAGATCTTCTCCTGTTGGTGTAGAAAACCCAGAGAAAGATAGAACTCAAAGGGAGCTCACACAGCAAATAATGGAAAATATGACAATGACAATGGCTCAAAGTCAGACCAAGAGTTTAGATCCAGAGTGATCTAATAGGCAACAAAAGGTGAAGAATGGTAGGAAAAACCCTCCTATTTATAACAAAATATTGGGTCATTCTAGATCTTGGTGCATGATTAAAATAATGTTAACCAAATCTAGATCCACCTTTTATGGAATATTTTATTATATTTGTTGGAGGGAAGAAGTATTTGACTTGGGTCAAATCCCTTTATTTGTTAATAATAAATAAATAAATGATTTATTTATCTTTTTAAGGAAGTGGTTGAAGGATAATTAAATAAATAATGATTTATTTAATTATTTGTGGGTGATTTGGTCATATTTAACAAGGAATATTATCTAAATAAGATTTAAATAATTATTCCTAGAAAATAATAAGATAAATAAAGGTTTATGTAATTAATTTCTTTGTTTTTGGGTTAAACATGACTGGGAATAATAATTAAATTATGGTTTAATTAATCATTCCATGAGGAAAATCAAACAAATATAGGTTTGTTTAATATTTCCTTTTGGGGTTTCCTGTTTGGACCATAAACAACCTAATAAATGTGGTTTATTAAGTTATTTAACATAGTGAAGGCAATTTTACTTAGGGTAAAATTGGTCTTACATAGTGTACTTGGGTCCATCTAATGATAATAGGTTAGATGACCAAAAAATGGTGTAACAGATTGCCCCCCAGCGTGCGAGTGTTAGGAGCAAATCGTATGACCGAAGTACGTTGTAAGAACTCAATCACCAAACATCAAGAGGGAAGTCAGAGAGAGAAATGTAAGGTAGACTAAGGTGCTGAAGAACTAGACCTTGAGGAGATGAGACTTGCAGGTGCAACAAGTCTCTTTTTATGAGAGGGTACCTGTGCTAAAGGCGGCGGGGGAGGCATACCTATGCCCGCCGAGGCAAAGTACAAAAGAATAGTGTGTCCAGTAAACAAGGGACCAAACCATAAAGTACAGCCGGCATAAACATGAGCCAGATAAAAATACAATGAGGGATCCCACATACATGTTGTGCCTGGGATAACAGCCAGGACTTATACAATAATATCTGAGTACATGAGATACAAATACAACCCAAATGCCCCCTATAAGCGGGGAAGGGCTCACAAAATCTGACTGATACATGCAAATCAAAGAGGCGTTGCAAGTGGCTAATGCCGACATCATCAAATATATGGAGCTACATCAAGGGCTGCAATGAAGAGGTCATCCGGGCATGTGGGGGCCTACCTATAGGGCCACCCCCTCATGAGGGCTGAGACATCTCACACACACTCGGGAATCACCAAGAGATGTTGCTACATCACTGAACCATCAAGTATACGGATCTCGATCATGCTGAAAGGAGCTGGAGTGGAGAAACAATCAAGTCGAAGGGAAATGAGAGATCCCTTTGCCTGATCCGAGGCACCGAACAAGAGTGGAAGCTGGAACCAAGGTACACTGCCCTCTAGACCTGTCTTCTAAAATGGAGGAGCTGATGTCGACAGAAGGAGGTCCGCCATAGGTGAGGCAATGAGAGATTCTCAACTAAGGCACGAGAGAAAATAGTAAAGCGACGGACATACTAATACCAATGATGATGGTGGAATGGAGGGGAATGAGTAGCGAATGGACGACTTCCCTTGCTAGAGCATAAAGGGCATGAATGACATGGCAGCGACTGACACAATATTATCAGGGAGAGGGGACAGTGGGACTAAAGGCCATAATGTGCGACACAAGAGAGAAACCAAGCAATGAGGGATGGAGGACTATAGTGGGGTACAAAGGGACTCGGGATAGACTCCATGAATGCGATGATGACTCCACTTGGATGCTCTAAACAAGGGCGACTCGATGGTGCTGCCACACAGTAAAGGTCCAATGGGGGACCATGAAAACATGAGTACAAGATGGTAACTCATGACGAAAATCAACACGAACAAAGACAAGTAAGGAGGCAAAGTGGTGCCCCAAGTACAAGTGTTGTAAGTGAAGAAATGCGATTTTAATGAGAGGGGAAGTGACCCGTCTTGGACAAAATGTGTCCTGGTGAAGTATCAAATCCCAAAAACGAAAAAGATGCTAGCTATCTAAAAGAAAATAAAACATGCATTTCAGAAGGGAAATGCTAAGGGTAATATTTTTTAAGATAGAGTGCATTGCGAGGATTAGGAAGGGGATTGCCTTCGAAATCCTCTAAGAGGTATGCCCCCTTACCGAGATCCTTACTGATGATGTAAGGGCCTAGCCATAATGAGTCAAACTTCCCATGACCAAGGACATCATGGCCATGGTCATAAACTAGAACAAGGTCACCTTCGTGAAAAGTACGAGGTGAGACTTTTCTGTGGTGTATTCAATAGGATAAATGAAACCAGCCTGCTTGAGCTTATCAATTTCGGCTTTGATAGCATCACATATGGAAGGATTAATGGGTCTCAACTTTTGTCAGACTGGGTTGGCATCAGGCCACGTGTCGATATGATGCTCGACGATGGTGGGATCGAGCCCAGGCATTTCGGAGTAGGACCAGGCGAAAATATCGCGGAATTCTTTGAAAAGCTTAGTGTAAGCTTCGATTTCTTCTGGGGTGCATTGGGCGCCCAAGGTGATATATTCTTCGATTCCTAGTTTGACCGAAATGTTAATTTTAATGGTCGGAGAGATGTTGGCCATGTTTCCTTCTTCGAAAGCATCAGGTGCAGGGATGAGATTTTTGAACCAATCGACTGCATTAGGAATGAAGTCTTTGGTTTCCATAGCATATTGGTCATGGGACTGCTGTGGGAGGAAGTATGCGTGATGGTGCATATCATCCCATGGAAATTCAGGGTTGGTCATGGCTTCCATAATGTCTTCATCGGACTGGAAGATGGGAAGACTGGAGGAAGGAGGATCACCCGATGATGTAGTGCTGTGTCACTGGTCATCTTGTGGAGAAGGGCTCACATGCGCAACGTCAATAGATCCAAGGTCGACTGAGGGGGAACCGAGAGTGTCTGCAGGTCGAAGGTTAGGTGAATTAGCTCTCAAGGATGACGATAGGTACAAAATGGTGATCGAAGGCTCTATTGGTTCGATAGCGGGAGGAGGAATGTGAATGAGAGTAGGAATATCCTCTGGTCCTATCGAAGTAGAACTCGCAGACAAGTGAGAAGGTATCTTGTCGTGCGTAGCCTTGAATTGGTGGTACGTGTCTAAGGAGGAACGATACTCGTCAAGGTGGGGACAGAGGTGGGTGTAATGGCCATGGAAATCGCACAAAGCACAAGGGTGATTTGTGCGCAAGGTTTTGAGTTTCGAGATAGAATCCGGGATAGTGACGTAGACTTTAGGGATATCAGAGTCGGGAAACGTCTCGTTGACCAGGATCTTGAGGTGCGGAAATTCAGGACACGTATGGGTGGCATGATCGACAATATCACACAAAGCGCACTGGATAGCGGGCTTTGGCGGTCTAGGAGGGGTAGGGTTTGTCGGGGCGGCTTGGTCCTGATTGGTTGCCCCCTTACGAGCTTTGCCTTTCTTTCCTGGGGCTGTCACCACGGGGGCAGGGTCCTGGGGAGGTGTGGGGGGCCTGGTGGTAACGGAGGAAGCGAGGGGGACCGGTTGAATCGGTGTCAAAGCAAGGTAGGGTTTGGGGTGACCGGGTGGGGTAGCGGCTGGAGGGTCAAGGTACCAGACGGGTATGCCCAGGGTCAGGTTAGGGAGAGAGAGGCTGGCCATGACGGGGACCGTATAGACTCCGGGAGGGGGAGCCATGAAAGGTATCTGACCAGCAGGATAATGAGAAGGAGGGACGGCTCCGAGATAGTTAAGGCCTGGGGGAACCGATCCAGGGGGATAAAGGTGTTCAGGGATACCAGCTGTAGGAGAAGGGCTAGAAGGAGAAGGGCCAGCTGGCGGAGATGAAGGGCTAGGAGCGGGTTGCGGTGGGCGAGGTTGCGTCTGAGGTTGTTGACTAGCTGAGGCGGGTTGCTTAAGGGCTGCCCGAGACGATTGCATCATGCAAAAATTCGATAAGCTGGGATCAGAGAGAGGAGGAGGAGGGAGACTAGGAAAGGTTCAAAGCAAAGAGGAGTCTTTATAGACACCGGGAGAGACACTGGTCAAGGAATCGACGGTTTTCTTATTGGCTACAGAATAGATGGTCGTCTCAGGGGAGGTCAGAGACTTTGGCTCATGATAAGTCAACTGGTCGATGGTGACTACCTTTCCATTGTGAGGAAAAGACATCTTGCGAAAAACCGCGGATGGGACAGCATACATGGCATAGGTGTAGCTTCGCCCCAATAGAATGTTGTAGTCTAGAGGGGCGTCGATGAATTCTACGTCAACGCAAACAGTCTTACCGCAAGGGTGATAGGACAATTACGGAAAAGGCCAATGGGCTGGGAGGCGTGGCCGTCCCACGCTCGAAGGGTGATCGTGGAAGGGGCCAACTCAGGAGATCCAAGTTGCTTCCAAACCGAAGCGGACATCACACAAGTGGACTCCCCCTCATCAATTATATACCGAGAAACGTTGGCGTTCCGGATTTTGACTGGGATTTGGAAGGCGACGAAAGTAGGAAGAGGAGGATGCTCTGATTGATGGGCGTCGAAAACAATCATTTGGTCATCAACAGGATCTACAGCACCCACGGCAGATAGTAGAGCCTTCTTTTGGGAAGGGCACGACTGGAGGAGTTCCAGTGTGGAAATGGAAGCAGGAGATTGTGCCAAATCATCTACTATGCTATACGAATGGGCAGCTCGACCAGAAGCGGCATTTTGACGTAACGGTCCTTTAGGAATCTTGGTATGGACCTCAAATTTGGGTTGAGGGATGTGTAAGGGACCATTGGATGTCGAAAGAGGCTCTGTAGAACCGGAAGAAGGGGACTCGGGGGCAGACTGAGTGGGAGGCTTCGGGTACTGGCGAGACCGAGTTTGAAGGTGAAGGTCGATGATTGGGGATGGATCAGAGTTCATCATGAGGATCTGGTAATCGGAGGAACCAGAAATGGAAGGTGGAGTGGCGACTTGTCCGTCAGGAGGTTGGGTAGCCACGAATCCTTGCTTAGGGAAAGGATCAGTAAACACAGCTAGTTGAGTAGTAGCCACATTAGGGGGAGCATGAGGGGAGGCATGTTGTCCTCACAATCTGGCTTGAGACTCCCACATCTGCCGCATCTGTGGTAATAGGAAAAAATCATGGGTGTAATGACCGTAAACACCGCAACACGAACAAGGCTTATTAGTGCGAAGAGGCATGTCCGGCTTGGGCTGAGTGCCCTGTTGCTGGTTAGCAGTGTTAGGGTCAATACCTTGAGGATTGGGTCCACGAGTACCAGGGGCAGATTGATTTGGATTGCCTCTCCGCCTTCTTTGAGAAGGGGGATTAGTCGCGCCTTGCTATGCAAATACTTGCCCTGGAGGGGGCTGTAGGTGTTGTTGCTGGGGTTGAGTAGGCAAGGGAGGTGGAAGCGCATATGCTGGAGGAGCTGGTGGACTAGGATGCGGGTAAGGGTAATGGTTAGGTTGGGCAACATTGAGGTAAGCAGGAGGTTGGGCAAAAGGATGAGGCGTGCCGTATCCTAGATACATGCTACCTGGAGGGGGAAAAGTGCTAGAGGTGCTGGCCCCTCCCTGAGGAAGACCATAGCTCATAGGAGGTTGAGCATACGGATGGGAAAGGGCTCCAACGATACCGTCGACGGAATGAGATGCCCCCGGGGCGTTAGCGCCTCCGGGCCTGGGGAGGTCAGGAAGGACGGTATAAACATAACCAGACTGAGCATAGATCAGGTCATATTTCAAGGCTTTTTGGAGGGCGGCTTCTTCGGTTTGAGGGAAATGGGAGGCGACATCTTTGCCAATGGGAGCTAAGAGAGTGCGAAGGAACCAGTCCATATAAACCCGATCTTCGAAGGGGGGAGATCGACATAAGTTGCGTCTTCTTCGCCATTCCTGGACATGAGTGGAAAGGCGGGTTGAAGAGGTTTGCTTGAAAGAGGTCAAAATATCCGTACCAGTATCGTATCGGAGAGGGAGCTAGAAATAAGATAAAAAGGCTTGGGCAATGGTCACAAAGGTGGTATGGGAAGAGGTGGCTTGGTCAACATACCATTTAGAAGCTTCGCCGGTAAGCGTGCATTGGAACAACCGAAGACGGATGGAATCATCGGTAATGGAATTGGAGGAACACCACATGTGGAAAAATCGGACATGATTGGTTGGATCTTCTCCAACAAGGCCTTCAAACTTAGGGATGTCGGAGGGGAGCTTGGTTGGCATAGCAGGCCAACCAAAATTGTGGCGGATAGGGTCATTGATCAACTGATTGAAATCGGGGAGGCTGAGGCCTGCGATGTACGGTAGCAAGGGTGCGGCCGAAGTAGTTCCTGTGGCGGTTCTGCTAGTAGTAGTTCCGGCATTAGGGCCGGGAGTTCCGCTAGCGTTAGGCCCTGGACCAGACATAGTGAAGGTGACAGGGGGAGAACCAGAAGTAAAAGGAGAACCCAATGAATCAGAAGAGGAGTCGGAATGCAGACTCGAAGGAGGACTGGCTCGACGACGGCGGGACGGAGTAGGTCGATAGACCGAAAACTGAGGGTGAAGGCCAAGAAGTCTCCGGGAAGCGCGCCTTGGGGGCGTAATGATGGCAACACAAACACGGCACAAGGGGAAGAAGAACAACTGACAGAGGCAGGGAGGTGCAGAATCAAGTGATTACAATGTCGAAACAAGGGCAAAAAGGTGCAGTGTCAATTGATTTTAAAGTCTTTGCCTGGCGGTGTAAACCAGGCTCTTCTTCGCTTAGGGTGAGTGTGTGGCATGTGTTAATTTTAATTTTTAAACCCTTTTCATTTTTAGAACAAGAGAAAAAGTGTGCTGCGTAACTGAAAATAATGTTGCAAGAACAGTATATAATGCTGAAATAACAGAAAATTGACAGCTACTATTGCATTGATTCGACCCAAAAAGGCGGGTCTCTCAAAACGATTCTAATAGAGGGAAAAAATCTAGTCAAAACACATGAAAAAGGGGCCAATATATCTAGGGTCAAAAAGGGACAGGGATCTAAAGGGGAAAGCTGCTGAAAAGAGGTGCAGATCACAGCCAAGAGGCAGAGGCAAGGTGGCTGGAAAAAGGGAGGAAATCAGCAAAAAGCAGAAGGGGCAAGGAGGAGGCCCTAAAAGTAGATCCAAACAAATCTTCAGGAGGTGATTTGAAAGGGAGAAGAGCTGATTAGAAGAGGTCTGAAAAGGAGGTATCAGATCTGGAAAAAGGGGGGCTGAAACTCTGAAAAAACAGACCTGAAACAGATAAAAACTCTTCCACCAAAAGTGGAGGGTACTGAAGCCCTAGGGGGCTATGTTCCCACTTAGATGAGCAATACAGATAAGAAACAGGTCGAAACGGGCTGAGACAGAGGCTGGAAAACCCTAACAGAAGCTTCAGAAAAACCCAGAAAAATTGCAGAAAAACAGCAAAAAAATTGGCAGGTCGCAGGTTCTGACCTATTTTCAGTGCAGGTCACAGGAAATGGGCTGAAAAGTGCAACCTGGAGGTCCAGGTCGCAGTTTATGGGCTAAAAAGTGTGACCTGAAGCTCCGGGTGTCTCGGCGGCAGATTTCCAGAAAGGTTGTCGTCTCAGTTGCAGCTGATGTCTGTCACCTGCGTAATAGGGCCAGAAACACGCGGAAGTTATAAATTTTAATGTTTGATGGTTTTATAGGGGAAAAACACCATGAAAATAGGAAAAACAAAAAGCTGAAAAGAAACCCTAGGGTCTGAAGTAGCTGGATATGCAGGAATATGAAAAACGACAGCGGTCGTAATTGAAAACCCGTGTGGAGTCGCCAATTGTTAGTATGAATCCTTTGTCGATGTGTACGAAAAAAGACCACTTTAGCTACGCATAACTAATAGCCCTAACATCAAAAGTGGCTGCCAATATCTTCATATCTGTAGTTAGTTGATCAAGACAAGAGCTGCAAAAAACCAGATCTATACATAGAAAGACATTAAGTAGTAAAAAGAAGGGTTTGCTCCATATATCCAATAGACAAGACAAGAACAATTTTTGAAAGAATTTTTTGTATTAAGGGCACCTGGGAGGAAAACAAGAAGATGTTTCCAATTCTCCTCAATGGGATGGGTTCTTGGAAGTCCTCAGCACTTCAGATCTAGAATCTCTCTCTCTTGTTGGTGTAGAAAACCCGGACAAAGATAGAACTCAAAGGGAGCTCACACAACAAATAATGTAGAAAAATGTGAGAAAATGTATAGATCCAGAGTGATCTAATAGGCAACAAAAGGTGAAGAATGGTAGGAAAAACCCTCCTATTTATAACAAAATATTGGGTCATTCTAGATCTTGGTGCATGATTAAAATAATGTTAACCAAATCTAGATCCACCTTTTATGGAATATTTTATTATATTTGTTGGAGGGAAAAAAGTATTTGACTTGGGTCAAATCCCTTTATTTGTCAATAATAAATAAATAAATGATTTATTTATCTTTTTAAGGAAGTGGTTGAAGGATAATCAAATAAATAATGATTTATTTAATTATTTGTGGATGATTTGGTCATATTTAACAAGGAATATTATCTAAATAAGATTTAAATAATTATTCCTAGAAAATAATAAGATAAATAAAGATTTATCTAGTTAATTTCTTTGTTTTGGGTTAAACATGACTAGGAATAATAATTAAATTATGGTTTAATTAATTATTCCATGAGGAAAATCAAACAAATATAGGTTCGTTTAATATTTCCTTTTGGGGTTTCCTGTTTAGACCATAAACAACCTAATAAATTTGATTTATTAAGTTATTTTACATAGTGAAAGCAATTTTACTTAGGGTAAAATTGGTCTTACATGGTGTACTTGGGTCCATCTAATGATAATAGGTTAGATGACCAAAAAATGGTGTAACAGTAACTGCAGGTTTACGAAGATAACTCCTTCAAGTGCACGAGGGACAACAACTATTTCGAACAAGCATTGGACCTACGGTAAGTCTTTGACACCTCGATAGTGATTTTTGTAAATCGTATATGTTTAGAGAAAGATAGGTTTATTTGGTTGTTTGTTGCTAGATTACATTTTGGTACTAGGGAGATCGATCTTGTCTGCAAGATTGATTAATCCTCCCAACAAATTGGCGACTCCACTGGGGAAAGAACTTTTTGTTTTTGGTTCTCTTTTATTTTGATTTGAGGAAAATTTTTTCCTAGTTTTTGATTGATAGATATCTGCCTGGGTAGCTTTGTTTTTCTCTGTTTCTGAAAATTTTGAAATCTTTTATGTTTTTCTTGAACTTTTCTCGGGACCGCACTTTGTTCTTTTGCACAGTGCGGGCAGTTTCGCACTTTCCTTAAGTAAACAGTGCGGGACCGCACCTGTTACTTCTGGGAGCCTGCGGACCCTATTAAAATTTTGGAGAAACTCTAGATTTCTTTTTCCAGTTTATCTTTATTTTGCTTTAGAATTTTTAGTATCTACCCAGATTGAAGTTGTTTCTATCAAAAGCCTTTTGTGAATGAATTCCATCAGTATTTGTGTTTTGATGATTTTCTAGAATTTTTTCATTTTGGATTGCTTTTCACTTGGTCTCTGTAGTAATTCGAAGCATTGGCAGTTTGAAATACCTCAGACTACATTGGTCTTTTTGCCTTCTTGCTGAGTCTGACCTGATTGTGAAATCCATCCTTTATTGAGAAATAGATCTACTTGTTTCTTTGCAAATCTTCGAAAAAAACTTTGTTATAGGTTTTGAATTTCATTTTTATAAAAAAACATATTTGAGTGTTTTTTTGATTTGTTTGTTATTCTGGACAAATAGATCCTTATTTTACTGAACAACTAAGTAAAACATTCTTCAAAAAATATTAAAGCTTTTATTCAATTAGATTTTTAAAGTTTGTAGATCTCAAAATTAGTTTTGTAGTTTTGAGTGTTTTTAAAATTTGTAGATTTCTTTTGAAGGAAAATTGTTTTTGTAGTTTCAAGTTTATGAAAGTGAAAGGATTTTGTTGTGAGCTTTGATAATTTGTCTCATTTTGAGTTATTGCTGAAAAGACAAAAACATTTTCTTCCAGTTATTCTTTATGTTCAAAGAAAGAATTGTTTCTTAAAAGAATTGCATTCTCAAACTCTTTCTTTAGCTAGAATTTCATTGAAAGAAAACGAATTGATTATCATTTTTAGGTGCATTTTTAGTGTTTTTGGAAGTTGAGTCTTCAAACCTTCAAAGTTTCATTTCCGTACCTATTGACTTAATAAACAACTCATAAAAGTAACGCTTAATTAAAATTCATCTAGTAATCTTTTTATTTCTAGGGCTCTTATCACCAACATAGCTTAGGCTAGTATCTTGGAGTAGGGAATAATTAACTCTCCAAGATAGTAAAAACAAACAAGTAGATAAATCTTGCTGTAGGAAATAAATCCAATTGTAATTGGTACAATCTAGGAAGCTTCTCTTAAAGAAGTTAATCACGAGATCATGTCCGAACCTTTGAGACAATCAATTCTGTTTCATTGGGAAAGATAGAAGATTTTGTGTGCATTACAAACGGTAAACCTCGGATTAACCATTGTCGAGGAGCCTGGGGTCACTTGTCGGTAAACCTCGGATTAACCATGTCAAGGAGCCTTCAAGGGGATTGAGCTTTGTTACTTTGCCCTTGCGCGTGGGATCGGATCGTAGACTGTTCCCCCAATTGTATTTGTTACTATTGGTAACGTTAGTGTCCAAAAACATAAGATTATTTCCTAAGGTGACGGTGAAGGAAAGATCTCACTACAGTACTTAGAGCAAACGTCGACTAGACTTACTTGGACTCTCTGGGGGGTTTTCTTCACACGAGATAGTTTTAACAATGTTACCGATGAAATAGGTAACCGCAATGTTACCTACTTTTTTTTGGTAGCATAAAAAGCACCCGATTTTGAAAAGTGGTGATGCAGAATCACCATTTTTTTTTCGTGCACATTTTTGACACTCTAATATTTTTATTTATGAAGTATGAATATTTGTTTTAAAATGTTAGTGATTTTCATGCTAATTTTGAAATGTATTGATGCAGCATCAATTTTTTTTTTTTAGAGTGGTGATTTTCATGCTAATTTTGAAACATATTGATGCTGCATCAACCTTTTTTATTTAGAGTGGTGATTTTCATGTTGGTAATAAAACACAAAACATAGATAAAAAAAATATATATATATAAAAACAATAACAAAAACCAATAAAATGTAAAAAAAAACAAAATAGCTCATAAAAATAAAAAATTTAAACAAAAATAAATAAATAAAACAAAAATATTTGAAAATTATACCAAAGGAAATGACAAAATTTGAAAAAAAAAACACATAATTTAAAGAAAAAAAACAAAAATTAACCCAAAAAAAAAAAAAATCAAAAACTTTTTTTTCTAACTTATTAAAAAAAACCATATAATAAAAAAAAAATTAAAAAAAAATATATATATATATATATATATATATATATATATATATATATATATATATTTAAAATAAAAATAAAAAAAAATTAAAATTACAAAATTAAAATTTAGATTTAAAAATAATAATAATAATAATAATAATAAATAAAAATAAAAATAATAATTAAATTAAAAAAAATAATAATAATAAGAAAAAAAAATACAAATTTTAAAATTAACAAAAAAAACAAATTTAAAAAAGAAAATTTAAATAAAAAAATTAAATTAAAAAAAAATTAATTTTTTGGAAAAAAAAAAAATCAATTAAAAATAAATAAATAAATAAATAAAAGCCAACGCGGGTGGTGGTGATGGGGGCGGCGGGCGGCCGTGAGGCCGGCTGGGTCGCCCCCGTGGCGCCGCCCGGCCGGCCCCCGGCGCCCAGCGGGCGGGATGCGTTGTTTTTTTTTTTTTTTTTTTTTTATAATTTCAAAAAATTAAAGTTTTTTTTTTTAATTTAATTTTTTTATTTAAAATAAAATTTGTTTTGTTTTTTTTTAATTTTGTTTTAATTTTTTTTAAATTTTATTATTTTTTTTTGTTTAATTTTTCTTTTTCTTTTTTTAATTGATTTTTTTTATAAAAAAATTCATAATTTTTCTTTATTATTAAGTTTTACGTTTAGTTTTTTAATATAATTTTATAAAATTTAATAAATTTTGTATTTTTTTTAAAATTTATTTGGATTTAATATTGTTTTTTAAATGTTTACTTTTTTATTAATTTTTTTTTGTTAATTACATAAAATTTTTATATTTTTATATTTCAATTAAAATTGTGTATTTAAAATTATATTTTTTTTAATTAAACTTAATTTTTTTAAATTAATTTGTTTTTTAATTTTTTTATTTAATATATATATATATATATATATTTTAATTTTTAATTTTATTTAATATATATATATATATATATATATATATATATATATATATATATATATATATTCTCAATTTTCCATTTTTAATTGATTTTTAAAGTTTTTCTTTTAACAATGTTTTTTTTTTTTTTCTTTTATATTTAAAATTTTTTTTTTCTTTCAAAATTTATTTGTTTTTTCATTTATTTATTAAAATTTATTTTTTTTGTTGTTAAATTTAATTTGTTATTTTAATATTAATTTTTTTTTTTTAAATTTAATAAAATCTGATATATATACATATTTTAATTTAAGTTCATATATATATATTTTATTTTTTATAATTTAAATTTAATTTATTTTTTATAGTTTATTTGTTTTTTTAATATATATTGTTTTAAATTTAATATTTTCATTGTATTTTATTTTTATTTTTTTATTTTTAATTAATTTTTCATATTTTTACTTTTAATTTAAATAATGTTTTTTTTTTTTTTTTTTTTTTAATTTATTAAAATTTAATATATTTCCTTAAATTTATTTTTTATTTTTATTTTTATTTTTATTTTTTAAATTTAATTTCTATATTTTATTTTTTATAATTTCCTTCTTTTTTAACTTTTTTTTTTTTAATTTAATATTTATATTTTGTTTTTATTTTTATTTTTTAATTTCTATATTTTTTAAATTTTAATCTTAAATTTTTATTTTTTATTTTTTTATTTTTTTCCCTTAAATTTTAGGTTTTTTTTAATGTTTGAATTAAAATTTGTATTTTGTTTTTGTTTTTATTTTTTTTTATCTTCATATATTTTTAAATTTTAAGCTTTTAAATGTTTTTATTATTTAAATTTATTTTTTTTCCTAAATTTTGGGTTTTTTTTTAATGTTTGAATTTTAAAAATTAAAAAATGTTATTTCTATTTTTAAAAATGCCAAAAGTATGACACAATTTTATTTTTTTTGTTCCAGCATCAACTTTTTTTGTTTTGAGGGTGTTTTTTCAATCCCTTTTTCAAGAAACAATTTTGTTTTTACCATAATTTTATAAAATGGTGAAATTTGACCTTCAAAAAAAATGAAGTGTGTTCTGGAATACACACTTTTTGTTTTTGGGGTGTTTTTTCATGTTTTTTGAGTCTTTTTGGGCTAGAGTTCCCATTTTGAGGTCAGGTTACCTATTTCATCAGTAACAGTGTTTTTTGTGAAATAACTTGTGCCAGTCTGTTTCATTAAGCAGGTTGTCAGAGTAACTGTTCCAAGTGCCCTTTCTGTATTAAATTTCTACTAAGTTGGATTTCATCACCAACTAGTGTTTTTTAGCACGGGAAGTTTACTGTTTGTGTGTGGTTTGAACTCTTAGATTTTTAAGCGTGTGATTCAGTTGTTTGTTACTTTAGAGACTTTAGGTGTTTTTATTGAGATTTTCTTTGTTTGCGTGTGATTGGTTAATATTTAATCATGGCAGAATTACCAAGACAATCCCAGAGACTTCAGGGGAAGCCCCCTGAATATACACCAAGTCAACTTGAAGGGCTTTGTGCTCTAGTATCATCTAGTAGCGATAGAATTAGATCAACAGAAGTTGGAACTTCATCTATAGTTGTTCATCCTAATCATCAAATACCCACGACATAACACATTCAAGAACCAATTTCAGTTTCAGAAGTTACTGGTAGTATTTCTCCTTCCAGTGAACTAGCTGACGAACCTGAAATTTCTGAGCTTGAAACTGAACCTTCTATTTTGGAAACATCCTCAGGATTTATTACACCAACTTCTAGTCATCCTGGTTCACCTAGGGTAAGAAATATTATTACTAAAGATCTTCCACTGGCCCTATTTCTATTGAAGATATTACTAGTCCAGACGAAGAGTTATCTCTTCCCGAATCCCCTCAGTATTTAAATCTTAGGGAGCGTGAATCTATTTTATATAGCCCTATTCGAACTGACTCTTGGTATCTATCTTTGACAAACTTTTTAGAGAATTCGGGTCTTGATTTTTCTCCACCTTGAATTCCATTTCATCCTACACCCAGAGGTTACTATCCGTCATCCATTATGGTAGGAGAGTCATCCATGTTTTCCCAGACATCAAAAGCATTTTTACACGGTGGTCC
Organism: Pinus albicaulis; assembly: GCA_034641835.2. Taxonomy (NCBI): domain Eukaryota; kingdom Viridiplantae; phylum Streptophyta; class Pinopsida; order Pinales; family Pinaceae; genus Pinus; species Pinus albicaulis. Next base: position 35,418,875 of record MU968363.1, read on the forward strand.
TTCTGTTCCTTTGGGATATCAGGCTCTGTCTGGTACTTTCTCTGGAGCAGCTCCTCGACCAATTGAACACATATTATCATCTGGTCTAAATGGAATTAAAATTGAAACGTCGAATGCAGAGAAAATCTTTATAATGTCTGGTAATATTCTGAATCCTCAACCTCAAGGCAGTCAGTTACCGCCTGGAGGAAAATTTCAGGGAAATCAGTTACCGCTTGGGGGGCAACCTCAGGGTAGTCAATTACCGCCTGGGGGGCAACCTTTAGGCAGTCAGTTATCACCTGGGGGGCAACCGCAAGGTATCTTTTTCCCAGGACAAACTGTGGAATCATATTATTTTGGAGGACAACCTCAAGGTTATCAACCTTCAGGACAATACACACCCCAAGGTCAACCCCAAACTCAATATGCTCCTCAGGGTCCTTATCAAACCTAGCTTCAGTACGCGCCTCAGGGTTATCAACCTCAAGGTCAGTACCCAATTCAAGGTTTCTAAAAGCCTTCTGGTCAATCATCTGTACAAGGAGCTGGAAATTTACTACTTACTTATCAACCCTACGTTCAACCAGGCTATGGTCCTTACATTCAACCTTCTACGGGAAAATACCCCAGAATGAATATGGTGTGGGATCCGTCACAATATCAACAGCCTATGCAGCCTAATGTGCAGCTGTCTTCTCAACCTGGACAGCCTTTCGTTTCTGGTCCAACCCAGCAACTTGTTCAGCCTACTATTCAAACTCCTGCACCTAGTTCTGTTCAGCAGTCTGGGTCTAGTACACCTCAAACTCCGCCTCAAACTACTGCAACCACTGCAATGTCTGTTCAACCTATAACACCTGTTTCTGGAGTATCTGTAGCTCTGAGTTCTTCTATCCCTACATCCGTGCAAATCCCTCAAGTATCTGTACCCCAGTCAAGACCTTCATTTCAGACTTCGGTTCAGATGCCTGCAGGACAAGCTGGTACAAGTACGGTTGTCACAAGTCAACCGTAATTCACGTATCAACCGTACCAGGGACAACCTCAATTCGGTCCCGTTTCATAAAACCCAGCTTATCAGTATCAACCGTACCTTGGCTATACTTAACAACAACCTCAACAACCCCAGTTTGGTCCGGTTAATCCTGGTTACCCGGGAGGTTATATAATTCCTAATGCAAATCCGATTCCCAGTTATCCTGGGTATCCTCCTCCCGGAACTGCTTTGGCTACTCAAGGTTTTGGCAACCCTAACCGTCAGTTACCATTTATTGCAACTTTGGATTTACCTGATTTGACACGCCTTACGAATGATCCAATATTTTATTATCCGTACTGGCCGCCAATGCCGCATAAGTTGCCCAGTGATATACCAAAATTCGAAGGTGAGTCAGGAGAGGATCCATCAAGTCACGTTATGACTTATCACCTCTAGTGTGCATCTAATTCAATAATTGATGATTCAATTCGCTTACGTCTTTTCCAAAGAACTCTTATTGGTCTTGCTGCCAAATGGTACATTGAGTTACCACGAGGCTCTTTTAATAATTTCAGTCAGTTAGCAACTGCCTTCTTGACTCATTTTCAGTTTCCTATCAGATACGACAATGGGACGGAACTATTAATTTCACTAAAGCAATCCACGTCCACATATATTTCTAATCATATTCATGAATGGCGACGTAGAAGGCGTTTGGTGAAAGTTTACATTCTGGATCAATTTTGGCAGAATGGTTTGTTAAATCATTGTTACCCAAAATCACTGAAGACGTAACTAAGGCCGGAGTTGTTACTGAGGAGAAAGTGATTTCTCAAGCTCAGTACCTTGACCTCGTCTATACGCAGTCAGGTACTTTACATGAAAAAATCCTTGATCTTCCAAAACAAGGTCAAATAACTGCAGCTCCTTCAGGGTCTCATGCCACTGATGGTATGATTGGTACAGTCAATACTAAAAGCAAGAAGAAATCTTCAAAGAATTCTTCTCCTATTATAACTTTACCTGATTCCCTGAAAGGAGAATCCTCCCCCTAAATTTCTGCCAACATTCATGTCGTAGAGACATCTACAGCCAAATCTAAATCCGACAGTAAAAATAAAGGGAAAAATAAAATCAAAATAATTTAAAATAAAAAACTGATAAAAATGAATCCAATGACGAAAAACGCAAGCCTCGCTATCCTTGTTACGTTTGTGACGAGGATCATTTTACTAAAGAATGCCCACATTGAGCAGAGGTTGCGAAATTCGTTAAAGGTTTAAAACAACCTGCTGTCTTGAAGGATACTTTTCCCACTCAAGATAGTAAGATGATTGGCTCTACCTCGAATGCCTCAGAAGAACCTATTCTGATGATGTCTCATGTCAGGATTGTGACGTGATCGCAAGATTATGGTAGTAAGAATCCTGTTGATGGTAAAGAAGCAGAATCTTCTAGTGCAAACACATCAACTACACCTCCTCCTGTTTCTAGTCCACTACAGATCGAGAAACCAAATCTAGACGTAACAATCAAACCGCCTGCTAAAGGTGTTCTTCATAAATCAGCTTTCAATCCACATGCGAGAGCTGCTTAGAATTACAACATTGTTGAGGACTTAGCTATTTCCCCTTCAGCAATGTCGGCTTTGGAAGTGCTGCAATCATGCCCAACACAACGTAAATTACTTTTGTCTGCTATAGGAGCTGTCGATATTCAGGATTTGAACCTAATAATCTTCGATTTAGAGAATAGTACACCTCGCCTACCTCACCAAATGACTTTCCAAATTCCAGTGTTAGTAAAAAATAGACCAATCTTTCGGACTGTGATTGATGAGGGAGCTTCAACGTGTATTATGTCGATCCAATGTTGGAAATCGCTTGGTTCTCCTACACTCAATCAGTCTCCGAAAATTTCAAAGGCTTTTGATGGCCGAGGTTTCCACCCTTTTGGTATTTTGCAGGATTTACCCATAGGGGTCAAAGGTAAAACCATAAATCTAGATGTGGAAGTGGTTGATGCCCCTCTAGATTACAACCTTCTCCTGGGTCGTAGTTGGTCTTATGCTATGACTGTTGTTGTTTCTTCGGTCTTTCGGCTTATAAAATTTCCACATCAAGGAAGGATCATTACAATAGATCATTTAACTTATTTTTCTTCCGATCCAGCCTCTACAGAAACAATCCAGCACGTCGGTAAAACGACTATCCCTTACAAGGATGTTGGAGTAGGTTTGATTAAAGATTCTAGTTTACTAGGAACTTTTTCCTTTCCTCCTCCTAATGTATTGCCTTCTATCGCAACTATTCATATGATTTCGTCAAATACTATTATGTTTGATGATCCTTGGATCATACCTTCCAACTCTGAGTTCGATTCATTTGATGGCATGATGCCTTTGAGTCCATTTGAAATTGCATATCGGGTTGTACAGTCACTTTCCAACCCCTCTTCAACCAAAACTGATCCAATGAATGGGATCCATGAAGAATCACTTTCTATATCTAGTTCAACCACAACGACATTTCCTGATCTTGTTCATACTGATGAGCAGATTCGTGAACTTTTGTCTGTTAACGATTTACCATGGGAAGATCTACATCACCGATCTTCATTTTTACTTGAGCTGGATCATTTTGAAGATGATTTCACTTCTATTTTTACTATTGAATATGTAAAAGAACCACATAATCCATTGCAAAATCTAGATTCTAAGTTAATTTGGAAAATATCTCTCGAACGATTCCAACTGACATTTCAGTAAAACCAGGAATAATTGAAAACATTCATATAGGTGCTTGCTGTACAAAAGATGAAATTCAAACTTATAAAGCCCTATTTCAAGAATTCCATGATGTGTTTTCCTGGTCCTATGAAGAAATGCCAGGAATCGATCCCTCAATTGTCGTACATGAAATCAAGACTTACCCGGATGCCAAACCTGTCCGCCAACGTTTACGTCAAATACATCCTAGAAAAGCTGCTGCTATTAGAGTCGAATTTGAAAAATTACTTCGTGCAGGTTTCATTTATCCAATTCCTTTAACTGATTGGGTATCAAATATTGTTCCTGTTACCAAAAACAAGGAATGATACAAGTATGTATCGACTATAGGGATATTAATTGAGCTTGTCCTAAAGACAATTATCCAACCCCCTATATCGATCAAATAATTGATGATTGTGCCGGCAGTGAAATGTTTTCCTTTATGGATGGTTTTTCTAGTTACAATCAAATAAACATACTCCCTACTGATCAGCCAAAAACAACTTTCATTTGTCCATGGGGGACATTTTCTTATTGCAAACTACCCTTTGGATTGAAGAACGTTGGAGCAAATTTTCAAAGGGCTATGTCTTACGCATTTCATGACATTAAGCACATTGTGCAGCCTTATCTCGATGATTTACCTGCTCATTCATCGCGTAGGGACGACCATCTCACTCATTTACAAGATATCTTTATAAGATGTAGGCATTATCGAATTAGGCTGAATCCACACAAATGTGTTTTCTGTGTAGAATCGGGTTGCTTACTGGGATTTGTTGTTTCGAAAGTAGGCATTCGTGTTGATCTGTCGAAGGTCGAAGATATTGTCAATCTACCTCCCCCTTCGACTCTACACCAACTCCAAAGTTTGCAGGGGAAAGAAAACTTTTTACGTTGATTCATTCCTAACTACGCCGAGCTAACAAAGGGTTTTACCGGGCTGTTGAAACAAAACATTCCATTATTTTGGGATGAGATTGCTGATTGATCTTTTGATGCACTTAAACACGCGTTGACCCATGCACCATTATTGCATCCTCCCAACTACAACCAGGAATACGTTTTGTACCTCGCTGCCTCTCATTCCACAATTGGGATGGTTTTAGTTCAGGAAGATGAATTCAACAATGAACTTGTGATTTATTATCTTAGTTGAAATCTGCATTCGACTGAGATCAAATACACACATGTGGAGAAATTGGCATTGGTAGCTGTTAAAGATGTCCAAAGATTTAGACACTACATCTTAATACGCAAAACCACAGTAATTTCTGACTGTAACCCTATGATGTACATTTTAACCATGTTAAGAAAAATACTGAGAAGGGGGGGGGGGGGGGGTTGAATCAGTATTTTGATATGACTGAAAAATTATGCATTTAATTCTTTACTTAGATTATTGCATCATTCATTCATCAGAAGCTTAGTGAGCATTAAGTTTGTGCAGTAATAATATAATAAGCCATCACACATAAGCAACACACATGAACACCAGTATTTAAGGTGGAAACCCAATTTGGGAGAAAACCACTGCTGCTGTCGTATCTGTCTTCAATATTTATTATAAAGAAAACTTCTTACAATTTTTGTGCTGGTGCAGACTTATACCAGCATGCAGACACCCACCTGCAGAAGGCTACAACCTTCTCTCGTTCTCCAGTCACTACTGGAAGGGAGCTCCAACCCCCCTGATTTTGATACCAGCTTGTACTGGCAGAACGCTTCCACTTTCATGCAAAAGACTTCAACCCTTAGATCTACCAAATTTATTTAATTTCTTTGTCAAACTTACGTCAGGTCTTCATTATTTCTTTGCATATATTCCTAGAGATTCATCATTTTCTCTATCTAGAGGTCTTGAACCTTCATCAACTCCATAGGGGCATCATAGATTTAGCTTTATCATACAACAGAGTTCAATCATGCAGATATCTCTTAAAGATATTTATTCATTGACAATCTTGTCGCACGCACACACTGAACTATAATCCTCTTCTCGTTATATAGTTATTTCCTTTATTAAAACCATGAGTCAAAACCACCCAACCGCTGATGGTATTCGTGGACGGTATCAATTAGATAATCCAGCGGGGTCTACCCAAGCCCCAAACAATTTCTTATTATTCTATTTTCTTTGTTAGGAAATTAGATAATTAATCTAAGGCTTTTTAATATCTCAATCTGAGATTGAGATATTAATCCAATTCCTCCTTTAGTTATGAACTCCCCAATGCATATATATGTATATCGACCCCAGGTTTATGTGTTCGTGAGATCCACGTTCATTACATCACATGTTTCATATTTTTCCAACTTCACATATTCAACAACCTTTATTAACTCCACAAACCTTACTTTAAAAGGTTCCAATTAATATAATTTAGAACCGAGCCCACATATGTAATCAATGACCCAATCACATATTCGCATCGTACCGTGGTTATCCTTCGTTCACCTTCCTCATATGGCCACCGTCCGATGGCTCCCCTCCAGATCAACGGTGCTCAACAATATCAAGCGGCTTCCTTGGTTGATCATTAACGTGTGATGGTGCATAGCAATGGCAGTTTTGGAACTTCACTCGACGCCACGTGTCGACTGTTCTATGGAATCGCTCCCGATTCTCAAATACCACTTTTGCTGCAAAGGTGGTGCGATAAAAACCGCTTTCAGCCTTAAAACCGCGCTCACTGTTCATCCACAAGGTTCCGCTCCTCTACTCCAGGTTCTGTCAGCGTACTTTCACCAACTCGTTTCTCCGCGTTATCGGTTCATATAGCCATAATACTGTTATACCACTCCGATGAAATCCTTATGGACTATTCGACTCGGTTCTCTTGCATTCAACAGGGACACCCTTCTTTGTATTGTCTAATATATGCGGAACACACTATTATTTTGACTGACAGAGCTAATGTGCCCTTATATAGATTCACGAATCTACTCCTTCCGTAAAGCTCATGAGAAAAAATTCGTGCTTTCACAATGAATTCAAGCAGTCTACACGGGCATAATCCCATATGTTAGTAACACAGAGTTTCATAATTGTCCACAGGGACTCAAATATCCTTCCTAGAGAATTTAGAAGCAATCCCTCATCATTATATACAAATGTAACGATTTACAAGAACATTCACTTGTTCTTCTCAATTGGCCTTTTTCACAGCTTGTCTCTGCTAACCTTTGTTCTCTGCTCCTTGTCTCTGCTGACCTTTGTTCTCTGCTACATTGCTTTTCTCTTTTCCTAGTTACTGTTTCATATGCTCCTCCTTTACCATCAATGACAATATTTCCAAAAATCTCCCCCTTTGGCATTGATGGAAATATTATTTCTCTGTTTGTCTTATAGAAACCTCCTTTTGCTTTTCCTCCCCCTTTGACATCAATGGCAAAGGGTTCATCAAGATCCTTTGTACCGACAATACCATGCTCCCCCTGAGATCATGCTGCATCTTCAACCATAATATTCAATGAAATTCTCAAGCATGAGATCAGACTACAACCAATAATTAGAATGCCAATAATGCATCCTTGCCACATGACCAATGCTCCCCCTTAGCCTGTGCATCCTGAACACCTTCAATAGAAGCGTATCCAATTTAATCTTCTGAATTTAAGTAGGTCTGATCTTCTGCATGGCAGAGACTACTCCCAGTTTCTATCTGAGATATTCAAATTCTTCCCTGGGTAGAGGTTTGGTAAATATATCAGCAACTTGTTCTTTGGAGGGAACATACTCCAATTTCACTTTTTGTTCAAGCACTTGTTCACGTAAGAAGTGATATTTGATGGGAATGTGCTTGGTCTTGGAATGCATAACAGGATTCTTTGAGATACTGATGGCACTTGTATTATCACACATAATGGAGATAGGAGGTGAACATTTGATTTGAATGTCTTGTAAGTTTTGCATCATCCAAAGAAGTTGAGTGCAACATGATGCGGCAGCCACATATTCTGCTTCTGCTGTAGATAAGGAAATAGAGCTTTGCTTCTTGCTGAGCCAAGATACTAACCGGGGCCCCATGAAGAATGCACCACCACTAGTGCTTTTCCGATCATCAACATTTCCAGCCCAATCTGCATCAGTGTAAGCATGAAGAGTAAGATCAGCATTCTTTGGATACCATAGTCCAAAGTCTTGAGTTCCTTGTAGATATTTGAAAATTCTTTTCACAACCTGAAGGTGAGACTCTTTTGGATTAGCTTGGAATCGTCCAACAATCCCAACTGCATGCATAATGTTTGGTCTTGTCCCAGTGAGATAAAGTAGACTTCCTATCATAGATCTGTATTCTGGTTGATTCACCGTGGGGGAATCATCATTAGAACTGAGATTACATCTGGTTATCATTGGTGTACTTACAGGTTTGCAATCTTCCATGCCATACTTCTTCAAGATTTGCTTAAGATATTTTTCTTGTGATAAGAATATGCCATCTATTGCTTGTTGCACTTGCAAGCCAAGAAAGAATGTTAGTTCCCCAAGTAAAGACATTTCAAATTCTTGCTGCATATCAGAAGCAAATTTCTGACTCATAGACTCTTCATTACTTCCAAAAATGATATCATCAACATATACAACCACAATCAACAATTTGTCATTTTCAGTTTTTGTGTATAAGTTGCTATCAGCAGACCCCTTTGAAAATCCTTGTTGATGAAGATATTTGTCAAGACGATAGTACCATGCCCTTGGAGCTTGTTTGAAACCATATAGAGCCTTTTTAAGTCTACAAACAAGTTTTTCATCATTTCCCAAAATGAATCCTTCTGGTTGTTCTATATAAACTTCTTATTCTAGATCACCATTGAGAAAAGCAGATTTAACATCCATTTGATAAACTTTGATTTGTTGGAAGCTTGAAAAAGCAAGAAACATTCTTATGGCTTCAAGTCTGGCTACAGGAGCAAAGGTTTCTTCAAAGTCTATACCTTATTGTTGAGCATACCCCTTGCAAACAAGTCTAGCTTTATTTCTTATAACATCCCCATTCTCATTTAACTTATTTTTGAATATCCATTTAGTTCCAATGACATTTTTGTCATGAGGTCTTGGTACTAATTCCCAAGTGCGATTCTTTTCAATTTGATCAAGCTCTTCATTCATGGCTTGAATCCAACATTCATCTTTGCTGGCTTGATTGACATTTTTTGGTTCAATAGTGGATAGAAATTCCAGATAGCTAGAAGATCCCACAAGAGTCCTTCTTGTTTGTACACCTGATCCCTTTTCTCCAAAAATTTGAGATTCTGGATAATTCTTTTGAACATATCTAGATGGAGCTTTTTCAGATAGATCATCTTTGGGTTCTACATTGGGTTCATTGTCTATATCATTCCTATTTGATGTAGAAGGATATATGTCATCATCGTCTTCATTTGTTGTTTGTTTTTCTTCTTTTGGAGCTGTAGGGGACTCATCAATAACAACATCTATAAATTCAAAAATCTTCTGAAGTCTTTTATTGTAACATTTATATGCCCTACTCCTAGAGGAGTAACCAAGAAATATTCCTTCATCTACTCTGGGTTCAAACTTTCCAAGTTTTTCATCATTATTTTTGATAAAGCATTTGCTCCCAAAAACTCTGAAGTGCTTCACAGTGGGAGGATTGCCATACCATAGTTCATATGGAGTTTTATCACTATTTACACGAACATGTGCCTTGTTAAGAATATTTACCGCTGTATGTGCTGCTTCTCCCCAAAATGTGTCAGGTGTTCCGGAATCATCAAGCATAGCTCTAGCCATTTGTTGAACTGTTCTATTCATTCTTTCTGCCACGCCATTTTGTTGTGGAGTGCCAGCTACATAAAACTGTCTTTTTATGCCATGTTGTTCACAAAATTCAAGGAATTCATCTGAAGTATATTCTCCTCCTCGATCAGATCTAAGACACTTCATTTTTAGATCTAATTAATTTTCAACCAGTGCTTTGAAGATCTGAAATTTATTAAATGCTTCATCTTTGTGTTTAATCAACCCAATCCAACACATTCTAGAGAAATCATCAATAAATAAGATATAGTATTGTTCACCATGTGGTGAATTTTTCTTCACAGGTCCACATATGTCAGTATGAATGAGTTCAAGAGGCTTACTTGATGAACCTTCCTTGGCATTAAATTTCACTCTGGTTTGCTTACCAAATTGGCAAGATTTGCATATTATACTTTCAGGTGGTGTAATATTGGGAAGATCACGAACAACTTTAAGTCTGCTTGATTTGTTGATTTGAGAGAAACTCAGATGCCCCAACCTTATATGCCATAGCCAGTTTTCTGAAGATTTACTCATGTAACATTGTTCTTTGAAGTTCTTTAATACATACAGATTGCTTGGAGTTCTGTTTCCTTTTATAATTGTTTTACATGTATCAAGATCACGTACCACACATTCTTTTGAACTAAAGACAACTTTAGTTCCTTTATCACACATTTGACTTACACTTAACAGGTTATGCTTTAATCCATCCACATACATGACATTATTAGCTTTCACCTTTTATTTTAGAAAAAGAGATCCTTTTCCCTAAATGACAACAGGAGTATCATTTCCAAATGTAACATTCTTTTCCTTTTCTAGAGCATTATATGCAAGAAGTTTGTTTTTTTCACCTGTCATGTGTTTTGAGCATCCACTATCAATGTACCATTGATTTTCTTCTCCTTCTGCAAATAAAGCTATGCCACAATTTTCAACCTGTAATTCCTTATTTTTCCATACTTTGGTGCTTGAAGGAAGGTGCTCTTTTGGCTGGACTTTTCTCTTGCATTCAGATTCTTCATGGCCAAAGTTATTGCAATAAGCACATTCAACTTCATTTTGAAGAGGAGAAAAATTGTTATATGTATTCTTCTTTGTTCCTCTATCAATCCTTTTCTTTCTTGATTCTCTTGTGATGATGGTTTTATATGCAACACATTGAACAACTTTATGACCAAAATTGTGACATGAGAAACATTGTCCATTGAAGAAGAAATTTCTGTGATCATGAAATCTTCTTCTTGAATTTACCTGTTGATTGGTGTTTCTTTGAAAGGTACTCCTGTTAGTGTTCTTTGAATTGGGATGGTCATGCTTTATCTGTAAAGATTATTTATTCCCTTGCTGAGGGGCAGAATGTTGTGTACTGGCTATAGCCGCACTTAGATAAGTTGGTGCTGAAGCCTGAGAAGATTCTACGATATATCCAAGACCATCTTTAGAAGAGGAGAACGTTGTATCTTGATAATCTCATCTAAGGTTTCAGATCCTTTAGCAAATCTAAGATTCAAAGTCTTTACTTTCTCAATTTCTTTTCTTAGACTTACTATTTCACATTCTAATTTCTCATTATGTTTCTCCTTTTCTCGAAGCTGGTTTTTTAGAGTTTCTATGGTTATTTTACTTTCTTCTAAGCATATTTTGAGTTGATTGATTTCATCAAGAAAATCACTGTCCTCTAAAGCATCCATAAAAGTATCATTTTCTTCTCTAGACTCCTTTTCAAATGCCATGAGAATTCCAAGATCTTGTTCGCATTCTTCCTCATTGTCTGATAACCCATCACTGTCTTCATGAGTATAGTAACTTTTTCTAGTGCTAAACCGATTCTTATTCCTTCTTGCTACTTCCTTTCCTTTTTCATGTGGTTCTTTGTGAGGACACTTAGCAGCATAATGACCAACTATTCCACAAGCAAAAAATTTGAAAGGAAGCTTACCCCTGAACCGTCCTCTACCAAGTTGGAGTTTCTTTACAAAATTTACCTCATCTTCTTCTGAGATATACCCTGATCTTTCTGTCTCTTGTACTTCTTTCCCTTTTGTAGAAGCTCTAAATATGTCTTCTTTGAATTCAGATGGTCCTCCTCTTCTCATTTCATATGCAGTTAGTATGCCATGAAGTTGTACCACAGTAAGATTTTGAAGATCCTGTTTTTCTTCAAGAGCAGAAACTTTTGACTCAAATTTTGTCGTTAGTGATCTTAAAACTTTCTCAACCAAAGTAGATTTGATTATTGTTTCTCCCAGATTTATTATACAATTTACAATATCATCAAGTTGTAAAAAGAAGTTAGCAATTCTCTCTTCATTATGCATTTTTAGATTCTCATATTTAATTCTGAGAGTTTGGAGTTTAGCACTTTTTACCTTTGCATCACCTTCGTAGCTTAGAATGATTATGTCCCATATTTCCTTTGTTGTATTTAGCTGCATGACTTTGACAAATTTTGATTCAGTTAGACTTCCCAATAGAGCATTAATCGCCTTTGCATTTGTTTCATAATTCTTTCTTTCCATTGGATCTGTTGGTACTGCGGCTGGATATTGATATCCTACTTCAACAATAGCCCATACATTTGAACCCAGAGACTGAAGATAGGATCTCATCCTTGTTTTCCATAATATTAAATTGTTTCCGTTGAAGAGCAGAGGCCTGATAGATGCTATTCCATCTTCATTTCTCATCTTGATTGATCTTCCTTCTAGCGGCTAAGATTTTCAGAAGGACCTGCTCTGTTACCAATTGTTAAGAAAAATACTGAGAAGGGGGGGGGGGGGGGGTTGAATCAATATTTTGATCTGACTGAAAAATTATGCATTTAATTCTTTACTTAGATTATTGCATCATTCATTCATCAAAAGCTTAGTAAGCATTAAGTTTGTGCAGTAATAACAGAATAATCCATCACACATAAGCAACACACATGAACACCATTATTTAAGGTGGAAACCCAATTTGGGAGAAAACCACCGCTGATGTCGTCTCTGTCTTCAATATTTATTATAAAGAAAACTTCTTACAATTTTTGTGTTGGTGTAGACTTATACCAGCATGCAGGCACCCACCTGCAGAAGGATACAACCTTCTCTCGTTCTCCAGTCACTACTGGAAGGGAGCTCCAACCCCCCTGATTTTGATACCAGCTTGTACTGGCAGAACGCTTCCACTTTCATGCAGAAGACTTCAACCCTCAGATCTACCAACTTTATTTAATTTCTTCGTCAGAATTACGTCAGGTCTTCATTATTTCTTTGGAGATCTTCCTAGAGATTCATCATTTTCTCTATCTAGAGGTCTTGAACCTTCATCAACTCCATAGGTGCATCATAGATTCAGCTTTATCAGACAACAGAGTTAAATCATGCAGATATCTCTTAAAGAGATTTATTCATTGACAATCCCGTCGCACGCACACACTGAACTATAATCCTCTTCTCCTTATATAGTTCTTGCCTTTATTAAAACCATGAGTCAAAACCACCCAACCGTTGATGTTATTCCTAGACGGGATCAATTAGATAATCCAGCGGGGTCTACCCAAGCCCCAAACAATTTCTTATTGTTCTATTTTCTTTGTTAGGAAATTATATAATTAATCTAAGGCTTTTTAATATCTCAATCTGAGATTGAGATATTAATCCGATTCCTCCTTTAGTTATGAACTCCCCAATGCATATATATGTATATCGACCCCAGGTTTATGTGTTCGTGAGATCTGTTAGACTCCGTCTTCTCAAATCCTCCGTCAGAGTCTAATTCAGACAGGTGGCTGTCAAAGTTTAAATAACATGTGCAAGCCAGAAGAAGGTTCATTATTTCAAGGGTTTCAAAAATCAAAGGATAATTCTTCTCCAAAACCCTGTTTTGGAGAAGAAATTGTCAGATTAGTTGTTTGCAATAAGTATATTTTTAAAGTCTGCCCTCATGAAGAATGTCAAATGCAGGCCCTGGTCACCTTGCCAGGATTCATCAGCTCGTCAGCTCCTATCCCTGCAAAAGCACAAACAGAAAGAACATCATCAGCAATCAGAGAAGGAAATTGTAAAACAGAGTTTCAATGTTGATCACTAAAACAATGCTGCAGTTGTTGCTGTAAAAGATGATGCTGAGATGAGTTTTGCTGTAATTGATGCTGCAGAAGATGATTTTGTGGGGATTGTTCCTGTAAGTTCTGAGCTTGCTGCTGAAGAATATTTTGTTGTGGCGCCTGTTGTTGCTGAAAAATATGCCTCTGTAACTGTGGACTCGACCTACATTGAAACTGTTGAGGTTGCAAATGATGCTGCTGTTGAAACTGCAAGAGCCGTTTGGATGGATCAACACTTCTCATTTCCTGTAAGGCTGCAGCAGCCATTGCTTGGTATACATCTGGTTGCATCCCTAGAAAAATGGAATCAAATCTCTGTTGCATCCAATGATTCATACCCATTCCTTGGAAATTCAAAGCCTGAACACTCCGATCCCCACTATTATCTCTCATCCACATGAAAGGTGTATTTATGCCACCATCATCCTCCTTAATACCATGAAGTGGTGATATTCCCTGTGGCCAAGGACGTTCCAGTCTGAGAGGGTAGGGTGACGAATACATTGGAAATGTCGTCAAAGGTTCAATCTCCCAGAGCGATACACATGGTTGTCTTTCACCGGCAGTCGACTCATCCCAACCAATGTAGCATTGGATAGATGCACATATGTTTCACCAAGACAATCACCAACATGATCGTTATGCTATTATGTTATGCAAGATTTTAAACGAATATGGTTCGAAAATGGATTATTATGTCAACAAAAACATTTCAGGTGGTCATCAAAATATGCCAGGGACCAAGATAAGCTTTGCGTAGGCTTCGTATGGGAAATTCGGGGTCTCTCACACCTTGTCAAAATTTTATTGGACCTTGCGTGTTTTAATGATTGCCAAATGGTTTAATGGATATGTTTGTTGACCACGGGCCATATGTGATATTTCCACATCAATGGTCTGTGTTACAATAACATTGTTGGCACCATTGATACGAGCTACAATTTTGGCAAATGCAGGTTGCGTCTTGTAAAAATTTAATTGGATCGAGATCTGCAGAGGTTTCCAATGGATGGGTATTATGAAAACTCCAACAACACCTTGTAAAGTTCAATTAGGCTGGAGGTGTGCGCTACGCACTGGGATAGCGCGCTACGCACTCAGTCCAGCACAAAATTTGTTTATATTTATGCGCCCAGATCGTGTCTAATCGCCTCCAAATCTGCAAGTAGAATTCCAACATCCCATATGGACCGCTGTGGCATCCAAACAGACACCACAATCACCCCTTCCTGGCTGTCCTCTATATCAACATTCATGGCCTTGGAAACATCCTCCTGTGTGCCGTAATATATATTGGTAATTGTGTGACATCCTCAATTCATTTTGAAATTTACTGGTAATATACTGTTTGCTATGGGTTGTTTGCATCAGAATGCCATTAGAAGGAAGGATAGATATTGTGAGGAATCAGATCATCTAAAGAAATTATCTAGGGAAGGACGGGTGAGGGAAGCTCTGGAAATCCTTGAATACACGGACGGGGTTGACTCGGAGATTTATCGACAGCTCTTGCAGAGTTGTGGTAAGATGAAATACTTGACAGAGGGAAAAATGGTTCATGACCATATGATGAAATCTGGATTTAAGCCTAGCGTTTCCTTAAAAAACGTGGCAGTTAAAGCCAAATTGAGGTACAGATCACTATCCCAACAAAGCAAATCGAATTGGTTAGTCTATTTTGGGTCTTCATGCTGAAGCGGTATATTGAAAGGTCAAAATGGCGCATTAGTGACATTGGTTAGGCAACCAAAGGTGATTATGCGGATGAGTAGTGGCAATTATGAATGGCTGGATATGTATGCGCTGATATTGGAGAAGATATTACGCTATTTTTGTTTTAGTTCTTATTCAAATGCAAAGTAAAGTCAAAGCCAGAATTTAAACAGAGGATTATCAACCTGAGCAGAAAAATAGGGACAGATTGCTTATCCTAGTCTTCAGTTATGATTTGGAGGGTTCACACTACAGCTTCCGCCTTTGTATTGGTCACAGAAAATGTAGCGCTGTTCTTTAGGAACCGATGAGTGGCTTTTTACTATTTTTCATAATGCCAGTTGAAACAGTTCCATCCTTTCATGGATCGGTTTTCTCCTGAGCTTTTTATTGTATTAAAAAAACATTTGTAAAGAGGGGGGGGAGAGATTTCTGAGAGCTGATGTAGGAGAAAATCAGAGTTTTATTGTACAGTTCAGCAGAGGAGTAATGGAAGGACACAGCTCTGATTCATAAGATCCTTGTGGTGTGAGTTTAGCGAATGTTTTCTCCTTTTGTTTCATATGTAATCTCGTAATGTTTTTTCATTTCATTCATTATTAGTTCACTGAATGCTTTTGCAGTAAGATAGGCAGAATTCAATTTATTTGCTCTGCCTTGAAATAGCGTTCAGGATTTGTGTATTTTCTTCTGTCTGTAAAGGATTCATCACACATGCCCTTTTCAGCTATCTTAAACAGTCTTTCACCTCACTTAATTTTAAATTAATTGTTAAACTTCACTCCTACCTCGCCTTATGGAATAATTTGTGCCTTTGATTAGATCTCTGCTCTTGCTGTCTTTGCCCCACACAGCCCAGAAAAACCCAACCATTTATTAAAAATCTCATTCATATCTGTTTACTAGCCTAAAATCAATATCAGTGTTTCATTTAGGTCATCTCAGATCCTATTGGACATCTTTCACTGAGTTTGACTTGGAGAGAGCCCTCTCCTGTCCTCGTAGGGCTAGCTATGAGGCTGAGCTTGGTTTGATGTTGCCTCGAGTTTTGCCTTCTTCAGCCTGTGGCAGATTCGAGCGCTAACAAGATCCACGTTCATTACATCACATGTTTCATATTTCTCCAACTTCACATATTCAACAACCTTTATTAACTCCGCAAACCTTAGTTTAAAAGGTTCCAATTAATATAATTTAGAACCGGGCCCACATATGTAATCAATGACACAGTCACATATTCGCATCGTACCGTGGTTATCCTTCACTCACCTTCCTCATATGGCCACTGTCCGATGGCTCCCCTCCAGATCAACGGTGCTCAACAATATCGCGCAGCTTCCTTGGTCGATCGTTAACGTGTGATGGCGCATAGCGATGGCAGTTTTGGAACTTCACCCGACGCCACGTGTCGACTGTTCTATGGAATCGCTCCCGATTCTCAAATACCACTTTTGCTGCAAAGGTGGTGCGATAAAAACTGCTTTCAGCCTTAAAACCATGCTCACTGTTCATCCGCAAGGTTCCGCTCCTCTCCTCCAGGTTTTGTCAGCGTACTTTCACCAACTCGTTTCTCCGCGTTATCGGTTCATATAGCCATAATACTGTTATACCGCTCCGATGAAATCATTATGGACTATTCGACTTGGTTCTCTTGCATTCAACAGGGACACCCTTCTTTGTATTGTCTAATATATGCAGAACACACTATTATTTTGACTGATAGAGCTAATGTGCCCTTATACAGATTCACGAATCTACTCCTTCCATAGAGCTCATGAGAACAAATTTGTGCTTTCACAATGAATTCAAGCAGTCTACATGGGCATAATCCCATCTGTTAGTAACACGGAGTTTCATAATTGTCCACAGAGACTCAAATATCCTTCCTAGAGAATTTAGAAGCAATCCCTCATCATTATAGACAAATGTAACCATTTACAAGAACATTCACTTGTTCTTCTCAATTGGCCTTTTTCACAGCTTGTCTCTGCTGACCTTTGTTCTCTGCTACATTGCTTTTCTCTTTTCCTAGTTACTGTTTCAGATGCTCCTCCTTTGCCATCAATGACAATATTTCCAACAAACCAAACAATTATTGGGGGCAATTATTCCAAATGGATAGTTATCCTACAGGAATTTGACTTGGAATTTGAAAAATCCAAGGCAAAGAAATCTTTGGTTTTTTCCGAACTAATGTGTGAATTCCCCTCTACTGATACCGAAACTATGGCGGAGCATCCCATTGCGGACGAATCCTTGTTTCTTATCAGTACTGTTGATCCATGGTATGGGGATATTATCATTTATCTCCGAACCCAATATTTTCGGCCTGAAATATCACAATCTCAGCGATGGAAAATACATTTCCAATCACAACAATAAAATATTATTGGTGATAATCTCTATCATCGTGGAGCGGATTCTGTTTTCTGACGCTGTCTTACTCATGAAGAAGCTGAGAAGGTTTTAAATGACTGCCATTCTGGAGCATGTGGCGGTCATATGTCTGGGTATGCCACAGCCCAAAATATATTGCACGCTGGTTATTTCTGGCCGTCGTTATTCAAAGATTGTATCTATGCAGTCCGGAAATGCCACAATTGTCAACTCTTTGATCATAAAATGCATGCGCCACTCATTCCTCTTCACCCTATAGTTGTTGTCTGTCCTTTCGCAAAGTGGGGTATTGACTTTATTACATGTAACCCTCACTCGGCCGGGGGGCATGCGTATATTATCTTAGCGGTAGATTATTTTACTAAGTGGGCCGAGGCGATGCCTACATTTTCGGCAGATGGAAAGACTGCTACAACTTTCATATTCTATCACATAATTGCTAGATTCGGTGTTCCTCAAGCCATTATTACAGATCATGGAAGTCATTTTCGAAATATCATGATGAATGAACTGACAGATCAACTTGGCCTGCGCCACGATAGTTCTACTCCGTATTATCCACAGGCTAATGGTCTAGTTGAAGCTATCAATAAAGTTTTAGTCACTATGATCAGACGAATTATTGGTATTGATAAGTCGAATTGGCATTCCATGTTATTTTCAGCACTTTGGGCATATCAGACCTCGGTAAAAACATCAACTGGTTTCACTCCCTTTCAACTTGTTTATGGTTTGGAAGTTGTATTTCCGATTGAATGCGAAATTCCGTCATTGAAATTAGCCATAGAATTACTCCCAGCTACGTCTGAAGAGGAGAAACATTTTTTGTACTTGGCTCAGCTAGATGAAAATTGACGAAATGCTGCAATAACAAACGAGGCTCATGTCAAACGAATAAAAGCTTAGTATGATAGAAGTGCTACCCCTCGAAATTTTTCAAAAGGAGACCTATTCTTAGTGTATGATCAAGCCAACGATAAGCTAGGAGCTGGAAAATTTGTGTCTATGTGGCATGGTCCTTTCATTGTTAAGCGAAAGCTGGAAAAAGGGGCCTATGAGCTGATAGATTTCGACGGTGTTTCTTTAGATAAACCCAGAAATGGGCTTTATCTAAAGAGATATTATGCTTAAATTTGGTGTGGATATTTTTATTAGATTATATTTCTTTACCGCTGGTGTGTCTTAGATTAGAAAAGCATGCCTAGTTTAGAGTGTGTTTTTATCACTATTCCTGCTTATCTGAGTTTTACTCTTGATATTGCAGATGACGACGTCTCTTCAAACCTACATTGGTTTTGCTGATGGTGCTTGTCGTAGTACACGGAACATTTATTCTGCAGCTTGGGTTATTTATTCACCCTCTGACGAGTTAGTATCCATGCATGGGGTAAGCCTTGGTCAAACAAAAAATAACATTGCAGAGTATAGTGCAGTGATTGAGTTATTATTTGAATCCATATCATTTGGAATTTGGAGTTTTATTGTTAGGTTGGATTCTGAACTTGTTGTATTACAGCTTAACAGGGTTTATGCCATTAGAAATCTAGTGTTATTACGGTTATTTTTAAGAGTTCGTCTCTTGGAACGTGAATTTGATTACATTGAATATCAACATATTCCAATACATTTAAATACATTAGCAGATGCAGTTGCTTCTAGTATGATAAATCGACATTTTCAATAATCAAAATAGTAAATTAAACAACATTCATAACATGTACACAGATAGCCAGTAAATAGTGATATATCATAGTATAGAAGTGCTTCAAAAAATATACATCGTCTTCGATCATAGGTTGGAAACACCTTATGATCGGCAAAAATGGTAATACAAAAGGTCAAAAATATGAGTCTACAACATGATCATCCTATCACTGATGGTGATCATGATAAGAGACCACTGCCCGGACCACCCTACATAGGAACCTCCTAAAAGGTCCTGGGACACCAATCACGTATCTCTGTAATCTGAGTGAAATATCATCTATGTCGGTCTCTGGAATGTCTAGAGTCAGGCGCTCTAGATGATGCTCTAAATCAGACAAGATATCATCTGATTGGCCCTCTGGGGCTGGTACTGCAGCAGCTGGATGCCTCCTCTCATAAGGCTAGAGATGGGCTGGTCGCCGTGGACCCACATCTACATTTAAAACTTTTGGTTATTAATTTCAAGACGATCAAAATAAAAAATTTAGAACTTAGAAATTTTTGAAAATGATTTTTACCTGATTCATCCCATTGTTCTCCTGCTGGGAGAGCCATCTCTCGGTCTCCGCGGAAATCTATCCCGGCATATGGAAAATCCTCTATAACAAAAATTTGGCGTTCCAACCAATGGAAATATGTAGGAGGAAATCGAACAACCTCAATGCCCTCAACAGCATGACGGGCCATCAATGCAACCCAACAAACCATCCTAGGTTCTTGAGGTCGTCCACCATCAACAGGAATATTCTGCGGAGCTAACATGGGTATCCTCTCTAGAGCAAAGGTGAATACAATGGATCCATATCCAAAGTTATTTAGCTTTCCACCATCTGATTGGCCAACACAGCGTCGCACCAGTTAAAAATGGTGCCTCGGAAAAAGTATATAGCAATGGGCATTTGGGAACTGGTAGCCACATGCAACACTGCACTCCCACACAGTCTGGTGATAGTAAATGCAATAACTTTAAGCCCAGTATGGATGATAGTTTTTGTGTCAATATGTTTGTCCCTGGGGTATGCCTGATCATTACAGAAATCTTGTCGAAGACTAGCGACAGTCTGGCCACCTGGCCTAGTCCCAAATAGAGAAATTTGTTTGCCCCTCTTGGACAAACCAGTCAAAAAATAAATATCCTCCAGCTCAATTTCGAGCCAGTGGCTGCCAATAATGAAACACTGGTCATGTATGTTCCACCTGTTCACCAGCCATGTTAGGAGGTCTACCTGTGCCCTCATGCCCTGAATGGCCCAGAATTTATACAAACCGCATGCTCTTAATGCTTGCATTGTAGGAAAATGGAGCATTGTGGCGTCATCTACGTCTTCATGCTCATGTTCTCTCCAAATTAGCATGTTGTATATCCTACAATACATAAAAAGATATATTAGAACAATCTAATTTAAAAAAATTTGGGCGGCAATTGAGAAATTTAAATTTAAATTTATTTACGAGGGGTCCGCACTTTGTTTTCATACACAGTGCATAGGAACACACGGGCGCTGTGAGACAAGTGCAGACCCACGACTTTTTTCTTTGTAGGAAAAATTCGAGGTCCGCAGGGCCCGCGTGTTGCACCTGCGGACCCCCGCGAGCGATTTTTTAAATATATTTTTCTCTTAAAGACGAAAATTAAAGCCTAAAAATGAAATGTAAACAGATGAAATGCAAGATTAGGAGGTCATGGATTACCTGGAGCAGGCGGTTCTCAATTTCTTTGGACGGATTTTCCAGAATCTTCACAGGAACGTTTTTACCCAAAAGCTTTTACTTTTCACTCTGAACTCAAATGGTAAACATGAAGTTAGAAAAGCCCTTTTTATAAGTTTTTTCGAATAAATGAATTTTTAATTTGTTTATTTTTCACTTTAAAAAGGTTATTTTTGAAAACATTTTTATTTATCTCAAACAGGTATGTGTAATGCTTCAATTTTTTGTGCAGAAATTGGATTTTTCAGGAGAATTGATCATTTTTCAACAAAGAGCATATTTTTATCACTTTTTTGGACTCTTTCAAAAATTTACAAAAAAGAGAAACATTGGAGTCCTCTTTTAAGCCCTTTTCAGACTCTCTAAACATGAAAAGATTGTCGAGCATTTGATTATTCGAACTCGTTAAAGTAAATGAATGATTGTCCTTTTAGTATAAGTTTACCCCTTTTATGGACTGAAATGGACTATTTACGAAAAAGGTATACGTTGAATAATTACGGTCAATAGAGTTCTCTCCCACATTATTTTATCCTTTTTCGGGCTCAAGAGACTAAATTTACGAAAAAGTACACCCATGGAGTTTTCTTAAGTTTTTTCTTCTAACTCCCTAAAATTCAAAAACGTCGAGTTTCTCCTATACTGGACTCGTTAAAATTTAACAGTAAAGGACCTGTTCAATTTTAAATAGGAACGAACCACTCCTTCTTAGGGTTCGAATCTTAAACTAAGTTTGACTCATCCGAAGGATGAGCTTATAAACAAGAAAATGTTATCCTCCTCAAGCTTGTCAAAAATAAAGAAGTACTTGCCAGAAATGGTGGGGGAAAAGAGAGAAAAATGGACTTGTTTGTTGTATTTTGATTTTTCAAAAATCCAGTTAACCACTTTTGAACACGACACTTTTTTTCACCTGGGTTGGGAAATCCTTTTCCTAACAGTTAATCAAACCATATTGAAAATTTTCAGCCAGTTTCTGAGTATTAGCTTCGGGTCAATTTTCACCAAGCCATCTGCAGTGTCATTATGTGTTCAAGAGGACAGTTCAAATAAACCATTCATCTGCAAAATATCTTTCATCCGTTTTGACCATCCCTGAGTCAGTCCTTGCCAATATATTTTCAAAACTTGATCTATGATTTCGTGTTGTGGGCATCCCTATGACGGATCACTTTCTATCAACAATAGCTCATTAGCTAGGAAGTTGATCTAGAAATTGTCAGTACATTGAAATATGCATGCCTCAATGGTATGTTTCTCACCTTCGATGACAGGTTGCATCATTGACCTTCGATCGAATGATTACGTGACATGTTTGACTTCAGCTCATTCATTCACATTTCATGGATTGTATTGACTACTTTGAGAGCCATTGATATTACTGGTGGTTACTCTCACACTTGTTAACAGTTTACATCATTGACTGGTAATCAAGTAGTTTCTACCATGTTCGACTTCAACACATTCATTCACATGGATAGAATCGTACTAGTTCGAAATGCAGAAATCAAGACCCTGGATCTAGTTTCTACCATCCAGGCTGTGAGGAATTCTATTATCATTTATACAGTGGACTATTCATAAACAGATGGCTACGTCCATACTGTGTCTACACATGTCTATACTGTGATGTATTCAAAATCATTCATGTATCAGAACAATTTGAATCAGTTTCTAGTTAGTTTTGATCTGAGTATGGGAATGCCTACCTCAGCGATGATATGTACATATATATATTTTGCATTGAATGTTTTTACAGGTTCCAACTGGGGTGTCCATAGGATGATCCTTGAAATGATAAATTACTGCACTCTTCATATATGATAGACTTCAACTTCATCTATTCTAGACTTTGCACTTTAGGGGGAAATCTGTTGCACTGAAAATTGTCATTCTGAAATTTCTCTGTGTATGAGCTCATTGTTACACTGAAAAACTATCACCTTGACATTCTGCTGACTGTATGAGCTCATCATTACTCATACTTCCTCCTTTTTCAAGTCCAATATACGAGCTCCTCATATCAAGCTTCAAAATCAGAGAAAAATCCCTAAAATCCCCTAAGAATTGGTATCGCACTTTCTCTATGCATTCCCTGCGGTCCCGCACCTAAATCCCAGCCTGCCTGCGGAACCATACCGCACGTTCTTTGTGTAATGGGTGTGGACCTCTGTAAAACATAAAAAGGCGAGAAAATGAAGATAAAAAGTGAATTTCAGGTGAATTCTAGAAGGTTCTAGACGGGAATTTTCGGGAATGGATACGCTTTGAAGCTGGTTCATGCATCCCTCACTTGATGGAGCTAACCCCTTGATGTAAGGAGCTTATCCCTTTGAAGGAGGATTCTATCCCTTCATATTTGGAACTAGAAACCTCCTCTCTTTCACTATAAAAAGAGGCCTTGGGTAGCCTCAAAGAGAGTTCAAGCTTATGAGATTAGAAGTTAAATGCTGTTGAAATTCAGACTTAGTTGATTAAGACCTTCTGTGAGGTTAAATCACTTATCTCCATTTGTCTTAGTCCAAAGAGTGCAATGCTTGTCAGAGTAGAGGATATTCCTGCTTCGAATCCCGGGAGGACCTGCACAACATCAAGGCACAGGTTGTAAAGGTTTTCTATCTTTAAAGTTAATACAAATATACTCATTTCTCTCATTAAACTGTCAATTTGTGGTTTATTTCATAAATTCCTTGATCATTATGATAAGTATGATTTATGATAATGTCTATACAGGTGCTGCTTAATATTTTTGCTTGTTTGTGACTGCAGATTCACGAGGAACGTTCTTTCAGTGCACGGGAAGGACTTCGACGAAATCAAGCAAGCGTTGGACATAAGGTAGGCCTTACGCCCGTATAGTATTTTTATAAATCTTATATGCTTAGAGAGAGATTAGTATAATTGGCTGTTTGTTGCTAGTTACCTTTTGTACTAGAGAGATCGGTCTTGTCCGCAAGATGGATTAATCTACACAACAAAATGGCGACCATACTGGGGAAGAACTTGTTTGTTCTTGGTTATCTTTGATTTTTGACTTGAGAAAACGTTTTTTCTGGTTTTTGATTGATTCACATCTGTCTGGGTGTTTTAAATTTTTTCTGTTTTTCAAAATTTAGAAGTGTTTTGAATTTTTCTATCATTTTTGCTAGGACCGCACTCTGCATAACTGTGACAGTGCGGGCAGTTTCGCACATTCTTTATAGAATACAGTGCGGGACCGCACCTGTCAACACTGCTTACATGCGGACCCTGTGAAAATTTTGGAAATTTTCTAGGTTTCTTTTCCTGGTTTATTTTTAGATCTATGGTTTCTGCCCAGACTGGTTATTGTGTCTCTCAAGAATTCATTGTCTATGAACTTCAACAGTGTTAGTGTTTTGAATGATTTTCTAGAAGTTTTTGCCAATTGGATTGTTTTTCTTGCTTAGGTCTTTGTAGTGATTCAAATTTTTGACAATTTGCAGTGTCTCAGATCACATAAGATCTCTTTTTGTCTCTTGAATCTGACCTCATTGTGAAAACATCCTAGATTGAGAAATTGAGCCTTTTTGATTTCTTTGCAAATCTTCGAAAAGAACTTGCTTTAAAGTTTTGAATTTCATTTATTCTTTAGTGTTTTGAAAAACATATTTTGAGTGTTTTTTGATCTGTTTGATAGACTCTTAGTTTGCTGAACAACTAAGAGAAACATTCATAAAACAAAAAAAAAACTCTAAAAAGCTTCTACTCAATTTAGATTAGTTTTCATAGTTTTGAATAGTTTTAATTTTGTAGATTTCTTTCGAAAGAGAATTGTTTTGTAGCTTCTTGTTTGGAAAAGAAAAGAGTTTTTCTTGTGAGCTTTGATAGTTTATTGAAAAGACAAAAAGTTTCTTTCAATTAGTTTTCATGTTTGAAGAAGAAATTTAAAGGTTTCATTCTCTAACTCTTCTTTAGATAGAAAGTTCATTGAAAGAAGAAAGAATTGAATATCATCATAGGTGCATTTTAGTGTTTTTGGAAGTCAAGTCTTCACATCATACAAAGTTTCATTTCCACGCCCATTGACTTAAGAAACAGCTCTTAAAAGTAACGCTTAAATAAAATTCATCTAGTAATCTTTTTATTTCTAGGGCTCTCATCACCAACATAGCTTAGGCTAGTATCTTGGAGTAGGGAGTAATTAACTCTCCAAGGTAGATAAAACAAACAAGTAGATTTATCTTGCGGTAGGAAGAATTCCAGTTGTTGCATGTATGCTCTGGGAAGCTCCTCTTAAAGGAGTTAAGCACGAGCTCATATCTGAACCAGTGGGGTAATCAATCCTTCCTCATTGGGAACGATAGAAGATATACACGTATTAAAAACGGTAAACCTCGGATAGACCATTGTCGAGGAGCCAGGGGTCACTTGTCGGTAAACCTTGGATTTTGTTCAAGGAGCCTTCAAGGGGATTGAGCTTAGTTACTCTGCCCTTGCGTGTGTATCGTATCGTAGACTGTTCCCCCAGGTATATTTGTTTTAGTTGGTAACCTTAGAGGCTATAATCTTTAGGATTCTTTCCTAAGGTGACGGTGGAGGGAAGATCCCACTGTACCTGGAACAGACGTCGACTAGACTCACTTGGACTCTCTGGGGGGTCCTCTTCACTCGAGATGGTTATGTGAAGAAACTTGTGCCAGTCTGTTTCATTAAGCAGGTTGTCGGGGTAACTGTTCCAACCGCCCTTTTCGTGTTAAACTCTACTAAGTTGGATTTCATCACCAACTAGTGATTTTAGTACGGAAAGTTACTTGTTTGTGTGTGGTTTGAACTCTTAGATTTTTTTTTAAGCGAGTGATTCAATTGTTTGTTTCTTAGAGACTTTAGGTGTTTTTCATTGAAATTTTTCTTTGTTTGCGTGTGATTAGATAATTTTTCATCGTGGCGGAATTGCCGAGACAATTCCGGAGAATACAAGGGAAACCCCCTGAATTTACACCGGGTCATCTTGAAGGGCTTCGAGCTCTGGTACCACACAGTAGCCGTAGACTTAGATCAACAGAAGCTGAAAGCTCTGCTATTGTAATACATCCCGATCATCAAATTCCTACAACAGAATATATTCAAGAACCGATTTCAGTTTCTGAAGTCACTGAAAATATTTCTCCTACTGGAGAATTATCTGACGAACCTGAAATATCTGAGCCTGAAACTGAATCTTCTGTGTTAGAAACATCATCAGGATTTGTCTCACCAACTTCTAGTGATCCAGGTTCACCCAGGGTTAGAAATATCATTACTGAAAATCTTCCCTCTGGACTAATTTCTATAGAAGAACTTACTAATCCAGACGAAGACATATCTCTTCCCAACTCCCCTCAATCGATAAATCTTAGGGAGCGTGAATCTATTTTCTACAGCCCTATTCGAACTCATCCCTGGTATCTTTCTTTAACTGATTTTTTAGAGAATCCGGGTCTTGCTTTTTATCCACCTCGAGTTCCATTTCATCCTACACCCAGAGGTTACTATCCGTCATCTATTATGGCTAGAGAGTCGTCCATGTTTTCACAAACGCCTGAATCTTTTTTACATGGTGGTCCTTCTGTTCCTGCGGGATATCAGTCTTTGTCTGGTACTTTCTCAGGAGCAACTCCTCAACCTGTCGAAAATGTGTTATCATCTGGTCTTGGTGGACTTAAAATTGAAACGTCGAACGCAGAGCAAGTTTTTATGATGTCGGGTAATATTCCTAATCCTCAAGCTCAAGGCAGTCAGTTTCCTTCTGGGGGTCAACCTCAGGGAATTCAGTTACCACTTGGGGGGCAACCTCAGGGTGGGCAATTACCGCCTGGGGGGCAACCCCAAGGTAGTCAGTTACCACCCAGGGCTCAACCTCAAGGTAACTTTTTCCCAGGACAAACTGTGGATCAATATTATTTTGGGGGGCAACCCCAAGGACAGTACATACCTCAAGGTTACCAACCTCAAGGACAGTACATTCCTCAAGGTCAACCCCAAACTCAATATGCTCCTCAGGGTCCTCAACAACCTCAACTTCAGTACGTGCCTCAAGGTTATCAACCTCAAGGGCAGTACCCAATGCAAGGTTACCAACAGCCTTCTGGTCAACCATCTGTTCAAGGAGCCGGAACTTTACCTTATTATCAACCCTACGTTCAACCAAGTTTTGGTCCTTACGTTCAACCTTCTACGGGACAATACCCCGGAATGATGGTGTGGGATCCGTCCCAATATCAACAGCCTTTGCAGCCTACTGTGTAGTTACCTTATCAATCTGGTCAGCCATTGGTTTCTGGTTCAACTCAGCCAGCTATTCAAACTCCTGCACCTAGTTCAATTCAGTAGGCTGGGCCTAGTACACCTCAGACTCCGCCCCAAACTACTGCAACTGCTGCAACGTCTGTTCAACCTATTACACCTGTTTCTGGAGTGTCTGTAGCCCCGAGTTCGACTATCCCTGTATCTGTGCAAATCCCTCAAGTCTCTGTACCTCAGTCAGGACCCTCAGTTCAGACTACAGTTCAGATGCCTGCAGGACAAGCCGGTACAAGTACAGTTGTTACAAGTCAACCTCAATTTACTTATCAACCGTACCAAGGACAGCCGCAATACGGTCCCTATGTTCAGAATCCAAGCTATCAGCCATACCCTGGTTATACTTATCAACAACCTCAGTATGGTCCGATTCATCCTGGTTATCCAGGAGGTTATACAATACCCAATGCTAATCCGATTCCTAGTTATCCTGGGTATCCGCCTCCTGGATCTGCTTTGGCTTCTCAAGGTTTTCGTGACCCTAACCATCAGTTACCGTTCATCGCAACTTTGGACTTACCAGATTTGACGCGCCTTACAAATGATCCTATTTTCTATTATCAGAACTGGCCGTCAATGCCTCATAAGCTGCCCAGTGATATACCGAAATTTGAAGGTAAGTCAGGAGAGGATCCATCAAATCATGTGATGACTTATCACCTTTGGTGTGCATCTAATTCGATTATTGATGATTCGATTCACTTACGTCTTTTCCAGAGGACACTCATAGGTCTTGCAGCCAAATGGTACATTGAGTTGCCACGAGGCTCGTTTCATAATTTCAGTCAGTTAGCAACGTCTTTCTTAACTCATTTCCAGTTGCCTGTCAGATACGACAATGGCACAAAATTATTAACTTCACTAAAACAATCTACGTCCACATATATTTCTGATCATATTCATGAGTGGCGACGTAGACGACGTTTGGTGAAGGTTTATATTCCGGATCAAATTTTGGCAGAATGGTTTGTAAAATCATTATTGCCCAAGATCACTGAAGATGTAGCTAAGGCTGGTGTTGTTACTGAAGAGCAAGTAATTGCTCAGGCTCAGTACCTTGACCTCGTTTATACGCAGTCAGGTACTTTACATGAAAAAATTCCCGATTTACCCAAACAAGGTCAAATAGCTGCTGCTCCTTCAAGGTCTCATGCCGCTGACGGTATGATAGGTACAATTAGTTCTAAAAGTAAGAAGAAATCCTCAAAGAATTCTTCTCCAATTATAACTTTACCTGATTCCCCGAAGGGAGAATCCTCTCAAGAAGTTTCTGCCGATATTCATGTCGTTGAAACATCTACGGCAAAATCAAAAACCAGTGGTAAAAAGAAGGGGAGGAACAAAAACAAGAAAAATTCGAAAGAGAAAACAGATAGAGAAGAATCCAATGATGAGAAACGTAAACCTCGTTATCCTTGTTTCATTTGTGAACAAGATCACTTCACAAAAGAATGTCCATATCGAGAGGAGGTTATGAAACTCATTAAAGGATCGCAACAACCTGCTGTCTTGAAGGATCCTTTTCCAGTTCAAGATAGTAAGATGATTGGTTCTTCCTCGACCACTTTAGAAGAGCCTATTATGATGATGTCTCATGTAAGGATTGCGACGCGATCGCAAGATTACGGTTCCAAGAATCCCGTTGATGGCAAAGAAGGAGAGTCTTCTAATGCCAACGCATCAAATACAACTCCTCCTGTTTCCGGTCCGCTACAGATCGAGAAACAAAATCCAGACTTAATAATCAAACCGCCTGCTAAAGGTAAAGGATCGCAACAACCTGCTGTCTTGAAGGATCCTTTTCCAGTTCAAGATAGCAAAATGATTGGTTCTTCCTCGACCACTTTAGAAGAGCCCATTATGATGATGTCTCATATAAGGATTGCGACGCGATCACAAGATTACGGTTCTAAGAATCCCGTTGATGGAAAAGAAGGAGAGTCTTCTAATGCCAACGCATCAAATACAACTCCTCATGTTTTCGGTCCGCTACAGATCGAGAAACAAAATCCAGACTTGATAATCAAACCGCCTGCTAAAGGTGTTCTTCGTAAATCAGCTTTCAATCCACATGCGAGAGCTGCTCAGAATTACAACATTGTTGAAGATTTAGCTATTTCTCCTTCAGCGATGTCGGCTTTGGAAGTGTTGCAATCGTGTCCGGCACAACGTAAATTGTTATTGTCTGCTATAGGAGATGTTGATGTTCAGGATTCTAACCTCATAATCTTCGATTTAGAAACTAGTACACCACGTCTTCCTCACCAAATGGCTTTCCAGATTCCAGTGTTAGTCAAAAACAGACCTATTTTTCGGACTGTGATTGATGAGGGAGCTTCAACGTGTATTATGTCGCTTCAGAGTTGGAAATCTCTTGGTTCTCCAACGCTTAACCAATCTCCGACGATTCTAAAAGCTTTTGATGGTCGAGGTTTTCAACCTTATGGTATTTTGCAGGATTTACCCATAGGGGTTGAAGGCAAAATTGTTAATCTAGATGTGGAGGTGGTTGATGCCCCTCTAGATTACAACCTTCTATTGGGTCGTAGTTGGTCTTATGCTATGACTGCTGTTGTCTCTTCGGTCTTTCGACTTATAAAATTTCCATATCAAGGAAGGATCGTGACAATAGATCAGTTAACTTATTTTTCGTCAGACCCAGCCTCTACAGAAACAATCCAGCATGTTGGTAAAACGGCTATCCCTTATAAGGATGTCGGAGTAGGTTTGGTTAAAGATTCTGGTTTGCTAGGAACTTTTTCCTTCCCTCCTCCTAACGTATCGTCTTCTATTGCAACTATTCATATGATTTCATCAGACCCAGTTATGTTTGATGATCCTTGGATTATTCCTTCAGAATCCGAGATAGATTCATTTGATGGTGCGATGCCTTTGAGTCCATTTGAAATTGCATACCAGACTGTACAGTCTTTTTCCAACCTCTCTTCAACCGAAACCGATCCAATGAATGGGATCCAAGAGGAATCGCTTTCTATTTCTAGTTTAGATGCAACGACATTTCCTGAAATTGTTCATTCAGATGAGCAAATTCGTGAGCTTTTGTCTGTTGATGATTTACCATGGGAAGATCTCCATCATAGGTCTTCATTCTTACCTGAATTAGATCATTTTGAAAATGATTTCGCTTCAATTTTTACTGTTGAATATGCCAAGGAACCTCAGAATCCATTGCAAAATCCTGATTCTGAGTTAAATTTGGAAAATATATCTAGAACAGTTCCAATTGACATTTCAGTAAAACCAGGAATAATTGAAAACATTCATATAGGTGCTTGTTGTACAGAAGAAGAAATTCGGACTTATAAAGCCCTATTTCAAGAATTCCGTGACGTGTTTGCCTGGTCTTATGAAGAAATGCCAGGAATTGATCCATCGATCGTGGTTCATGAGATTAAGACTTACCCGGATGCTAAACCTGTTCGTCAACGATTACGTCAAATACATCCTAGAAAAGCTGCTGCTATAAAAGCTGAAGTTGAAAAATTACTTCGAGCAGGATTCATTTATCCAATTCCCTTAACGGATTGGGTATCGAATATTGTTCCTGTCACTAAAAAACAAGGAACAATAAGAGTATGTATCGATTATAGGGATATTAATCGAGCGTGTCCAAAAGACAATTATCCAACTCCCTATATCGATCAGATAATCGACGATTGTGCTGGAAGTGAACTATTCTCCTTTATGGATGGTTTTTCCGGCTACAATCAAATAAACATACTCCCTGCAGATCAACCTAAAACAACTTTCATTTGTCCATGGGGAACGTTTGCTTATTGTAAACTACCTTTTGGACTAAAGAACGCTGGAGCAACTTTTCAACGGGCTATGTCTTATGCATTTCATGATATTAAGCACATTGTTCAGCCATATCTCGATGATTTACCTACTCATTCATTACGTAGGGCCGATCATCCCACTCATTTACGAGCAATTTTTATGAGATGTCGGCATTATCGGATAAGGTTGAATCCGCATAAATGTGTTTTCTGCGTAGAATCGGGTCGATTACTGGGATTTTTTGTCTCAAAATCAGGCATTCGTGTTGATCCTTTGAAGGTCGAAGCTATTGTTAAATTGCCTCCTCCTTCGACATTGCGCCAACTCCAAAGTTTGCAGGGGAAAGCAAACTTTTTACGTAGATTTATTCCGAACTATGCTGAGCTTGCAAAGGGTTTTACCCGGTTGTTGAAACAGGACATTCCGTTCTTTTGGGATGAGGTCGCTGATCGATCTTTTGATGCACTCAAACACGCGTTGACCCATGCACCGTTATTGCATCCTCCCAACTACAACCAAGATTACATTTTGTATCTCGCTGCTTCTCATTCCACTATTGGGATGGTATTAGTTCAGGAAGATGAATCTCACAATGAACATGTGATTTATTATCTTAGTCGAAATTTAAATCCGATTGAAATCAAATACACACATGTGGAGAAATTGGCCTTGGCAGCTGTTCAAGTTGTCCAACGTTTTCGACATTACATATTGTTACGTAAAACCACAGTAATTTCTGATTGCAACCCTATGATGTATATTTTGACCAGACAATTGCTAGGGGGCAAGTATTCTAAATGGATAGTTATCCTACAAGAATTTGACTTGGAATTTGAGAAATCCAAGGCAAAGAAATCTTTGGTTTTTGCGGAACTAATGTGTGATTTTCCCTCTACTGATATTGAAACAGTGGC
Source organism: Pinus albicaulis (assembly GCA_034641835.2). NCBI lineage: Eukaryota > Viridiplantae > Streptophyta > Pinopsida > Pinales > Pinaceae > Pinus > Pinus albicaulis. Next base: position 35,451,011 of record MU968363.1, read on the forward strand.
AGAAGAGTCCATTGTGGACGAATCTTTGTTTCTTGTCAGTACTCTTGATCCATGGTATGGGGATATTATTGTATATCTCCAAACCCAATCTTTTCAGCCTGAAATTTCACGAACTCAACGACGGAAAATACGCTTCCAATCCCAACAATATAACATCATTGGTGATACTCTTTATCGACGAGGAGCGGATTCTGTTTTCCGACGTTGTTTAACTCATGAAGAAGCTGAAAAGGTACTCAATGACTGTCATTCTGGAGCATGTGGCGGTCATATGTATGGGTATGCCACTGCCCAAAAGATATTGCGTGCAGGTTATTTCTGGCCAACATTATTTAAAGATTGCATTTATGCGGTTCGGAAATGCCACAACTGTCAAATTTTTGATAGAAAGATGCGCGCGCCACCCGCTCCTCTTCACCCTATAATTGTTGTTGGTCCATTTGCAAAATGGGGTATCGATTTTATCACATGTAACCCTCACTCGGCCGGGGGGCATGCCTATATTATTCTCGCAGTAGATTATTTTACGAAATGGGCCGAGGCGATGCCTACATATTCAGCTGACGGCAAGACTGCTGCAACTTTCGTATTCAATCATATAATTGCTAGGTTTGGTGTTCCTCAAGCTATTATTACAGATCATGGAAGTCATTTTCGGAACATCATGATGACTGAATTAACAGAACAACTTGGCCTACGCCACGATAGTTCCACTCCGTACTATCCACAAGAAAATGGTCTAGTTGAAGCGATTAATAAAGTTTTAGTCACCATGATTAAGCGAATCATTGGTATTCACAAGACGAATTGGCATTCCATGTTATTTTCAGCACTTTGGGCATATCGAACCTCAGTCAAAACATCGACAGGTTTCACTCCTTTTCAACTGGTCTACGGTTTAGAAGCTGTGCTGCCGATTGAATGCGAGATACCGTCACTAAAATTAGCCATAGAATTACTTCCAGCTACGTCTGAAGAGGAGAAACGTTTCTTGTACTTGGCCCAATTAGATGAGAATCGACGAAGTGATGCAATAGCAAACGAGGCTCATGTTAAAAGGATAAAAGCTCAGCATGATAGAAATGTGACCCCTCGAAATTTTTCAGAAGGAGACCTAGTTTTACTTTATGATCAAGCTAACGACAAGCTAGGGGCTGGAAAGTTCGTGCCTATGTGGCATGGTCCTTACATTGTGAAACGAAAGTTAGCAAAAGGGGCCTATGAGTTAATAGATTTTGACGGTGTCCCTTTGGATAAACCCAGAAATGGACTTTATCTAAAGCGATATTACGCTTAAACAAGGTGTGGAGATTTTTGTTAGTTTAGATTTTCTTTACTGCCGGTGTGTTTTAGATTTAAAAAGTGTGCCTAGTTTAGAAGTGTGTTTTTGTCACTATGACTGCTTATCTGAGTTTTACTCTTGATATTGCAGATGTCGACGTCTCTTCTGACACATTGGTTCTTTGGTGGTACTTGTGTGCTGCCCCAAGACATTTCTTCCAACGGCAAGTTCATCTCTTATTCACCCTCTGACGAGTTAGTATCCATGCATGGGGTAAGCCTTGGTCAAACAACAAATAACATTGCCGAGTATAGTGCAGTGATTGAGGTATTATCTGAGTCCATATCATTTGGAATTCGGAGTTTGATTGTAAGGTTGGATTCTGAACTTGTTGTATTACAGCTTAACAGGGTTTATACCATTAGAAATCCGGTGTTATTACGGTTATTTTTGAGAGTTCTTCTCTTGGAACGTGAGTTTGATTACATTGAATATCAGCATATTCCAAGACGTTTAAATACATTAGCAGATTCAATTGCTTCTAGTATGATAAATAGACATTTGCAATAATTAAAAGCAGTAAAACAAAAAACATTCATTCATGTACACAGGATGACGTTAAATGGTGATACGCGCCACGCAGGTGTGTTCAAAAGTACCACATCGTCTTCGATCATAGGTTGGAAACACCTTGTAATTAAGCAAGAAATAAATAACACAAAAGTACAAAAATGAGTCTACACAATCATCTCATCACTGATGATGATCTCGATAGGAAACAACTGCTCGAGCCACCCTGCATAGGAACCTCCTGAAAGGTCCTGGGACTCCAATCACATATCTTTGTAGCCTGAGAGGAATGTCATCTATGCTGGTCTCTGGTATATCTAGAGTCAAGCACTCTAGATGATGCTCCAAATCAGTCAAAATCTCTACTGATTGGCCTGCTGGGGTTGGTGCGGGCGCAATTGGTTGTCTCCTCTCGAAAGGTTGGAGATGAGCTGGTCGTTGTGGACCTACGTCTGTATTCGAAAAAATTTTGGTTATTAGTTTTCTAAGACGATAAAAAATTAAAAAAAATTAGAACTTAGCAAACGTTGAAAAATGTTTTACCTGAATCGTCCCACTGTTCCCCTGCAGGGAGAGACATCTCTCTATCTCCGCGGAAATCTATCCCTGCATACGGAAAAACCTCTATCGTAAAAATTTGGCGATCCAGCCAATGAAAATATGAAACAGGGAATCGTACAATCTCAGTGCCCTCAATAGCATGACGGGCCATCAGCGCGGACCAGCGAACCATTCTCGGTTCTCGAGGTCGACCGGCATCAACTGAAATACTCTGTGGAGCTAACTGAGGAATCCTCTCCAAAGCAAAAGAAACGACGATGGATCCGTATCCAAAGTTTTTTAGTTTCCCGGTTTTTGCTCTGGTAAGTTGGCCTTTTATATTGGCCAACACAGCTTCGCACCAGTTGAAGATGGTGCCGCGAAAACAGTCCACTGCAACACGCATTTGGGAACCAGTAGCGACATGAAGTGCGGCGCTCCCACATAGTTTGGTAACAGTGAATGCTATAACCTTCAGTTTAGGACGGATGATATGTTTTATGTCAATCCGTTTGTCCCGAGGATTTGCCTGATCATTGCAAAATTCGAGTTGAAGACTAGCGACAGTCTGGCCACCTAGCCTAGTCCCAAACAAAGATACATGTTCACCCCTCTTGGACAAACCAGTCAAAAAGTAGATATCCTCCAGCTCAATTTCGAGCCGGTGGCCACCAATAAAGAAACACTGGTCCTCCACATGCCATCTGTCTACCAACCATGTTAAGAGTTCCACTTGTGCCCTCATGCCAGAGATGGCCCAGAATTTGTATAAGCAGCATGTTTTTAATGCCCTTTGTGTGGGCAAATGAAGTATTGCAACTTCATCCACTTCCTCATGCTCCCTTTCTCGCCAAATAAGCATCTTGTTAATCCTGCAACACAAAATAAGGCATATTAGAATGATTTCATTTGAAAAATTTTGGCAGAAATTTGAGAAAACCGTGCTTTAAATTTAACCGCGCGGGTACCGCACCCGCTCTTTGTAAACAGAGCGTAGCTCCGCACGCGAGGTGTGTGCTGGGTGCGGTACCCTCGATTTTTTCCCGTTCAGAAAAAATCGGGGTCCGCAGGTAACCTGTGTCCCGCCTGTGGACCCCGCGGGCGCATTTTTTAACCAATTTTTGCCCTAAAAAATCAAACTAAAGCCTAAAAATGAATTTCAAACGGATGAAAAACAAGATAAGGAGGTCGTGGATTACCTGGGGCTGACAATTTTCGATTCCAACGGTTGAATTTTCCAGAATCTTCACGGGAACTTTTTTATCCAAAAACTTTTTACTTTTCACTCTGCAACTGAACGGTAAAAATGAAATAGAAAAAGTCCTTTTTATAAGTTTTTTCGAATGAATGAATTGTTAATTTATTTATTTTTCACTTTAAAAAGGATATTTTTGAAAGCATTCTTATTTATCTTAAACAGGTATGTGTAATGTTTTGAGTTTTTGTACAGAAACAGGATTTTTCAGGTAAGTAGTTACAAATACAAAACATCTTTGTCACTTTTGGACTCTTTAAAAAGTTGCAGCGAAACCTTAGGAGTCCTCTTTTAAGCCCTTTTCAGACTCTCTAAAAATGAAAAGATCGCCGAGTACTTGACTATTCGAACTCGTTGAAGTAAATGAACAGTCGTCCCTTCAGTATAAGTTTACCCCTTTTCCAGACTGAAATGGATTATTTAGGAAAAAGGTATACGTTGACTAAATCATGGTCAATAGAATTCTCTCTTGCATTATTTTATCCTTTTCGGGCCTGGGGGACTAAATTTACGAAAAATAACACCCACGAAGTTTTCTTGAGTTTTTCTTCTGACTCCCTAAAAATGAAAAACACCAGAAGTTGCTCTATCTTGGACTAGATTAGCTTGCTGATAAGGACTGTTAATTTTCAACGAGGAACGAACCACTCCTTCTTAGGGTTCGAATTTTAAACTAAGTTGGACTCATCCAAAGGATGAGCTTATAACCAAGCAAATGTTATCCTCCTCAAGCTTGTCAAAAATAAAGAGGTACTTGCCATAAATGGTGGGGGAAAAGAGAGAAAAATGAGCATGTTTGTTGTATTTTAAAATTGTCCGAAAACTCAGTCGACCACTCTTGGGCACGAAACTTATATTCACCTGGGTTGGGAAATCCTTTGCCTAACAGTTAATCAAACCATATTGAAAGTCTTCAGCCGGTTTCTGGGTATTAGCTTTGGGTCAATTGTCACCAAGCCATCTGCAGTGTCGTTATGTGTCCAAGAGAACAGTTCAAATGAAACCATTCATCTGCAAAATATCTATCATCCATCTTTGACCATCCCTGAGTCAGTCCTTGCCAATATATTTTCAAAACTTGATCTATGATTTTGTGTTGTGGGCTTGCCTACGACAGATCGCTTTCTATCGACATCAGCACACTATCTAGGAAGTTGATCCAGAAATCGTCAGTACCTTGAAAATCTGCATGCCTCAATGGCAGGTTTCTCACTTTCGACGATAGGTTGCCTCAATGACCTTCGATCGAATGACTCCGTGACATGTTCGACTTCAGCTCATTCATTCACATTTCATGGATTGTAATGAGTACTTTGAGAGCCATTGAAATTACTGGTGGTTTCTCTCACACTTGTTAACAGTTTACATCATTGACTGGTAATCAAGTGGTTTCTACCATGTTCTACTTCAACACATTCATTCACATGGATAGAATCGTACTAGTTCGAGATGCGGAAATCAAGACCCTGGATCTAGTTTCCATCATCCAGGCTGCGAGGAATTTTGTTGTCATCTATACATTAGACTATTGATAAACAGATGGCTGCATCCATACTGTGTCTACATATATCTGTACTATGATGTATTCAAAATCATTCCTGTATCAGAATGATTTCAGTTAGTTCATAGTTAGTTTTTATCTGAGTATGGGAATGCCTACCTCAGTGATGACATATACATGTATATATTTTGCATTGAATGTTTTTACAGGTACCGACTGGGGTGTCCACAGGATGATCTTTGAAATGATAAAGTACTGCACTCTTCATATATAATGGACACAACTATCTATTCCAGACTTTGCACTTTAGGGGGCAATTTGTTACTATGAAAAAGCTGTCACCTTGACATTCTCTTATTGTGAGCTCATCATTACTCACCACTTCCACTCCTTTTGCAAGTCAATATACCCGACTCTCATATCAGCTTCAAAATGGGAAAATCCTAAATCCCTAAGATTAGTATCCTTTCTACAGCCAATCCCTACGGTCAGCACCTAAATCATTCACTGTAAGAATATACCACAAAACAACTGTCTTAATGGGTGTGAATGCAGCTATAAAAGTAATGAGAATAAAAGTAGAAGGAGTGATTATAGGATTAGACAAGGACCGGGGAATGGATACGCTTTGAAGCTAGTTCATGCATCCCTCTCTTAATGGAGCTAACCCCTTGATGTAAGGAGCTTATCCCTTTGAAGGAGGATTCTATCCCTTCATATTTGGAACTAGAAACCTCCTCTCTTTCACTATAAAAAGAGGCCTTGGGTAGCCTCAAAGGGAGTTGAAGCTTAGGAGATTAGAAGTTATATGCTGTTGAAATTCAGACTTAGTTGATTAAGACCTTCTGTGAGGTTAAATCACTTGTCTCCATTTGTCTTAGTCCAAGAGTGCAATGCTAGTCAGAGTAGAGGATATTCCTGCTTCGGACCCCGGGAGGACCTGCACAACATCAAGGCATAGGTTGTAAAGGTTTTCTATCTTTAAAGTTAATACAAATATACTCATTTCTCTCATTAAACTGTCAATTTGTGGTTTATTTCGTAAATTCCTTGATCATTATGATAAGTATGATTTATGACAATGTCTATACAGGTGCTGCTTAATCTTTTTCCTTGTTTGTGATTGCAGATATACGAAGGACGTTCTTTCAGTGCACGGGAAGGACTTCAACAAAATCAAGTAAGCAAGCAAGCGTTGGACAAGAGGTAGGCTCTTACACCCGTATAGTGTTTTTATAAATCTTATATGCTTAGAGAGAGATTAGTGTAATTGGCTGTTTGTTGCTAGTTACCTTTTGTACTAGAGAGATCGGTCTTGTCCGCAAGACGGATTAATCTGCACAACACTCATTATCACTCATAATTCCTCTTTTTCAAGTCTAACATATCAGTTCCTCATGTCAAGCCTTGAAAATAAGAGAAAAGTTCCTAAAAATCTCCTTAACTCTGGTATCGCACTTTCTCTGTATCTTGCCTACGGTCCCGCACCTAATGTTCATAACTCTTGCGTACCTGAACGCACTTTCTCTGTGTTATGGGTGCGGACCCCTGTAAATATTAAAAAGGCATAAGTAAACTCAAAAATCTCACTTTCAGTAAATTCTAGAAGCCTCTAGAAAGAATCTTGCGGTGGCAGAACCGCTCTTTTGAGGTTCATGTATCCCTTACCTTATGGAGCTAACCCCTTGATGTGAGGAGCTTATCCCTTTGAAGGAGGATTCTATCCCTTCATAGTTGGAACTAAAACCTCCTCTTTTCCACTATAAAAAGAGGCATTGGGTAGCCTCAAGGGGAGTTCAAGCTTTAGATTATTTGAGGTTAAGTGCTGTTGGGATTTAGACTCATTTAACTGAGATTATTGTGAGGAGAGATCACATACCTCTATATTTCTTGGTTGGAGGAGTGCAGAGCTTATCAGAGTAGAGGAGATTCCTACTTCGAACCCTGGGAAGGCCTATTCAACATCAAGGCTAGGGTTGTAAGCTTTTCCTTCTTTTAAAGTTAATACAAATGAATTCATTTTTCTCAATAAGCTGTTAGTTAATTGTTTATTTCATGGATTCTTGATCACCATGATAAGCACGATTTATGATGTTTACTATACAGGTGTTATTTAATGTTTGCTTGTTTGTGACTGCAGGTTTACAAAGATAACTCCTTCAAGTGCACGAGGGACAACAACTACTTCGAACAAGCATTGGAACTACGGTAAGTCTTCGACATCTCTATAGTGCTTTTTGTAAATCGTATATGTTTAGAGAAAGATAGGTTTATTTGGCTGTTTGTTGCTAGATTACCTTTTGGTACTAGGGAGATCGATCTTGTCCACAAGATTGATTAATCCGCCCAACACTCACTTGGTGCTATGCATACTGTCCACTCTCTTTCATGTTCTTCCATTTCCGCACGAAGGAAAGATCATCACTCTTGATTAGTTGTTGTTTTTCACTTCCATGTCTTCTGAGAGTAACATTCCATATGTAGATCATATTCCTATGCCTTATGAGAGCATAGGACTGGGTCTTTTCAAAGATCCTACCCTTATGGGTCTTTTTTCTCTTCCTTTACCCAACACTACTCAGGTCAACATGATCTCCACGTCTTCTGATATATGGATCATCCCTTCATACAAGAAAGTGGATTCGTTTCATAATGGGACACCATTAAGTCCAATAGAAATTGATTATTGTGAATGTATTTTAGCTTTGGATCCTCCCCCCTATGATCATACTCCTTTGAGTGTGTCTCTTGGAATGTATTCTCAATCCTCTTGGCTCAGTGCTCCGAATTCTCCTGACCCCTTAAATGAGATATTTCCCAAGGATGAGGCCATCGTTGAAACTATGTCTCTTGAGGATCCTCCTTGGGATGTGTTGTAGCCACTACAACACCACCCAAAATTTTGGGGATATTCAAAATTTCGGGTCCCCTTCTGCTCGCTTAAACATTAGGGTTTTGACCCGGCCTGTATTTAGTGACATCCCCGTGACCTATTCCTGGCCCCTCGTAGACCTTCTCACCATCATCACGAGATACTTTCTCCATAACCAACCCATGTATGGGGGGGATCATCATGCATACACTCGAATGGAAACTTTTCTGTGTATTAAGTATATTCATTAGAAGACCTTTCGCCATGGATCATTTAGGCATTCTGTTTGGACACTTCACCAAGCTCATGTAAATTATTTGGGGGTATCATTCTCTAAAGGGTAACTGTAAACTAATTGATATTATAGTGTTTCTTACAGGTCAATCCCATGGATGATATACCCAACAATGTCATCACCACACCGAGGGAAAGAAACTGAAGCTAAACAACAAGGCCATAGTGGCGAAACATGACACTTTCATCCACATGCCCCATGCCCATGTGGGGATGAGACTTAAGGCTACAGTTGAAGACCTCGTTAAGGCGGATGGCAAGGATGCATCAACAAGTGAGGGGGAGGAGTAAGTGAACATTATTTTCAAATGGGGGATGTTATGGTGAATGTTTATCCAAATAAAGAATCAAGGGAAGAACTTTTCATGTTGCTGATGCAACAACATCCTTCACTAATGTACATCGGGTACTTAGAATCATTTCATTGGGAAATGTTCGTACCTTGTGCCATCATCAACTGTGCCTTCTAGAACAGAAGTTTAGTCTTCATCTGATGCTAGATGCAGAGAGAGAATTCATGGCTCATAAGAGTGCACCCCACCGTGATGTTTTACAAGGTTATAAAAGTTGATACCCATGTACATCACTCGGCATGCTTGAACCAGAATCATTTGTCGTGTTTTATCAAATCTAAGCTGAAGGAAGAACTCGATGAGGTAGTTATATTCCGCGATGGAAAATATCTCACCTTAAAGGAAGTTTTTGAAAGTCCTACAAGGTACAAACTCAATGTTAATCTCCTATATGTACATGCAGAGAAGAATACATTTCACCAATTTGATATGTCTAGTCTAAAGTATAACCCAGGTGAACAAAGTAGACTTAGAAAATTTTCCTAAAGCAAGACAATCTCATTCAAGGTTGTTTTTTTGCTGAGGTGTAAAAAGAAGTATGGTATGATCTGGAAGCAAGCAAATGTTAGGTGGCAGAATATAGGATATCTATTTATGAAAGGAAACAAAGCAAATGGAACCATTCGGCAAGTGGTTTTGTTAAAAATGAGATATACAGTGAAAGTGCCATCTGGTTAATTCAGCTTCCACGACTGTACAATGTGTAAAAAGGGATAGGAATTGCTCAATATTTTCAAAATATTTTGGATAATATATTCATTCCTCTCTTTGAGGTTACAGTTGATCCAGGTTCGCATCCTCAACTACACATCTTCTTGAAACAAGTGTTTGGCTTTGATATGGTAGATGAATAAAGTAAACCTGAAAGGTGTCCCAAAAAGCACATGCCAACCCCAGTTCAGTTGACAAATGATTTCAATATTGCTTTTTCATATCATCCTTACTATTGCTATGCAAATTGGTACGCACTCTACAAGATTCATGAAAGGAATAACATACATAAGACAAATGTACCTCATATGCGAGTTGAATTTCGCCACGAAGTCGGGAAAGGAAATAAATTGTTCAATGGGGGATCATATTTTTAATTAAAAGAGAGATCCCATCCCACATGCATAAAAAAGCCATAGTTAGAGGGCAAAGGGAGGATTCTAATGACTACACATTACAAAATGTTTTGAAAGGTCGTGGGCTAACAAAGGAATAAATCTGTCTCCGTAAAATGCGCCTTATTGACCACCCAAAGACCCATACGGCATGGAGCCCTAAAACATTTCACAACATGTATACATATGCATTGTGGAGACTTGTCGATTAGGAGGAAAAGAAGCCAAATATAGATAGTGTTACACAATGACGAATTCGGGTTTCTTGGAGGTGGAACCGAAGTGCAATATCGAAAGAAATATATTTGAAACTGCGTTAAGATTTAGTGCTCCTTTTGTAATACGTATCTGATTGCAAGCTCATGAGGGAAGGAGGAGCTTACCATGGAAGAAAAATACTAAAATATTAAGGAAAAGTGCATTAAGAAACCTCTCATCGACATAGTGTTGGCCCGCTAACCTATATCTTTCGGGGGAAAGAAATCATTTTTTTTTTTTGTAAGGCCACCGAAATAATCAGCATCCTCCACAATGTGCTGCTTCAGGCATAGTCTCCACATCTCACAAATCAAAGTGTTTCAATTCATGACTTGAATGCATCAGTGGAATTATGAATTAACCCATATACTTTTATCTGCAGAAGGCCAGAGTTGATTTTTTATAAGAAAGGTTCGCACAGTTTCCTATTGGGGATATAAAAGGGTCATAATGTAGCATAGGCATAGATCTGTATCCAATAACTTACGCGCCTCATCAGCCACCCAAGGAACCATATTTCATGCAAGCATTGGCACGTAATGAATGCCTACACATTGTGGCTGTGACTGTGTTGAGGTTTGGTGCTCATTGAGAAGTCCATATCCGTTAGAGGCTCATAAGAGAAGGAGGAGCCTTACACGCCTCATGGGGAATGCACATGATCGCATCATAAAATTGCGATTGTGCAGTTCATGCGTTGATGAAAGACATGCCCAAATAATGTATTACACGCTGAAGACACCTTGGAAACCTAATCACCCAGCTAATGAAGCATAAATGGGCATGGCAGGGACGTATAGTAACTACACACAAGTTTTTCTATGACAATTCACCCTTTTCAAAATCGATGGATTCGGGTAGCAACATAGTCTGAAAGACTCGGGGAGTAATGAAGCAATCCTTGGGCGTTTTCAGTGAAGACCTCATGGATGTGATGGCACGATGCTTCGTACTATTCCCATAATGTCACCTTATAAGGTGTGTGGCCACACTGGTCAACAGGTCGCAATCCAGGTCCTCGATTCATCATCTAAAGACACAACCGCATTAAGAATGCGACCGGTCGCTAGGTTGCAAGACCAATGGATCGAATGAAAATGCAACTGGGTTGGAGTTGCGACCCCGCTACCTTTTTGAGGTCACATCTCACATTAAGAGCATAATCACGTTATCCCTCTAGGTCGTTGAGTCGTGAAACTAATGGAGCGAATGAAAAATGTGACTGGGTTGGAGTTGCGATTGTTGGTCACCTGTAAAATTTGTTTTATCAAAAGGTGGCCAAAACATTTTTTAGCCTTCAAGAAATAGTTTTATTGCCAAAATGTTATCTCTTGAAGCCTCTTGAAAACCTCATGCCCTTGTCTAAAAATCTTCACTACTGTTTCCCTTCAGAACTCAGAAATTCTGCTAAAATTCCATGAGAAACACTGCTGCAAAATCCCCTTTCTCCCCTTCCTCCACTCAGAAACTAACCTTCATTTTTACTCTCTTTTTTCCCATCGTTTTCCTCTATTTTCCATTTTTCCTCATCCCCCCCTTCATATAACCCCTTTACAGAGTTTAAAACTCCTTTTTAAACTCTATCGAAACCTCCAAATCCATTGAAAAACTTGAAAATTTTCATGAAAAATACATATTGTTGTATAAAGGCTTAAGCCTCCTTGGGCTAAGTCTTTAACCGCTTCCCCTCCATACGCCTTGGTGCTAGAACCAAGCGCTGAACCATTCAAGTGATTAATCACAAAGTTTGAATTGATAGATTGAAAGACCAAGACCGAAGTCCCGATTGCAATTAGCCATTTTTGTATATGCCCCGGGCATGTATATTACATAGAGACCACGGGCCCCGCAGTCAGGTGCTAGACCATATCATAAATATATATCCCGCCCCCGAAGCATTAAAACTTTGAATTATATTGAAATTTTTGGTTTTTATATATTATAAAGGGTTTCCTCCGGTGCAGGGTTTTAAACGATATCGACCGTTGATCTACATCTGATCAAACAGCCCGCGCTAATCGCATCGCAAGTTTCAAATGGTTAGATTGAAATACCTATATCATATTTCCGATTGCGATGGCCCGATCGTGCAATCGCATTGACCTTTTCCCGATAGAGACAATCGCATCGGCGATCTATATTGCGCCTTTACATTTCTCCACCTCCGATTGCCATCCCTCCAATTCACTCCCCACCGTTGATCTGATCCTCAGATCAACGGCCAGCGCTCAATCGCTCTGTCGCACTCCAAGTTCATTACCCCGCTGATTGCGATCTCCCGACTCATTTCCCACCGTTGATTAGATCTGCAGATCAATGGTTTTCATCTAATCGCATCGGGGTTTTCCATCAGGTGTGTCTAATTAGTTTACTTTGCCTCCCTCCGATCGTCGATTCCCGATTTATTCACCACCGTTGATCATTGTGTGATCGACAATTCTGACTTATTCTTCCCTCTGCTCTCCTTTTTTAACCTTCTCTTAACTAATCCCAACCGTTGGATGATGCCATCGAACGGCCATGCTCTCTCCCCACGCCCTCTGAAGCAGTTTACCCATAGAACGCAGGATTTTGTAAATATTGTTCATATTTTGCAGGTGTTGAATGACTTTTCTATCATATTTAAGAGAAAGCCGAAGGCGGGTAATGACGATTCCCATGCCTTTTATTCATCAAAGGAAACCATTCACAGGGTTCTACTCGATGCCTCGTCAATTCTTCATGGGCATTGATGCCATACGAGCCCTGGGCAGCCCTGCACATCAAAAAGACACACAGCAGTACATAAAATAATTAAAAAGAGTATCTGTGTCGAAGACAAAACACAGCAGAATAGAAGATTGAAGACAGTTTGAGGGATTATGATCGACAATCAAATGCCTAATCCATTCAATTAAAGACAACATGAAGACCGAAGACACAGATAGAGTGTAATCTGTCCTAAAAAACACTGAACTAAAGTGAATTAAAGGTGTTTTATGATAAAACAAAGAAATCTATCAGTCCAAGAAGCCTCCACCGCCACAACAGAGGCAATTTGAACCCTCGCCAGCACCAAAAGCCAACCTTTCTAGATGCCAATGACACCTGCAGCTACACAAAAATCGAAGAAGGCCTAGTAATTACCTGAACAAGAGGTGTTTGCCTAAAGACAGCTGAACAATTAATACGAATCAAATATCTTATCTCTAATTGTCGGAAAAACTATTTTTAAAGATTAAGAACAGCCCAGAAGCAAATCTTTTCCATCATTAGGCCTTGAAGAGAAGAAACATAGTTACTTCAACATGACACAGAGCCTCAAAAGTCAACAAAGGCTCCCACCGAGCTTAATTCATAAATGTAAATCAATCAATATAGATAGATCATCTATAAACTTCTTCATTGAGCCCCTCAAAAGGCCGAGAAGTATTAAGTTTGTATTAAGTCACTCAGGAGATCTATTATTAGATCCCACCTCCTCATTCTTCTATAAATACTTCTATAGAAGATGAGAAATTGTTGGTCTTTGGACATCTGAATGCATGTAATAGTTTTCTGAAGCTACTGATTCCCTGTTAGCAACTTGAAGATAGATAAGCTGATATGAGAAGTTTGAAGTTGTAGAGACCCACCGGGCTTGCCAATTGTAACTGGTTTGAACATCAAATACAAGCTGTTAGTTTATGGGATCCTGATTTATGTCAATGGTTATGTGTTCCTCACTGTCAATTGCTATTTTCTTTAATGTTTTCACTATGTACACTTTCTCTGATAAATAACAGCAAATATAGAGCTAGGATTTACTCTCAACAGTACCCTACTCTTAGTGAAAGCTTTATTTCTATGTTTTCTTCATTTGAAAGTTCTCTTTAAAGAGTATATTAAAGCAGGTTGGTTTCAAAGCACTTTCCTGACCTAGATTTCTCTTTGTGATTATTATCTGTGTTTTCCTTTAGAATATGCTGAAAGAAGGGTAGTTTCGAAGCACTCACCTGACCTTAAGCTATTACAACAGTTTTTAAAATGTTTTCTAATTGAAATTACTTCAATGTAGGCTAGTTTCAAAGCACTTACCTGATCTCAGAAAAATTTTATGTTTTTCCCTAAGTACATGCCGAAGAAAAATAGTTGAAAGCACTTATTTGATCTTAGGTTGTTCACTATTCTTCATTTATTTTGTTCTCCATTTCCTATTTGTTTCATTCCATAAAATCAACTTAAGAGATAATTTTGACATAAACGACTTGCCCCATGGATCCTTCTTGAACCTTGTTTTCCAATTAAAAATCCTCCTATGACTCCATATCCCAATGGGTTAAAACTGTTTTTGCCTTTTCTGTCAGCCAAATCATTCCTTCATTTGCATACATCTTCACCCTTTATTTTGAACTGCCTTCACTTTCATCATGTCTTTTCCCAACCAAAAAACAAACAAACAAAATCCGTGCTCTTCATAACTTGTCTAATATCACATTTCAGGTTTTAAATATCACATCTTTAAACTCATTCATAGAGAGATCCCTCTCTAGATTCAGGAGGACTAGATCCTTGAATCCCAAAGCGGTTTGATGTTGTATTATCTTTTGGTCTTGCCAATATAGACAAAACATAGGAACCCCAACATAATGGCGACTCCACTGGGGAGAAATCTGAGAGTCCATAACTGCTAACATTGGTCTGTGTCCCATTGTCATCGCCAACATAATGGCGACTCCACTGGGGAGATTTTTGAGTTCATAGTTGCTTGGTCAGCTTTTATAAACTCCTTAGTTTTCCATACAACCACAGAAACTCTAAAAACCCAAAAATATTTCACATTGGTAGTCAATAAACATGTTAGTGGACCATAAAACCTTTTACCTCCAAAAGAGCTAAAAACTTCCACTTGGAAACTCCACAATCCTACAGACCTTAAGACTCCACTGGGAGGACCCGTAATCATTACAAAATCATTCAAACTCAGTAACAGGGCTTTAGGATTAAATTTTTATTAGCAAAATATCAGTTAACCTCTCAAAGATTGTCATATCTGGTTAAAACCTTTCTTGTTTAGTTGGGTTTGAAAAACACAGCGTAGTGGCTCCTAGAAAGATTCATATGAGAGCTCACCCTGACCCAAACCCACCTGAGACAGTTGATAACCCTGAAAGATTACTTAGGTAGTTTCCTAGTAAAAAAATTTCAACTGTTTTCAAATCACCCTTGAGAGCTAATTCAATTCCTGAAAATCTTGCAGCTCTACAACAATCACAAGTAGATCTAAGAAATCCATTTAGAACATGGTCACTCAATGATTCAGATCAGCTAGATTTAGAGTCTTCACTTTCATCCCTGGAACAAAGTGAACATCCTGGTAGTAGAGAAACCACACTACTTGATTTGTGTTTCCTTCTCAATTTAGGTGTATCTCATCCAAGATCAGCTCAGCAATCTATCCCTGGCCCATCCACATCTATTCATCCAACATCCACTGTCCAAACCACTCCACTCCAGCCCACTGTCCCCTTTGTTAATCCATCTCTTGTGAATCCATCTCCACCTTCAATCATGGCAGCATGGTATGCCCCCTTGGTGCTACCCCAGCCTTTAGCTACTTTACCTAATGAATATCAGTATAAGATTCCTCATTTCACTGGTAAAGAATCCACCACCGCTCAACACCATGTAGATAGGATGGGAGATGCCTTTGACTACATGGAAATAGAGGATGAAACAATTAAGATGAGGATCTTCGCTCAGAGTTTAGGAGGAGAAGTGAAGAAGTGGTTTAAAGCTTTTCCTCCTAATAGCATTAATGATCTTCCTGCCTTGCATCAAATTTTCATAAACAAATGGGAAGCTGGAAGCAACCCTCTCCAAATCCTAGCCGAATATAAGAATCTTAAAATAAATCCAGGAGAGAGTGTCCAGGACTATTCTACAAGATTTAACAGTATCTACAATGCTCTTCCACCACACATGAAACCTCCCCAAGGAATGTCCCTAGTAAAATACCCTGAAGGCTTTGATGCTGATATGGCCTACCAGCTTAGGGAGAGAGATTATAATACATTGGAAGACATGAAGAAAGGAGCAGTGAGTGTTGAGGCAAACTTGATTGAGAAAAGAGCCAGGATGAGGGCTGAGAAAAAGGTAACCTATAGGGATGACAGCACAACTTCTGCATCTGATCCCAAATATGATATTCTAGCCAAAACCATGGAGAGACTAGGAAAAATGGTAGAAAATTTGACTATCCAAGTCAGCAATCAGAACAGGAGCCAAAATCAAAACCAAAACTTTAGGAGAAATAACCCCTCAAATAGACAAAGAGACTCTGATCAAAAGGTCATCCCTCCATTCGAAGAGAACTTCCTTGACGAGGATGAAGGAATAATAGAGGAGTCAGAGGAAACTGACATGAATATGATGGATGTGGATGAACTAGACCATACCTTTCCAACAGAAGAAAACCAAGTCTCGTACTCACATTGGAACGAGGAAGGATTGGAAACTGAGGACTATAGGTTAGGATTCAAAAGTGCCATCATGCAGGTCCGAGAATAATATGAACTCAGGAGCAAAAAGAACATAGATGATCCCAAACCAAAGGCATCTGAAATCACCATTAAGAAAAATCCTGGAAAAACTCCCAAAGTGACCGTTGAAAGCAGTAAATCAACAGCTGAAAATTCTTGTAAAAACAAAGATAAGGACATCCAAACCAGTGACAAATCAAGTTGAGAACCTAGCAGCACTAGCATTGCAGCTAATGCTCCTGATAAAACAGCTTTAAACATTGTACATACTAAAAATTAGCAAGCTGAGATTGCTAATAAAATAGTGCCCAATAAGATAGAATCGAATCTTTCAAAGAGTCAGTCTGCTTTTAATTTGGAAAGTGAGATTGCCAAAATTAAAATTTTTGTCCCTCTCATTGAGTTGGCCACCCAAGATGTATATAATAGTCAAATTTTGAAATATTTAAACTTAGGAGAAAAAATTGACACCCTCAATTTGAATGATGAGCAACTAGCTCTCTTGTTTGGCCCAAAAATTGAAGGGAAATTTCAAGAAGGGGTAGTACCTCCTTTCTATGTCAGCCTCAATATCCATGACAAAATCCTGCATAATGCTATGCATGACTCTAGAGCCTCACACAACCTTATGCCAAAGGTGATAATGGAAAGGCTAGGACTAGAAATAACCAGACCTTACAAGGATTTATATTCTTTTGACTCTACCAAAGTGAAGTGCCTTGGCCTAATCAAAGACCTTTGTGTGAGTTTGACTCAAATCCCAGCCAAGTGCATGGTTATGGATGTTGTGGTGGCTGATGTGCCTCCTAAGTATGGCATGTTGTTGTCAAGATCATGGGGTGCCAAGCTGCAAGGTACAATGCAGATGGATGGGACATATGCCACTATCCCTGTCTTTAGCCAGCTTAGAAGACTATAGAGAGAGGAACACATGAAATTCATGGTCAGTAGCCCAGAAAAGCCTGAAAATTCCCCCATTTACTCTGTCCATACAGACCTGGATTCGTTTATCCTTTAAAATAATGAATCCACAAATAAGCCAGAGCTAGAAGACAGTGACTCAGACAACCAGTTAGAGGCCCCAAATCTAGAAATAATGGCAGTTCTAGATATGGAAGAAAACGAGAGAGAAATTTTGAACAGTGCATTGTAACAACAAACTAGAGTGAACAAAGCCAAGATGGAAAACAACATACTACCTGTCACGCTGAACTCCATGAAAATCCCGAGGAACGAGACCCATCACGACATGTTGCCAATCTCAGAATAGAACATAATGATGAACAAGGCAATAGGGATGAAAATGATGTTAACCGTACAAACAATCCCTTATGGTGCATGAACTTTGACGGGTCCTGCACTAAAAAGAGCGCGGGAGCTAGGGTATGGTTGGTTGACACTGAAAAAAATTACTCCGAGAGCCATGCTTTCAGGCTAGATTTCAAATGCACTAACAACATCGCAGAGTATGATGCTCTCATCCTAGGATTGCGTCTATTGAAAGAACTAGGAGCCAAGAAGATAATTGTTCAGAGAGACTCAGAATTAGTCATCAAACATCTAAATGGAGAGTATGTCGTTAAACATCCTAGAATAAGGGTATACAGAACTAATGCCATGGATTTCCTGAAAAATTTTACAAAATATGAACTCGTGTTTATCCCAAGAAGTCAAAACATAATTGCAAACGGATTGGACTGCGCTGCTAGTTCATGCCAGGAATCACCTAGTGACAAACAGATCATCATTCATACAAAATATAGACATGCAGTGCCAGATAATGAGAAATATTGGCGGGTCTTTGAGGGCGAGAAGCAGATAGAGGATTTCTTGCTTGGCAGGAACAACTTTGAATTATATTATCCAGATTCTAAATCCAATGAAAATTGCCTAAACGAAGAGCCCCTTGAAGAAGAAAAACCATCCGGTTCCGTAAAAATCAACATGTTAACTAAAAAACTTGGAACTCATACTGAAGAATACGAGGACGCATAAAACGAAGACATCAAGGTACTGTCGTCAAAGGACAAGAACATACCTAGGGGGCTAGCACCATTAGAGGACCTTTTTTATTTTAACAACGTAGCAAAGAAACCCACTATAGAACACACCAAGTCTGATGTCGAAGAATGCAACATAGGCACCGAGGATAAGCCTAAAGTGATTAAAATAGCTAGGTCCTTGCCAGCATGCATGAAAAAGAAATACATTGACTTATTTAAAGAGTTTGTTGATATGTTTGCCTAGAGCTATGAGGACTTAAAAGCCTATGATACAGAAATCATCCAGCACAAGATCCCATTGAAAGAAAAAAAAAAAAACCTTTTAAGCAAAAACTGCGTCGAATTAATCTAATAAAACTGCCTCTAGTGGAAAAGGAAATCAAGAAAATATATGAGGTAGGAATCATTGTGCCTGTGAGGTTTTCAGATTGGGTTTCTAACCTTGTAGTTGTGAGGAAAAAGACAAGAGAAATCAGATTGTGCATTGATTTTAGAAACCTTAACAGAGCCTCCCTAAAATACAATTACCCTTTACCCAAAATGGAATAAATCCTACAAAGGGTAGTTGGTTCAAAGAGGATTTCTCTGTTAGATTTTTTTTCAGGATATAACCAAGTTTTAGTAATCCCAGAAGATCAACTCAAGACAGCTTTCACCACTCCTTGGGGCATTTTCATGTATGTGAAAATTTCTTTTGGATTAATGAATGCTGGGGCCACTTTTCAAAGGGCCATGGACATTGCATTTTCAGAGGAAATAGGGCACTTCATTGTAATTTACCTTGATGACATAACAGTTTATTCCAAATCTGATGAAGAGCACCTTAAACATCTAAGACAGGTCCTTGAAAGGTGCAGAAGCTTTGGACTATCTTTAAATCCCAAAAAGACATTATTTGGCCTACAAGAGGGTAAACTTCTTGGCCATATTATATCAGAAAAGGGGATTAAAATAGATCCAAAAAGAGTTGAGGGAATACTACATATTAGCCACCCAAGGGACATAAAATAATTGCAGTCTTTTATTGGAAAAATTAACTTCTTAAGGAGGTTTATTCCCAACTTAGCAGAGCTCCTTAGAAACATGACTAATATGCTCAAAAAAGAAGTAGGAGTGAAGTGGATTGTTGAAGCCAAAAGATCCTTCAAATTGGTAAAACATGCACTCACTCGGGCACCAGTCCTAATTAGCCCCGACTTTTCAAAATATTTCCTTATTTTCTCCTTTTCCTCAGAACATATCGTGGCTGTAGTCCTGTTGCAGAAAAACCCAAAGGGACAGGAACAACCTATTGCTTTTTTCAGCAAGGCTTTAAGGGATGCACCCTTGAAATATAACATAATGGAAAAATAGGCCTATGCTTTGGTAAAGGCCTTAAAAGACTTCAGGGTGTATATTCTGCATTCCCACATCATTGCTTATGTGCCTAACATAGTGGTAAAAGACATCTTGTCACAAGATCTAGATGGAAAGAGGGGAAAATGGATTGCTATAATATTAGAGTATGATTTGGAAATCAAACCCACAAAACTCATTAAAGGACAGGGCTTGGCTCAATTAATGGCTGAATCTAATCTACAAGCCCTTGACATTAATATGGTAGATGCCTTGGATGAAGAGGAAGAAGTACCTGCTCCCACTGTGGAAGAGTAGTTCCAAAACTCACCTTGGTACGCTGACATCTTATATGTGCTTACAAATCTTAATGCTCCTCCTGATTTATCAAAAAAAAAGGCAAGGTTTTTAAAGTTGAAAGCTAGGAACTATTGCATTTTAAATGAATGTTTATATTGGAAAAATGTTAATGGTTTGTTGCTTAAATGTTTGCCTGAAGTTGATGCAGAGAGGATAAAGCATGAATTCCATGAAGGAGAGTGTGGAGGTCATCTCTATTGGAAAACCACAGCCAATAAAATCCTTAGAGTTGGCTATTATTGGCCCACCCTCTTCCAAGATGTCCATAAAATGATATTTTCCTGTCACAAATGACAAATTTTTGAGGGCAAAAGAAAAATCCTTCCTTTACCATTACAAAATATCACTGTTGAAGCTCCTTTTCAATAGTGGGGCCTAGATTGTAGGTTTTAACCCTAAACAGAAATTATCTACACACGAATCTTATAACAGAAAATAAACAATAGCGAGAGCATAAAACATAAAACAGATAAACACAAAGATTTTCCCCTGGATCCCAAATCGGGACGACCAGCTTTATTTTTCATTATATTCCTTTTAGTGTTACAACACATATATATACATGCCAAAGCATACATAAACCCCAATCCATTAACCCTGGATTAGAACATAACCGTAGTTCCCTTGACCGGATCTACAAAATACCAGGGGCTGAAAACCATCGTACCCCAAAACCATGTGAAAAATCATGCACAAAACATGGGTGGGTCCGCATACCAAAACAATTTTCACCGGGGCGCTACCTCAGACCCCGACAGGGGGGGCTTCCGCCCCCCCTGTGACCCCCCTGCTGCGCCCGACGCAACGTACAACTCATGGGCCTAGTCGTGGAAAGAATATAACACATACCCAACATTCTCCCACTTGTTGTTTTCTTTCCACAGGGGGCCACAGGAGAGCTTAGTCATTGGGCCAATTCTTCAACACCCATTGTTTCTCTACACCAAGAGAACTTCTGAGTGCTCACAGACTTCGTCAATTCATCTACAACATTCTTCAAAGTGTCCACCTTTACCAACAACACCCTTTTAGCCTCAACTATATCTCTAACAAAGTGATATTGAACATCAATGTGCTTTGTCTTCGAATGATAAGCAGGGTTCTTAGCCAATAAAATTGCACTTTGGCTATCACAGTCTATCCTTATATCTTGCTGTACCAACCCCATACTTGAACACAATCTCTGCAACCAAACTGCTTCCTTTCTTGCATGAGTGGCTGCTATGTATTCTGCCTCTGTAGTTGAAAGCGCCACTACAGACTGTCTTTTACTCATCCAACTGACTGCCCCTCCAAATAGGCTAAACACATACCCACTTGTAGATCTTCTTTGGTCCAGATCTCCAGCCTAGTCTGCATCAAAAAAACCACAAATTTCCAACATTCTTTCTAATTCTGGTCTTCCTTGGTAGCACAAGCCATAATCACTAGTGCCACGTAAATATCTGAAAACCCGCTTCACTGCTGTCCAATGCTTCTTCCCTAGGTTTGACATAAAACTACTCAATACTCCCACTGCATGTGCAATGTCTGGTCTAGTACATACCATTGCATACATCAGGCTAACCACTACACTTGCATATGGAACACGGGACATATCCTCCTCTTCTTCTTGTGTCTTGGGACACTGTTCATCAGACAACTTTACACCTACATGAATAGGAACATTTACCGGTTTACTATCCTGCATATTGAATCTCTGCAATATAGTCTCGACATACTTCCTCTGGTTTAACTAGAACTTCCTCTTTGCCCGATCTCTCTTAATTTCCATGCCCAAAATATAGTTTGCAGCACCAAGATCCTTCATGTCGAATTTGGAGAACAACTGGGTCTTCAAATCTTGGATAATTTCTGTCATTTCCAATCAACAACATATCATCCACATACAAGACCAAATAAATAACACGGTCACCAATTAATTTGAAATAAACACAGTGATCCTCCTTGCTCCTAGTGAAGCCAAGTCCCCGTATATAGGTATCAAATTTCTGATACCACATCCTTGGTGATTGTTTTAACCCATACAGAGACTTCTTCAACCTGCATACCAGTTCTTTCTTACCCTTCACCATAAAGCCTTCTGGTTGCTTCATGTAGATCTCCTCTTCTAGATCCCCGTGAAGAAATGTTGTCTTCACATCCATCTGTTCTATCTCAAAATCAAATGCAGCAGCAACAGATAAAAGTAATCTAATAGAAGTAACCTTGGCAACAGGAGAAAAAATATCACCAAAATCAATTCCCGGCACCTGGGAATAACCTTTTGCTACCAACCGAGCTTTGTATTTCTCCACCTTGCCTTCTACATTCATCTTCTTTTTAAACACCCATTTTCTCCTGATGGGCTTCCTTCCAGCCGGCAACTCCACCAGATCCCATGCCTCATTCTTGTGCAAGGATGCCATTTCATCAACCATGGCCTCCTTCCAGAGTTTTCCATCCTCTGAATCTACTGCCTCCCTGACAGTTCTGGGATCATCATCAGTTATAGTTAAGGAAAAATTTGAACAGAAAGCAGATGGACTATACCTTTCTGGATGTCTTCTTTCCCGAGCTAATCTTCTCAAAGCTGGAGTTTGTGGCTCTTCCTTTTCTGAGTCTTCCTCTGTTGTAGAGTCTGATTCATCCTCCTTTAGCTCAAACTCTATCTTCTCACATTCCTTTGGTATGAATTCATGTGTAACAACATCTTTCACCTCTCTAAACACCACATCTTGGCTGTACACAACCTTCCTTGTTCCTGGGTTCCAAAGCTTGTAACCCTTTAAACCATCCTTATACCCAATAAAGATGCACCTTTCAGATTTATTATCCAAGTTGGTCCTTTTCTCCTTTGGAACATGTACATATGCATCACATCCAAATACCCTTAGATGTGAAAGAGAGGGTTTCTTACCAGTCCATACCTCATGTGGAGTCTTATCCTCCAACACTGATGAAGGTGATCTGTTAACCACATAGCATGCAGTCTCCACTGCCTCTACCTAGAATTCTTATCCTAGCCTGGTACCACTGAGCATGCTTCTTGCCTTTTCCATCAGTGTTCTATTCATTCTTTCTGCAACTCCATTTTGCTGAGGTGTGTATGGAGTAGTCTTCTGCCGTGCTATACCACACTTCTTACAGAACTCTTCAAATTCCTTCTTGCAGAACTCCCCACCATTATCTGTCCTCAACGCCTTTATCTTCTTCTCTGTCTAGTTTTCCACCAGAGCCTTAAATTATTTAAATTTGTCAAAGAATTTAGATTTCTTCCTCAAGAAATATATCCATGTATTCCTTGAGAAGTCATCTATGAATGAAACATAGTACACAGACTTTCCCAGTGATGGAACTGACACAGGTCCAAACACATCACTGTGCACAAGTTCTAATATCTTGTTCGCCCTCTTAGCACCAGAAGGAAAACTCACCCGATTATACTTCCCATATACAAAATGTTCGCAGAAATCAAAATCTAGAGAGAAATTAGACATACCTTCTACCATACCATTTCTATGCAGTATCCGAAGGCCCTTCTCTCCAATATGTCCAAGCCTTTGATGCCATAGCATGGTCTTTTCTCCGAAGACAACTAGGCTTTCCGCTCCACTTTCAGGAACCATAGAATCATATACCCATCAATACAAGTATGGCCTTGTAGCTTGCACAGAGTTCCGGCCCGAACTCCTCAGATGAATACCAAAGGTTCTCGAACCATCTTGGCAGCATCTTTCACAACACCGTTTACACCGCATCTTCCATATTACTACAAAAACGATTTCGGCCAAAATTGAATATGTAATAATCGGAAGAAGAATAATCCTTCCACCTTGGGTGCCTACTTGACCTTTCCATGTCCGACGATTCTGGCCTTCTTATCATCCCCTAGGAAGACATCACCACCATCATATTTCTCATACTCGCAGAACCACTCCCTATGGGGAGTGAAGTGAAAGGATGCACCTGAGTCAATCAACCATGAATCATGATCTACATGTGTATTTGAAGAAGAAGCCAAATACACATCCCCACCTTCATCCGAGGTGGTTTTTGCCTTTGCAGAAGGACCTTCATCAGATCCCTTTCCTTTCTCAGGAGCTTTAGATCTGCATTCCTTTTTGTAGTGCCCTTCCTTTCCGCATTTCCAGCACACCTTTACAAACTTTCCAGAAGATTTAGATCTCCCTCTAGATTTAGATCTCCCACTCGAAACCTTATTCTTGTTTTTGTTTTGGGACCTTCCTCGTACAGATAAGGCATCTCCATTTTGACCCTCCATATTTCTCCGTCTCATTTCCTCCGACAGCAAGGCTAAGACAATGTCATCAAAATTCAAGGTAGTTGTATTGCTACCTATTGCAATAACCAGACTGTCCCATGAGTCTGGTAGAGAGCACAACAAACTGATGCACTTATCTTCATCTGAGATTTTAATATCAACAGATGACAGCTGACTTACCACAGTATTGAAGGCGTTCAGATGCTCCGTCACCGAGTCTCCATCCTTCATCCTCAGGTTATACAGCTTTTTCCGCAGGAACAACTTATTCACCAGAGACTTAGATTGGTACAAAGTCCCAAGTTTTTCCCACAAATTCTTCGCCGTAGCTTCCCCAGATACATTCAACAATACTGAATCTGACACACACAACCGTATTGTGCTCTAGGCCTTCCGATCCAGTTTCTTCCAGTCTTCATCCGACATTGTCGTTTTAGTACCTCGGATCTATCGTGACATGGATGGCCCATCCTCCACCAAAGTTCATCCTCCATCTTTGAGCTTCCACAACTCAAAACTCGACCATTAAATTCCTCGATCTCTATCTTTCCACCACTCGGGCCATCTTCTTTCACCACAAGAATCGATCCCACGTACCTCCCACCGAACAAAGGTCTACCTCAAAGCCCAAGAAAAAACCCTAAAGAGTAAAGGTCTTCCCTTGAAGCCGAAACAACTTCCGATACCAAATGGGGTTTTAACCCCAAACAAGAATTATCTACACACGAATCTTATAATAGAAAATAAACAATAGCGAGAGCATAAAACATAAAACAGATAAACATAGAGATTTTCCCCTGGATCCCAAATCAGGACGACCAGCTTGATTTTTCATTATATTCCTTTTATTGTTTCAAAACATATATATACATGCCGAAGCATACATAAACCCCAATCCATTAACCCTGGATTAGAACATAACCATAGTTCCCTTGAACGGATCTACAAAATACCAGGGGCCAAAAACCATCGTACCCCAAAACCATGTGCAAAATCATGTACAAAACCATCGTACCCCCCTGTGACCCCCCTGCTGCGCCCGACGCAATGTACAGCGCATGGGGCTAGTCGTGGAAAGAATATAACACATACCCAACTTAGATTTCATAGGAGAAATCCATCCTGCTTCATCTGCCCAACACAAATGGATTCTCACAGCCACTGACTACTTCACAAAGTGGATAGAGGCCATCCCTTCTAGGAATGCCACAAATTTTTTCATTGTAAAATTTCTTGAGGACCATATCCTGTCTAGATTCGGTTGCCCTAGGAAGATTATTACTGATAATGATGCTGCTTTTTGTTCCAAAAATATGATTGATTTTTGTCACAGGTATCACATTAAACTTGGTCATTCTACTTCTTACTACCGTCAAGGTAATGGGCTAGCAAAATCATCAAATAAAAGTTTGGTGACCATCATCAAGAAGCTGCTTGAGGAGAATAAAAAATCATGGCATAACAAGTTGGTGCATGCTTTGTGGGCAGACGGATTGACCACAAAGAAGTCCATTGGAATGTCCCCTTACCAGCTTGTTTATGGAGCAGATGTAGTGTTTCCTACCAGCCTCGGTGTACCAGTGATAAAATTAGTCCAAGAAATACAGTCAGAAGACGACATCATGATAAGGAGGATCAGTCAGACAATACATCTCCGGCAGACAACGGAAGAGGTCTACAACAGAGTTCAAAGGGTGCAAGAGAATATAAAGAAGTTTTTTGACAAGAGAACAAAGGCTTGTGACTTCAACATTGGAGACAAGGTACTCAGGTGGCACTCTAGAAGAGAAGATAAGGGTAAACATGGAAAATTTGATAGTTTGTGGCAAGGTCCTTACATTATTCAGTCCACCATTGGTCCAAATGCCTTTTTTCTGCAAGAGTTAAATGGCACAGATTTGTTTGGGGGTCCTGTCAATGGTAGGGTGCTCAAGCATTACTACTACTGAGTTCAATTTTAAAGCTTTCATTTCCATTGTAAATACCATTGCTTTGTTCAGTTTCACAAAAAAGAAAAATACAAAAACAATGAAAGATAGAAAAGAGGGCAGATTGTAAAAACAATAAAGGTACAACCCCATACCAACAAAAAGAGAAACAAATCTAAAAGTGTGCAAGCCTAAATGCCACTCCTGAAAAACACACTTCTAGTTAGTCAAACAACCTAATCTTGATTAATTAGTTTTAAATTTACTGTTGATAGGATAGTGAATTCGATTTTCCAAACTGTTTAAACTTGGCTTATCAGTAGATAGATTAGGATATAAATTAAATGTTCAAACATGCTCAAAACCTGAACCTATGTTTCCAAGCAAGAATTGAATCCAATCTATTTTTAATTTTGAGTCAAAACAGAGGTAAATCTAGTTCTAATCAGTTCAAAATCTGAACCAGTCATACAAAGAAGGAACAGTTCAAAAAAAAGTAAAAACAAAACTGTAAAGAAAAGAGAAGGCCATGATGAGAAACTTTCAGATCTTAAGCCTTCCATTTTGTTCTAAATTTTCTGCAAAATTAATATCTATGTGCAGCTTGTTTTTCATGCCATAGATCACAGCAAGTCAAACAACTTAATCTTGACTTGACTATTTTTAAATTTCTGTTTTAGAAATTAGAGAATAAAATCTGTTGGATAGTTTAATCCCAACAGATGGTAGATTAGGTAGAGAAACATGTGAACTCAACTGCTTAATTTGAGTTCATGGAGAGATAAGGAGGAGAAATAGATTAGATTTCCTACTTTCAAAAGAATAAAATGTTGTGAAAAGATTTTTCCAATCCAAGTGCACTCTAAAGAAGAAAAAATATTAAATCAGTAGGATTGGGTAGGTAGAAAGCTTGTGTTGATGAAAGATCCATTGTTTTTCATGTCTGCTAATATGTTTCAGAGCAAAGAAGATCATTCAAGTAAAGAAAGGCAGCCCAATAGATGAGGCACTAATCAACCTCCCAGAGAAATGCAGGTTTGAAGTTCTTGATGCCTTCAGGAAGGCACCATCCCCAAGTGGAGCCACTATTGGCCACCTGTAAAATTTGTTCTATCAAAAGGTGGCCAAAACATTTTTTAGCCTTCAAAAAACAGTTTTATTGCCAAAATGTTATCTCTTGAAGCCTCTTGAAAACCTCATGCCCTTGTCTAAAAATCTTCACTGCTGTTTCCCTTCAGAACTCAGAAATTTTGCTAAAATTTCCATGAGAAAGACTGCTGCAAAATCCCCTTTCTCCCCTTCCTCCACTCAGAAAATAACCTTCATTTTTACTCTCTTTTTCCCCATCGTTTTCCTCTATTTTAAATTTTTCCTCATCCCCCCCTTCATATAACCCCTTTACAGAGTTTAAAACTCCTTTTTAAACTCTGCCGAAACCTCCAAATCCATTGAAAAACTTGAAAATTTTCATTAAAAATACATATTGTTGTATAAAGGCTTAAGCCCACTTGTGCTAAGTCTTTAACCACTTCCCCTCCATATGCCTTGGTGCTAGAACCAAGTGCTGAACCATTCAAGTGCTTAATCGCAAAGTTTGAATGGTTAGATTGAAAGACCAATACCGAAGTCCCGATTGCGATTAGCCCTTTTTTTATAAGCCCCGGGCATGTTATATTACATAGAGACCACGGGCCCTGCAGTCGGGTGCTAGACCATATCATAAATATATATCCCACCCCAGAAGCATTAAAACTTTGAATTATATTGAAATTTTGGGGTTTTATATATCATAAAGGGTTTCCGCCGGTGCAAGGTTTTAAACGATATTGACCGTTGATCTACAGCCGATCAAACGGCCCGCGCTAATCGCATCACAAGTTTCTAATGGTTATATTGAAAGACCTATATCATATTTCCGATTGCGATGGCCCGATCGCACAATCACATCGGCCTTTTCCCGATCGTGCCAATTACATCAGAGATTTCTATTGCACCTTTACATTTCTCCACCTTTAATTGCCATCCCTCCGATTCACTCCCCACTATTGATCTGATCCTCAGATCAATGGCTAGCGCTCAATCACTACGTCGCACTCCAAGTTCATTACCCCACCGATTGCGATCTCTCGATGCATTTCCCACCGTTAATTTGATCCGCAAATCGATGATTTTCATCTAATCGCATCAGGGTTTTCCATCGGGTGTGCCTAATTACTTTACTTTGCCCCCCTCCGATCGCCGATTCCCGATTTATTCACCACCATTGATCATTGCGCAATCAACGGTTCCGACTTATTCTCCCCTCTGCTCTCCTTTTTTAACCTTCTCTTAACTAATCCCAACCGTTGGATGATGCCATCCAATGACCATGCTCTCTCCCCATGCCCTCTGAAGTAGTTTACCCATAGAACGCAGGATTTTTTAAATATTTTTCGTATTTTGCAGGTGTTGAATGAGCTTTCTATCATATTTAAGAGAAAGACAAAGGCGGGTAATGAAGATTCCCACACCTTTGATTCATCAAAGGAAAAAATCACAGGGTTCTACTCCATGCCTCATCAATGCTTCATGGGCATTGATGTCATACGAGCCCTGGGCGGCCCTGCACATCAACAAGACACACAACAGTACATAAAATAATTAAAAAGAGTATCAATGTCGAAGACAAAACATAACAGAACAGAAGATTGAAGACAGTTTGAGGGATTATGGCCTTAATCCACAATCAAATGCCTAATCCACTCAATTAAAGACAGCATGAAGACCGAAGACACAGATCGAGCATAATATGTCCTAAAAAACACTGAACTAAAGTGAATTAAAGGTGTTTTAGGATAAAACAAAGAAATCTATCAGTCTGAGAAGCCTCCACCACCATAGCAGAGGAAAATTGAACCCTCGCCAGCACCAAAAGCCAACCTTTCCAGATGCCAATGACACCTGCAGCTACACAGAAATCAAAGAAGGCCTAGTAATTACCTGAACAAGAGGTGTTTTCCTAAAGATAGCTGAACAATTAATACAAATCAAAGATCTTATCTCTAATTGTCGGAAAAACTATTTTTAAAGATTAAGAAAAGCCCAGAAGCAAATCTTTTCGATCATTAGGCCTTGAAGAGCAGAAATAGAGTTACTTCAACATGACACAGAGTCTCAAAAGTCAACAAAGGCTCCCACCGAGCTTAATTCATAAATTTAAATCAATCAATACAGACAGATCATCTGTAAACTTCTTCATTGAGCCCCTCAAAAGGCCGAGAAGTATTAAGTCTCTATTAATAGACTCAGGAGATCTATTATTAGATCCCACCTCCTCATTCTTCTATAAATACTTCTATAGAAGATGAGCAATTTTTGGTCTCTGGACATCTGAATGCATGTAATAGTTTTCTGAAGCTATTGATGCCCTGTTTGCAACTTGAAGATACATAAGCTGATATGAGAAGTTTGAAGTTGTAGAGACCCACCGTGCTTGCCGATTGTAACTGGTTTGAACATCAAATAAAGCTGTTGATTTATGGGATCCTGGTTTATGTCAATGGTGACGTGTTCCTCATGGTCAATTGTTATTTTCTTTAATGTTTTCACTCTGTACACTTTCTCTGATAAGGAACAGCAAATATAGAGCTAGGATTTACTCTCAACAGTACCCTACTCTTACTGAAAGCTTTATTTCTATATTTTCTTCATTTGAAAGTTCTCTTTAAAGAGTATATTAAAGCAGGTTGGTTTCAAAGCACTTGCCTGATCTAGATTGCTCTTTGTGATTATTATCTGTGTTTTCCTTTAGAATATGCTGAAAGCAGGGTAGTTTCGAAGCACTCGCCTGACCTTAAGCTATTTCAACTGTTTTTAAAATGTTTTCTAACTGAAAGTACTTCAATGCAGGCTAGTTTCAAAGCACTTACCTGATCTCATAATATTTTTATGTTTTTCCCTAAGTACATGCCGAAGCAAAATAGTTTGAAAGCACTTATTTGATCTTAGGTTGTTCACTGTTCTTCATTTGTTTTGTTCTCCATTTCCTATCTATTTCATTCCATAAAATCAACTTAAGAGATCCTTTTGACATAAGTGACTTGCCCCATGGATCCTTCTTGAACCTTTCTGTCTAAATAAAAATCCTCCTATCACTCCATAGCCCAATGGGTTAAAACTGTTTTTTCCTTTTCTATCAGCCGAATCATTCCTTCATTTACATACATCTTCACCCTTTATTTTGAACTACCTTCACCTTCATCATGTATTTTCCCAACCAAAAAAAAAACAAGCAAAACCCATGCTCTTCATAACTAGTCTAATATCACATTTCAGGTTTTAAAGATCACATCTTTAAACTCATTCATAGAGAGATCACTCTCTGGATTCAGGAGGACTAGATCCTTGAATCCCAAAGCGGTTTGATGTTGTCTTATCTTTTGGTCTTGCCAATCTGGCCAAAACATAGGAACCCCAACAGCGACCATGTGACCTTTGTGAGGTCGCATCTCACATGAAAACACCAAGTCGCACTACTGTTAAGGTTGCAAGACCTCGCCTCAAGGAGGCAATAGGAGTTGCGACCTCGTAATTTAAAAATCCTACGACCTATGAATTTCATGCTGTGTGTGCACACACTGAGAGAGCCTTCCAATGGTGTCTGGGGAAGGAGCATGACGAGTGGCATCACCGTGGTTCCAAAACATCAGACGTGTCAACTTGCAGGCTCATGGGAAATTTGAAGGGCATGAAACTCTTGTTCGAGGGATCACTTCCTATATTTGATAAAAGCACATTTTTTCTCCATGTTTAACCATTATTCTCATGGATGCATAGGATTAACGCTCAGATTAAACCCCATTTCAAACGGCTTCCCCCTTATTGATATCTTGGCGCAAAATTTTTGAACATGGGGGAGGTATCATCTAGTGCATATCGCGGTTTCCATTATGGAGAACGTAAGGAGGGCGTAGTCTCAGTTAAAAATCCTCCTCCAATGGGTTCTGGACCGACAGGAAGTAGGAGCTAATATCAGCAAGATGAATTTTTCTCCCCAATCTGCAAGGTTGATGGCTCTGCTGACGGAGGCATTATAAAATGTTGAAGGTTCAACTGTTTATCCATAAAGGCATCATACTTTTATGGCCAAAGTTTCCTGATACGAGATTAAGAAGTCAATGTTTTGCTACCAAATTTCGATACAGGGTCACGAGGAAGGGCTGCAAGAAATCCTCTTGTTCCCTCATTCCCAAGGAAGATTTAGAGAATAGTTTTATTTCTGATAATGAGGACAGGGGCCTCGTTAGCTTCAAAGCTTGTGAGTCAAGATCTTCAGATGTCACCTGCGTTGACCACATAAAGCCCAAATTTGAAATATGTTGCATCACAGTGGGAGATGAGTGCGATGTCAACCTTAGACCACTGTGGTCGTCGAAGAAGTGATGTTTCACAAAATGTGTATCTGTAATATGATTGGAATTAATGCAAATGCATTGTCGGCTACGTAACAAAATACAGTTAACAACTTAAAGATATACCTCCTTTATATGGCTGTTGGATTCTTCTTTGGAGGTAGTCAACAACCTCAGCTGGGTCTAGAGCTTCAAGAGTTGAAGATGTGGAAGGACCCATCTCATCAAGGTCCCTCCCCTCATTCAGAACTGGTCGTTATTTATTTTCACCACTGCAGCAAGTCATTTGGTGGATTTAACATGCAAGGATAATTTAATTATGTGCACTAAGCCCTCAGTGAAGTGTGAGCAATAGTTCCGTGTCTGTACCTGCATTTTATAAACTCATTTCTAGATGGTGCAATGTTCAAAGAGGATGAAGGGGCATCATGTCTCACCAACCGAGCCACCCTTATGAAGTAACAGCTACCAAAACAAGTTAAACTACATATCCACATTTGGCACTCAGTCCATAGCGATACCAACGGACATTTCACTGATTGAAGAGGTGCAGGGAAAGCCTACATGAGCCATCCACTCTGATGACATAGTGGCACGACACTTGACCACATAGGGGTCTAAATTTATGATTTTCACTCTTACAATTAATTAAATATGCCTCTGGCATTCTTATTATTTGATCATGAAGACATGTAACCTATGCTATGTGATTGTAGGTGGAAGGTTTTTGTTTGCACGAAGAGCTAGAGTCTTTCCCAGTAAGCAAAGAGGTCCTTTCAGAGCAAGTGGATTCTCATGAATCCCTAAGACACTCACTCTAAGCTCAAAGGCACCTGGTCACGTTTACGAGACAAGGATGCAGGAAAAGGAATCTTGATGCAAAACCTAGAGATCACCAAAAGAAGGTCGCAAGTCGCAGATTGCTTGAAGTCGCAAGTCGCGAATTTCCCAAGGTCGCAAGTCCCAGATTGCCCAAGGTCACAAGTCGCAAATTTATCAAGGTTGCAAGTCGCATATAACCTTGGGTTGCAGGTCGCAAATGGACCAATTCACAAGCGAGCCCAACAATCGAGAAGACCAAGAGTCAAGGGCAACTCAAGAGTCATCTCAACCTATATGTACAACTTCGAGGAAGAGGATAGAGAGTTTTAGCTCGGCAATGGAAGCCCATGATGATAGAGGAATTGTTGCTAGAGAGCTAAAGGCACTCAGCTCTTGGTATCAAGTAGAGAGGGAGGTAGCGAGGCTAGGGTTTTGTATCATGCATTGACATGAATAGCCCATGTTCCACTATTGGGTTTTGATGAGTTGTAAACATGTATTTGACGTTGCAATAGCATTAATAATATATTCTCCTTTCCGACACTGATTCATGTGCTTGTTTGTGGTGATAGTACTAGCTGTCTAATACTTCATTATGTTGTACATCTGCTTTCATGCATGCCATTGGTTATGAACTATTTCTTAGTGGTTGCATGTATCTTTTCTTTTGGATTAGTGCTTATTTTTCCTTGCCACGATGGCGATCTATTGTGAACTACTTTGTAGTTAACTTCTGGCGTGTTTTATTTCACGTATGTGTGACTTCTTTTCGGCTCACTGATCCCAGTCATGGCATACCCCCCTTTTATTTTATGCTTCTTAGACTTGCTTGTATCTTTATTTATGGTTCGTTAATATTGGGCTGATCTTGCTTCACCGATTGGTCATTTCATCTTCGCCTCTGCTCCATCATCTCCTCATCCGAAAACCAAGAGTGGAAACAACTATGGTGGCAGCTGGGCCCACATACCGGATGGGGCTCCTATCCCAAACAGTGTGAGGTCTGATTGGGACCTTTCACTGGGGAGACCCTCCTTGTTGTTAGCAATACATTTTTTCCTGTTAACAAATTGGCGCTAGAAGGAGGGCTATATGACAAGCTGAGCCCTCAGAGCTTGCAGTTAGTCTCATATCTGTAATGGCTCATCCCCAAATCATTTTCCTGAGATTTTTATCGGATTTTTCTGGTTGTCGATGCTCAATCCCCGATGAACCTATGTATCACTTGTCCCAGTTAAAATTTGATGGTGAAAATGGAGTTTCCATAACCGAGAACCTTTCGGATTTCTATGATTTTTTTGAGTGTTACGAAATTGATGACGACGAGTTGGCTTGTGTGATTTTCTCCCTCACTCTCGAAGTTCGTGCTGAGAAATGGTGCCACACATTGTCGGCAACTTCCATCCATTTGTTCGAGCAGCTCGCCAGTGAATTACAACAAGCTTTTCAAAGGTACGATTTTCAAAATGTATTAACAAGGTTAAATGAGATCAGAATGGAACCTCAAGAATCCCTAGAGGATTTTTCTATCAGGTTTGTTCATTTTTGTTAGAGCTCCCTGAAAGGGATGTCAATTGGACATATTTAATTGAACAGTTTCAACAGGTGGTCTTTGTTTCCCTAGAACAATTTCAATCGACAACCAAGCCTGATCCTCGTGATTGTTATGATGATCTTCAAGTTGCCAGCTGTTCAGACTTTGTCCCTAAATCTTTCACACACCCTATCAAATCAGAGCTTGAAAAGCGTATTGGCCTAACATCTCTCCCTGTCAATGAAACCTATCTCGAGTCCACTAAATGCTTGCCTAGGTATGATTCTAAATCTCATTCTCATACTGATAATAAATTTAGTCCTGTCTCGGGCAATGTTGTTTTCCCTACCAAGTCATTGGACTGTGATAGGCATGCAGGGTCATTGATTTCTCTGGATGACAATGATGTGAGAAATTAAAGTCCTTGTACGGTTGATACCCCCGCATCTGAATCATTTCATCGACTATTCCCTGATTTATTTCATGAGTCTACCACACCAGTAATTTCTACAAGTCATTCAAAATTTTACAATCATGAGCACACCGGTGTTGTTTCACAATCACACTACAAAATTGATGAATCTCTTGTATTTGATATTTTTCATCCACAATCTTTAAACAACCAAAAAAGTGACTCCCTGTCTCAGCAACCTCTAGATGTTTATTTTTTTGATTCATCCCAATTATTAACTCCCAGGGAGCCTAACGTGCGAGGTACCCAACCTGATCAAATTGATGGCTCCAAAAATCACCACTTATCTAAAAATATTTTCACTCACGCCTTTGCGAATTTTCATTTGTATCTATATGTTGACCGTATGAAGCCACCAAAATTTTATGATCTACTTTGTGATGATTCAAGGACCCGTCAAGAAATTGAAGCAATTCAGCTTCTGCTGGTTGTTACCTCAAGTTCTTATGATCATGGTGATGCCCCTGAAACAAGTCAAACTAGGGTTTCTCGAAGTAAGGATTCTGAAATGACGATTCCCATATGTCATACTCCTCTCAGCACAAATGTGCTATATTTCAGCTCATCTGGGCAAGCCTACCATTCAAGTGATGCTTCTTTGAGCACATCTTTCTATTCCCTAACAGTTGATATGCAACAACCGATATTCCCTAATTTATTCACTGGAGGGAAAACACCGATCATTGTCTCTAATCCTTTCGGTTGTTGCCCAGCTAATGCCAGTTGCATTCAGGCACAAGCGTGTGATGTTTGGAAAACCTTTCTACTGCCTAAAAATATTTCGGTCAATTTACCTCATCCTGGGAAATCTAAAAAATCTAATACATTGGATTTTCAATCTGCCAGTGTGCAAACATTTGGATGAATTAATAATGAGCACACTGACATTTCTCCAATCACCACTAATAATGATCACATTCGTTCGCCAGTTGATCTCATGAAACTGTCAAAGTTTGGAAGCCCCCCACTCGAAGGTCCGGAGTTTTTCCAAGACGGTGAGGAATTTCAGCCTCCACTGAAAGTTTCTTTGGATCCTCACATCCTCGATGGAACCCAAAGATAACTCTGAACTAGAATTTTCAAAATTAGGGTTTTTGCACTTGGTTTCACAAGCACCTCGAATTCACTGGGCAGATGCTTATTTTTTCCATCCCATCAAATTAATCATCCTCAACATCATGATGAGTTTTCTGGCTAGTTTGAAGGATCCTATCTGATGAATATACCTGCAAATAGGCAATGTCTTACCCCAGTTCCATCGAACCTAGGGTTGTGCGTGGATGGATGTGTGTCATTTATAAATGATTTTAGGTTTCAAGAACATATTTTTGTGTATCAAGATGAAAGAAAGATTCAGCTTACACAATCCATTCTGGCATGTTCTCTGGTAAGTAGCCATGACCTTCTTTCTGTTGCACATGTTCTTCAGGTAAGTATTTTTGTTGGTGCACGATTTTGTATGCTAGCTCTGATTGCGAACATTGTTGATCTTGCAGGGTGGGAACTATTGCGGTGGCTGCACTGGAAAGCTGATTTCACATAACCGGACCGCCTTTTTGGTTAAACTAGGGTTTTAGGATTAGGCTAGCTAGGATCTGCTAATAAAATTTTGTTATTCAAGTTGTTAATTAGGTTTATTCTCTAAGGGTTTTCTTTATGGTTTAAAATTATGCTTGTTGTATTTTCTTGCGGTCAGTAGTTTATGCATTATAATTTTCTAATTATTTTTTTCACTCATGCTTTTTTAGTATGCCTGTTGCTGCATAATATTCAGGTAATCACTGCATGTGTTTTGCCTTGATTTTTCACCTACAAATAATTGATCTTTCTCACACATGGCATTGCATTGTTTCATAAGCCTCGTTTGTTGCATTGTGCACTTTCTCCCTCACCTCATTGGCATTGGTTATTAACATGGCTTGGAAAAGTTCCTTACATTGCATGCCACTGCATGAGCCCTCATTAAAACCAGAGCCTTCAATCTCTTGGTGCCCTGAATGGCCTCCTTATGTCTCTTTGTATATGTCTGAAGCCAGGTGGGTTTCTTTCACCTCTCTGCACGCATCAAAACCATAGTAATCTCCCACACTTTCCTTGTCATAATCGTTGAAGCCCTAACTCCATTTTTTGTGTGGGGTTGTGGTGTTTACCTCAAGAGGCAGCTCCTCTTAGAACAGGTCATCAAAGTCACATTCTCACAATAATGCCTATGATTCTAAATTCATTAGCTAGGGAGATATGATCTAGTGCTTGTGGGGAACCCATGCAATTTGAATGGCCTCTACCTGTAACCTGAGCCTTGTGCCCAACATAGTCTCAAACATCTTAGTGATCTGTTTTGCACGTTTCTTCTGGGGGTGGTAAGTAGGATGTGAAGGATTGGCATGAGGGAAAACCAAAATTAGGATATCTTTCAGTTCCTGTCAAACAAGAAACAACCTCTCTTTCTCGTAAAATAAGTCGGGATCCCTCATCCTCCCAGGCAAAATACGTGCCACGAGCACATGAAAATGAGTGCTACAAGCACATGAATGAATAAGGGTAAAGGATTGAGAAAGGCTTCCTACGCAGAGAGGTAACACAACGACTCCACCGAGGTACTGACCAGGCTCACTGGCAGTGGAGCAACGTTTGTGATTTCTTGAAGTGACTCCACCGAGGTATTGTCCAAGCCTGCTGGCAGTGGAGCAACACCAGAAACTTATTTTAAAATTCTGGATATAATAAGCTCATTGCCTTGATCTCTACATCATCAACCAACCACTGGCATCCGTGAACTTCCACTTTGACGCGTTTTGATTAATGAGACCTAGCTGAGGCACAAGGACTAGGCATATCTGTAAAGGTCAAAGAAATACCAAAGAATATCCTCACAGCCTGTTCAATTTTCCCTTGCATACCTATCTAGACTTAGACTATTGTTGGGACGTTGACAGAGATGTTGGATTCTACTAGTGGTTCGCCATTTGTTTTAGCCACTACAACACTACCCAAAATTTTGGGGATATTCAAAATTTCAGGTCCCCTTCTGCTCGCTTAGCGATTAGGGTTTTGACCCGGCCTGTAGTGAGTAACATCCCCATGACCTATTCTCGGCCCCTCATAGACCTTCTCACCATCATGACAAGATACTTTTTCAAAAGCTACGCCATGTGTGGGGGGGGGGATCATCATGCATACACTCGAATGGAAAATTTTCTGTGTATTAATTATATTCATTATAAGCCCTTTCACCATGGATCATTTAGGCATTCTGTTTGGACACTTCACCAAGCTCATGTAAATTATTTGGGGGTATAATTCTCCATAGGGTAACTGTAAACTAATTGACATTACAATGTTTCTTACAGCTCAATCCCACGGATGATATACCCAACAATTTCATCACCACACCGAGGGAAAGAAACTGAAGCTAAACAACAAGGCTGTAGTGGTGAAACAGGACACTTTCATCCACATGCCCCATGCCCATGTGGGGATGAGACTTAAGGCTACAGTTGAAGACCTCGTTAAGGCGGATGGCAAGGATGTGTCAATAAGTGAGGGGGAGGAGCAAGTGAACATTATTTTCAATTGGGGGATGTTGTGGTACGTTTTTATCCAAATAAAGAATCAAGGGAAGAACTTTTCATGTTGTTGATGCAACAACATCCTTCACCGATGTACATCGGGTACTTAGAATCATTTCATTGGGAAATGTTCATACCTTGTGCCATCATCGACTGCGCCTTTTAGAACAGAAGTTTAGTCTTCATCTAATGCCAGATGCAGATAGAGAATTCATGGCTCAGAAGAGTGCACCCCACCGTGATTTTTTACAAGGTTAGAAAAGTTGATAGCCGTGTACATCACTTGGCATGCTTGAACCAAAATCATTTGCTGCGTTTTATCAAATCTAAGCTGAAGGAATAACCGGATGAGGTAGTTATATTCCGGGATGGCAAATATCTCACCTTAAAGGAATTTTTTGAAAATCTTACAAGGTACAAACTCAATGTTAATCTCCTAGATGTACATGCAGACAAGAATATATTTCACCAGTTTGATATGTCTAGTCTGAAGTATAACCCATGTGGAAAAAGTAGACTCAGAAAATTTTCCTAAAGCAAGACAATCTCATTCAAGGTTGTTTTCTTGCTGAGCTTGCAAAACAAGTATGTTCTGATCTGGAAGCAAGTAAATGTCAGGTGGCAGAATATAGGATATCTATTTATGAAAGGAAACAAAGAAAATGGAACTAGTTAGCAAGTGGTTTTGTTAATAATGAGATATACAGTGAAAGTGCCATCTGGTTAATTCAGTTTCATTGACTGTACAATGTGTACAAAGGGATATGACTTGCTCCATATTTTTGAAATATTTTGGATAACATATTCATTCCTCTCTTTGAGGTTACAGTTGATCCAAGTTCTCATCCTCAACTACACATATTCTTGAAACAGGTGTTTGTCTTTGATATGGTAGATGATGAAAGTAAACCTGAAAGGTGTCCCACAAAGCACATGCCAACCCTAGCTCAGTGGACAAATGATTTCAATCCTGCTTGTTCATATCGTCCTTACTATTGCTATGAAAATTGGTACACACTCTACAAGCTTCATGAAAGGAATGACATACATAAGAAAAATGTACCTCATATGCGAGTTGAATCTCGCCACGAAGTCGGGAAAGGAAATAACTTGTTCAATGGGGGATCATATTTTTAATTAAAAGAGAGATCCCATCCCACATGCATACCAAAGCCATAGTTAGAGGGCAAAGGGAGGATTCTAATGACTACACATTAAAAAATGTTTTCAAAGGCCGTGGGCTAACAAAGGAATGTCTGTCTCTGTAAAATGCGCCTTATTGACCACCCAAAGACCCATACGGCATGGAGCCCTAAAAAATTTTGCGGCATGTATACATATGTGTTGTGGAGACTTGTCGATTAGGAGAAAAAGAAGCCAGATAAAGATAGTCTTGCACAATGACAAATTCGGGTTTCTTGGAGGTGGAACAAAAGTGCAAAATCGAAAGAAAGATATTTGAAACTGCGTTAAGATTTAGTGCTCCTTTTGTAATATGTATCTGATTGCAAGCTCGTGAGGGAAGGACGATCTTACCATGGAAGTAGAATAATAAAAAATTTAGGAAAAGAGAATTAAGAAACCTCTCATCGACATAGTGTTGGCCCGCTAACCCATATCTTTTGTGGCAAAGAAATCATTTTGTTTTGTTGTAAGGCCACTGAAATAATCAGCATCCTCCGCAATGTGCTGCTTCAAGCGCAGTATCCACATCTCACAAATAAAATAGTTTCGATTTATGAATCCAATGCATCATTGGAATTACGAATTAACCCATATACTTTTATCTATGGAAGGCCGGAATTGATTTTTTATTAGAAAGGTTTGCGCAGTTGCCTGTTGGGGATATAAAAGGGTCATCATGTAGCATAGGCAAAGATCTGTATCCAATAACTTATGCGCCTCATCAGCTACCCAAGGAACCATATTTCATGAAAGCATTTGCACGTAATGAACGCCTACGCATTGTGGCTACGACTGCGTTGAGGTCTGGTGCACATTGAGAAGTCCATATCCATTGGAGGCTCGTAAGAGAAGGAGGATCCTTACACGCCTCATGGGGAATGCACATGATCGCATCATAAATTTTTTATTGTGTAGTGCATGAATTGATGAAAGACAAGCCCAAAGAATGTCTTACACGCTCAACGCACCTTGGAAACCCAATCACCCAGCTAATGAAGCATAAATGGGCATGGCAGGAACGCATAGTAACTGCGCATAGGTTTTTCTATGACAATTCTCCCTTTTCAAAGTCGATGGATTCGGGCAACAACGTAGTCTGGAAGACTAAGGGAATAACGAAGAAATCCTTGGATGTTTTCGGTGAGGACCTCATGCAAGTGATGGCTCGATGCTTCGCGATGTTCCCATAACGTCACCTTATAATGTGTGCAGCCACACTGGTCAATAGGTCACAGTCCAGGTCCTCGATTCGTCATCCAAAGACACGACTGCATCAAGAACGCGACCGATTGTTGGGTCGCAAGACCAATGGAGCGAATGAAAATGCAATTGGGTTGGAGTTATGACCCCACGACCTTTTTGAGGTCGCATCTCACATTAAGAGCATAATCACGGTATCCCTCCAGGTCGCTAAGTCGCGAAACTAATGGATCAAATGAAAAATGCAACTAGGTTGGAGTTGCGACCGTGCGACCTTTGTGAGGTCGTATCTCACATTAAAACACCAAGTCGCACTACTACTGAGATCGCAAGACCTCGCCTCAAGGAGGCAGCAGGAGTTGCGACCTTGTAATTTAACAATCCTACTGCCTATGAATTTCATGCTCTGCGTGCACACACTAAGAGAGCCTTCCAATGGTGTCCGGGGAAGGAGCATGACGAGTGGCATCACCGTGGTTCCAAAATATCAGACGTGTCAACTTGCAAGCTCATGGAAAATTTCAAGGGCGGGAAACTCTTGTTCGAGGGATCACTTCCTATATTTGATAAAATCGCATTTTTTCTCCATGCTTAACCATTATTTTCCTGCATGCATAGGATTAACACTCGGATTAAATCACATTTCAAAGGGCCTCTCCCTTATTGATATCTTGGCACAAAATTTTTGAATATGGGTGAGGTATCATCTAGCGCATATTGCAGTTTCCATTGTGGAGAACATAAGGAGGGCGTAGTCTCAGTTAACACTCCTCCAATGGGTTCTAGACCGACAGGAAGTAGGAGCTAATATCAGCAAGACGAATCTCCACCCCAACCTACAAGGTTGATGGCTCTATTGATGGAGGCCTTATAAAATCTTAAAGGTTCAACTTTTTATCCATAAGGGCGTCATACTTTTCTAGCCAAAGGTTCCTGATACGAGATTAAGAAGTCAATGTTTCGCTGCCAAATTTCGATACAGGGTCACGAGGAAGGGCTGCAAGAAATCCTCTTGTTCCCTCATTCCCAAGGAAGATTTAGAGAATAGTTTTATTTCTGATAATGAGGACAGGGGCCTTGTTAGCTTCAAAGCTTGTGAGTCAGGATCTCCAGATGTCACCTGCGTTGACCAAATAAAGCCCAAATTTGAAATACGTTGCATCACAGTGGGAACTGAGTGCAATGTCAACCTTAGACCACTATGGTCATGGAAGAAGCGGTGTTTCACAAAATGTGTATCCGTAATATGATTGGAATTAATTCAAATGCATCGTCGGCTACGTAACAAAAGACAGTCAACAACCTAAAGATATACCTCCTTTATATGGCCATTTGATTCTTCTTTGGAGGTAGTCAACAACCTCAGCTGGGTCTAGAACTTCAAGAGTCAAATATGTGGAAGGAGCCATCTCATCAAGGTCCCTCCCCTCATTCAGAACTGGTCATTATTTATTTTCACCACTGCAGCAAGTCATTTCATGGATTTAACATGCAAGGATAAATTAATTATGTGCACTAAGCCCTCAGTGAAGTGTGAGCAGCAGTTCCATATCTGTACCCGCATTTTATAAATTCATTTCTACATGGTGTGATGTTCAGAGAGGATGAAGGGGCATCATGTCTCATCAACCGAGCCACCCTTATGAAGTAACAACTACCAAAACAAGTTAAACTATAGATCCACACTTGGCACTCAGTCCATAGCAATACCAATGGACATTACATTGATTGAAGAGGTGTAGGGAAAGCCTACACGAGCCATTCGCTCTGATGACATAGTGGCACAACACTTGACCACACAAGGGTCTAAATTTATCATTTTCACTCTTACAATTAATTAAATATGCCACTGGCATTATTATTATTCAATCATGAAGACATGTAACCTATGCTATGTGATTTCAGGTGGAAGATTTTTGTTTCCACAAAGAGCCAGAGTCTTTCCCAGTAAGAAAAGAGGTCTTTTTCAGAGCAAGTGGATTCTCGTGAATCCCCAAGACACTCACTCTAAGCTCAAAGGCACCTGGTCATGTTCATGAGACAAAGATGCAGGAAAAGGAATCTTGCTGCGAAACCCAGATATCACCAAAAAAAGGTCACATGTCGCAGATTTCTCGAAGTTGCAAGTCGTGAATTTCCCAAGGTCGCAAGTCACAGATTGCCCAAGGTCGCAACTCGCAGATTGCTCAAGGTCGCAAGTTGCATATAACCTTGGGTCACATGATGCAAATGGCCCAAGTCGCAAGCCAACCCAACAATCGGGAAGACCAAGAGTCAAGGGAAAATCAAGAGTCATCTCAGCCTATATGTACAACTTCAAGGAATAGGACAGAGAATTTTAACTTGGCAATGGAAGCCCATGATGATAGAGGAATTGTTGCTAGAGAGCTAAAGGCACTCAGCTCTTGGTATCAAGTAGAGAGGGAGGTAGCGAGGCTAGGGTTTTGTATCATGCATTGAGATGAATAGCCATGTTCCACTATTAGGTTTTGATGAGTTGTAAACATGTATTTGATGTTGCAGCAACATTAATAATATATTATCCTTTCCGGCACTGATTCACGTGCTTGTTTGTGGTGATAGTACTAGCTGTCTAATAATTCATTATGTTGTACGTCTACTTTCATGCATGCCATTGGTTATGAACTATTTCTCAGTGGTTGCATGTATGTTTGATTTTGGATTATTGCTTATTTTTCCTTATCACGGTGGTGATCTATTGTGAACTACTTTGCAGTTAACTTCCATCTTGTTTTCTTTCATGTATGTGTGACTGGTTTTCGGCTCACTGATCCTAGTCACGAAATACCCCCCTTTTATTTATTTTTCTTAGACTTGCTTGTATCTTTATTTATGGTTCGTTAATATCTATTTGATCTTGCTTCACCGATTGGTCATTTCATCTTCACCTCTGGTCCATCATCTCCTCATCCGAAAACCAAGAGTGGAAACAACTATGGCAGCATATGGGCTCACATACTAGATGGAGCTCATATCCCAAACAGTGTGAGGTCTGATTGGGACCTTTCACCAGCGAGACCCACCTTTTTGTTGGCAGTACATTTTTTCCCGTCAACAGGATGATATTCAACATCGTTTCTCCTTTATGCTTGGCCTTAGGTCCATGTCTACTTGTATCTAGAAATTCACTTCCCAAGCTCCCTCCCATCCGCTTCAAATGCCCATCTTGACAAATGAAGTCTTTGCAAAAGGTAACCTGTGAAACATTACCCAAATGATGCCTATTGAAATCCCCGTTAAACCGGGGGTTGTCGAGAACATCCACATTGGGTTGAACTGTTCTCCTAATGAGATTGAGGTCTATACTAGTCTCTTCCAACAGTTTTGGGACGTTTTCACTTGGTCCTACGAAGAAATGCCCGGCATCGATCCAAGTATAGTTGTGCATGAGATTCCTACTTATCCTAATGCGAAGCTTGTTCACCAACGTCTTCATCCCATGCACCCTAGAAAGGTAGCTGCTATCAAGGAAGAAGTTGAAAAACTTCTTAAAGTTGGCTTCATTTATCCAATCCCTTTGACATAATGGATTTCTAATATAGTTCCTGTGGATAAAAAACATGGTACTATTTGTGTCTGTGTGGATTATTATGATATCAACCGCGCTTGTCCTAAGGATAACTATCCCACTCCTTTCATTGACCAGATCATTCATGAATGTACTAGGAGTGAGATACTTTCCCTTATGGATGGGTTTTCTGGTTACAACCAGATCAATA
This sequence comes from Pinus albicaulis, assembly GCA_034641835.2. Classification (NCBI taxonomy): domain Eukaryota; kingdom Viridiplantae; phylum Streptophyta; class Pinopsida; order Pinales; family Pinaceae; genus Pinus; species Pinus albicaulis. The sequence continues at coordinate 35,495,344 of MU968363.1, forward strand.
TTCTTTCGGCTGATCAACACAAGACTGTTTTTATCCATCCTTGGGGTACTTTCACATACAAGAAGCTCCCTTTTGGTCTTAAGAATGTTGGGGCCACATTTCAAAGAGCAATGTCATATGCTTTCCATGATATTAAGTGCATTGTTAAACCTTATGTGGATGACCTTCCAGCTCATTCTGCTAAGCATAAGGACCACCCAGATCATCTCTGTAAAATATTTCTTCGCTGTAGTCGCTACAATATTCAGCTCAATCTGCATAAGTGTGTCTTCTGTGTTGATTATGGTAGACTCCTTGGTTTTATCATTTCTAAAGACGAAATTCATCTCTACCCTCTCAAGGTCGAAGCTATTGTCAATCTCCCCTCCCCTTCCTCTTTACATCAATTGCAGATCTGCAAGGGAAAGCTACTTTCCTACGCCATTTTATACCGGAATATGCTGAAGTGGCCAAATGATTCATGCGTTTACTTAAGCAAGGAGTCTCATTCCTTTGGGATGATATCGCCCAAAAATATTTCGATGCAGTGAAGACATTTCTTATCAACGCTCCTCTCTTGCATCCTCCCAATTATCATCGCGACTACTCCCTCTAATTGGTTGCTGCATTTAGCACTATTTCCATGGATCTAGTACAGGATGATGACGATGGTGATGAGAACGTCATTTATTTGAGATGCAATCTTCTCGATACCGAAACATGTTACGCACATGTCGAGAAATTAGCATTGGCTGCTATTCAAGACATCCAACATTTTTTCCATTATATTCTACGGAGCACAGTAATCGTGATTTCTGATTGCAACCCCATGACTTACATATTGACTCGAAAATTGTTGGGGGGGAAATAATCAAATTGGATTTTTATCCTCCAAGAGTTAGATTTGGAGTTCACTACCGCCAAATTGAAGAAATAATTGGTCTTTGCCGATTTGATTTTCTCTTTAGCTTCTGATTCTTCTCCCTCTGGCTCTGAGGAACACATTCCGAACGACACTCTTTTTCTCATTAGCGCCCTCGATCCATGGTATGGTGATATCACTATCTATCTCTAGACTTCCACTTTCTGATCCGAGTTGACGAAGGATGCTCGTCGATGCATCTACCATCATTCACATCCTTATTGCATACTCAAAGCTACTCTATACCGCATTGGAGCTGACTCTGTTCTCCGCTAGTGTTTAACCCTTAAGGAGGCTTAAAAATTCCTCAATGACTACCACTCTGGCACCTGTGGTGGTCACATTTCTAGACATGCTACTACACAAAATATTCTTCGTGTTGGATATTTCTGGCCTACCATTTTTAAAGACTGCATTGTTACTGTTCGTATGTGTCACGATTTCCATATTTACCAGCACAAGATGCACGTGCCACCTACTCCTCTCCATTCTGTCATTACCATTGGTCCCTTTGCAAAGTGGGGCATCGATTTTAGGACGTGTAACCCTCAATCGGCCAGGGGGAATGCTTATATTATCATAGTCGTGGACTACTTCACTAAATGGGCCAAAGCGATGCCTACATTCACAATTGAAGGTAAGACGGCTGCACAATTTTTGTTCAATCATGTAATTACCAGGTTTGGTGTCCCTCAAGCCATTGTCGCTGATCATGGTTCTCATTTTAGGCATTATATGATGGCTAAGTTGACTTCTAAGTTGGGTTTGCATCACGATAGGTCAACGTCGTACTACCCTCAGGATAATGGCTAAGTTGAAGTCGTGAAAAAAGTTATGGTCACTATGATTTAGCGTACAATTGGGATGCACATGTCAAACTAACATCTCATGTTTTTTTCAACTCTTTGGGCTTACCGAACCTCGGTGAAGGATATGACTGGATTCACTCCATTCCAGCTCGTTTATGGTCTAGAAGCTACTCTTCCGATTGAATGCAAAATCCCTTCTCTCAAAATAGCTATTTAATTACTACCTAATACCTCACCAGAGGAAGAACGTCTTCTATATTTGGACAGGCTTGATGAAACTCGTCACTTTGCTATTCTTGTCATATAAGCACAGAAAAAGTGGGTCAAAGCTCATTTTGATCAGACAGTTTCCCCTCGTACCTTTGTAGAAGGAGACCTAGTCCTCTTGTATGACCAAGCTCATGATAAGATGGGGCAAGCAAATTCAAACCTATTTCGCATGGGCCCTATATCGTTAAGTGCATTTTGTAGAATGGGGCTTATGAGCTAATTAAATATGAATAATATCCTTTAAATCAACCCAGAAATGGGTTGTACCTCAAAAAATAATATGCATGATTTTCTCATGCATGTTCTTTTGTATATAAGTGGTTTTTTCCTTTTTGTACGTTTTTGGCTTGGTGTGCTTTGCAAGTAGTTTTTCCTGCTTATTATGTCATTTCTTACGGTGGAGATGTTTGTCACTCCTTATGTTGGTTTCGCAGTTGGTGCCTCCCGCAATACCCGAAACCTACCTTCCGTAGCCTGGGTGATTTATAATCCTAATGGTGAGTTTATAGACCTTCAAGTTATTTGTCTAGGATGAACAGTAAACAATGTTGCTGAATATAGTGTTGTCATTGGAATCTTAACCGAGGCCATTGCTCTCAACATTCATGCATTAATTGTTAACCTATACTCTCAACTTGTTGTTCTTCAACTTAATGGGAATTAATTTGTTATAAATCCTCAAATTTTAAGGTTGTATTTGCATTTTCGTTTATTAGAAAGTAATTTTGATTATATCACATATTAGCATATTCCTAGACGAAGGAATGCATTAAATGATGAGGTAGCCAATATTTTATTAGATAGACATTTGCGTAAATTGTAAAAGCATCATCATCACATAATAAGATTTATACAGGAAAATAGACACACACACACACACACATATATATATATCGAATGTTTGAATCCACGTGCATCATAAGTTCAAAAAATATGTGTGTTTTGGCTACATCCCGAGACATCATGTCTCTGAAAAATTATGTAGAAATAAAAGCCTAGGCCTAATCAACATGATGCTCATAATAGCATGTCATTGCCAGCACGAGCCACCTCAATAAATGGTGGATGCAGTTAGACACCCCCGCAGTGTGCCTTTGGTATGCACGAGGAACATCGTCAAATCTCTCATAATATGGGATTCCGTCGGTGACTCCCTCCAGGTTGTGTATGATCACCTCTTCATCGCTTCCCTCACAATGAGGGCCCACCTCGAAATCATGAGGGACCCTCCATGCTATTGTAGACATCCTTGCAAGCCTCTCTGGGCCAAAATTTGCAAATACATGGATAAGTATTAGAACACATATTAAAAAAAATCATAGTACTCATCAAAATCAAAAAATGTGTTTTACCCAATGCTTCATCCCAATCCTATCCTTCTGGGAGTAGAAGATCCAAATCACCCATGAAGTCAGTGCTAGTATAGGGCCATTCCTCCATGAAAATGAGTTATCAGTGGAGCCAGTCAAAGAATTTCGGTCTCCACAACATCTTTTGACCACCTCCTGATCTAGGCATAACATCAGCCTAACGGACCATCTGTGGCTCTCATGCTAGTAGTGTAGGGACTATCACCTCTTAGCATTGAAATATTGGCAACCATTCCAGGATGAATGACACCAAGATGGACCCATAACCAAATATTTTTAGCTTTTCATTCTTGCACTTTGTCAATTATCATTTTAGGTTGATTGTTACAGCCTCTACCCAATTGAAAATGGTTGGAGCCATGCAAGCCACGACAAGTAGAAGCTGTGTTATTATGGCTTCATGAGGGGCTTGAGAACCAGCAGCTCGTGTTATGGTCTGCAACACTACCTTTAGTGCCAAATCGGGAATGGTTTTAATATCCACTTTCCTGCTCTTTGATCCTTTCCTTGCCCCTCGACAAACTCTGTCTATGAGCATGCTCCTATTTTTCATCGTAGGACGGGTACCTGTCAGGATCGATGCTACTACCCTCTGTGATAATCCAGTGATGAAATATATGTCAGAGAATTCAATCTCTAACTCTTGATCATGAATCATAAATCTTTCCCGATCAGTGTCCCACACACTAATCAGATATTGTACTAACTCCGGCTGAGCTCGAAGACATGGTGCCATGAATAATTTCAAGAGCCCATAGTCTCTTAGGGCATCCCTACATCTTACACTTCTCATGGCTTGGGCATCTTCCTCCCATGTTCTCTTTCCTTCCATTCGATAACCATTTTGGCTTTCGATCACCTGCAAAACCATCATTGAGGCCTTCATTACTAAAATAATCAACTTTTGGATTGTTTAAAATGAGATATCGATTACATCTTTTGAGCAATTCTGGTTACAGCGATTGGCGTGGCTGTTTTAGAAATAGTAGCACTAATTGGCACTTTCCCATTGAAATTTTAGGCGGGTTGGCGTAACTCCGTGCCCAGAACCCATGCTAACCACTGCACCCAAGCTTGAACAAAATTCCCCTAGAATAATGAAAAATTGAAAATGCAAGCAATGAAATTTAGCTTAAAATGCAAGCAAGGATAAGAGATTTTACCTGAAGAAAATGGATTCGTGATTGGTCTCCTGGATTTTCCACTGCCAACTCCATAAGATCACAGTGAAAAATGGTAAAAATGCTCACAAGATGTGAAAAGGTGAAAAGTAATTTATTTTTACTATTTCCATCATTTTATAACCTTTTTGAAAGTATAATTAGGGTTTTTAGCTTATTTTTCGATTATTTTAATATTTTATCTCGAAAAATGGGTTTTACGTGCATTTTTTGTGCAGCAGCAGGTCCTAAACATGATGATGATCAAGTGACGAGTTGTATTTTATTAGTTTTTCGGACTTGGTAAAAACACGAAAAATTCACCCCCTGGAGTCATCTTTCAGCCCTTTTCTGACTCTCTAAAATTGAAAAGATTTCCAAGACTCTTGTCATTTTGAATTTGTTAAAGGCTGTAAAACATCATTTTCCTAGCATACGTTTACACCTTTTTCGGGTTGGGACAGATTATTTACAAAAAAGGTATACCTTATCCATTCATGACTACGAGGTTCTCCCAGATATTGTTTTCTACCTTTTCGGATCTATGAGACTACCTACAAAAAGGGACTTGCTGGAGTTTTATTTTCCTCTTCTTTTCAAACTCTCTAAACATGAAAATATGTCGAGTTCTGCCTTTGTCAAACTCGTTAAAACCTAAATGAAATCGAAAATTGTCACCATGATGTAATCGAGTTCCTGCTTCCTATGGCTCATAAAATGTACTAGGATGGATTTTTCCGAAGGAAAAACTTATATGACAAGCATATACTATCCCCTTCAAGCTTGTTTCCAAAAACAATTGGGGTACTCGCCAGAAATGGTGGGGGAAAATCGAACAATTTATCAGTTGTGTCAGTAGTATGTTGCTCTTGAACATGACACTTGCCTTGAAATCATGTCGGGTTGGGGACATCTCATTTTGTCATATTTGCCTCCATGGGATTGGGTTATCTATTTTGGCCTTTCATATGCTCTTTGTCACATCCTCATGATCTCAGATCCCTTGATGTCAAATACTGCCAAATTCTAGAGTCATGTGATAAATATGTTCAGGAGAAGTTTCCTTCTGCAATTTTCAATCCCTGATCCTCTGTTTATTCCTAATTCACTATCATCTTGTTCCTCTGTCTCGTGTCGATGACGTGAGAAACATTATGGCCCTCCTTTGACAGGTCACTTCCTGTTAAGTTCAGCTCATTATCTAGGAAGCTGATCTAGAGATTTCTTTCTGGTACCTTGGAGATTTCATGCCTCAATGGAAAGTTCTTCGCATTCGATGAAAGGTCTTCATCATTGACCTTTGATCGGGTGATTTTGTGGGTGTTTGACTCTAGCTCATTGCTCACATCCCGCGGATTTTACTAGTTGTGCCTTGAGAGCCATTATCATTATTGGTGGTTCCTCTCGTGCCTGTTAAAAACTTTCATCATTGGCTGGTAATCAGGTGACTTTATTTCATGTTTGACTTCAACTCACTAATTCGCATGCTTGAATTTGTACTTGTTCAGCCACGATGGAGCACAAGACCCTGGGTTTTGTCTAATGAAATCCAAGTTGCGAGACGATTTGTTTGATCATGACTATATGCATGACTCTTATGATTAGATAGTTGTGAACATACCTGAGTCTATTTGATGATCCTTCTTACTAGATGGTTGTGTCCATACCTCAGATATTATTCTTTAATGTACTATATTATGGATGGCTTCACCCATATCACATATTCATGTATCAAAGATATCAGTTTTACTTGTTCTTGCAGGTCTTCCAGTGACGGTGTTTTGGTTTGGATGTGTTCTCATAAATAATTTCACCCCTCCCTCTCTCTCAGACCTCATGCTTTAGGGGGAATATGTTACAGAGTATTTTTTCACTGTCCCTGTAGTCCCCATCCCGAACATTGGAGGACCATTTCAATGAATTATTTTTATTTTCATACCTTGCTATAAGTGTCATTGCATCCCTTGTCATTTCAAGAACATTTACTCTGTTGATCATTCCTCAAGAAGACTCTAAAAAACATGAGACTTTGGGTCGGTTTTGATAAGTAGTTATGGCCTCGCGCCCATAGAGAAATTAATAGTGGGCCCCACATCCATTGGCGCTCTGTCTCAATGGGGCACCAACACTGAGCTATTTTTGGAAATTATTTTAAATAGTGATGAATTTTCCATGACGAACAACTTAGTGAGAAGAGTCATCATGGTTTTTTCGATTGAATAACGTCAAAGTCCTCCCTTTGGCTTCTTGTGTCCTATAATTGTGTAACTCCCCAAAGGGATAAGACCTATCTTCCACCTTATGAGGGATCCCAAACCACTCCCTCCTCTCCTATAAATACTTCCTTCTCACATTGTTTCGGCTAGCTGAATAGTCCTTACTATAGCTAGTGTGTAAAAGAAGGCAGAGAAGAACCCCTTGTAGAGAGAGAGAGCTTAGGGCTGTTGCCTCACCAAGTTTGATCTTTGAAAATTTCTTGAGACGTGCCCGACTGAAATCCTCGAAGGAGGCTGCAACATCAAGTCATTAAGGTTGTAAACTTATTTTCTCTATTATTAATACATGACTAGTTTTTGGTCCCAATTTTGTGTTTAATTATATGCGAAATGTTTAATTCTCCTCGACCAATCGAATAGACATAAATGAAAGTATATTTTATTATGATCTCATCATTCACTTGATCCTTGTGAACGTACATGAACATCATCACTGAAGAACCGCGACGTGTGAAGACAGAGATCGGAAGACAGCTGCTGCAAGCTACGATAAGAGCGTTTGACCAAGGTAGGTCATCTATCCCATATCCCTCTTCATTTATAATTTAGGAATCCGAAATCTTAGCATGTTCCCTTGCTGGTAGACCCACCCTAGGACTAGAGGGATAGCTTATGTCCGTAGAGGGTATTTTCCTGCTCAAAAAACACATTTGGGTAAAAATACACCTAGTTGTAGTGTTTGGGGAAAACATAAGGCTCCTTAGCTTCATCCCATATTTTTCTAGAGTTAATACATATTAGCCTACTATCACGATATTCCTTTACATTATTCTGATCAAAGGTGTCCCACCACTTACACCTAAAAAATAACACATTGGAAAGAAGAGAATTCCACTTCAATGATCTCTTGTATCTTTCTGATGTAACCTAACGTCCCTCGTACTAGGTTTTGATCATGGTGGCTAGCTTGACTAGATTCATCGAACTCGACTTTTACTCAATATTCTTATGTCATGTGTCCATCATCGGCATTTTCTATGTGAAAATGGTGTCCATATGCCCACATAGATGGGAACAAATGCACCTATAAAAAATTTAAAAACTCATTGTGTGATGTGTCTAATAACTTAACTATTAGAATATAAAATATAGATGTTACATTTCAAAGGTGCATTATTAAGTTTAAAATGTACATAAATATATTATTACCGAGTTTTTGCACCCAATCCCTATTCTTAGCGCATCCTCTTCAATGCGCAGGTAACGATTGGTTGCACGATATTTCTCTCTGACCTGGTAAGCAACCCAACTTTTGGGGCATATAATTGGATTTTTTCTTTTAAATGGTCTAGATAAGGCACAATTCTACCATTCAACCATCTAAATTCTTTCCTGTTACTATCCCATTTCATCCTCTTTTGTTGTATAATGCGACCCGCGGTTGTGTCACTTCGGAATTGTAAAGAACGAATTTATTGGTTGCTTCAATTTCTGCATTCGATGATGAAATCAAATTGACATATAGTACATATGAGATCAAAATATACATTATATCAAAGTTCAAAGTGAATATTTACTTTGTGTAAATTTGAAAAATTATAAGTCGCTTACTGTTTATCAAGTGCATTTTTCCATTCGTTTGGAGAAGCTCCCCTTCTCTTTTGTCTTCATCCCTTTCATCATCCCAATTCACCACACCTGTTCTGTTGTCAATTTTATTGATGTACTCACTGGCATAATAGAAAGACTCATATGATATGTACCCCTCTGCCATATACCCCTCGTGTTTTACCCTTTGTCGAACATGTTAGTGACCTATAAATATAGGATTCATAATTTTGACTTGACTGATGTTAGTCTTGTAAATATGTACAAACTTTGCTTTCTGCAAGTTGTTTTTCCATATTTTGTAAAAATCAAAAATCAAAAATCAAAAATCAAAAGAGGGTAAAAAGCCCTAAAAGAAAAATCAAAGGACTTAGAAAGAATAAGATACCCCAAAGAAAAAGATGAATAAAACATGAAAGTGTGCAAGTCTAAATGCCACTAATTTTTGCAGTTGATTATGGCAGAGTGTCAATAAATTCCATAATCTCTGATGAGTTGAAAAATATAATCTTGACTTGTCACCTTTCAATTTCAAATGTCGTAGATAGAGAATAATGAGTTGTCATACAGTTTAACCATGACAATTCCATAGTTAGGTAGGGAATAAAATAATCCAATAGTTTAATCTAGATTCTTGGTTGAAATAAGTGTATAATTAGATAGTTTACTGCTTTCCAAAAAGAATAAAACGTTGTAAGGTTGCTAGCTCAAATGCACCTAATAAAAAAATAAGGAAAAAATGTTAGAAGACAATGACTGGGTAGGTAGAAGAAGGTAGGAGACATCATTGTAAATATATTTCACCAGAATACAAATAACTAATTTCCCCCTCCCCGTAGCAATTTGATATTCTAGACTATCAGTCGAAGAGGCTCAAGGCATTTCCTTGACTTCTGTTGGGACCGGACCCAAGGCTCAATGACTGATTAGTTGAAAAATGTTAAGTTTCTATATAAATCCCAGAAATTTTCATCATTTACCCCTTCATGCACTCATCACCATTTAACTTCACAAGTGAGAACTCTTTTCTTACTTAAATATTAAATAAAGGCCCATTTGATTAACTTCCTACATATCATGAAGTATAAAACCCTCAAAAACATGATATTCTAAGTAAAAGTGATTAAGTTATGATTATGAAGCGTTGCTTTAATTTTTCACTTTCCTTAGTTTTATTTGTGAATTTTTAGTATTCATTTGTCCTTTTTCATATTAACACTTAACATATTTTATTAACTCCCTATTAATTATCCTAGTCCTATTAATATAGCTCCCTTTATTTAATATCCCCAAAACCCTCTTATTATATACTTTTCATGTCAAAGATATTAAACACATGCTAAAAAACATCCCGAAATCATCCCTTTGACATGAAGCTTATCCATAATAAAATATCCCCTCTCCCCTATAGTTTTAGACCTTTGAAAAATATGAAACTATATAATAAAAATAAAATTGAAAAAACGCAATTTATTTACACAGTGTGTATATAGAACAATGAAGAAAAGAGTTTACTCACCTTTCCCCTCATAAGCTTTACCCATGGTGAAATTTTTAACCTTATCCCATTTTCCCGATACATATCATTTTACCAAATTTTAAGCCTTGGTTAAACCCTATAATAACCTGCCCATCCTATGTATAAAATCCTTTTATACATAAATTTCATTAAACATAAATGAAGCCTCCTCACATTCGTTCCTGACCCTCCGATCATCCTAATCCAATCCTATGGTCCAAACTAAACCTGATAAATCATTCCCCCATTCCAACAATTTCCTATCGGATTAATTTTAAACCATCGCTCTCCTCTTACTGAATCAATGGTGCAGATCATAGTACTCGGTCCCACCTTATTTCCCCAACAGCTTCCCAATACATCTCAGTCGTTCGCTTCACTCAACCAAATCCGACTGCGCGGATCCCATATCGCATGATCAAAGTGATCGAGTGCAGTTGAGAAAACATTTTGCAAAAAAAGTTGTTTTACGAAACCACCGCCCACTACATGTCCTAATTTTACTGATCGCATTGCAAAAGCAAAAAACCAGTTACCCCCCAAAATCAATGCGATAACCATTAGTGGTTTCTCCTTCAAACGCACAAACCGTTCCCACCATTAATATCAACCTGCAATAAATGTTATGTTTTTTGATAAGACTTAAGGTTTCAAACTTATTTCTTATTGTTTACATGAATTTTGCGCTTTCACTCTATCTAATAGCTACTCTAGACACCATTTCAGAGCTGATTTCGAAACAGTTCATCGTTCTAAAGCCATCTCCCCTTTTAATTTTGTTAGCCACCTATAAAAATTTGTCATATCAAATGGTGGCTAAATCTTTTTAACCTTCAATAAATAATTCATGTTCAAATTGTGAGTTCGTGAAGTCTTATGATGGTAATTTCCCTTTGAGTTAATATTCATTGTTGTTTCACTATTAATCCTAAACTACCTGCTAATTACCAAGAGAAAAATTGCTTAAGAAACTCCATTTTTCATCATTTCACTTCTCCATTTCATTCTCCATTTTCATCTATAAAAACCTTCATTTTGCTTCTAAAACATTCCAAAATCCTCTTTAAACCTTATATCTCCCTTTATTTGGTTTAAAAATCCATCCTCTCACCTATCGGAACCCTTACTTGGCGTCAAAAACCTTTGTTTTTGGCCTAAAAATCACTCTTCTACACTATATAGGTCTTAGGCCCCTAAGGGCTTATTTCCTTTAAGCCTTTTTCCTCATATAACCTTAGCCCCATAATCAGGAGCTTAAATACATAAAATCCCCTTCAAAAAAGAAACCTTGCCTTCTTCTATTTTTCCATTTCCTGACGTTGTGGTTCAAAATGAATCTGGACCGTTGATCTCTGTATATCAACGGCCATCGGCCCTTATCCTTTCGCCCATTCCTTTTCCCTTTTTGTCCCCTTTCAAACATATCCTCTTCTTACCTTAATCATAGTCGTCCATCAACAAAATCCTACGATCGGGACTTAACCTTATAACCTATTGTGCCCATCCACTACACGACAAAAACATTATGTCACCTTGGGCCTCGCATGAACTTTAAACCTGCATCTTACCCCCCATAGCATTCTATACGCGTCATTGGATCTTCTACCGATCATCCGATAGACAATGATCCATATCGCGTAAATTTTTGCCCCTCCCTGCAGTGCGCTACTTCTGCGCGATATAAGCGGTTTCCATTTTCCACGTGTCGAGCGATGAGTGGAATCACGTTCCAAAAGTTAACACCGCCTACCCCCCATTTCGCTGCGCGATAACCACCAGTGGTTTTGCAAAACCACTCTTCCCCAAATTCACGCCATAATTCAAATATTCACCTAGTTAGTTGTTTCTGCCTGGATTTCGTCCTCCACCGCTGCATTTCCTCATCCTCAAGCTTTCCTACCACCTCCATCAAAACCTCTGAATGCAGTTTTACCATGAATCGCAGGGTTTTCTAATAATTTTTTGTGTTTTGGAGGGTTTGATGGCTCTGTGTATTTCCACAGTCACAAACAGGTGACCAGTTGAGTCCAGAATGACGATTCTGTGACTTATAACAATGAGTAAAATGAACCAGCGGGTTTCCAAATTCATGTTATCAGCGGATCATGACCCCTGATCTTAGATGAAACCCTCCAACTGATAGAAAGCCACCTGTGACATTGAAACAAAGCACTAAAGTGTATCAACAATGAAGAATAAATAAATTAAGGTTAAAGGGTGATTAAAGCCAAAGTTTGAAGATCAAGTTTTTAATCCACAGGTTAAAGAGATTAAGACAATGTTAAAGAATGAAGACCAGAGCATGAAGATTATGGCTAAATCAAGCCTAAACACAAGTAAAGAAAAAATTAAAGTGTTTTAAACTAAAAAAGAGAAAAATATCAGTAAAAGAGGCCTCCATTGCCACATCAGAGGCCATTTATCCTCTTCAGCTACCAAAGTGCCACCTGCAGCTTCAATAAAACAAAAGAAGGAATAGTAATCGCCTTAGTCAGTGATATTTTTGTTAATGACATACAGAGTTATTGCCACCCTGTCTGAAAGAGTTTAAAGTCAACAAAATCTGCCAAGTAGCTAAAAATTGAATGAAAACCAATTAATACATGGAAAAGATCAGAAATCTTCTCTATTGCGCTTCTCAAAGACAGAGAAGCATTAACTTGTATTAATTGAACCTAGAGACCTTTTCTTTCATCCCACCTCCTCTTTCTTCTATAATAATTCTGAGGAAGATGAGTTGGTTGTTGGAATTTTGATGTAATACTTGTTGCTCAAAACTTTCTGTATGTAAATAGTTCTCAGAGGCTCTTGAAGCTCTGTTTGTAATCAAAGAAGTTAGGCTGAGAAGAGAAGTTGTTTCTATACTGAAACATTGGACTTGAAGTATGTAACTAGATTGACATCAATATACAAGCTGATTCATGGGATCCTGGTCTATACCATTGGTGATGTACCTCTCATTGTACTTGTTTTACTTCTTATGTTTTCCATGAAATTGGCCATTTTTCTCTAATAAAGAAAAATAAATATAGAGCTAGGACTTACTCTTAGAAGTACCCTACTCTCACTGATAAGATTTATCTTTATGTTTTCCTCCAATTGTGTATTTAAGAATGATTTAATATAGTCCAAACAAGCAAGTAATGTTGGTGAGCCCATGTCTTACTGCTAAACTCTAAAACATTGTTCTTGAATGATTTTTTCATTACATGCTAAGTAGAGTTGGACTAGGAAAGTTTATGGTTTGCCCTGTCTCCTAGTTATTTCTCCAAAGGTTGTTTGAAAGTTTCCCTAAGTGTATGCTATAAGAAGATCATGATTGTAATATTTCTGACCTGATCTTAAGCTACACTTTGTTTTCTTATCTGTTTTCATCCCTTCTGAAAGTAGTTTGGTGAGATTACTGGATTTTTGTCTGATAAGTTAGCTTTAATACAAGCTTTTCCAAAGAAGTCTATGGTTAGCCCTGTCCTTTGGCTGGTTTCAAACAGTTGCTTGAAAAGGCTTTCTTGTATGGAAATTTAATAAATCCTTGTTGAAATTATTGGCTTTTTCCATTTTCTCAACACTTTTAATGTTCCACTCCATCATTTAATCTAAAGAATCCTTTGTTATAGATGACTTGCCCCATGGACCACTCTTGAAAACTGTTGTGCAATTAAAACTTTTTGTGACTCCATAGCCCAATGGATTAAGTGTTGTTTCATACTTATCCTATCAGCTGAACCTTGTTTTTTATTATTCACACCTTCACCCCTCTAAAACTCTTTCAGTTTTAGGACTTTGCACTCAATTAAAGATCATACCCAACCAACCAAACAAACATAAACCCTTCTTCTTAATAAATAGCCTAATATCATACTAAAACCTTAAAAGATAAATCAATATTTGCACTTATAGGGAGATCCCTCTCTGGATTCAGGAGGGCTAGATCCTAGAATCCCAAAGTGGTTTTTGATGTAGGCTCTGCAGTGTTTAGTCTTGCCACTCTACTAAATTACAAAGACCTAACATTTCTGGTGACCATATTGGGGAATTTCTGAAGTAATAGATAACTTCACAACTCAGATAATCCCATTTTTAACTAATAAATCAAATGTCTTCCTAGAGTGGTTTTGATTGTTGATGGTGAACAAATTTCAAGCCCTGAAATCAAGTAAAAAATCCTTCACCTGGTGACTCCACTGAAGATCAGTAGGCCTGCTTATTTTCCTTGGTTTTCCAAAGACTCCACTGGGGAATTTTGAGTGAATTACATTTTATACATATTTGAGACCTCAGAAGACCAAAACATCCTTAGATTGGTTTCATAATAAACATGGTGGTGGAACCATAAAACATTTTACCTCCATAAAAGCTAAAAATTTTCCACCTGACGACTCCACACTCAACAAACTCCCAAAAGAACAAATGACTCCACTGGTAGAAGACCCTGAACTAATTGAACAGATACAGTGACGTCTTATCCAATTTACAAAATGATTCCAAGAATACAACGAAGATATGCCCCAATGAGTAGAGAACATATCCCTAGGTTCCCACATAAGATGCCCCAAGTATTATGGGATGATAACCTTCCTATTTTTCAGGGTGAAAAGTTTGATAACTCACTATTACATCTTATCAAATTTCACATACATGTATGGAGGTTAAAGATTGAATGGCATGAAGATTGCCTGATGAAAATGTTCATGTTAACATTAGAAGGAAAAGCTAGGGATTGGTATGAATGGTTGAAATCTGGTAGTTTGTTTTCTTTAAAGGACCTTGAATATGTGTTTTATGAGAACTATAAAGGAAACACTACATCATTATCATGGGGTGAAATAAATTATGATCCATCACAAAACATCACCCAACACATTATAGACAATGATGAGGATTTGGAAGAAATACATCCTGAAGATCTTTTAACAGCCATTCATGAGTTTAATATCTTATTGAAAAATCATAAGAATATAGATGAATCAGTTGAGGAAAAAATCAACCAAGAAATAAAGGAAATTCCTCAAGATATTTCTGAAAACCCAAATAATGATTCATCATCCCTTATAGCTGAGGCTCAAGAAGACATCCAACCTCAAAATCAGTCTTCACAAGAGACAACGAACTGATGTACTCCTGTTCAAAGGAGCATAGAAACATCTTCCCCTTTGACAGAAAAAGAGATAGATCAGATTATTAATAAATAGCTAGTCTCTGAAACTTTTTGCAAAACAAATACTCTTGCCCATTCACATAGAGAACTTTGTTGTACAGTTTTAGAAAGTTCTTTTGTATATCAGAATAAAGAAGGACTTGCTGATAACCCAGTATGTTTGATTGGTAGTATTTCTTATATTTATGATTTTCCTAACTTTGATCTATCTAGTGATGATGCTCCCCAAACAAAAGTTAATCTTGCAGGACCATCATTAGCAGATTTATGGGAGGAAGATCAGTTCCTTCAAAGAAGTAACGAACCAGTGCAGACTATTTATGATACTGATGAAGAAAGTTATGAAATCTTGAAACCTTTTAGCTCAAAGGTTGAGGAGGAAAGCAATGAAGAAATTTTTGAGCAGGTTGAAACCAAGGAGCCTTCTCTTGAAAAGGAGGAAGCAATTGAACATATCCCTGCTCAAGAATATAATAACCTCTTCACAGAGTTCAGCCCACTAAATCAGAATATTTCAGGACTTCAAGAGGACAGCACTGCCAAATATGATGAGTCCTCCAGTTCAGATAATAATGAAGATGAGGAAGTTTTCCTTTCTCAAGAGAATCTTTGTCTTGATCTAGTGGAGAAAAAAGAGATAATCCTGGTTGAAACATATATTCCAGATACTCCTAACCAGGCATTATTTCAAGATTCCTATGTATTTTTCCTAAAGACATCTGAAGAAGGGATAAAGGTTGAAAACAGTAGGATATCACCAAGTACAAAAAAATATTTTAGAATTGTTGCTGAGAAACAAAGAAAATGGGAATGCTCCTGTCTGTCCTACATGCTCAAAGAGATGAGAAAAGACCAGTCATGGAACCATCTGATTGACTGGATGTATTGGAAAAGAGAGTTTGTAAGTTAAAATGTAAATATTCCAAGTTAGAGTAGGTTAGATAGGAATGTCAATAAAGCTCAGCTTTGAGCATTTAGTTAGTTGTTGATTTCTGCTTTCAAAGTTAGAAAAAGAAAAATACAAAAACAATAAAAATAGAAAAGAGGGCAGAATGAAAACAAGAAAGGTAAAGCCCCATACCAGTAAAGAGAGACAAATTCTGAAAGTGTGCAAGCTCAAATGCCACTCCTAAAAACACACTTCTAGTTAGTCATATAGCCTAATCATGACTAATTAGATTTTCAATTTACTGCTGATAGGTTAGTGAATTAGATTAGCCAAACAACACAATCTTGGCTTATCAGTAAGGTAGATTAGGATAGAAAAATAAAGGTTCAAACAAGCTCAAATCTTGAACCTATGAGATTGATGGAGAACTGGTTCTAAAAAGCTCAAAACTTGAACTGGGAAAGAAAAAGGAAGCAACTCAAACAAATTCAAAACCAGAGCTGAAGAATAATGAAGGATGTTTTTGATTTTTAGATCTTAAGACTTCACTATTTTGTTTTAAATTTCTACAAATTTTAGTCTATCTGCAGCTTGTTTTTATGCCATAGACCACAACAAGTTAGACTGCTTAATCCTGGCTTGGCTGCTTTTTAAATTTCCTGTTTTAGAATTTAGAGAATAAAGGTCTGTCAGACAGTCTAATCCTAACAGATAGTAAACTTATGTGTTAAAATGTTTAAACTGAGTTCATGGAGAAATAAGAGTATACTTAGACTAGTTTTATGTTTTCAATAAAAGAATAAAATTATTGATGAAAAGGTTTGCAAGTCCAAATGCACCTGCTGAAGAAATATAAATTTTTGTAGATGTTCTATGCTTGATGCAACTTTATTTTTATAACAAAAATCACATAAACAATTAAGTAAAAAATGCTGATAGAACACACCAGTGGATATATAGAAGACAAACCAAAAATAGGAGAATGTGATGGTGCGTTATGGTAGTCAGCAGGATGCTTCAATCAACAAAGTCTTCTTGGTCGGCCAACCCAGAATGTGTCACAATAGTCCTCAAATCAGTCACCCAGTCAACTCAAAGTCGCAGGGCAGCAACAATAAAGTCAACGCAGATCCAACTTCAGTCAACCTTTTGACCTCAATTTTTGTGCCAATGAGTACGGCCTTCAAAAATTGAACTCTCCACAAAATTTAAGCCAATTTGGACCATGCATTGACCAAAGTCAATGCTGGTAAAACTTGCCCAGAAACCCTAATTACAGAAAATTTGCTGCAGTAAATTTTGTCCTTTTTGCTACAGTAGATTTTGTCCTTCTTCTCACGTGGGAGATGAAACTGCTTCTCACATGCTCGTATATAATCAGAGGAGAAGATGTGTGATGAGTGAGTGTGTGAAATGCTCACCAACATTAACTGTATATATATCCATCATTAAGGTGTGTGACACATCTGCTGGGGGTGTAAAACCTTAAGGCCGACCTGCACTTAAATTTATTATAAATAATAAATTCAAAATAAATTTTCTGCTCATCAGATTAAAATCAATTTTGCATCGATTTTACACCTTTCTGAAAGAGGAATCCAATACAAATATTGGAATCTTCATCTGAGCATCACAAGATGGAGTTTGGAATTTTAACACTCGCTCTCAGCTAGGGAGAACTCCATCCACTAGTGTAATCAAACATCGTGCATCATCCCACCATAACTTGCTTTGCTGGCCTCTTTATTTCAGAACATAAGTGGGTCAGTCACAAAGACATCATCCCCTGGCTGACAAATTTAGCCTAGAGGTCCAAAACCTCTATCGGACTCATAAAGAGTCTCCAACCAACCCGAAGTTGGTTCATCTGACCCGAAGTCAAGTGGAGGTCTGAGACCTCACTAGACTTGATCCCAGATCAAGTGGTTGGACCATGCAATCCTAGATAGAGAGTACGGAAATCTCTGATGCGTCCATCAGTCTTTGCTACTAGTCTCTAGCTTTTCCCACCTCATTGGCCAAATGAGAGGTACTTCCCATGAGCCCTGAACTCAATGGGTAGGATGCATAGGGGGCATAGATAATTAGAGTTGAACCAACTCAATAATCACAACGATGGGGTCCAAGCACACCAAAAAGGTTTGGAAAGCCTAGCCTTGTGGTTGCTCATAGCTCTGAGAAGTTGTCCCCAAAGCCCCCCAGAGCTCCTCGAGCTCATTTTCCAACAGGACCCACATCATAGGGTCGTTCCATGATACCAAGTCTCTCACGGAAGGTTAGGAACTTGACCTTCCCCATGGGCTTAGTGAGAATATCTGTGACTTGCTCATCAGTTCCTATATGATCGAGTCTTATGGCACCTCACTGTACCATATCTCGGATGAAATGATACCTGATATCAATATGCTTGGATCGTTCGTGGAACACAGGATTATCGATCAAGCGAATCCCACTCTGGTTATCACAGAGTATCATGGTGGTATCTAGCACATGTCCAAACAACTCACTAAAGAGCTTTCACAACCAAACTGCTTCACAACAGGCCATATTTGCTGCAATGTATTTGGCCTCTGCGGTGCTCAAAGCCACCGACTTCTGCTTCCTTCTCATCCATGAAATCGAAGCAGAACCAAGATTGAGGCAGCATCCCGATGTGCTCTTACGATCCACCACACTGCCAGCTCAATCGGCATCAGTATATCCAAGGAGTGTCACACTCCCAATAGCGTATCTCAGCCCATGGTTTATCGTGCCTTGAAGGTATCTCAGAATATTCCTAGCATGAACCCAGTGAAAGTGATGAGGTTCAACCATCTGTTGACTCAAAGTGTTCACTGCAAAACATATATCTGGATGGGTGTTCACTAAGAACATCAGGGCCCCTACGAGTTGACGATACTCAGTAGGATTTGCCAATACGGGCCAGCAATGCTGCCACTCAACTTCTTGAAGTTGAGTTCCATTGGTGTTGACATGGACTTGCAGTCCACCATACCAAATCTTTCCAGAAGTTTCACAATGTATTTTCCTTGAGAAAGGAAAATCTCTCTAGATCTCTGCCAGACCTCTAGGCCTAGGAAGTAGTGCATTAGTCCTAGGTCCTTCATCTCGAACTTAGCAGTGAGCTCCCTCTTGCATTGATGAATGAGAGGGTTAGCACCTGTCAGGAAGAGTTCGTCCACATACAACACCAGAATGAGAGGCTTCCCCTGGAAAACCTTGAAGTAAAGGTTCGGATCAGCATTACTTCGAGTGAAGCCCAGCTTCATCAAGTAGCTATCTATCGTCTCATACCAAGCTCTGGGTGCTTCCTGCTTGGTCTCAATCTAGTCTCCTAAATTGAGCTCATTTAATTGTCAACCAGGGTTGGTAAACTGCTGAAGTGAAGTGTACCGTATGTACCTAGGTGCTTGTTTCTTAATGCGTTGTGTGTAGTGTTTTGTGATGTTTTTGGTCTTTTGTGATGATTTATGATGTTTTTGGTCTTTTGGTGGTTTTATGTTCACAAGGAAAATGCCTAGAAAGCTAATGGAAATGAGCTGATGATTAAAAACAGAGTGGATCCTAATTGATGGATGACAAATGACAAATGCAATTGGAATACTAAAAACAGAATCAAATCTAAACTATGACCAATCAGAAACAAAGCTTGATAATGACTTCTAAGGAAATGATTAAAAACATAAACTCAACTTGAGAAATAATCAACTAAACATGCAAATCTTCCTAACTAAACAGTTTAAACAACTAACTTATAATGATGCAACATCTTGTCCTTGATTAGAGATTTGTTGAAGTATGTTTGGAGTAAAACATTGATATCATCATAAGATTTTCTATTCTAAAGCTAATTCCTAACTCTATTCTGCAATTTAATTGAATGTCACAAAAACCTTTACTCAAGAGTTATTGATTTCTTTTCAAAGTAGTCTTTTGAGGGAGAGTTTTGTTTATGAAATGATGAAGAAATTGCAGAGGTACTTCAGGCCTTAAAATGATGTTGTCTTCTGTTCATATGGTTATAGATCAATTATGGATTTTAGAACAAGAAGAGGTTTGTGAATAATGAAGGTTGTTTTGTTAATCTTAACAACTGAAGTAATCTAATGTGCAGTGAATAACAATTGACTGTGGAGTGCAAATGCAATGAGTTGAACTACAACCAAACCTAAGATGTCACTAGTCTAAAACAGTGTTAAACTACAAGTCATTATCAAACCCAAAACAGAACAACTGAACATGAATTAAGTGCAATGAAACTCCGGAGTATCCTAACTATACTACCATGCATTATTCTATGAAATTATACAGTCTGTTTGTCCATCATTGTTGATATTTTGGAAGAGTTCTCTTTTGGAAGAGTTAGAACAATTCTGACTGTGTAATTGAGTGCAAATGCAAACATAAAGGACTAAAAGCAATGAAAAACTAAGATATCATATCCATATCCCACTCATCATTATGATATTTTGGACAAGCGTTTAAGAGCAAGAACAAAGATGGTACTTAGTGCAAACACACAACTAAATCATTCATTATCACGGTCATGTCTTGGACTCCTTAAGAATTTATTGGAAGAGTTTCTTCTTGTGGAAGAGTGATTAGAACAAGTGTAACTGTGATAGTGAATAACAAAAACTACAACTAAATCCTACAATACTATAGTCATTTTCCCATTCATCATTATAATCTTTTGGAAGAGCTTCTTCTTGTGGAAGAGTTAGAATGAGTATAACTACAGTAGCTAATTAAAACAACTACTAATTCAAATTCAAAAACGTAAAGGCAGCTAGAATACTTATCTAATTTACGCAACTAAATCTGTGCAAGAGGCAGGGGCCCTCTACCACCTGACGGAATTCAACTCCAAATTAAATCAACGCTTCCAAAACAAAACTGTCTGCTTCATTAAAGATGAAATAACTTGAACATAACACTCTGCGTCTTCAGAAATGTAGCACAGAATCTAAGCAAAATCTGGAATGAAATCTATCATAAAATCTAACATAGCTCTCGGTTTCCCAAGTGTTTATATAGCAAATGCACATAACAAGACTTGCAACAATTCAGGAACACTGTCTTTCCTTATCGGAATGACATTAGGACTCTTGAAGTGGTTGCGTGAAAAGGAAAAGACATCTGGACTGAAACAGTCCTAATAGAAGTCTTCCTTCCTAAATGTGTTCCCACGTTCCAAAACCATACCCAGAATTCGTTTCTTCCTCCATGATGAGCAACGAACCATGTAGACATGACGTGGATTATGCCCATATGCGGTTTTTCTTGAGAGGCCACCTGGAACATACTCAAACGTGAAGACAACTGCAGAATCGCCGGTTAGCTACGGAATGTCTGCATTCTGCAGCTAGTTCCGGTCAAAATGCTTTACAATGGAAAAAATCACAAAACTTAGCAAGTCAATCATGTAAATCATTCTAAAAGTAATTTTAACTATATTCATTGATCAATTGGGTCTAGGATAGCAATGGACAAGGGAAAATGAGGTAAAATGAGATGAAAGAAAGCACAATTTTGAGGCTCAACATACCCCCACTGCTGTCTCTTTGCATGTCCTCATGCAAATTATCCTATGAACTCAGAGGCTTCTGCAAGGACATCTAATCCTCTCCTTCTCCTTTGTCTGGAAGCCAGAGATCTTCTGGGTTTTCTGATAACAAGTTTGAACCTTAGGTTGGTGAGTGCCCTGATTAGCTTCTTGTTCCTTTTCTTCAACTTCTCATTGGTCTTTTCCACTTTGTCTATATGTAGGGATAAGGTTGAGTTCATATCAGTTTTGAGTTTGACTTGATCCTTGAGAATTTCATTCTCATTTTTGATGTGTCTATTAAGTAATTCCAACTCATACCTATCCCTTCTTAATACATCTATTTCAGACAGTGGAGGACTGGGGGTTCTCTCTCTACTTTCTGAAGCTCTCCTCTCCAAAGTTTCCACATAGTCATAAATTTCTTGTTGAGCAGGGTCAATTTCAGGGGTTCCTTCATAAAAATCCTCTTCAACATCTTCTTCCATGGATGTTTCTTCATCTTCTATATCAATCACCCCTGTTTGTTTGATTTGAGTTTTCTTTAGTTTTCCCTTTAGTCTGTGGCTTCTCCTTGGCTGAGAGGATCCCTCTCCTTTCTCTGTGGTAGATTTCTTGATTACCTTCTCTTTCTTAAGTTGCCTCTTGATTTGAGTCAACTTCTCTAAAATGATTTCCTCACTGCTCTCTTGGACTGTTTTGTCAATTTCAACTTTTGAAGCCCTCCATTTTCTACTTCTCCTTGTAGGCTGTGGTTTCGGTGAGGGTTCTTTTGGCTCTTCAAAATGATTTCTTATCAAGAAATCGTCCCATGTATCATTTGTTTTGGTTAAATGATGTTCAATCAAAATTTTAACCAACCCATGATGATATAAAGTTGTTTCTAAAAATTGAACCCTTCTTTGAACACAGGAAGCCATCTTTTTCAAGCTTTGAAGCAAGAAGTAAGGTAGGTTTAGGTCTTCCCCCAGAAAATGCATTATCAGTCTAATGTGGTAGACATAAAATGTCCCATATCTACCTTCACATGTAATAAATTTTTGCAGAAGAAGTAGTATGTTTCTCCATTTATTTTTCAATGCAGAACTGGGAATTCCTTTCTTAAATACAGTGACATCCATACCTAGTGATTTTAAAATTTTCTTCCAGGATTCATTGTGGAATTCTCTATTTTTGAACCATCTCTCTTCAGTTCTGAGCAACCCTGTAGCCTCTGCAATGAAAACTTCAGTGACAGTAAATTTGACATCTCCCACTTCAACTTCAGTTCCTTGAAATGATCTTGCAAATGTTTTAGTGACTTCCTTGTGGAAGCCATTAAATTTATCCAAAAATTGAAGCCATCCTATTTGTTGTAACATTTCTTTACATTGAGGGTAGCCTTCTAAATATTTTTAACCCACTGGTTCAGTTCTTACAATGAAACCCATGATTGCTTCTTCAATGTTCAAATTAACACTCTTCTACCCACAAAAACAATGACTTTCACCTTCGAATTGAAATGGCTTCAAGTTCTTAATGAAAATGGCTTCAAACTTCGGAATGACATACCTTTGATTGATAGTGGCAACAGCTTCAAATTTCGAGCTGATATACCTCTGGTTGATAATGAAAACAACTTCAAAACTTCGGGCTGATATGCCTCTGTTGACAATTGAACTTTGGACTGATATGTCTCTGTTTGACAGTGACAAATGGCTTCAAATTTCCCACACTACTATACCTCTGTTTCCCAGTGGAAAATAGCTTCAAATTCCCATACTACTATATCTCTGTCTCTTGGTAACAAATGGCTTCAAATTCTTCAATGCTACACATCTGTCTCCCGGTGACAAATGACTTCAAATTCTTCTCTGCTATACTTCTGTGTTTATAGTGATAATGCTCAATCTCTGCCCACAGTGATACTTTGTCTGCCCACGGAATCAAATGGCTTCAAATTCTCACGCTGCTATACCTCTGAATTTACCCTTTTTCTCTGCTCTGCGTTTACAATGCTCAATGCTATTCAAACTGATATCCTTTGGCTCTGCTCTCGGTGATAAGAATATCTCTGTCTACGGAATGAAATGCCGGCTACAGAATGGAGTTATGGCAGTGGTCACGGAATGAAGTAGTGGAGTGAGGTGGAGGGAACGAATTAATGATTGAAGAGACGACGGAGATTTTTACAACGGCAAAAAGAATCATCATTGAATGATTTGGTTAAGAGACGTGAAGAATTCAAATACCTCGACCATTTTAACCGCTTAAATGATGTCGGATATGGAATTTGAAATGAGAGATTTTAATCCAAAGTCTGTGGAGGGTTTATTGGTCTTGACCAATAAAAATAATTAAAACAACCTTTTCGAACAATCCATAACTAAAACTATGCTAAAATTTAATGAAATGCCATTATAATTTTAAACTTGTTACCTCTGCCTTTCATTTGATTTTTGTAGTCTTTGTCTTCTTTGTTCACCTTTGGAAGAGTCTTCATAATTTTCTTGATGCTTTTGATTCATGGATACACTGGGTCATTTTTTTGCAACTCTAATGTCTGTTGATTGATGCCTTTAGGGTTTGTAGCTGTGGAAAGACTGTCTGGCTGCAGAAAGGCTGATCAGCTGCAGAATGTCTCTTGAGCCGCAAAATGTTCCTGTAGAGCATTTTAATCATGGAATGGAGTGTTTTTGGAATATAGGTGAAATGTTTTATGGTATGAATGAAGATGGATGATGAGACATGATGTATATGAAGTGGATGATGAAATGGAATGGATTCAGTTTATGAAATGGAGTGAAAGAACATAAGAACTGTACTGCAATTCATGACATGTTTTATTCACTTACAACAAGACATCAAATGTTGTATTTTGACATGAAAATGAGATGGATGGAGGATGGAATGAGATGAATGATATGTGAAATGAAGTGAAATATGAATGATGGAATGAAATGGAGTATGGATGAATAAGTGAATGGAGTGAAATGAAATGAGATGGATCATAAGCACTATGGATCTGAACTTATGATTTTTTTATTTTTTTTGTAACAGCTGCTTGTAAAAACAAAAATGGGAAAAGTTAGAGTGTCAGAGAGACTCTGATTTTCACCCTATCTTTTCTGTATAAACATGCCAATCAATGATTGGTTTTCATGTTTATACCTTTTTTTTTTTTTTCAAAACAGAAATGCTTCAGAAAATTTAATCAAGTTGATGAAGAAGAGAGACTCTTCTTCATTAACTTCACATCATTGCTTTCTTGGAACTTCTTGACAAACTCTTCTCTTGAGAGTGGTTTGTGGTATAGCTTCAGTCTATGACCATTCACAAGAAAAGTGACCTCTTCTTCATCTATAGTTCTGATTTTTACTGCCCCATTATCAAAAATTTGAACAATTTCATATGGCCCAAGCCAATGTGTCTGAAATTTCCCTTGAAAATCCTTGAATTTTGAATCAAACAAGAGAGCCCAGTCACCCTCTTTGAATTTCTTCTCCTTGATGTACTTGTCATGCCATATAGCCCTTTGCTATTGGACTAGACTTGTTTTCTGAACTGCATCTTGTCTGATCTCATCCAATTCATTAATTTGCTCCAGTCTATGCTTTTGTGCCTCCGTTAGATCAAGTCCTAGCTGAACTGCCATCTTGAAGGTTTGAATTTGAAACTCTATGGGAAACAAAACTTGCTTTCCATAAACAAGCTCATAAGGAGTATGGCCTGTTGTGTTTCTCCATGTAGTTCTATAGGCCCACAAGGCTTCAGGAAGCCTATCTACCCAATCTCTTCTATGTAGATGAACAGTCTTTGTTAGGATTCCTTCAATGACTTTATTAGTAGATTCCACTTGACCATTTGCTTGTGGATGATAAGGAGTAGTTTTTCTATGTCTGATTTTGTACTTCTCCATCATTTGCTCCACTAGCCTTGATGTAAATTGAGCTCCTTGATCTGTAACAATTTCCTTGGGACACCAAAACGAGTAAAAATATCCTCAAAAAGAAAAGTAACTACAGATGATTCATTAGCAACAAGTAATGGTTTAGCTTCTACCCATTTAGTAACATAATCAGTGCAAACTAATATATATTTATTTTGTCTTGATGGAGGACTAATAGGTCCTATAAAATCCAAAGCCCATTTTTCAAAAGGTTCAATGTGTACCTGAGGTTGTAATGGCATCTCACCTGAAGGAGAAGGTTTCCCTACCCTTTGGCAACTGTCACACCTTTTGACATACTCCTTAGCATCTTTAAACAAGGATGGCCAATAATATCCTAAATTAAGGATCTTATAGGTTGTCCTCTTATCTGCAAAGTGTCCGCCACAAGGTTCGTCATGACATGCCTTGAGAATATCATGCATCTCATCTTCATGAACACACCTTCTAATGATCAAATCTGGACCTGTCTTGTACAACTCATTAGCGACCCATGAATAATTTGCACTATCATTAATGATTTTTCTTTTATCCCTTGCATTCATAATTGAAGGAAATTTTCCTGAAACTAAATAATTAGCAATATCAGCAAACCATGGAGTTTGAGTAGAGATTGCAAAAATATATTCATCAGGAAATTGATCTTCAACCGGAGTGTCATCTTTGATATTTTGGAGTCTAGATAGGAAATCAGCCATTGTGTTTTGTTTTCCAGGCCTATCTAGAATAGTAATGTTGAATTCTTGTAAGAGCAACAACCATCTTATAACTCTGCCATTAGTGATTGATTTGTTCATTAAGTATCTAATTTCAGAATGATCAGTGTGAACAAAAGTTTCATAGCCTGTTATATAGTGTCTAAATTTGTTTATGGCATGAACAACAGCTAAAAACTCTTTTTCAGTTACAGTATAGTTTAACTCTGCAGGAGTCAACTTTTACTAATATAATATGGCATAGTGGAATCAAGTCTTTCTCGTCCCAATACCGCTTCCTAGAGCCGTACCTTAAGCATCTGCCGAGATATGAAAAGGTAACTTCCAGCTTAGGTCCCCTTAATATAGGTGCTTCAGAAATTTTGGTTTTCAGGGTTTCAAAAGCTAACTGGCAATCCGAAGTCCACTTAAATTCACAATCTTTGGTGAGTAATTTGAAGAGTGGAGATGCTATTTTGGTGAAGTTTTCTATAAATCTCCGATAATACCCCGTGAATCCTAGAAAACTCCTAACATCTCTTTGACAACTAGGAATGGATAGGTTAGAAATGACTTCAACTTTTGCCTCATCAACTCTAATCCCATCCCCTAAAATGTGATGCCCTAAAACAATACCTTCAGTAAACATCATAAAACATTTTTCATGACTAAGTGAAAGGTTTGCTTCTTGACATCTTTTTAAGACTTTTTCCAAGTTTTCTAAAGCCTCTTCAAATGTGTCCCCATAAACCGTGAAATCATCCATGTACACCTCTACACAGTCATGTATTAGATCCGAAAAAATTCCTAATACTGCCCTTTGGAATGTTGCAGGTGCATTGCATAATCCAAATGGCAATACTCGGTAGGCATAGGTACCCCAAGGACAGGTGAATGTGGTTTTGTCTTGGTCTTCAAGGGCTACTTGGATTTGATTGTAACCACTAAACCCATCTACGAATGAAAAGTACTTTTTGCCAGCTAATGTATCTAATACTTTATCTATGAAAGGTAAGGGAAAATGGTCTTTAAGAGTAGCTTTATTCAGTTCTCGGTAGTCAACACACACCCTCCATTTTCCATTTTTCTTTGGCACAATTACCAAAGGAGAAACCCACTGACTATCTGAAATAGAATAGATGAAATTAACATTTAACAATTTTTGCAATTCTTCCTTGACAATTTCCCTAAGATTTGGATTCATCCGTCTTTGAGGCTGTCTGATTGGTTTGCAATTTGCCTCTATATAGATGTGATGAGTACAAGTCTTGGGACTTATTCCTTTCATGTCAGTGTATTCCCATGCATATGCAGAAGAATGTCTCTGTAATACTTTGACTAACTCTTCTTGTTGAGATTTTTCTAGGTTTTTGTTTATGTTCAAGGTTTTGCCTGGAAAAATCTCACTTGTAGAGCTGCCAAATTTGTCCATAGAATGAAGAGACATCTGCCTAGATGACAAAAACTCAATATTGGATCCCTCCTGAAATGATTCATGTTTGTGTTCTGGAGAAGATTCAAAGTTTTCTAGAGTATTCAGAATTCGATTATCTTCACTAATTTCTGAGATTGTGAAGAGTGGTTGTAAATATTCTTCATCCTCTATCCATTGAGTGTCATCTAGCTCTGTAATTGTCCTACCTGGAGGATATAAAGTGAATTTCTTTGTTGAAATTCCATCAGAAATATACATATCACCGGACCTACAACTAATAAAAGCATCAGCTGTGGCCAACCAAGGTCTTCCTAATATAACAGGATGGCCTCCTAGATTATTCTTGGGAGTTAGGATCATGAAATCCACAGGGTATTCCCAAGAATCTAGGGACACTGGAATGTCTTCTATTACCCCATCTGGTCTGATCACAGATCTATCCGCTAATTGTAATAGTGTGGGTGTAAAGAGAAGATTAGGAAGTTTCAGTTTGTCCATGATTTGTCTACTCATGATATTTATTGCTGCTCCTAATTCAATGAGTGTGTTTTGAATTTCAATTCCATTGATGTGAATTTTGACAACTGGATTTCCTGGGTCAAGGTACTTTGGAATAGTAATCTTACCCATCATAATGTCGGCTATTTGTCCTACCAGTTGAATTTTCTTGGTTTCTCTTATTCTTTTTCTTGTTGTCTTCATACTCAACTCCTTTATTGTTTTGGCTAAAATTGGGATTTCCTTGATGGCTTGCAATAATGGAATTTTAATGCAAAAATTTCTCAATTCATCTAAAAAATCATAATTAGGCACCATGATTTGTTTTTCTACACCTCTATCAATTTGTAATCTTTCCAGAAAGGGAGGTATAGAAGTAGATGTGGATGGTTGCTCTAATACAGGAGTTGGATTTATTGGATCTTTTTGTTTTAGTTTTTCAATGTTTTGGTCTTGAAAGGATGTGTCTTCCTTAAGACTTTTATTAACCCGTAGGGAGTCTTCCTCAGAATTATCTTGTTCTTGTATGATCACAGAAGGTTTCCTATTCTCAAGTATCCTTCCAGACCTAAGTTGAACATCACTAAGGTCTAGAGGGGTAATTAAATAAGTTGGAAACTGTTGATCTTCTATCATATATGTATTCTGAGGATTCCTATTATTGGGGTTTGGTATGGGCTGAGCTGGAAATTGATTAGATTTTTGAGGGAATGGTAATGGAAGTGGTTGATTTTGATGTGGTTGGTTCTGATGATGTTGTTGAGGATTTTGTTGAAGATTTTGAGGAAAATTTTGTTGAGGATTTTGAGGATAAAAATGTGGATATGGTGGATAGGATGGTGGATACCGATAGTATGGAGAGTATCTTCCATAAGGACTTTGTGTTCCTTGTGCCCAAGATTGAGATTGATTTTGAAATTGGGGCCAAGGTTGCTGCCAAGAATTCCAAGGTGGAGGTTGATTATACATTTGATCATGGAATCCTTGTGTCTGAGGTCCCTGCCAAGGTCTTCTAGATACAAAGTTAAGAGATTCTGTGGAGTCCGTAGGAGTTTCTTCTTGAAAAACAGCCTTGAGACCAGGAAGAGAAGGACAATTCTTGGTCTCACGTTTCTCAGAACAAATAACACAGGTTTCTACAACTTTTACATCTAGAGGACACTCCCTCAAGGCATGTTTCTTCCTACATTTGGGACAAAAGATTGCCAAAGCATCAGATTCAGCCTTCTGCTTGTTTTGTATCTTAAGGGTGTCTATTTGTTCACTAAGACTCCCTAAGATGTCAGATTTAAAGTCATCAAGCATGTGATCCGCATTTTGCGTGTGAACACAACAGAATACATAAATAACCATGAACATAGAGATGCAACGGAAATAATGCTTCATTTCATTAATATCAAATAACAGAAATATGCTTACAGGCATAATGGAAATAAAATAGCTAGGGTGTTGGTAGCGAATCTCTGAGAAGAGATGTGATGGCTACAGACCTCTGAACTGTGTTACAATGAGGCTCAAGGGCCTATTTATTGTTGAGAAACAATGTAGAATCTGAAACGTCCAAAACCTAACCGTAGGAGATGAGGCGCCAAAACTGTGGGCGCCCGTTTGGGTAAATTGGTGGTTCAACTTCCCGGGGGCATAACTTTGGCACCCGATCTCCGTTTGACGCGTTCAATAGCTCGTTAGAAAGATCTATTCGAGGACTACAGCTGTCGGGACGAATTTTATCAAAAAATTCGCTGGCGCTTTCATACCCAAAAAACGTCGTTTAGGGCCTCAAAACGGCTCCGGAAGTTCAGGACCCGAAAAACTGCTAAAAATAGTAAGTTTTGTTGCAACTTGAAAATTGAAAGAACCGAAGATGGGGGTTCAAATGGAATAGGTGGGTGGCCACCAATATCCACCTGGATCATTAAGCCCCCAAAACGGCTCCGAGAGTGGAGGACCCGAAAACCTGCTAAAAATAGTAAGTTGTGCCGAATGTGAAAATCTGCAAGACTTGATGGTGCTGGTCCAAATGGAATAGGTGGGTGGCCACCGATATCCACCTGGATCATTCCTCCCTCCTTAGGAAGCAATGGTCCCCATTGTGTTGAGATCCTCCATGAGATGAGGCAAATTCTGTTGAACTGAGTATTAGATGTGTTGAAGATGTCATGGACCTGCGGGTGGACATGCCGAATGCATTTAGTAAATTTGGTTTTATCAAATTTCATACAAGACATGTTTGATTCACGCTCGTAGTTGCAGGATGTGGCAACACTGTGTGGTGCATTATGAGCCGATCAATGGAGTGCTTGTCCCGACAGGAAGGGAGGAACCCTCATGAGGAGACACGTCATCGTATTCTCCATGATTTGTCCATCTGGCCGTGCCCATGAAAGGGAGCCCTGCTTTCGAGGTTGTGGCCACAATATTCTTCTTTCCCCGTGAGTGAGTCGTAAGGAACCGAATTTCCGTTCGGGAAAATAATCACTGCGTTGTTAAGTGTAGAGAGTCAAAGAGATGGCAGGGGGCGGTACTACCTCCGGTATCCTGTACAAGTTATTTCCCAAAGTAATAATAACAGCACGAGGCCTAGACTCATACACAGCATGTCGCCTCCACAAGTATGGTTGGCCCAATAATACATCAGCTACATCAAGAGGAGCAACATCGCACAATACCTCATCCGTGAATGGCTTGATACTGTATGGAAGTCGGCACTGCTGGCGGATGCGGAGATCTCTCCCTGGGTGGAGCCACCCAATGGTATACGGTTGCGGGTGTGCTATGGTTGGTAGGCCGAGCCACTTCACGACGTCTGCTGAAATGAGGTTCTTTTGGCTTCCGCTATCGACGAGAAACTGCAACGGAGAACCCTTCACCCACATCTGCGACTGGAAGAGGCGCTCCCCCTCCTCTGGATCCTCTGGACCCTCCTTCTGGATCTTGGTGGTGGCAACAATGGCACTGGGATCCACATCAATGATCTGCTTCCCTTTGTCATTACCTTTGTCTGGTTCTAACTCAGGATCAGAAAATGCATCTGATTCGGGTGCCTTTAGTTCAGCCACCAAAGATCGTTTGGCCCGACACTCGTTTGTGCTGTGAGTGGGGCTGTTATGAAATTCACACCACTTCCCTGTGTCCTTCTTTGGATTTGTGGTATTGTTCTGAGTCACATTGCTTTGGACTTGCCCATTGTTCTTCGATTTGGGCACCTTTCGATTCTGCATCCAAAAAAGTCTCGCTTCTTTTGCTTAAATTTCTGCTCGATCTTGGCGGCATAGCGATATGCCGTGCCAAGCGATGTAATGTCGAGGAACCCCATTTCCTCCTGAATGTGTTTGTGCAGACAGCCGCGGTACTTGAGCACCAAATGTCTCTCTGAATCTTTAATACCCAACTTTGTGCGTAGGGTATGGAACAGATTCGTCAGTTCGTGCACATCTTGATCCTTTTGTTGCCGCAGCATGGTCCATTGGATGTATTTGTCCTCATAGCTCCCCACAGGGTAATATTGTTCCTTGATGCTGTCTCGGAACGAATTCCAAGTGGGTGTGGTCGAGAACAGAGAGGGTTCCCCTTCGCCCTCTTGCTCACGGTAGGTTTCCCACCAGTCTTTGACATGGGGGGCGGCTTCGAGGAGTGCAAAAATAATCTTTTCTCGGTCAGAGAAGTCATGGACCGAGAAATACCCTTCCAACAAATTTAACCATCTGTCTACAGCGTCTGCATCTATTTTTCCTTCAAATATAGGAATTTCAAAGTTTACCTGTACCTTGAAGGGAGTGGCGCCTCCAGAGTGGCTGTTGGATGCAGATGCGCCATATGTGGGCAGTTGTTGAAGGATTTGAGCAAAGTTATCCATCATCACGTTCCTTTGTTTCTCGAGAGCCTCCTCGAGCAGTATTTTGATAGGATCTCCTGCTCCCTCGTCTTTCTTTTCTTTCGCCATGGGAGGTCGTCGGGGTTTGCGAGGCTGATCTTGCAAGGGTTCAACCAGATCGAGCCCTAACTCCTTATACCCTGACCGCGTTGGGGACATGCAAAGAAAAACAAAGAAAGAGCAGACCCGCTCTGATACCACTGATCCGGATTTATGCAGGAACGCAACAGAATATAGAAATAACCATGAACATAGAGATGCAATGGAAATAATGCTTCATTTCATTAATATCAAATAACAGAAATATGCTTACAGGCATAATGGAAATAAAATAGCTAGGGTGCTGGTAGCGAATCTCTGAGAAGATATGTGATGGCTACAGACCTCTGAACTGTGTTACAATGAGGCTCGAGGGCCTATTTATTGTTGAGAAACAATGTAGAATCTAAAACGTCCAAAAACCTAACCGTAGGAGATGAGGCGCCAAAACTGTGGGCGCCCGTTTGGGTAAATTGGTGGTTCAACTTCCCGGGGGCATAACTTTGGCACCCGATCTCCATTTGACGCGTTCAATAGCTCGTTAGAAAGATCTATTCGAGGAATTCAATTTTTGAATGAGCAACATCGGTCCATGGACCCATGTTGCTCTCCGTTGTCCCAAAAAATGTCGTTTAGGGCCTCAAAACGGCTCCGGAAGTTCAGGACCCGAAAAACTGCTAAAAATAGTAAGTTTTGTTGCAACTTGAAAATTGAAAGAACTGAAGATGGGGGTTCAAATGGAGTAGGTGGGTGGCCACCAATATCCACCTGGATCATTAAGCCCCCAAAACGGCTCCGAGAGTGGAGGACCCGAAAACTTGCTAAAAATAGTAAGTTGTGCTGAATGTGAAAAGCTGCAAGAATTGATGGTGCTGGTCCAAATGGAATAGGTGGGTGGCCACCGATATCCACCTCGATCGCATGTGTCCTATTTCTGATCTACTTACTGTCCCAGAAGCAGACTTACTTGCCCTTGCAAGAGCAGATCTCTTGGACCTTTTACAGTTTTAGATTTCCCTCTTGAAAGGTTGATACATAACTCAGATATTTCAGGTAATGTGAGCTGTGATATATCCCCTTTTCCCATCATGTTAAGGATATCCAACCATTCATCCCTAATTGTTTTCAACAAAAGATCTTTTAAGGTGTCTTGATCTAGATTTTCCATTTTTTCCCTTTTGATGTTGTAATTAAATATTTCCAACAAATCTTCTAAGTTTTCATCTTCTTTTTGTAACATCTTGAACACTTCTTCCTTATGATTAACCGGCATACAATAATTCAAGTATCTCTCTAGAAATGCTTGTTTCATGTCTTCCCATGTTCTAATAGAACTACTGTTTAAACTCATAAACCACTTCAATGCTGCTCCCTTCAAAGTTGAAGGAAATAATTTCAGTTTTTGAGCATCTTGTAGGTAGTCATAAGTCCTACACAGCACTTCAAATTCGAATAAGAAAGTTTCAGGATCTTCATTTTTAAGTCCATAGAAGTTTGGAAGGACAGAGGGTGAAATGTTTTTCATGGTTGTATTGGTTTCTTCATCAAGTATAGGGAACCCAAAAGAGCTTCCTATTCTACCTCTTCCTCCATTTGCACCTCTACCTCCTTCTCCTCTACCTTTACCTCTACCTCCAAATAGTGTGTTTTCTCCATTAAAAACTCCTCCTCCTCCTTCTTCTTCCATGGTTGACTCTCCCGTGGAAGTGGAAAGGTTTGTGTCCCCAACAAGAGTTTTTAGATTTTCTTCTATGGCAGGTTCAGTGGATGAAGTGGAAGGTTTCTCTAATGGAATAGTTGACCTTAGATCTTCTAGAAGTCCAGGATCAGAAGAGGATGGAAGATGGGTTTGAGTTGAAGGTATACTAGCTCTGGATCTAGATGAAACAAGTGGTGTTCTAGAAATCAAACTTCTGCCTCTGCTGCTTATAAATCTTCCCCTTGAATCTCTCTCCCTACGCATAAATTTTTTTTTGGATGCTAAGAAACAAAGGTTACCTAGTTTTCACTTCCCCGGCAACGGCGCCAAAATGTTTGGTCTCAATCTAGTCTCCTAAATTGAGCTCATTTAATTGTCAAACAGGGTTGGTAAACTGCTGAAGTGAAGTGTACTGTATGTACCTAGGTGTTTGTTTCTTAATGCGTTGTGTGTAGTGTTTTGTGATGTTTTTGGTCTTTTGTGATGATTTCTGATGTTTTTGATCTTTTAATGGTTTTATGTTCACAAGGAAAATGACTAGAAAGCTAATGGAAGGAAGCTAATGATTTAAAAAACGAGTGAGACCTAATTGATTGATGACAAATGGGCTGATACAAATGAAATTGAAAACAACGAAGTAGAATCAAATCTAAACTATGACTAAAGCAAAAATGAGCTTGATAATGACTTCTAAGGAAATGATTAAAAACATAAACTCAACTTGAGAAATGATCAACTAAACATGCAAATATTCCTAACTAAACAATTTAAACAACTAACTCATAATGATGCAACATCTTGTCCTTAATTAGAGATTTGTTGAAGTATGTTTGGAGTAAAAACATTGATATCATCATAAGATTTTCTACTCTAAAGCTAATTCCTAACTCTATTATGCAATTTAATTGAATGTCACAAAACCTTACTCAAAGAGTTATTGATTTCTTTTCAAAGTAATCTTTTGAGGAGGACTGTCATTTATGAAATGATAAGGAAATTGCGAGGTACTCGAGCCTTAAAGTGATTTGGTCTTCTATTCATGTGGTGATGAGTCAATTATGGATTTTAGAACAAGAAGAGATTTGTGAATAATGAAGGAGTTTGTTTTGTTAATCTTAACAATCGAAGTAATCTAATGTGCGGTGAATGACAATACGAATATGGAGTGCAATACAATGAGTGAACTTAAGATGCCACTAACCTAAAACAATGTTGAACTACAAGTCATCATCAAACTCAAAAACAAAGTGATGCAGATCATGAGTTAAGTGCAATTAAACTCAGGAGTATCCTAACTATACTATCATGCATTACTATATGAAATTATACGATCTATGTTTTGTCCATAATTGTTGATATTTTTGGAAGATTTCCTTCTTTTGGAAGAGTTAGAACAATTAAATACGATGTGTAATTGAGTGCGGATGTAAACATAAAAGGACTGAAAGCAATAAAAAAACTAAGATATCATATCCATATCCCACTCATCATTATGATATTTTGGACAAGCGTTTAAGAGCAAGAAAAGAGATGGTACTTAGTGCAAACACACAACTAAATCATTCATTATCACGGTCATGTCTTGGACTCCTTAAGAATTTATTGGAAGAGTTTCTTCTTGTGGAAGAGTGATTAGAACAAGTGTAGCTGTGATAGTGAACAACAAAAAACTACAACTAAATCCTACAATACTATAGTCATTTTCCCATTCATCATTATAATCTTTTGGAAGAGCTTCTTCTTGTGGAAGAGTTAGAATAGAGTATAACTCATGATAGCTAATTCAAAAAAAAACTACTAATTCAAATTAAAAAAAAACGTAAAAGCGAGCTAGAATACTTATCTAATTTACGCAAATAAATCAGTGCGAGGCGGGGGCCCTCTACCACACGACGGAATTCAACTCCAAATTAAATCAACGCTTTCAAAACAACATGTCGCTTCATTAAAGATGAAATAGCTTGAACATAGCACTCTGCGTCTTGAGAAATGCTAACACGAGAATCTAAGCAAAATCTAGCATAAAATCTAACATCAAATCTCTAACCTAGCTCTCGGTTTCCCAAGTGTTTATATAACAAATGTAAATAACAAGATTTGCAACGGTTCGAGGGAACAACTTGTCTTTCCTTATCAAAAATCACATTAGGACTCTTGAAGTGGCTACGTGAAAAGGAAAGAGCATCCGGGTAGAGACAGATCCTAATAGAAGTCTTTCCCTTCCTAAATGTGTTCCCACGTTCCAAAACCATACCCGAGTCGTTTCTTCCTCCATGATGAGCAACGAACCATGTAGACATGACATGGATTATGCCCATATGCGGGTTTTTTCTTGAGAGGCCACACAGAACATACTCAAACGTGAAGACAATATGAGAATCGCCGGTTAGCTACGGAATGTACGTGCAACGATAGTTCCGAGTCAAAAATGCTTTACAATGGCAAAAAATCACAAAAACTTAGCAAGTCGGTCATGTAAATCATTCTAGAAGTAATTTTAACTATATTCATTGATCAATTGGGTCTAGGATAGCAATGGAAAAAGGAAAATGAGGTAAAATGGAATGAAAGAAAGCAAAATTTTGAGGCTCAACACTTCCTTCAACCCATAGAGGGCTTTCTTCAACTGCTGCAAACATGAGTGTCCCGATCCCACGGACTTCAAACCCTAGAGGTTGTTCTACATAGATCTCTTCTTTTTATTGCACCATGCGAAAAGAGGTCTTGACATCCATGCGATGAAGACTCCATCCTTGCAGTAGCGACGAGGGCTATAATAGATCGAATGGTGGTATATCGGGCCACGGGTGAAAATATTTCATCATAATCTATGCCTTCCTTTTGAGAGAAGCTATGGGGAAACGAATCCTCGCCTTGAAATTTTTAGCACTTCCATCGGATCCATGCTTGATCTTGTAAGCCATTTTGTGGTGACAAGCGATTTGTCCTTCGGTCTTGGAACCACATCCCAAACATCATTCTTAATTATGGACTCATATTCTTTGTGCATAGCATCCTTCCGGACTTGATGCTTTACGACTTCCTCAAAAGATCCGG
Source organism: Pinus albicaulis (assembly GCA_034641835.2). NCBI lineage: Eukaryota > Viridiplantae > Streptophyta > Pinopsida > Pinales > Pinaceae > Pinus > Pinus albicaulis. Next base: position 35,532,014 of record MU968363.1, read on the forward strand.
GTTTAGATTGTACAATAGTACTCATGGTAGCGAGATACCCTTCGTATCTACACGGCTTCTTGCTTTCTCGAAATGTCCCCCTCGGGGGAAGCATGTCCCTCAACATCTTTGAGAGTGTCCCCTGGGCCATGATGGTCTCTTTCTTAGTGAAGGAGATGGATCCATTGGGTCCATTGGTCCTTCAACATCAAGAATTGTATCATTGTATCATCTGCGGTTCTTCTTGATATTCAAGCCTTGCTTCATGATTTTTCCTCGGATCTCGGAAGATCTACTACTTTCTTCGAGGGAAGCATCTTTTTCAAAAGTGACATCATGGCATATCTCTACTTCCCTTTGACCCAGGGTACATAGACTCTATAGGCCTTAGAAGTTTCGTTGTAGCCCATAAACATTCCTTTCTTCCCAAAAAGCATCCGAGCTTACTTCTCTTTTCTTTTGGCACATGAAAAATAAATAGGACGTCCAAAAAATTCTAAAATGTGAGACGTCGGGGTTTCTTACCCAGTGAAAACCTCTTCGGGAGTTTTCGAGTCTAGGGTGGAATGAGGGCATCGGTTTTGAATGTATACAACAGGTATTCCACGACTTCTCCCCACGAAAACTTCGATGAGACCCCTGGTCACATAGCATGGCATGGGCGACTTCCATAATGGTCATGTTCTTTCGTTCAACAACGCCATTACGTTCGGGAGTATAGGCGGTAGTAGTCTCCCTCTTACGCCAACTTCTCTGCAGAAGTCCCTGAACTCATTTGACTCATATTCGGTGCCATTGTCGGTCCTCAAAATCTTGATCTTCTTCCTTGCCATATTTTCCACCAAGGCTTTTAAGGTATGGAACCACATGCAAGCCTCATCCTTCTTCTTCAAGAAGTATATCCCGGAGTTTTGTGGGAGAAGTCATCGAGTGATTGTCATATAGTAAGAACATCCTCCCCAAGGATGTCACGGGTAGCATACTAGATAGATCGGAATGGACCGGTTGCAAAATATCGGATGTCTTTGTGACACTTGAGGGGAAAGGTCCCCCTTGTATGCTTTTCCTTCGGCACAACCCTTACATACACCTTCATGATTATTTCCAAAATCGGAATCCACCTGTCACCACCTTCCTTGCTTCGAGAAGGGCCTTGTAATGAAGGTGTCCAAACCTCCGATTGCCATAGTTCGTTTGTCGGATAGTATCACATGTCATAGCTCCCGGTGGACTTCTCCTTCAGCTCGGTAGAGTGTTCCAACTCTAAAACCAATCACGATAGCTTCCTTGAGATTCTTCTTCCACATGCGCACCTTTCCATCGGTGAATTCCACATTGAAACCTTTGACTTCCATGGATAATATAGACACAAGGTTCTTCTTCAATTTTGGTACATAGAGTACATCTTGAAAATGTAGGACTTGTCCTTAAGACAAGTGGAGGGTCACGGTCCCTGTCCCTTTCACGGGATATGTGGAATTATCTCCAAGGATAATTTCCACATTAGTATCCTTCTCAACCATGTCGAGAAAAGTGATTCCTTGAACCTAGTGATGTGTCTTCGGGCACCACTATCTATACGACCGGACATCCATAGTGTCGGGCGAGGATGCGGCGGAGAGGTTAGATACTAAAGAATGTATTCATTTATTTTATCAACAACATTTGACTCCTCATACCTGGAGTTTCTAGACCTTTTGAAAGGTTGATTGTTTTCCACGGAGAGCTTCTTCTTTCCTTTGGACTGTTGTTTCTTTTGATTTCCATTCCTCCGTGGTTGTTGTTGTTGTCATCACTATCGAGAGAATCCTTCTTGAAAGGACATTCTCTAGCATGATGACCTGGCCTATGACAAGTGAAACACTTGCCCTTATTTCCTTGGGCCCTTTGCTCTTCCTTTTTTCTTTGGACCACCGAGTTCTTCTTTTCTAGAATGAGCGGCGTAGGCGACATTTTTTTTCATTTTCAGTATTCCTTCATTTTTGTCTCTTCTTGCATGCATCTTGACGATAGCTCGTCAAAGTTAGGAATTGTATTATTATTGAGAATGGTAGTGTTAAATACTTGCCATTCATATGGGAGCACCTCCCAAGTGCGGTGAGTACCATCTCACGATCGGCTATTGTCTCCCCAATAGCCGGAAAATTGTTCTCGATCTCGGTCGGGTTTTCGGAAAGTATGTTTGGACATATTCATCTTTGCCTTTCTTGATTCTTCAATTGATTCTTGAAGAATAGCACACTGGTTTGCATTGTTTACTGCGATAATTTATATCGGCTTATCATGCATCTCTTTGGATGTGCCTAGCTCGGATATGTAGGCAACCAGGACTTTTATGTATGGATTCCTTGATCATTAGCTTTGCTTTGATATCCCCCTTCTTATACTTGGTTTTAGTAGCAATAGTAGCGCGCGGATGGAGGTTTTTTGTATCTTACCCAGTACATATTCCATGAGATCATGGTCTTCTAATATGAGATCTAATATCATCTTCCAAGCATGGAAGTCATCCCTTCACGATCGACTTATCATCCTCCTTGAAGCCACAACTTGTGGAACTCATTTTTCTATTTTGGTGATTTCTATAAGTTAGGGATTGTCTTCACCTTAGCTTTGATACCATGTAAATTTTTGTAGATGTTCTATGCTTGATGAAACTTTACTTTTTATAACGAAATCACATAAACGAGTTAAGTAAAAATTGTTGATAGAACATACCGGTGGATGCATAGAAGAAAAAACCAAAAAACGAGGAGAATGTGATGGTGCGTTACGACGGTCGGCAAGATGCTTCAATCAACAAAGTCTTCTTGGTCGGCCAACCCAGAATGTGTCACAGCAGTCCTCAAATCAGTCACCCGATCAACTCAAAGTCAACGCGGTCAAAAAAATTCAACGCGAGGGCATCAGCTAATAAAGTCAACGCGATCCAAAAAAGTCAACGCAGGGGCATCAACAATAAAGTCAACGCAGCTCCAACTTCGGTCAACCTTTTTGACCTCGATTTTTTGTGCTCAATGAGTACGGCCTTCAAAAAATTGAACTCTCCAAAAAAAATTTCAGCCAATTCGGACCATGCGTTGACCAAAGTCAACAGCGGTCAAACTTCCCACGAAACCCTAGCTGAGAAAATTTGTCTGCAGATAAATTTCGTCCTTTTCTTGTGCATTAGATTTCGTCCTTCTTCTCACGTGGGAGATGAAGCTGCTTCTCATATGCTCGTATATAATCGGGAGGAGAAGATGTGTGATGAGTGAGTGTGTGAAATTCTCTCCAATGTTCACTTTGTATATATATCCATCATTGAGGTGTGTGACACATCTCACGGGGGTGTAAAACCTTAAGAGCCGACACGCACGTAAATTTATTACCCGGCCTAGATCCATCTAACTATGGATCTATCATGCGCCGAGAGGATCAAATCTCTCGAGGTGCAAACCTATTTTTTTGAGTGAAAAACTTCGGAGAAAGGTTTGCACCTCGAGAGATTTGATCCCTCTCGGCGCATGATAGATCCAGAGTTAGATGGATCTAGGCTGGTTCCATTCGGAGGCATCAACGTCACATTTTTCAGATTATTAAAATTTTTGTATAATTTTTAGATGTAAGATGGATCTAGGCTAGTTTCAGTCGTGTGATGCCAAGGAAAGTATATCAAAGGTATGATTAATTTTATCAGTAATATGTAAATATATCAAATATTAATATAATCATTTTAAATATGCTAAATATTTCTGAGATTAACTTGGTAATTTTCATTTTAAATTTTCTTAGTTACCTCAGTTCGTTGAGATGATAATTATTTTTAATAACTATAATGATGAAAAATGATGAAATATTTTTTTTAAATGCAAAGTGACAATAATAGTGTTGAAATATAGAAAATGTGAACAATAAGAACGTACTCATGTTACAATCAATCTCAAACTATTTTCTTCTACTATTCTTATTTCCTCCCTTGTTAGTTTTGTTATCTTTTCATATCGATTATATGAAAAAGAAAATTTAAATCGTAAACCATTTAAATATTTAGCTCGATCTATTATAGTAAACATGATACCTTGTCTCTCTTGCTCTCCAATATTAATAGCTTAAATTACTATAACAAAAAAATCAATCTACATTGTTAAAAACTTTTTGTGCTTACACTAAAATCAGTGCATATTGTTAATCCAATCACTTTAATATTAATGTACCGTCATATATCCAATTACATCAAATCATAAATCAACATATACATTGAAATCAATGCATTTAATGCAAGCAATCAAATAAGATTAGAAAATAACTTCTACAATGAAATCAATGCACATAATGCAATCAATCAAACAAGATTAGAAACCAACATCTACACTAAAATCAATGCATTTAATCAAAGCAATCAAATAGGATTAGAAATCGCCATCTACACTGAAATCAATGGATTTAGCGCAAACAATCAAATAGTATTAGGAATAATCTATATTGAAATCAATGCATCTAGTGCAAGCAATCAAATATAATTATAAATTGACGTCTAAATTGAAATCAACACATCCAGTGCAAGCAATCAAATAGTATTAGGAATCATCACCTACACTGAAATCAATGCATCTAGTGCAAGTAATCATATATCATTAGAAATAAATATCTACACTAAAATCGATGCATCTAGTGAAAATAATCAAATAGGATTATAAATCACCATCTCTACTTAAATCAATCCATCTAGTGCAAGAAATATTCTTCCCTCTTTCCACCCTCCATCCATATCTATATCCCCATCCATCTCTTTTTTTTTGTCTCTATCTCACCCCCCTAAACACACACGCTCTCGCACTCCATATATATCATTCTCTTTTTCGATCACCCTCTCTCCCCATCTCTCTCTTCTTCCCTCTCTTCCCCTTCTCTCCCTCTCCCCCGCTAATATCTCTCTTTCCTCCTTTTGTCCTTTCTCTCTCTCTCCATATTTCTTATCACTCACTCTCTCTCTCTCTAAGAACCAACATCTACACTGAAATCAATGCATTTACTCAAAGAAATCAAATAGGATTAGAAATCGCCATCTACACTGAAATCAATGAATTTAGTGCAAACAATCAAATATGATTAGAAATCATCTACATTGAAATTAAGTCATCCAGTGCAAGTAATCAAATATAATTATAAATTGACATCTACATTGAAATCAACACATTCAGTGCAAGCAATCAAATTGTATTAGAAATCACCACCTACACTGAAATCAATGCATCTAGTGCAAGTAATCAAATATCATTAGAAATAAATATCTACACTAAAATCGATGCATCTGGTGCAAATAATCAAATAGGATTAGAAATCACCATCTCCACTTATATCAATCCATCTAGTGCGAGATATATTCCTCCCTCTCTCCACCCTCCATCCATATCTATATCCCCCTCCATCTATTATTTTTTGTCTCTCTATCTCACCCCCCTAAACACACGCGCTCTCGTACACCATATATATCAATCTCTTTTTCAATCACCCCCTCTCTCCATCTCTCTCTTCTTCCCTCTCTTCACCTTCCATCTATATCTCTATCTTCCCCTTCTCTCGCTCTCCCCCATTAATATCTCTCTTTCCTCCTTTTTTCCTCTCCCCCTCTCTCTCCATCTTCCTTATCACTCTCTCTCTCTCTCTCTCTCTCTAGAAACCAACATCTACACTAAAATCAATGCATTTACTCAAATAAATCAAATAGGATTAGAAATCGCCATCTACACTGAAATCAATGCATTTAATGCAAACAATCAAATAGGATTAGAAATCATCTACATTGAAACCAATTCATCTAGTGCAAGTAATCAAATATAATTATAAATCGACATCTAAATTGAAATCAACAAATTCGGTGCAAGCAATCAAATTGTATTAGAAATCACCACCTACACTGAAATCAATGCATCTAGTGCAAGTAATCAAATATCATTAGAAATAAATATCTACACTAAAACCGATGCATATAGTGCAAATAATCAAATAGGATTATAAATCACCATCTCCACTTATATCAATTCATCTAGTGTGAGAAATATTCTTCCCTCTCTCCACCCTCCATCCATATCTATATCCCCCTCCATCTCTTATTTTTTGTCTCTCTATCTCACCCTCCTAAACACACACATATATCAATCTCTTTGTCAATCCCCTCCTCTCCCCATATCTCTCTTCTTCCCTCTTTTCACCTTCCATCTATATCTCTATCTTCCCCCTCTCTCCCTCTCTCTCCATCTTCCTTATCACTTTCTCTCTCTCTCTCTCTCTCTCTCTCCACCTTTCTCTCTCTATTTATTTCTTCTTACCTCTCTCCTCCTCCCCCTCCAAGTCCATCTCTCTTTCCCTCCCTCTCTCCACTCTCTCACATCCTCTCTCTTCCTTCCTCTCTTTTCCTTTCTCTCCCATCTCTCTCTCCCTCTCTCTCTCTCTCTTCACCCACCAACTATGTTACTATATCCCTCCCTCTCTCCCTATATCTCCTTCTCCCCCCTTATCTCCATCTCTCCTTATTTGTCTTTTTATCTCAGCCCCAAACATACATGCTCTCGCTCTGTCTCTCCCTTGTCACTTCTTCTCTCTCTCCACTTCTCACTTTCTATATTTCTTATTTCTTACATCTCTCCCCCTCCAACTCCATCTCTCTTATCGATCCCTCTCTCCTCCTCTCTCTCAAGTCCTCTCTCTCGTCCTTCCTCTCTCTCTCTCCCCTAAATCCCTTTCTCTTCCCTGATCTCTCTCTCTCTCTCTCTCTCTCTCCAATACTCTCTCTTCCCCCATCACTCTCCTCCTCTCTCTCCTCCTTCCTCTCTCTCCCTTTCTCTTCCACCTCTCTCTGTCTCTTTTCCCTCCAATCCTCTCTCTTCCCCCATATCTCTCTCTCTCTCTCTCTCTCTCTCTCTCTCTAATCCTTTCTCTTCCCCCATCCCTTTCTTTCTCTCTCTCTTTCCACCCCTCTCTCTCTCCAACTACATTACTATATCCCTCCCTCTCTCCTCCTCACTTCTTCTCTCCCCCTTCTTTCCATACATCTTACTTTGTCTCTTTATCTCACCCCTAAACATAGACACTCTCTCTCCATCTCTCCCTTATAACTCTCTCTCTCTCTTTCTTCTTAGTTATGTAAACTAATGAACATAAATATTTGTAAATATAAAGCAAATTATGGAGTAAATATGAAAAGAGGTTTTATTTACTTAACGTACCTCTAGTTTATTTATATTTATATTTATTTACCATACCCCTTTTCTTTACTATGGTATTTGGCCCATAGGCTTTTTATATAATTACATTTTTATTTATAATCCTATTTGATATATTTTTATTTATTTACCTTACCTCTTTATGCCTCTTTTATATTTATTTATTTACCATACCTCTTTATATATATTTTATATTTATTTATTTATTTATCATATTTTTTTATACCTCTTTTATATTTATTTATTTACCCATGGTATTTGGCCCATGGTATCAATATTAATTTGTCCCATGGTATTCGTCCCATAGGCTTCATCTAAATAAAACCTCTTTTTAAAGTTTTTTTAAATATAAAAAGGTTTATGGAATAAATATAAAAAGAATTTGTATTTATTTACCATACATCTAGTTTATATATTTTTTTATTAGTATAAATTCATTTTACAAATATTTAATTAAAAGAAATATTAAAAGATTTTGGATTTTGATTGTTTGTGTTGAATTAAATCTTTTCCTTTGATTTAGGAAATGGTATTGACTTTAGTAAAGAGTAAATATGTTTAAAATTTCACTTAATTTGGAAATTCAATGTGGTAATTTTTTTTGTTAAAGGTAAATTTATGATCCATTCAAATTCACGTATATAATTTAATATCCATTCAAATTATATAAATAATACATAATTGTATTAGAAATTGATATATGTTCTAGTACAATGGGATTTTTATTTTTTATTTTTTTTAATTCAAAACTTCCGACATTTTGTATGAGGACGTGACATACCTAACATCGGGGTCATATTGGGCTGTAGATGCGCCTCTCGGCGCAATAAATAATAAATTCAAAATAAATGTTCTGCTCATCAAATTAAAATCAATTTTATATATATTTTACACCTCTCTAAAACAAGAATCCAATACAAATATTGGAATCTTCATCTGAGCATCACAAGATGGAGGGACCTAGTTGTCCAAATTTAACAAGAAAAAATGCTAGGAAATAGGTTGTATAGGTAGTTGTTTGAGAAATACTTTTTTGCTGATATAATAAGTTCTGATCATTTTTGTTAAGCATCTAATTACAAGTAAAATATTATCAAAGTGCAAGGCACTGATCAACTTCCAGATAAAATTGCCTAAAGTTCTTGACACCTTCAAGAAGATGCCATCCCCATGTGGAGCCACTGTTAACCACCTATAAAAATTTGTCATATCAAATGGTGGCTAAATCTTTTTAGCCTTCAAGAAACAATTCATGTTCAAATTGTGAGTTCTTGAAGTCTTACGATGATAATTACCCTTTGAGTTAATCTTCACGGTTGTTTCACTATTAATCCTAAAGTCCCTGCTAATTGCCAAGAGAAATTTCTTTTAAGAAACTCCATTTTTCATCATTGCACTTCTCCATTTCATTCTCCATTTTCATCTATAAAAACCTTCATTTGGATTCTAAACCATTTTAAAATCCTCTTTAAACCTTATATCTTCCTTTATTTGGTTTAAAAATCCCTCCTCTCACCTATTGGAACCCTTACTTGGCCTCAAAAACCTTTGTTTTTGGCCTAAAAATCACTCTTCTACACTATATAGGTCTTAGGCCCCTGAGGGCTTATTTCCTTTAAGCCTTTTTCCTCATATAACCTTAGCCCCACAATCGGGCGCTTAAATACATAAAATCCCCTTCAAAAAAAAAACCTTGCCTTCTTCTATTTTTCCATTTCCCAACGTTGTGGTTCAAAATGAATCTGGACCGTTGATCTCTGCAGATCAACAGCCATCGGGCCTTATCCTTCCACCCGTTCCTTTTCCCTTTTTTTTCCCCTTTTGAACATATCCGATTCTTCTCTTAATCATAACCATCCATCAACAAAATCCTACGATCGGGACTTAACCCGATAACCTATTGCACCCGTCCACTACACGACAAAAACATTACGTCACCTTGGGCCCTACATGAACTTTAACCGTGCATCTTGGCCCCCATTGTGTTCTATCCATGCCGTTAGATCTTCTACCAATCATCCAACGGCTAGCGATAATATCGTGTAAATTTTTTCCCCTCCCCGCAGTGCACTACTTCTGCGCGATATAAGTGGTTTTCATTTCCACGTGTTGAGCGATGAGTGGAATGACGTTCCAAAAGTTAATACCGCCTAACCCCCATTTCACCGCGCGATAACCACCAGTGGTTTTGAAAAACAACTCTTCCCCAAATTCGCGCCATAATTCAAATCTTCACCTGGTTAGCTATTTCTACCGAGATTTCATCCTCCACTGCTACATTTCCTCATCCTCAAGCTTTCCTACCACCTCCATCAAAACCTCTGAACACAGTTTTACCACGAATCGCAGGGTTTTATAATAAGTTTGTGCGTTTTTTAGGGTTTGATGGTATGGCTTTGTGTATTTCCATAGTCACAGACAGGTGACCAATTCAGTCCAGAATGACGATTCTGTGACTTATAACAACGAGTAAAAGGAACCAGCGGGTTTCCAAATTCAGGTTATCAGTGGATCGCGACCCCTGATCTTAGATGAAACCCTCCAACTGACAGAAAGCCACCTATGCCACTGAAACAAAGCACTAAAGTGTATCAACAATGAAGAATCAAGAAATTAAGGTTAAAGGGTGATTAAATCCAAAGTTTGAAGATCATTTTTTTAATCCACAGGTTAAAGAGATTAAGACAATGTCAAAGAATGAAGACCCAAGGATGAATATTATGGCTTAATCAAGCCTAAACACAACTCAAGAACAAATTAAAGTGTTTTAAACTAAAACAGAGAAAAATATCAGTAAAAGAGGCCTCCACTGCCACATCAGAGGCCATTTATCCTTTTCAGCTACCAAAGTGCCACCTGCAGCTTCAATAAATTAAAAGAAGGAATAGTAATTTCCTTAGTCAGTGATATTTTTGTTAAAGACAATCAGAGTTATTTCCAGTCTGTCTGAAAGAGCTTAAAGTCAACAAAATCTGCCAAGTAGCTAAAAATTAAATGAAAACCAATTAATACATGGAAAATATCAGAAATATTCTCTATTGAGCTTCTCAAAGACAGAGAAGCATTAACTTGTATTAATTGAACCTAGAGACCTTTTCTTTCATCCCAGCTCCTCTTTCTTCTATAAATACTTCTGAAGAAGATGAGTTGGTTGTTGGAATTTTGATGTAATACTTGTTGCTCGAAACTTTCTGTATGTAAATAGCTCTTAGAGGTTGTTGAAGCTCTATTTGTAATCAAAGAAGTTAGGCTGAGAAGAGAAGTTGTTGCTGTACTGAAACATTGGACTTGAAGTATGTAACTGGATTGACATCAATATACAAGCTGATTCATGGGATCCTAGTCTATACCATTGGTGATGTACCTCTCATTGTACTTTTTTTCCTTCTTATGTTTTCCATGAAATTGTCCATTTTTCTCTGATAATGAACAACAAATATTGAGCTAGGACTTACTCTTAGAAGTACCCTACTCTCACTGATAAGATTTATATTTATGTTTTCCTCCAATTATGTATTTAAGAATGATTTAATATAGTCCAAACAGTCAAGGAATGTTGGTGAGCCAATGTCTTACTGTCTTAACTCTAAAAAATTGTTCTTGAATGATTTTTTCATTACATGCTAAGTAGATTTGGACTAGGAAAGTTAATGGTTTGCCCTGTCTCCTAGTTCTTTCTCCAAAGGTTGTTTGAAAGTTTCCCTAAGAGTATGCTAAAAGCAAATCCTGATTGTAATATATCTTACCTGATCTTAAGCTGCACTTTGTTTTCTGATCTGTTTTCATCCCTTCTGAAAGTAGTCTGGTGAGATTACTGGATTGTTGTCTGATAGGTTAGCTTTGATACAAGCTTATCCAAAGAAGTCTATGGTTAGCCCTGTCCTTTGGTTGGTTTCAAACAGTTGCTTGAAAAGGCTTTCTTGTATGGAAAGTTGATAAATCCTTGTTGAAATTATTGGATTTTTCCACTTTCTCAACACTTTTAATGTTCCACTCCATCATTTAATCTAAATAATACTTTGTTATAGATGACTTGCCCCATGGACCACTCTTGAAAACTATTGTGCAATTAAAACCTTTTGTGACTCCATAGCCCAATGGATTAAGTGCTGTTTCATACTTATCCTATTGGCTGAACCTTGTTTTTTATTATTCACACCTTCACTGCTCTGAAACTCTTTTAGTTTTAGGAATTTCCACTCAATTAAAGATCATACCCGACCAACCAAACAAACAAAAAACCTTGTTCTTAATAACTAGCCTAATATCATACTAAAACCTTAAAAGATAAATCAATCTTTGCACTTATAGAGAGATCCCTCTCTGGATTCAGGAGGGCTAGATCCTAGAATCCCAAAGTGGTTTTTGATGTAGGATCTACAACGTTTAGTCTTTCCATTCTACTAAATTACAGAGGCCTAACAAATTTCACCTCTGAAGAATCCCATCACCTCTTACTAAACAGTTGCAACTAGTTTGAATATTGGTACCATATACAACCCTTTTCGACCTCGACCATACCTATTTAAAGGTATTTTTCAGTAATCCAAACCTGCAAATTCATAATTTTCAAGAAAAATTAAACCAATTTGAAATTTTAAAGCCAAAAGTACTCATCTGAGAGTACTCAAAGCTTGAAAAAAATAGGGGAAACCCTGTCAAAATTTTCCCAGGATTTTCCATTCCCGCCTGAAGAATTTTCACCATCCAAAAGCTATTCCTACAGTGAAAATATATTTGAATTACCAAAGAAACCATTGAAAATCCCTTTCCCACCATCTGTACATTGCAAATCTACATTTTACTCATAAAACCCTTAGCCAGATTCCAAAATTTTCCCAAAGACAGCTTAATTGACCTTCTGTTTCCATAAAAAGCTGAACAAACAGTCTAATCTTGCTCAGTTACTTCAAAAATAACTAAGAAGCAGATCACCCCTAGGACTGGAACTCCCAAACCACAGAAGCCTGCCTCCAACGAGCTTCCAAACCCCAAAACTTCAAAAATTAATAAACCCACTCCTGTCCTAACTGCAGATTCTACTGAGGTAGTCAGACCATTGCAGCCACCTATCTCCTTTGAACAAAACAGTCCTTTGATTGGTTTAGACTGTAGAATTGCTGATGCTACCTTAGAATTTGACCTACTTGAAGTACATAGCTGGTGTCAAGAAAAATTTGAGAAGAAAGTGGCCAATGATATACCTATATGGGACTCCAACTTGCCCAAATATGTGGTTCCCATCACACATCCAGCCCAAGATTTCATTAGGTTGTGTCAGATGCACTATATCCCTAACCAAAGATGCATGGTGAACAAATATAGTGAAGTCCTGTTCTACATAACTACTGAAGAAATCAATGATATGCTCCAACTAAGCCATGATCCACGAGCAGTATCATTGTCAATAGAAGATTTGACTCAGATGTATTTGGATCTGGATTTTCCGAGGAAGTTTTAGATCCTTCAAAATTTCATGACTAATCATGTCAACCTTCCTAAGGTAAATCCACCTTATGATACTTTTGACTTATCTAAGGGCTCGAGATAGATCATTTCAATGCTCTCCTTCATTCTAGGCTATGTTAATGATGAATTTACAGATGCCTCCATTTTAGGATTCCTCTCCACTTTGTCTCCTGGACAACAACCAGAATTGGTCTTTGAATTTGCCAAATTCATTGCTGATAATATACATTATCAACTAATAAAGTTACCTGATGAAGGAGTGTTTAGATATACATCATATCTGTTACATCTCTTCCTATTCTCTCAAGTAGATAATTTTCCCATTGCATTACAGAAGATGGATATGGAGGGAAAACCTCTTTCAGTAATATTTTGGACTTCTCTTCTCAGAAAAAATAGTAGTGAGTACAGTTACAATGATTTCAATGACTTGTTTATCAAACCTACCATGAGTTTGTTGGATAAAGTAGAGCCACCAAGGATAAATGAAGAAATCAAAAGAATTTTATATTTGTTTGAAAACTGTAAAGTTGGAGATTGGTATTTGTGTAAAAATCACACAGAAATCATAGTGTATGGTGCAATCCTAGCTCCTTACAAATTACCAAATTTTCTAACCACAAGGATCTTTGCTTTGGAATACTTGAGACAGATTTTAAATGCATATGCAGTGCGATTTATAGCATCCAAAAAGAAAGCACAATTGAAATTAAAAATTCAAATTGGCTCTTTCATAGTTAACAGCAGAGATGCTTTGAAAGAGGTAAGCAACAAATTATTAGCATTTAAGTTCCAAGAAAGCTTTTACTAGAACTATGATCCTCATGGTATTCTAAGCAACCTTAGGATCAAATGCAAGTTAACCCCATTCCTCCATGAATCAAAGCCACTAATTGAAAAATATGCCAATCAGATGGAATGGGTTGCAAACACTTTAATTGATGATGATTAGGAGATGCAAACAGATAATCTACAGGAAAATCAAATGGACAGTACATAGGTGGTTACAATTAACCAACCAGTAGAGGTATCCAATAAAAGGCCGAGAAAAGAAGAAGGATATTTGGTAGAGACCATCATTGAAAATAAATTTAAAACAGTCTACAACAAAAAGGCCAAAATGACTACTTTAGGAAAAGAAGGAGTCATAGATGTAGATGATAATAATGATCAGCAAAAAGATGATGAGGCTACAATGATTGTTAATGAAACACTCAGGAAAATTCAAAATGAATAGGTACAAGCACAGGGAAAAGGAAAATAAATGATTGAAGCAGATACAGAAGCTCCCTCTTCCTCTATTAAAAACATCAGAAGAAACTGATTCTGATATTCAGAAAAGGTTCAAGCAAATCAGGGAAAAGAATGAGGAAATCAGGAATGAAGTTTATTCTAAACTTCTAAAGGAGAAACCAGGTGATAAAGACAGACTAGTGATAGAATTTGATTATTCAACAAATAAAATGATCATGTCTTTTCTCCAACCAGTAGTAACAGATCCAAAGTCAGTCACAGACTATAGGAAAACAGAATTTGTAGTGAATGTTGATACTATACATGAACTAGATCAGATAGAGTTCCATATGAGTGCATCAGAGATGCTATATTCAAAGGTGGTAAGAAAAATCATGAGTGCTACCATGCTTCAGGAAACTGTATCTAATTTGCAAACCCAAATAAAATAAGATAAATCATCTCTCCATGCTAAGGATTTGAGGATCAAGTCCTTAGAATATTTGGTAATAGAAATAGGAGCACATCCCTCTAATACTGAAGTTGCTAAAAAATTGATAAGGCAGAAGAATGAGGATATTGCTGCCCTGAGAAAGCAACTCAAATTGCCACAGAGTGAGCACCCTCAAGCAAAAGAAGTTCTTTAGGAAAAGACAGAAAAGGAGGAAACTATGCAACTGGTTTTGAAGATGACAACTCAGATAAAAGAGATGGAAAATCAAATAGAATCTCTAATGCAAGAAATTGAAATATTGAAGAAAGCTCATGAAGTCTCCATTCCCACAGTTATTCCAACTGTAAGTACAATTGTTCCCTCTACATTGGCAGAACATTTGGCACCAAAAGGAGTATTAGCAACTGCAGTGTCAATTACTTCTAAAGATATCTCTGCCACTTCTTCATCTACATCACAGATAAATCCAACAGGAGAAACAACTGCCATAGTAAAGGCTATGGAAGACATGTCCTTGAAAGAGAAAGAGATAATCAACTTAAATGGCACCATAAAAAATATTGAAACATCTAATAGAGATGCATTAATTACATCCAAAGGACATGAGCAAAGAGCCAACAGATTGTAGGAATAGGTAAAGATTCTTCAACAACAGGTTAATCTCACTAAACAGGTATCTTACATCAAGAATTATCTTTGGAACAACATCATTCAAGGCATACATTCTCAGTGGCCTTCAATTCAAATTATTTATGAACAAAAAGAATTACTCAAAACAAAACAGATAGAAATTCAAAAGACAAAAGAGGAACTGGTTGACAAACCTGCTCAAGCCTTAAAACTTATTACATTTTTGAATAGCAAACACAGAGAAAAGCTTGAAGAGCTAAAAATTCAGGATAGAACTAAAAGTATACTACAAATCAAGAAAGTACTGAATAAGAGAAATATGATGAATAATTTGGAGGACAGATGTAAGGACATGAACTTGGCAATCACAAGATTTTGGGCCAAATACACAGTACTAACACAAACAAGCCTACCAGATATTCATGCTTTGAATGAAAAATTGATGGCACAAAAGGATTATGATAACAAAATCAGCGCTTATGCCAAAGAACAAGTCAACAAACCTTTACCACAAGGGTCTCCAACTGGTAAAGTAATTTTGGAATATTTTGAAAACTTGTTCTTTTTACAAAATGAGATCAAACATATTTTCATTTTTAAGCCCAATTTTTCCAAGTATACAAAAGCATATGAAAGTTACAGGAAATTGAAGAGTATGAGAATTCCCAGTGCAGAACAATGGCGGGAATTCACTGACTTAATCTGAAGATTTGCAGTCAAAATGTATCAGGGTCAGACACAGAGTCAAAGAGTATTAGTCAAAATACCATTTTACTGCAGATAATTCTTTATTTTACAACAGTGAAACAGTAAAATACAGTGTAAAGAGTATTAGTGATAAAACACCAGTTAAAGGATGCAAAATGGAAAGAGTGTCTTTCAAGTTATCTTCAAAAAGATCTTTTTCCAAAATGCCAGCAAGAATTTTTAGCAGCTACAACCTAGCAACAAGTTAGGATAATTCATCCTATTTTTTATTGATAAGAGGATAGCTTGCCAGTTTGTTTTGCAGCTGTCCCTCTTTCTATGTAATAAAATTTATTTTTACCTAGAGATATTCCTACATGTCTCTCAGATATTTTGTAATAATTTTTGTATAAATACTTCTCTTTTTGAAGGATTAAGGGTGGAATAAAAATTGCTAAGATTATTATAGATATTTTTTGCTAGTGCTTTGGAGGCTAATGTGGTGATTGCATAGTAGCAGACTAGAATATAGTTGTCTGGACTTCATAACTCAGGATTCCTACGATAACTTAATGAGTAAAGTGATTTCTTTATGTCATTGTTTCCTTTTCTGAAGTTCCATTCTATTTCATATATGTGTTCAAATCTGAATGATTAATTAGGAGTATTAGTTCAGGATAAGTGTTAAAAAACTCCCTGTCTTAACTAAGTAATCATTTCAATATTTTCTGCTGATTTCTGGACCTAGGAATTCTTAGTTGCTCCTAAGTCCTGTTTGACCTCTGCCTCATCTTCCTTATTTCCGAATTAAAGGATCCTTCACTGCCCTTTATCCCGAAAGCAAGCCATCCCATCCAATTAAACTATCCAAATCTCAGAGGGTTATCTACCTTTCCCTGAGTATATTAGCATCCTTTTATCCTTGCCTTTCAGTCTTGCTTGCTATCTTTGACCCCATAGCCCAATGGACTAGTAGATCCCTCTTTAATTTGTCTCCAAGTAATCTTATTCCCACCAAAATTTTCAAACAAAACAACTGCCCAATCATACCTAGCCTAAATATCAATCTAAAACAAAGATAAATCATAAGGAGAGATCCCTCTCCAGAATTCAAGAAGGCTAGATCCTGACAGCTAAAATACATTCTTGGTTACCCCTAGTTTTCTTTAACTATAAACCAAAATCCCACGACCTAAGAATTACTAGGGTGATAACAGAACAAAACCCTTCAATTTCCTCATGTACCTCTCTAAGAAGAACATCCAACGACAAGAAATCATCCCAACTAATTCAACCTCATCTACCAGGTGGATTACAAGATGAACCTGCAAGTCCATGAAACTCGTCGATAGTTCCTTCTCAAACATACAAACAATCTCAACTATCTCTTGACGCCACTCTTAAATGCTAGCCACATGAATCTCCTTCGACATGATCCAATGCACAAATGCAGATAATTTAGATATGGTATGTCCTAGGTCTTAGGGGAAGTCATGTTTCACACACCTACACATTAACAAAGGATAATGACACTGAAAAGTTATAAAGACATGAAATAATATACAAAAATAGTTATGTTTTATGATCCCTTCATGTTATAAAATTTATTAATATAAAAATTAATAAAATCATGCTTTTGAAATTATACGTACTCTCAGAAGATTCAAATGGTCATGTGATTTCAACCTCGAAAAATGGTCTTACATGGTGAAGCAGCGTCGTAGTGAAGACCCATATGGAGATGGCACCCTCACACCCATTATAACTTCCTTTTCCAAGGAAAGATCATATTTTTTTAAAATCCATGGGACATTACCTTCTTTGAAATACCAATTAGAGGGACCAACCTATGATCCTGTACTTTCTAATTTTCTTGGCCAATGTTTCTTTTTAGTTTCTGAAGTAACAAGATCTTTCCTAACATCCAATGTATCACTTTGTTTCAATGAGATGTGCCTCTATAAACAATATTGTTGGGCCAGAATTGTAATTTATGGATAAACTACGCTTCCCTAGACTGGTGTCTAGTCTAGAACAATAGGTGAAAGACTGCATGACCCTTTTTCGTAACTCAGAAAAGATATACAGAGAGGATTGGATGCTTACTTTTTTTATTCCCTTCCAAATGGCTCCTTTTTGTCGCTTCCACTACAGCCTCAACTTCAAGCGGTTTCAAATAGTTAAACGCTTCCTGCAAGAAAGAGCACTGAAACAGTAGAAGATACAATAATCTAGATGTCTATTCAAGTTAATTAGCCAAATCAGTTAAGCATAAACTACATTCATCAACAAAGATTTTACAACATGGAAAATCAAAGTAAACATGGATGCATGTAGGGAAAAACAAGAAGTACTCTTTATTGATGATAGAAGGAGAGGTTACAACCTAGTGACTGATTCATCATGACCTTCCAGTAGAGTTCCTTAGTATCATCACAGCATAAGCCTCTCTACTAGTAGCTCCACAAATCAAACTCTCTATTGAAAATTCTCCAGCGTTTCTCTACTCAAAATCTTCCTCCCTTGAACACTTGGCTTTGTGTTCAATTTATAGATGAAATGTAGGTTGTTTTGCAATAAATTGCATTCCAAAAATAGGCAAGAAATTTTTTCCAGTCATGTAGATGTCAAGGGATACTTGGATCGTAAGTATGACACATGTGAACCCTTCTAGAAGACACTGGCCAAGTGGAGATTCTGGAACAATGAGAATTTCGCTCCCAATCTGACCAATGCACCTTTGAATGTTAGGAAGTACTTTGCAGAGCAGCCCAAAATGGAGCTACCTATATATGCAATGCACTTAGGCCCTTTAGAGCCTGCGTTGGTGAGCTCCCACATGTTTAATAATAAGCTTCAAACCATGGAAAAGCCTTGCTTTGATGAAAATATTGTTTGATTCATGAATGTTTCCTGTCTTAGAGCATATAGCAACTGAGATGATAGGTAATGATAGACCCTTTTAATCATCAGTCTTGGAGATGCTGCCCAGTTAACCAGGTCATTGGGAATGGTGCCCAAATTGACCTATAACAATTTCCCCCTAAAGCATGAGATCCAAATAATAAGAACATTAGATTGAGATGCTTTACACTTTGATGAGACTGGAAACAAAGCGGAACGGTCACTTGCATCAATCTTAAAATACATTACATCATGATAAATCCTCTATTGATCATAATTTCTGAGGGTAGGCATCCCCATATTCAGCACATAAAACAATCTAATAACATGTACATAATTCAGAAAGTCGTCTACATTGGAATGTTGCCCAGATGCAGACATCGCCTACAGATATAGGCCCATGTTTGGATGACAATCTGTATGTAAGGTCACCGTACAGATGATGTGTACAAAAAGCCTGAAATCGCAGCCCAGATGGATAAAACTAGATCCGAGGTCTTCTTATCTCATACACTCGATCATTTGGGTACAAGTCTAGCCATGCGAATATATGATTTGTCGTCGAACATGGAAAGAGATCGTTTGATTACAAGCCAATAATGAAGGTTGTTAACAAACGCGAGAGAACCACCATTAATGAAAATGGCCCTCAAGGTACTGCAGTACATTTCGTAAGGCGTGAATAGATGATTTGATGTCGAACACCAAATGAAATATTTCAGTCAAAAGTCCAGAAGCGAGGATCTTGTCGATGCTGTAACAAGCCTCATGGTACTGGAATCTGATGTTTCTAAGTGAACTTCCTGGATATTGATTTGTAGTTGACAGGAAGTCACCTTATTGCAAAGCTAGAGTTACTGATTTCGGAGACAAGGGTATGACTTGATATTGCAAATTTTCAGGGATGACGGTCATGAAAATGAAGGTTTATGAGTATTGCAGATGGATGAGCTCTAAATCACTGGATGACGTCTCTTGTAAATATCAGCTACACTATGATGAGTTGGAAGCATTGACCCAAAACTGAAGTGAAGGTATGATGAACCATAGGTGTAATGGAACCGTCAAGATGATTACCCAACCCAAACAGTCACGGACGTGGAGTGGAAGAAGTGTCATGTTCAAGAGAGACTTGCTACCAAAAAAAAACTTTGCTTGTTTTTCCCAAATTTTCCCCGGTCATTTGTCGACCAGTACCTCTTTATTTTTTAACAAGCTTGAGGAGGATAAAATTTTCTTGATCTATAATTCAACCCTTCGAGTGAATAAAGAATAAAGTATCACTATTTAATAATTTAACAAGTCTCGCGACGAATCAAACTCGATTCTTGCCATGATTGACAAGTCCATCGCTATTTTATGTTTTAACGAGCTTAATGATAGTGACAGCCTGGTCCTTTTTCATGTTTAGAGAGTCTGAAAAAGAGGACGAAAGAGGAATCCAAAAGTACTTTTTTGTAAATTTTTCTCTCAGATCCGAAAAAGTGTAAAATAATATCTGAAAGAACCTCTTTGGTCATGTTTAACCAAGGTATTCCTTTTCATAAATAATCCATCTCAGTCCGGAAAAGGGTTAAACTTATACTGAGTAGATATCAATTCATTTACTTTAACAAGCTCGAAATGACAAGTGCTCGACAATATTTTCACATTATCGGACTCTAAAAAGAGCTGAAAGAAGACTCCGGGGGTTCCTTTTTCGTTGTTATCGAAGCTCGAAAAAAAGATAAAAGTTCGCTTCAAATCCTTTTTCATTTATATCAAAGCTCAAAAAATAAGGAGAAAAAGTATGCCTTGTGGTCAAGTCATTCTTAAAATAAATCTGCATGACTAATCTGTTCATCAGTTGTAAAACCTGTTCCAGAGCAACATCAAATGGATTAAAAATACATGTTTCATGATAAAACATAATAAAACCATAGTCATAGCAATAAATTTAACTTGAAAACAATTAAATGACTATATAAAGCAGTTTCACTATTCATTTTTACCATTCCATAGTTACCATTTGTATTTTGGAGTTCTAAACCTGATTTTTCCCCTGAACTTTAGCGGTCGATTGCGTGCAATTGGTAGGAATTTTTTGAATGCCCCCTGCAAGAGTAAGTGCCCCCCAAGCTTCATTTCATTCACCTAAGCAGATTACTGGTTACTAATAGTTGGATGGAATGAAGGTTCATTATAGGGTAGGATTTGTTTAATTTTTGAATGAGCTTGACATAGGAAAAGAACTATGCTCATGGCCTGTTCCATTTTTTAACGAGGTTGACACAGTAAAATAAATTTCCTCAAGGGAACCTATTTCATTTATCGAGGTTGACACAGGAAAATAACTATCCTCAACACCTGTTTCATTTTTTAACGAGGTTGACACAGGAAAAGAGAACCATCCTTATGGTACTTGTTTCATTTTTTTAACGAGGTTGACACAAGAAAAAAGAACTATCTTCATATCTCTGTTTCATTTTTTAATGAGGTTGACATAGTAAAAAGAACCATCCTCATAAATCTGTTTCATTTTTTAACAAGGTTGACACAGAAAAAGAACCATCCTCATTGTGCAGTTGGAGTATTGAGTGTGATCTGGAAAAGACGTAGTCTAACGGAGTCATCATTTAAGGAGTTTGATTAATACCACAAATGATAAGTTATAACATGCATTGATGGGTCTTATCTAGGGTTTTCATCGACTTTAGGAATTTCTAAGGGTAACATATGTGGTATCACTAGCCACCAAGGAGGTGAACCAGATAGGATTCCAGATAATGACATGGGTGAAGTCAATGGACAAAACATCAAGAATGAAGCAAAAATAGATGTTTTCGCAGCTGAAATAGATGGTTCAGTCTGGGATGTTATCTTAGCCATGGTCAAATGACCCAGTGTATGCCCTATAGAATCTACGGGAACTGAAAGTGAAACAGGATCAACAAAAGAAGAGGAAGGTGATTGAGGAAAAGACTCGTACAGGTAAAGCTCCTGCCGAAAATGAGTTGGAGTTAACGGTGTCTCGTCTTGTGATATTTCTTCAATCACAATTTAACCAGGAGGAAGAACTTCACCGTCAGGCCCAAAATATATTTAAGACGATTGACTATATGATATGGGAGTTTCATTAGCTACAGAACTTTGTGGGATGACCAAGATAGGAACAACTTCCAGTTGCTCAACTTCGGGATCAAGATTTTCTCCACTTAGGGAAGATAGCAACAGAAATATAAGGGGATGATAGAACCTATTTCATGTAGAAATTTGCTGAATAATGATTAATTATTCACCGAGACTATCCTGATCACATACAATTCGAATTTATATGCAACACAGTAAAAGAACTTTCCTCAAGGGAACCTATTTCATTTATCGAGGTTGACACAGGGAAATAACTATCCTCAACACCTGTTTCATTTTTTAACGAGGTTGACACAGGAAAAGAGAACCATCCTTATGGTACTTGTTTCATTTTTTTAACGAGGTTGACACAAGAAAAAAGAACTATCTTCATATCTCTGTTTCATTTTTTAATGAGGTTGACATAGTAAAAAGAACCATCCTCATAAATCTGTTTCATTTTTTAACAAGGTTGACACAGAAAAAGAACCATCCTCATTGTGCAGTTGGAGTATTGAGTGTGATCTGGAAAAGACGTAGTCTAACAGAGTCATCATTTAAGGAGTTTGATTAATACCACAAATGATAAGTTATAACATGCATTGATGGGTCTTATCTAGGGTTTTCATCGACTTTAGGAATTTCTAAGGGTAACATATGTGGTATCACCAGCCACCAAGGAGAGGAACCAGATAGGATTCCAGATAATGACATGGGTGAAGTCAATGGACAAAACATCAAGAATGAAGCAACAATAGATGTTGTCGCAGCTAAAATAGATGGTTCAGTCTGGGATGTTATCTTAGCCATGGTCAAATGACCCAGTGTATGCCCTATAGAATCTACGGGAACTGAAAGTGAAACAGGATCAACAAAATAAGAGGAAGGTGATTGAGGAAAAGACTCGTACAGGTAAAGCTCCTACCGAAAATGAGTTGGAGTTAAAGGTGTCTCGTCTTGTGATATTTCTTCAATCACAATTTAACCAGGAGGAAGAACTTCACCATCAGGCCCAAAATATATTTAAGACGATTGACTTTATGATATGGGAGTTTCATTAGCTACAGAACTTTGTGGGATGACCAAGATAGGAACAACTTCCAGTTGCTCAACTTCGAGATCAAGATTTTCTCCACTTAGGGAAGATAGCAACAGAAATATAAGGGGATGATAGAACCTATTTCATGTAGAAATTTGCTGAATAATGATTAATTATCCACCGAGACTATCCTGATCACATACAATTCGAATTTATATGCAACACATAATCTCTTCCACTTAGATCATCAAACATGCGGAAATAAAATCAAGCAATAACACATCAAATCATCATACACATTAACACAGTATGTATGGGGAAAGCTTATAGCTGAAAACCCCACAGCTATTGTGTATATTATAATGGAGAAATCATGTAACAAACTCAGTACAATACTCCTCACAAGTACTCAGTACTATCTCATGAAGTTACACACAATCTAGCTCAGTTTTGAACAGGTTACTGGTTCAAAACTCACCGCCAATTGCCTTTGCCTCTATTGCGCAATCCAGGCCTGTCTATATAGAGATCCAAGGTTCAAATCTCCTTGGCTTGACAGCGCAATCATCATGGGAAATTCCTCCAAGTGTGGTGCAAATCTCATGCACAACTGATGTCGCCACTGATAGCTAACTCCACCCTTTCATCTACCTCTTTCACTGGTCTCCACTGAACTGTCCATGCACCGTAGTGAACTGATGTGTTCTTGAGTTGAATAATGAGTTACTAATTAATGAATTAAATAATATTTAATTCACTCCACTCATTACTAGTTGATTAGCTAGTTAAACTAATCTCAACTAGTTCAACTAAGTTAAACCGAACACAACTCCACTAGCTGTCTCATTTACTCCACCAAACTTCTGCCACTGAAGTCCTAACTGAATTCAACCATGCATGTGCTCACCAAACCCTTAGGAATAGCGTAATTCCTCTGTCAGATGCATGAGCCACTTCCAAGGCTCGAACTGAAGTGCTCCAAGAGAGTAAACCGCTGTTTATAGTCCAAATATTATTAAGGGTAAATAATATTTGACTTCCCTATTTTAAGGAGAGGCAGTCTAAAAATAGACTTCGACCTCTTCGACCTATAGGTCACAAAAAATAGAGTCCCATCTATTTTTACCAACATGACCAATGCTCCAAGAATCTCAAACTGGAATCCCCGAACCATGCTCCATATGTCTAAAAATAGACATAGTCTAAAAATAGATTTTGCGCCAGAATTTGCCTGCGGGCCCACTTAGTGAAGGCGATTTCATTTCACTAAGCTCCATCATCTTGCTGCATTTTCAACACTCCCTCTCAGCAAGATATGGATTATCTGCAACCCCTATCCTGCCTCTGTGGAATTCGAACTTGCTCCCGGTGAGCGCCTTCGTCAAGATGTCGGCATCCTGATCCTCCGTGGGAACATATGAAAGCATCATGATTCTCCGCTGAACACAATCTCTGATATGATGGTACCTGATGTCGATGTGTTTGGACCTATCATGAAATACTAGATTAGCCAAGAGTTTAATGCAACTCTGGTTATCACAGTAGATCACTGTAGGCTCCAAATGCAACCTGAACAATCCTGCGAGGATCTTCCTCATCCAAATAGCCTCGCATGCAGCCAAGCTAGCCGCCATGTACTCGGCCTCTGCTGAACTGAGTGCCACGGATCTCTACTTCCTGCTGTACCAGAAAACTGCTGTTGACCCAATGCTGAAAACTCCTCCAGATGTGCTCTTCCGGTCCGTTGGACTCCCTGCCCCAATTCGGTGATCGTTGAAGCTGCAGCTTCGCTCTCCATCCTCCCCGTCTCGTACCATATTGCACATCCCGATGTGCTCTGAAGATCCTTTGCATACATGCTTGCCTGCCTTCCAAAAGAGCTTGGTAGGCTTAACCATAGCTTGCGAAAGCTGGTTAACAGCATAGCATATATCGGGTCGTGTATTGACCAGATACATAAGCGACCCCACCAACTGTTGATAGACAGTGGCATCCACTACCTCCGCTGAAGTAGCATCCTCCTTCCTCCAACCACCAGGAAGAGGAGTGTCAACAGGCTTGCAGCCTTGCATTTTGAACCTCTCCAGAATCTCCCGGGCATACTTGCCCTGAGAAACAAACAGTCCTCCGCTGCGCTGCCAAATCTCCAATCCCAGAAAATAATGAAGGATGCTCAAGTCCTTCATCTCAAACTCTCGTGCAAGATCCTCCTTGCATGAAAGTATCAACTGCTCATCGCCAGTCAAAATCAGATCATCTACATACAGTACGATGATCAACAGCTTCCCCTCCACCACAATCTGGTACAGGTTAAGATCCGCCTCACTCTTGGAGAATCCAAGCTCGGTGAAGTAGTTGTCTATCCGAGTGTACCAAGCACGAGGTGCTTGCTTCAGCCCGTACAGTGCTCTCTTGAGTTGGCACACATGCGACTCACTGCTGAAGATCTCGAAACCTTCAGGCTGCTCTATGTACACCTCCTCCTCAATAACTCCATTGAGGAACGCAGTCTTCACATCCATCTGATGAATGTGCCACCCCATCTGCGCTGAGAGAGCTAAGATCGTCCGTATGGAAGAGTACCTTGCGACAGGTGCAAAGGTCTCCTCATAATCGATCCCCTCGATCTGTGAGAAGCCACGGGCGACAAATCTCGCCTTGTACTTCTCCACACTCCCGTCAACCACCTGCTTCACTTTGTAGATCCATCGCGAACCCACCACTGATTTCCCTTCCGGTCTTGGGACAATCTCCCATGCACTGTTCCTGATGATCGAATCATATTCTTCGATCATGGCATCAACCCATGCGGGTTCCTCCACAGCTTCCTCAAAAGAGGATGGCTCTGTCACAACACATTGACTCATAAGAGCCATGTATCCAGTGTATCGATCCGGTGACTGTCTCTGTCTGCGCTGTGCTGTAGGTGGTCCTACAACCTTCTCTGCATCCCGAGCCAGTCGCTCAGCTTCTGTAGTGCGCATGCGCCCTCTGATGGTTGGCGCTGCCTGGGTGGTTTCTTCCATCTCCTGAACCTCCTCTTGTGGCTGATCCACATCCGGAAGCTCCTCCTTAGGAACTAACAGCTCCTCATCTGCATGCAAGTGTAGCTCCCTCTCAAGCGAACACTGCATGGCTTTCTCCTTCTGAAATTTTATATCCCGTCGCACAACAGTCTTTCGACTGTCTGACAAATATACTCGGTAGTTGTGAGGTGTATCGGTGTACCCCACAAATATTCCAACCTCAGCAGTTGGATCCAGCTTCCTTCTCGCATCCTTCGTCACATGCATGTAGACAGGAGAACCAAAAATCCGCAAATGGGAAATATCAGGCCTCTTGCGAGAATAAGCCTCCTCCGGTGTACTCATGCCAAGAACCTTGTGAGGACAACGGTTCTGCACATACACTGCTGTATTGCATGCCTCGGCCCACAAGTGAAGGGGTAGGCCCTGATCATGCAACATCGCCCGTGCAGCACCCACGATCGTTCTGTTCTTCCGCTCAGCCACCCCGTTCTGCTGTGGGTTATGGCGTGCGATGAGCTCTCTCCGAATCCCTTCTGCGCTGCAGAACTCCTTGAATTCAGCCGAGATGAATTCACCACCGTTATCACTCCTTAGAGCAATCACCTTCTTCCCCAACTCCTTCTCGACCAGTGCTTTAAACTCACAGAACTTCGGGAATGTATCGCTCTTCTTCTGCATGAAGAAGATCCGGCACTTTCGAGAGAAATCATCAACAAAGATCACATAATACTTGTGCTTTGCTGTCGAAGCAACTGAGAAAGGACCACACACGTCTGTGTGAACTCTCTCAAGGATCGTCGTGGCGCGACTATCCTTCTCGTGGAAGGTGGCTTTCACATACTTCCCTAAAGTACACCCCTTGCACTGATCTGACTGCGCAAGAGTGCCCTTAGGAAGCCCAGTAGAAATCTGCTGCAGGATCTTCAAAGCTCCATGGTGAAGGTGGCCCAATCTCCTGTGCCACAGTTCACCCTCATCATCCCGGCTCACCACTTCTCCCGCTTTGCATGCCATAGCTGCGCAGCCATCTACCTGCAACTGATAAAGGTTCTTGGTTCGAACCCCTATCTTCCGGGTCTCTCCAGTAGTCTTACTGCGCAGGAAGGCTTTTCCTTCGCTGAAGACCACATCATACCCCTTATCCTCCAACATCGCCACAGAGATCAAGTTCTTCTTCAATCCCGGTACATGCATGACATCCCTCAATACAAAGGGTTTACCAAACTCCCTCTGAAAGGATATGGTACCGATACCAGTCGCACTGTATCTACCATCATCGCCCATCTCGATGTGCACACCCAAATCTTTTTCCTCCAGATCTGAGAAAAAATCTCGATCTCCCGTCATATGAAATGACGCACCGCTGTCCAAGAACCACACTGATCCCAACACACTTGAAACCAAGCATGCGATCAGTGAAAAGTCAAGCTCGAACTGTGAAGCCAAAGCTTCTCCATCTGCAGATCTTCCCACTTGCTTGTTCTTCTTCTTCTTTGGAAAATTGGTAGCATAATGTCCGTGATCATGGCAGTGAAAACACTTCACTTTCGCCATATCCTGCTTCTTGCCCTTTGCACCGGAATGAGAAGTTTTCTTACCCTTCCCTTTCTTTGCTTTGGCCACCAAAGCTCAATTTTCTTCATCAGTTCCCTTTGATGAAGATCCATCTCGAGTAGTCCTCCTTATCTCCTCCTGCATGAGATCCGCCCAAAGGCGCTCCCATCCCGACAGCTTCTCCCGACCATTGACACTATCTTGATATGAGTGCCAAGCCTTCGGAAGACCAAGGAGAGCTAGGTCGACCATGTCCTCGTCTTCGACAGTCACCCCCACACTTCCCAGCTCATCTCTGCATTGAGTGAACTTCGTGAGGTATTTGGCGATACTTTCGCCTTTCTCCATCTTGATGTTCCTGAGCTTATCTTTGAGCGCCAGCTTCCTTTGGTCGCTCTTACTCTGGAATAGATCCGTCAAAGCTTTCCACATTAAATATGGAGTAGCCTTTCCATGCAAGTTGGATACAATATGATCCTTGACGCCCTCCAACAAGATCCTTCGACACTTCACCATCTTCTTTTGCCATGCTTCGACTTCAGCAGGATCAGTGGGCTTTTGGACATCCGTATCTATGAACTCCTTCAGACCATTATCTTCTAATATTGCCTCCATGCGATCCTTCCATGCAACATAGTTTGAACTGCCTTCAAGAGCATATTCGAATCGCAAACCATTGAAAGACATTTTCAACACCGGCACCAAGAAAACAAAACTGATGCAAAATTTCGAATTCCACCTCAAAGCTCAACCGCTCTAGATCTGTGAGAAAAAATTATTTCTAGCACAGAGATTGACTACAAGGGGCGTTTACCAGACCTTTCACTTTCTGAAGAAATATGAATCCGGAGGCTACCTAGCCCGCATGCAGACTCTGTCTACCGAAATATGTTTGTAATCACTGTGATGATCAGTCTCTACTTCAATAGCTCCGATACCATGTAGAAATTTTCTGAATAATGATTAATTATCCACCGAGACTATCCTGATCACATACAATTCGAATTTATATGCAACACATAATCTCTTCCACTCAGATCATGAAACATGCGGAAATAAAATCAAGCGATAACACATCAAATCATCATAGACATTAACACAGTATGTATGGGAAAGCTTATAGCTGAAAACCCCACAACTATTGTGTATATTATAATGGAGAAATCATGTAACAAAATCAGTACAATACTCCTCACAAGTACTTAGTACTATCTCATGAAGTTACACACAAACTAGCTCAGTTTTGAACAGGTTACTGGTTCAAAACTCACCGCCAATTGCCTTTGCCTCTATTGCGCAATCATGGCCTATCTATATAGAGATCCAAGGTTCGAATCTCCTTGGCTTGAAAGCGCAATCACCATGGGCAATTCCTCCAAGTGTGGTGCAAATCTCATGCACAACTGATGTCGCCACTGATAGCTAACTCCACCCTTTCATCTACCTCTTTCACTGGTCTCCACTGAACTGATCATGCACTGTAGTGAACTGATGTGTTCTTGAGTTGAAAAATGAGTTACTAATTAATGAATTAAATAATATTTAATTCACTCCACTCATAACTAATTGATTAGCTAGTTAAACTAATCTCAATCAGTTCAACTAAAATAAACAGAACACAACTCCACTAGCTGTCTCATTAACTCCTCCAAACTTCTGCCACTGAAGTCCAACTGAAGTCAACCATGCATGATGCCACCAAACCCTTGGGAACCACGTGATTCCTCTGTCAGATGCATGAGCCACTTCTGTAGCTCGAACTGAAGTGCTCCAAGAGAGTAAACTGCTGTTTAGAGTCCAAATATTATTAAGGGTAAATAATATTTGACTTCCCTATTTTTAGGAGAGGCAGTCTAAAAATAGACTTCGACCTCTTCAACCTATAGGTCACAAAAATAGAGTCCCATCTATTTTTACCAACATGACCAATGCTCCAAGAATCTCATACTGGAATCCCCGGACCATGCTCCATATGTCTAAAAATAGACATAGTCTAAAAATAGATTTTGCGCCAGAATTTGCCTGCGGGCCCACTTAGTGAAGGAAACTTCATTTCACTAAGCTCCATCATCTTGCTACATTTTCAACATTTCATTGGTCCTGGGGATGATTTCTAGTTAACCAGGTCATTGGGAATGGTGCCCAAATTAACCTATAACAATTACTAGTCAATGGAGAAGAAATATATAGAGTTACTGGTCAAATAGAGCATTAAACTTTTCAGAACAAATCAGAAAACAGAACTGAAGAAAAATACAAAGTCAGATTCAAGGGGATTTGTTCCTTTCAGGATCCAGCACAGTCTCCAAAGGGAGACAGTGCTCTGCAACATAAGATGACAAGGGAGACAGTGCTATGCAAAGCATTGTGCCCTGACCAAGTGTGCATTGAGTGCAATAAACAAAGAAAAAGCTACCTTATGGCTCACTAAATTTGAAAATTAACCTCTGAAAATGTCTAATATTTATGTGAAATAACTACTGGGTGGATTTAGAAAGCAGATCAGAGACTAAAACACCAAGATTCAAGAGAAATTCTCCCCAGCGGAGTCACCAGTTTGTTGGGCCAGAATTGTAATCTACGGATAAACTACGCTTCCCTAGACTGGTGTCTAGTCTAGAACAACAGGTGAAAGACTACACTACCCTTTTTCCTAACTCAGAAAAGATATAGAGAGAGGATTGGATGCTTACTCATTTTAGTCGCTTCCAAATGGCTCCTTTCTGTCGCTTCCACTACAGCCTCAACTTCAAGCGGTTTCAAATAGTGGAACGCTTCCTGCAAGAAAGAGCACCGAAACACCAGAAGATATAATAATCTAGATATCTATTCAAGTTAATTATCCAAATCAGTTAAGAATAAACTACATTCATCAACAAATATTTTACAACATGGAAAATAAAAGTAAACATGGATGCATGTAAGGAAAAACAAGAAGTACTCTTTATTGATGATAGAAGGAGAGGTTACAACCTAGTTACTGATTCATCGTGACCTTCCAGCAGAGTTCCTTAGTCTCATCATAGCATAAGCCTATCCACCAGTAACTCCACAAATCAAACTCTCTATTAAAAATTCTCCAGCATTTCTCTACTCAAAATCTTCCTCCCTTGAACACTTAGCTGTGTGTTCAATTTATAGATGAACTGTAGGTTTTTTTGCAATAAATTGCATTCCAAAAATAGGCAAGAAATGTTTTCGAGTCATGTAGATGTCAATGGACAATTGGATCCGAAGTATGACACATGTGAACCCTTCTAGAAGACACTGGCCAAGTGGAGATTCCGGAACAATGCGAATTTCACTCCCAGCCTGACCAATGCACCTTTGAATGTCGGGAAGTGCTTTGCAGAGCAGCCCAGAATGGAGCTACCTACATATGCAACGCACTTAGGCCCTTTAGAGCCTGCATTGGTGAGCTCCCACATGTTTAATAATAAGCTTCAAACCATGGAAAAGCCTTGCTTTGATGAAATTCTTGTTTGATTCATGAATGTTTCCTGTCTTAGAGCATATAGCAACTGAGATGATAGGGAATTATAGACCCTTTTGATCATCGGTCCTGGAGATGCTTCCCAGTTAACCATGTCATTGGGAATGGTGCCCAAATTGACCTATAACAAAGATGAAACATTTTTAAATATGTGCATGGGATCTAATAAGTGGTTAATCGTACGATGCTCCCAATATGGGAGGTTATGAAAGATAGATTTCCTTTTTATCCCAATGGGAAATTTCTCAAAATAGGTGTCAAATAATTATGGATCATCGAACATAGGATCCCCATTTGAATCAAACATTTCTATGAAATCCTTCTCCTTCTCTCTCTCATGTGATCTAAGCCATTCAGCTGTTGTCTTTATTGCAAGCGTTTGGGTTCTCTCTCATTTACCATTGAAAGCGGATGTTTTTCTTCTATAAGGGTGTTCTCTTGGGATGAATACCCTAGAGTAGTCATACACTGGCTTTCGTAAGTCATTGGACCATTTATCTTTCAAAGAAGGTCCACAACATTTACATCCATAATACCCCTTTGTTACATGACCTGCAAAATTATTGTATACAATATGCATGGCACGCTAAATAATATCATGAAGATCAGAACAATTACAATGAATTAAATAATTAATATGCGAAATAATATTGTTACGTATATAAAAAAATCAATAAACATTTAATTTACCAAAGAAAACTCCTAAGCCTAGATAATCATGTGTCGTGTAAGCACATATGCCATACAACGTAAAAATCATCTTTGTTGTGATGGGTCTTGATACATTGTATAAATTTAACCCATCCCATAATTCCTTAAATTCATTTACCAGTGGTTGTAAGTAGACATCCATATTCTTCCCTTGTCTTCTAATTGGGACTATGAGAGCCAACATAAGATGTTCACTCTTCAAGGAAAAATATGAGGGGATATTGTTATTGATTACTACTATAGGCTAAACAACATAGTTGGTGTTTGGGAGGGAATATGGGTTGACGCCATCCGTGGCTATGCTGAGTCATAGACATTGTACTTCATCCTTCAATTTTTTTGGCCATGTATCCTCTATATGCTTCATGGCTATTGAATCTGTTGGGATTCACATAACTCCCAACTCACTTCTATGTGAGGCATGCCATCCCTGCAACATAGCTAATTATTTGCAACGAAAGAGCCTTTCAATCCTTGGGATTATGGGCATGTGCCTCAATATATTAAAAGGAGGAACACATTATTTACCCTTATTTTTTTATTTATCATACATGTCATTCTCGCATTTCAGATATATATCTTTCTCTGCGTATTATCCTCTATATATAATACAATCATTTGGAAATGCATGAGATGATATGTACTCAACACCCAACATTTTCAACAATTTCTTTGCCTCTTCGCAGCTATCAGGCAAGACATTATCAGTTGAAAGAACCTTATATTTGAATAACCTGTAGTTGGTCATCGGAAATATTAAATTTACATTAATGCCAATAATTATTAACATTCATAAAATTGACCAATGGTAATGTTTATTGTGTGACAATATTTCTCAAAATATAAGGGACTTGATGGTCAATTACCTCAAAATTTCTGAGAAACATGCATTCTACAATGAAAATTTTCTTTCAAGTTGTATAATAACATCGTTGTCCCCAACTGGGTAGACTTTGACTGACCGCTACGTCCAAAGAGAGGGGTGGTGGAAGCAAATTTAAGGCTTTCAAAAATGGTATCAGTGATATGAGCATTATCCTCTAGCTCGTTATCATTCTGGAATGCATCTAACAACATTGTCTCCATGGTAGTCGTATCCCTTAAGTAATAATCCATACCAACCTCTATTTTATTGCCTCCATTTCAAGCTTGTGAAGAACTATTATTTTTGTAGTCATTCCTAATTGGTGAATCTAGACGTAGTGGGAATTGAATAGGTGGTTGATTCAACCATTCTTGGTATTGTTCCTCTTCGATTTTTTCTCTTAATTCATCCTTCTATCGATTTGACATTGTCGTGGGGTTCAAAGGAAGATGGTAGGTAGGTCGGTCATCATCACTAGAATCCTAAGAATTTCAAAGAATATATTTGAACATGAATAGTATAAAATTGATGATATCAATTAGTAAGCACATCAATGCATGATTAAGTGGTTTGACGTTGAAATAGTGATGTAGCCAAAGGCTGCAAAAACCCACATTCTCCACCGTAGATGCATATAAAAATGCATGGTTCATTTATCAACCAATATATTTCCCATATTGGGCAAACTCTAATGCGGAAGCTACCTTTTCAAAATCTATGGTTAAAACCATATTATAAAACCCACTTTATGAATATTTAGATTAATATTTGATCTTTGGATTAAAACCCAAAACATATCTTCGGGGCCAATACATATATTAATATATGTGCCCAACGCTCTTCCAATCCACTATATATTCGAACCCACGCTTTATCAAAAGCTCTAAATTGCATTAAACCCAAAGTATCATCATAATAACATCCGCCCCATAGCTTATCATTTCATTTCATACAAACTCCGACTTTGGTTAAACATAAACCAACGCAAATTAATGTTATGGGTCCCACAGCATATCCAACTTACCCTTTCGCCGTCAGTCCACACCTCCATTAACTTCTGCGAAAATGATGATGTGAACACAGTCCGATCATTTGATCAGAGAATCCAACGGATATCGCATTCATTTTTCCCCTGCACTTTAATTCGTCAAAGCAACGTGAAAGAAATGGTTTTGAAATTCTGCCATGCTACGTGTCATTCGTTGACCATTATCGTGTTTGCTTCACGACTTACCGCTTATTGCCTTATAATCACGCGAAAACCTTTTGTGGTTTTATAAAACCACCTCTGCGTCATTTGACTCGAGTTTTCAAAACACGTAATTTACCACGCTTCCACTGTGCTTTTGTCTCTGCTTTCATAAACTCAGGTTTCAACTAACCTCCAAACCCATGCTGACATTCACTGCACTACTCCATCATTCTAATTTCACGACATCAATCAATCTTCAAACCCTCTCTGCATTCATTTCACGCATGTATAAACCTCTATATTCAATTTCTATGGTTTATAATCGGTTATAAACACAATAAAAACTCAATTGTGACTCCAATCACGGTCTCACTACACTGTAATTACACAACAGAATGTGTAATCACCCCCTTATACGAAATCAACCTTCTTGCCTCTACGCTGTACAAATTTGACATCAATATGAAGGATCATATTGTGACATCGATCCATTCTGTGATCGATTCACACACATTTACAATCACAATTCAAGATTAAACACACAGTGTCATACATTTAATCAATCCTATGACCCGATGTAAAATTGAGAGACTTCTCTTGATTCTATCAATTTCACGTGCACACCATATAACTCAATAATGAAACATGAACTCAGTAAATTGAGTTCTCTGTATTAACACACAGGAATTACATAGGAAATTCTTCCTCTCTGGCCTGATATTCAATCAGTGGCCTTTTTTTTCCTACAGCCCATAGGCTTTAAACCCTATCTATCTACCTCTGTTCTACCTTGAAATCTATCCACTTATCTACTGCCTTTTATGCCTTTGAGGCTTACATTTTATACGAAAGGTTCTAAAACTATTTTTGGTTTCAGTTCCTCCATCTCCTCAACAAAACCCTGAATGTCCTCTTTCATCCACAAAATAATCAAACAAATTCTAATTTAGGATTTATAATTAATTCCTAAATCTCTCAATCCCTATACACTCTCAACTATCCTATTTCTCTCATGTTCTCCAACATTCGAGAACATTTACAAAATTCCTCACAATATTTAATTAATTCTCATTAAAATCACTCAAATCATTACATAAGAAATCAACTCCCTTGAAAACACAAAACCCCTATGTCTATTAAAATACATGGAATTTTCTTGAGCCTAATGCCCCTACATCAGACTCCCAATGTAAAAAATAATCATGATCTCATGATCATGTGCTTTTAAGCTTTTCCTCCTAGATCCCATACTCAATTTTGCTGTTGTCCATAAACTGCATTATTCTTCTGCTGTACTTCTCCAGGTTTCCATATTTTATTCTGCATCTTGCCACTAGCCATGCTTTCACATTCTGTTCTTGTTTTTCCTTTGCTGTAATTTCTTTGCTTTCTTCCTGCTGTATTTTTCTAAGACACCTTCATCATCAACATTCTTATGTTTTCAATCTCTATGTCCAATTTATCTTCTGTCTGGAAATTACTCTGCCTTTTTTTGCTGCTTTCAATTTATGTTGCTTTTCATGCTGCATATGTTGCCTTTGTTATAGATGTTGCTGCCAATACTATTTCCTTTGTTGCTACACATGTTTCCTTTGTTGATGTTGCTGCAGATGTTGCCACCATAGATGTTGCTGCATATGTTTCCAATATTGTTTCTTTTAAAGTTTCTGTAGATGTTGTCACCATAGATGTTACTGGTGATGCAGGTGTTGCCTCCTCCCAAACTTCCTGAATATCTCTTAAGATATCTCCCTCTGCAACATTCTTCTTCTGCTCATCACCTGCAAATTCACTTTTAAAAAATGAATTATCATTTTATTATCTAACTGCAGTAACATACTCATTCATTCTTATTTGTATACTTGTAAGCATAATCAAATTTGACAAACTAGTATCTGCTCCTATTTATTTCACAACTCCAGACATTTCCACTTCAGTGTTTGCAATTCCTTTCTCTAGCATAATTGTTTCCAGCAAGCATTTCACCCATTCTTTTTGTACTTGTCTCATCTCAACCACATCATCAATATGTTGTAATTTAGTTTCAGCATAACCTTCTTCTTCCTCTTTGTTGGTCACTTTAATTGTTTATTGAATTAAACAATTCAAGTGCTACATAAATTGTCAACCCAGGGAAGTCTGTTTATTTCAAAGGAAATCACACAATGTATATGCTCAATCTCAAAAGCAAAGAAATTTTGTAGTAAAAATTACACTAATCACACCTTTCTTCAACAAACTGAAGTCTACTTGATTTATAGCAAAGACAATCTTTCTATTGTAGAAAATCATCAAAAGAATCCTGGATTACATTAAAAAGACAACAATCTAGGAAAGGAAGCCAATCTGCAAAAGGAAAGATCAATTATGCTATAACAGAGAACAGGACCCTATTCCCCAAGTAGGAACCTTCAACACCCGTTTTTGATTACCAAGATTTCACAAACTCATTTTGTAAACAATATTTCCAATTAAAATAATCCACAATTACCTAAGAATGAATTATATGAAATAAATGCAACAAGTAATGGAAACAGAGCTTCAGCAATAGGCAACAGAATTCCAATACTGCATAAATGAATTCAGCAAAAAAAGTTTAACAAGTCGTAAATGAAAAAGAATAATTAACAAACTAGAGAAATAAATGGGTGAATCTTGTGAAGAAGGTAGGCCCTTCCCTTCTCACAAGATTCCCCAGAAGAAGGAATTAAGATGAATTACTCAGAACAAGCTTTTATTCATCTGTCCAAAGTAACATATTACAAAGGATTCATGTTCCTTCTCTATTTCAGAAATAAACCTCCCATAGTATCTAATCATCCCTCTAATGTTGATGTCTCATCTTTTTAAAGAGGAGACATCTATTACAATTGATTTACATTATAGAAATCTTATTTTTAACCCAATCTGATCTTCTATACTGAAATAGGACCTTTTTGTTCTTCCATAGCAAAATTCTGTTACAATAATTACGATGGTACTGGCTTCAAAGTGGCCCATGTAACAGCTTCCTTACTTGTCTTTTCTTGTTGCCGTGATGCTTGAAATACTGCTTCAAAATCGCAAATCACGGGCTGTTTCAGCAACAAGATTTGTGTATCATGTTGACTGTTCAGCATCGCGGTCTTTAGACATCCACGATAGATTATCTGCAGTCTCCAAACTGTCTCAGAAACTATATATCTTCGATTAATGATTAAATATGAAAGCAATGTAAAATTATATGTAAAACAAGTTAAACATATAGTAAAGAGAAGAATGTTATATACCTTTGGGAGAATGGATGAAAGTGATAGTATAAACTTTAAATATGGACTGGAAAAGAGTGGAATGATAGCAAAATGTATGGTCAAAATGGTACATTATGGGGTCCTAACACTCTTTTTTGAAAATCTTTAGTAATTGTCCATCACCTCCTTGATTTATTTTGGCAATCAATTCAAATTCTTTAAATATTGTATCTTCATCCTTTATAAAAATAGAATTCTGATTCTTCATCACTTTGCCAGTTCTAAAAGTTTTTCCTATAGTGTTCTCTTGGCTAATCAGACAAACCAACTCCTCCCTGTCAACAACAGTAACAAGTTCCTTCATTTGAGACATAGCTGTCTCACCTTCCTTGGAATCTATGAGTTCCTTCTACTGCAATAATTCATCTTCATTCAATACAACTCCAAGAGATGGATTGCCTTCTGCAACACTTGTAAACACATTCAAATTGTCAATTTCAAAATTACAAGACCCAATGGTCTCATTTGATGATCCAGTCACCAAATATTCCTTTTGCAGTTCCAAGTCTCTTTCAGGGCTCAGAAAATCTTCACTGTCTTTCTTCCCATCTTCTAAAGTCATCTCATTTGTTCCAATCATCATGATAGAATGATGATCCTTCACTATGTTTTTAGCTAACATAGTTTCCATTTCATTGACATTTTTCATTTGTTGTCCTTCTTTGCATGCATAATTAACACATGAATTATCAGTATTAAAAATACAAGGTTTCAATACCTCTTCCTCCTCTGGAAACATTTCAGTATGCTTCTTTGAGTTTTCTTCTAAATCCTTTGTCAGCACAACAGTATGCTGATTTAAATTCTCCATGAGTCTGTTAGCTAGTCTTTCCTTCATATCATTTGTTTCATGAATGTCTCCCTGTACTGGCTCACAACAATGAACTTCTTCAATTTGCTGAATCATTCTTACATCCCTGTCATTCATGAAAATTTCTCTGTCTTTCACATTCAACAATTTATCCTGAGTGTAGATCCTCTGCTTTTCTAATTCTCTTCTTTGAAGATCTTACTTTCTATATAACTGAACAATTACAATTGGAGTAGAATTTGGAAACTTCACACAACTTTCCATACCTTCATTTGTTGTTGACCAATCATTAGATGGTCCTTCTTTCTCTGTTTCAATATTCTGCTGAATATTCTCATGAAACCCCTCTGTCCTCATTTCTTTTTGAGATTTTGCTATCTTAGCATTATTCTAAACAGAATTCAGATTCAACTTCTTCTCCTTAACAAACTTCAATTTTTTTTCATCATCCTGTGATGTACCTGCAATCATACACAATTCATTAGTTTTAAAAACAAAAGACTTTTCAGTCTCATTTTCTTCTTCAAGAATTTCTCCTTGAACAGATTTGCATGTGGAATCCTCAAATTCCATCTTTGACTCAACAAATCTGAGTTCTTCCTTCCATAAGGAAATCTCCTTCTTCCTCCACTTCATTTGTAATGGTTGCAAAATTATCTTCTTTCCCTTTAATGGAAATATCCATCCTCCTCTATGGTTTTCCTCTTCTTGTAGCCATTCCTGTAGTACCTCCAGTTGTACTTTCATCACTGCAATATCTCTCTTTTGATCCTCATCATTCATATTACCTCTGTGGCATTCTTTTGAACCTATTCTCTGATCCTAAATGATCATTTTCTTCATGAGCTCCTCACTCACCATGAGTTTCACTAAGCCTCTGCAACAGCAATTCCTCCCTGCTGCCACTTACTTCACAAATCCCCTCTCTGGACTTGGTCTTTTAGTAAGCATTGGTTCTCTATATCTAGAACCCCTTGAGCACTCTCTTTTTCACTCTCTAGGCTTATATCCTCAAATCACCTTCTCTTGAGAACACTTTAGTTGTTCTCCCTATCCAACCTTTAGCTGGAATATAAGGTTCACTGCCATCATCATCAAAATATTTGTCTTCATCTTTTCTGCAACCATAATTCTGCAATCATAATTTTCCAAACCAGATTAAAATTATCTCATCTTCAATATCTTTGCATGACCTTGTTCTCTTCATTCACTTGTACTTTGATTGGACTGTCTTCATTCATTTCTGCAAATGCCTGTTCACTTCAATTCTGTGTATCTGCTGCTTACCAGATTTATAATCTGATCTCCTTTTATCTTTCCCATCACACATGCATTTTTATTTAATTAAGAAAAATATTTTACTTTCAAAAGATCTTTTCCGGCTTTGATACCACTTGATGCAGCCAAAGGCTGCAAAAACGCACATTCTCCACTGTAGATGTTGCTAGAGTTGGTCTTTTCATCCCTCCGTTAGAGATCAAAATCTCTTTTGTTGCATTTCATTTTAGGTGTCTCATTTAGTTCAGTCATTTGCATTCTATTAGGAGCATCGATATTCTGACGGAAGGGTATTTTCACTCATCTCCCTCATGTCATGTACCTGCTGGTCCGTGTCTATTCATCAAAATCAATTTTAAAGTCATTTACAGTCCTGTTGGGTCCCTTGGTGAGCAAAGAGTCAATTCAGTCATTAGGTCTAGGGTTTCGCAAATTTAGTCTTCAAAATGACTAATAATGTCAGCAGGCACATGACGAGGGTTCGAATAAAGTTTCACTACAAAAATTTCATCGTCATATTGTATAATCATGTTTCTTCTTCAAAACTCTGTTTTGAAGAAAAATCGTCAAATTTTGTCTTTTGTAATTAATACCATGTAATTTTCAAAGTTTTTCAGTTGTGAAATTCTTCAGGTGCAGCCCTAGTCGCCTTTGCCAAGATCCCATGCCAGCTATCCCTACAAAAAATAGACAAAATTTTCATCATTCAGCTCAAAAAATCAAAGGAAACAAGCAAAACAAAGTTTATATTAAAAAATGTGAAAGTGCCAAAGTTCTGCAACATTACAAAAGCGGGTTACTAAATGAAAAATCAAAATCCTTTTGATATATAAGAGATTTTCATATTTAAACAGTTCATTTGCACACCAAGAGATCACATTGAGCCGACTCAAGTCGTGGAAGAGAAAAATAGAGTTTTGGGAGCACCGACTGTTGGTGAAATACCTGCGCGGAGCGTTGGTTGGAGGTCGCGGCGCACACAGTAGTCGCGACGCATACAACCATTCTCTACCATGCAAAATAAAACGTGCGCGGTGCACAAGGGAGACGCGACGCACTGGGTTGTGCGTGCAGCACACATGGCCGACAAGCAAGATTTTTGCCACTGCTTCATGAAATTTCAAATCAACTCAGTTTTCCTCACTCCAAGTAGGTTTGTAAGGCTATGAATTGCTATTAGCTTGTGTTTGGTGTTGTTTGGAGGGAAGAATATAAAATTTTGAAAGTTGAAAACATAAACCCTATCATTTGGTGAAAAACTGCTCCTTAGGGTTTGAATTTGAGTGTTAAAATTTGACTTTGGTGCCAAGTATTTCAAATCCCATTCCTCACCTATTGTTCCTTCCCCCCTCACTATCATATTATCATTGTCAATCCCTTACTCCCTAAAATCCAAAATCACTTATTCCCAAGACCTATTTTCCCTATCCCTAAACCCTACCATTCCCTATCACTCTCCCTCTCTCATTTCACTTATAAAATCCTCAAGTCCCCAAAAAATCAAGTGACTGTCCTTGCATTTTAAATCTCACTTGATTACATTACATTGTTCCCACTGTCCATATTTCCCACAGTCCCTCATTTGACTTTGACACACTTGGAAATTGGAGGCAAAGACACCAAATTCTCATTTCTCATTTTCAACAAGCCAAACATACACCTTGCAACACCATGGAGTCAGACACTGATTCATCATATGAACAAGACAGTGATTCTACCACTGAGCTACATGCACTAAGAAGGCCCTGTAAAGGTGGCAAACATGTGAGAGAAGATCCCACCTCATTGACTCAGTTGCAGGCCTGCCCACTTGCCATGGCATGTTTTTGAGAGTAGTCATGCTATCAGTATTGTGAGATGATTGCTCAGATTCAGCATCATCAGGAATTGGCTCGTTTGTTTGTTTTACATTTTCATGATGGTCAGGTAACTCTTGCTGGTGTAAATTTCACCTTGACACCGGAAACCATTTCTCAGGAAACAGGAATACCGAATGTAGGTGAAGAGTGGAACAAAAGACAACAGGTGGATAGAGTGCATTATGAACCATACATCAGGCCTAGCTATGTGAGGCATCTCAGCAGGGTATTCCCATTCCGGTTCCTGAAGGAATCCTATGCACCTTTGATGAGACTCATTATCAGATACTTCAGTTGTGAGGGTCGGTTCTCACGCCTCTATGCATACCACATCAGGTTATCGATGCATTTCATGAGAGTGAAGATGATGGACATACCTTATTTCATGTGTCGAAACATCAAGAGAATGACCACTCTTGTGCAGAAGAAGACTCCTGAGCAGCAGCATAACAATATTTATCATTATGCGCTCATCAAGATCATTGTTGTACATCAGCTTGGATTGCAGGGTATTGCATGGGAGGATTTCATTTCCCATGACTTCTTCACAGCCCCTCAGCCTCCTCCGGAGATTTTTCATGATGCAGGTGAACCTTCATATCAGTTTGAAGGTCCCGAGACAGAGCCTATCAGTGTGCCATTGTTTGTTACTTATCAGAGAGGCACGAGAGCATTATTTGTAGCAGCCCGACAAGTACTATCTCCAGCCGGGGTGGAAGGGGTCTCATTGCCATCATCAGCAACACAGGTACAGGTATAGGACAGAGGAAAGAGGCCTATGTAGGAGGAGGGTCCTTCAGGATGCCATGATATTTATTTCATGTTGATTGATAAGGATTTGAGCTCTCCAAGATCAAAGTTGAGAGAGATCTTTCACGAGCAGAAAGCTGAGATCGACACATTGACTGACAAGTTGCAGAGAGCTCAATGGATCATAAACTATCTAGAGCAGCAGAATAAGAAGTTGGATGATCAGCAGATGATCATGGAGTTGCAAAACATCCGTGAGAACCGGCAAGCTGCCCGAAGAAACCCATCCGAGATGACACCTATTGAGCGGGAGATTGAGGCCGATAGA
This sequence comes from Pinus albicaulis, assembly GCA_034641835.2. NCBI lineage: Eukaryota > Viridiplantae > Streptophyta > Pinopsida > Pinales > Pinaceae > Pinus > Pinus albicaulis. Next base: position 35,573,882 of record MU968363.1, read on the forward strand.
GAGGCTTGGCTTGAGAGGGTCAGCATGCATCCTGAGAAGCTATTGGAGAAGGCAAACAAGGAGAAAAAAATTCTCAGACACATGAAGAATCACTATTGGGCGCACAATCATGTTTGCAAGGCGCGTATCAAAATCCTGAAAGCGAGGCTAAGGAGGGCATTGAAGCGTCGCAAAAGGAATGATAGGCTCCAAATCTTGGCTGAAGCTTCTTTGGATGAGCATAGCACTTGATCAGGGACCTTCAGCCCAAATTTCAAGGAATTTGGAAAATTTTTTGTCAATTTTGATTTTTTTGGTCACAAAACAGATTTTCCTGCTCGACGCGTAGCGCCACTTGGCGTGCACTTACAATTGGCAGCGCTTCAGGGGGGGAAATTTGCATTTCTAGATTTTTTATCAAAATTTATGCATGCTCATGGATTACCTAAGGATTTCATGAAGTTCTGGGTTACCTAAAGGGTTAAAAACGCCCTAAAAATGGCCTTTCTGCCACTTTTTGCACACACAGGAAGCAGTGTTGGGAGATTGAACTTTTGGAGGGGAAACTGGCAACCAAATCCAGAAATTCCACTTGGGTTGGAAAGTAGACAGGCAGGGATTTCCAACACGCTATCCTGCACTCAATTTTTACTTTGGAAAGGGCCTCAAAATAAGCTCTAAACTTGTGCTACGCATAGAGATTTCAGGCGCGGCGCATAGAGGAATTTGGCCTATTTTTCACACAGCTGCTCAGAATTTCGCCTAGTTTTGGCCAGTTTCACTTTTCCATGTAACTCTTGATGTACCTTGATGTAATTTCATGACCATGATTTAATTTTGGCACATTTTTACTCATTCTAGAAGATTCATTCACCAAAAGGTGAAATGTAAGTGAATGGATCAGTTTCCTAGCATATAGAGGCAAGTTGTTTCATTGCCTATTTTCTAGTTCCTAGTTTAGATATAGTTGAAATAGCTCCTAGAATGATGATATCGACCCCTAGAGGCATGGGAATGGGTTAGGCTTGTTTATATCATGTATTTTCTCAATTATTTTCAGGGTTGGACACTTGGGATTGCTTGGCACTTCATTGTACATTTCATTTTTGCAATTTTGGCAAAGGAATAGACCAGGGTTTGCAGCCCTCTTTGGGATCCTTGTGGCTCTGTGTTTTGATGGTGTTTTTCTCTATGTAATTTTAAGTTCACTGATGTTTATGTGTACCATTTTCATTCTCCTTTCTTCTTAAATTAAACAAATCAGTGTTAAAGGTGGAATTCAATAGCTTACTTTGCTTTGCCTTCAGTTTTGTTTAATTTTTCATGTTTTCATCTGTTTGAAGAGGACTCTTGAAACCCTCTTTCCCTCTTCAGCTCCTCACTGGTCTTATCCATCCATTCATTTAATATAAAGCATCAAAACAATTTCCTTCCTTGCCCCAATTAGAACTCTGCAAAAACTAGGTCTTATCCTCGCACCCAAAACTGCCCTTCCCTTTGATCCAACAAAAACCCCCAAAAACATAATCAAACTTCTTTATTTATATACCTAGCCTAAAATTAGCTTTTATTTCATTCATCTCAAACCCTATTGATTATTTTCACTGAGATTGACCCGGAGAGAGCCCTCTCATGTTCTAGTAGGGCTAGCTACCAGACTGAGCACGGTTTGATGTTACCCTGAACTCTGCCTTCCTTTAGCCTGAGGTAGATTTAGGCAATAACAGTTGCATATAAAAATGCATGGTTCATTTATCAACCAACATATTTCCCATATTGGGCAAACTCTAATGCAGAAGCTACCTTTTCAAAATCTATGGTTAAAACCATATTATAAAACCCACTTTATGAATATTCGGATTAATATTTGATCTTTGGATTAAAACCCAAAACATATCTTCGGGGCCAACACATATATTAATATATGTGCCCAACGCTCTACCAATCCACTATATATTTGAACCCACGCTTTATCAAAAGTTCTACTTTGCATTAAACCCAAAGTATCATCATAATAACATCTGCCCCATAGCTTATCATTTCATTTCATACAAACTTCGACTTTGGTTAAACATAAACCAACGCATATTAATGTTCTGGGTCCCACAGCATATCCAACTTACCCTTTCACCGTCGGTCCACACCTCCATTAACTTCTACGCAAATGATGATGCGAACACTGTCTGATCATTTGATTGGAGGATCCAACGGATATCGCATTCATTTTACCCCGGCGCTTTAATTCGCCAAAGCAATGCGAAAGAAATGGTTTTGAAATTCCACCATGCTACGTGTCAGTCGCTGACCATTATCGCGTTCACTTCACAACTTACCACTTACTTCTTTATAATCACACGAAAACCTTTTCGTGGTTTTATAAAACCACCTTTGCATCATTTGACTCGAGTTTTCAAAACGCGTACTTTACCACGCTTCCACTGTGCTTTTGTATCTACTTTCATAAACTCAGGTTTCAACTAACCTCCAAACCCACGCCGAAATTCGCTGCACTACTCCATTGTTTTGTTTTCACAACATCAATCAATCTTCAAACCCTCTCTGCATTCATTTCACGCATGGCTAAACCTCTATAGTCAATTTCTGTAGTTTATAATCGGTTATAAACACAATAAAAACTCAAATGTGACTCCAATCCCTGTCTCACTACACTGTAATTACACAACAGAATGTGTAATCACCCCCTTATACAAAATCAGCCTTCTTGCCTCTACGTTGTACAAATTTGACATCAATATGAAGGATCATATTGTGACATCGATCCATTCTGTGATTGATTCACACACATTTACAATCACAATTCAAGATTAAACACACTGTCTCATACATTTAATCAATCCTATGACCCAATGTAAAATTGATAGACTTCACTTGATTCTATCAATTTCACCTACACTCCATATAACTCAATATTGAAACATGAACTCAGTAAATTGAGTTCTCTATATTAACACAGAGTAATTACATAGGAAATTCTTCCTCTCTGGCCTGATATTCAATCAGTGGCCTTTTTTATCCTATATTCCGTAGGCTTCAAACCCTATCTGTCTACCTCTGTTATACCTTGAAATCTATCTACTTATCTAGTACCTTTTATGCCTTTGAGGCTTACATTTTATACAAAAGGTTCTGAAACTATTTTTGGTTTCAGTTCCTCCATCTCCTCAACAAAACCCTGAATATCCTCTTTCATCCACAAATAATGAAAAAAATTCTAATTTAGGATTTATAATTAATTCCTAAATCTCTCAATCCCTATACACTCTCAACTAGCCTAATTCTCTCATGTTATCCAACATTCGAGAACATTTACAAAATTCCTCACAATATTTAATTAATTCTAATTAAAATCACTCAAATCATTACATAAGAAATCAACTCCCTTGAAAACACAAAACCCCTAAGTCTATTAAAATACATGGAATTTTCTTGAGCCTAATGCCCCTGCATCAAATAATTACATTATACCAAACAAGTATTATTACCATCATTGTCCTAGGACTGTGGCTAGAAGATGGCTTGTTACAATTGGCAGGGTGCAACGGTTATCCATTTTCACCTACCAACTACGCCTTGCGGTATGCTACTCCTGATAAGAACTTCCAACGTTTTGGATCTGTTTGAATATTTTGTGCATCTGAACTTGATTCTGAACCTGTATGAACCTACAAATTTGTATACGTTAATTTTGTTCAGATGATTGACATGGATAAAAAAAAAATCAATTAAATAATGAAAATATAAATAAAATCTGAAGTAATTACGTGTGGAGATGGATAGGGAGAACTCCACAATGGAATTTCAGAAATATTATGGAACGAGTTGTATTTTCAAGAATTGTCCATTTGATATAATTATGAGATTTTCTCCCTGCATTTGAGAAAAATCAATAATAAATTTTGGTGTACATACCTAAAAGTAATTTTGATGCCTTAAAAAGAGTTATTTTTATCGATGCTAATGTACTATTAACTGTACAGGTACAATTTTATTACCGGACACACTGGTGTTGTAGTTAACAAATGAATGGAATACTGGGAAAAACAAAATAGAACTTTATTTTTTTGAAGTGAAAAAAAAAGCGGAAATTTAAAAACTAAGCAGCAAATGATTTTTAGAAATCTAATTTCATAAAAAAATTCTTTAAATAGTAAAAAATATTCACTATTTAATTATTTTTGTAAAATTTTTCAGGGAGGTATTTGCACGAGAGACATACCTGGAGCAAGAGACCACGAGAGCAGTGTGGAGTAGAAAAATACTTTTTAACAAAAACAATATTCAGAGAATCAGAATCTGAAACATTTGGTGATTCACACAAAAACCCTATAGTATAGTAAAATTTAACTTACTGTAATAATTGTTTTTTTTTACAATTTTTGTTAGATTTAATACATGCATAGTAAAAAAATTAAATTTTTCTGTGCATTTTACTAATAAAATCATTTACAATCTCTATTCCTATTTACATTTAATTAAATTTAATTTAAAGAAACAAACAAAAATCCATTCCTACGTTAAACCCTTGCTTCTTCTTGTTTATGTCACTTCACAGTTAGGATTTTTCATTTTAGCTTTATAGGGTTTGTATTACTATATATATAAGCGTCTGACATCTAACCTGCAGGACCACTTGCAGAGTGTGGTCCCAATCCCTATCTGCCCTTGCACGATTTAAAAAATATATATCTTTTGTTAATCGACGCACATTGTTTGAAATAACGCACCAGGTTCGTATTGAAAAAAAACATTGTTTGATAAAAATAATTTTTTATTAATTTATATTTATGTTAATTGTTTCTCCGGTATTAATATAACACACTAGCTCTCCTTGCTGATAAAGAGCACCATACAGTGTTTCTACTGTATTGGCGGTGCTTTTATAAGAACCTACTACACCGCATTTGGTGCGTAAGTTGCAAAAGTCGCATCGTTTTCTTGATTTTTTCTTATTTTTACCTGAAAAGTATGTGACTTATTTATAAAATATATTAATGAATGGTACATGTTTCATATTGATAAAGAAATCGCTGACAAGGGTTCAAGTAACAAAATTGTTTATAACACATCCAGAAAAGAAAAAAATGCAAGTTATTTGTAAATTATTTAAAAAAATATTATTTTTGAAATATATGTAACTTTAACTAATATGTTCCCAGATGCAGGTGGTAATAGTTGATGCGACGGGTATAAGCCTGCGGGACGGCGTGTGGCATGGCCACATAGCTACCCACAGGCTACAGTTAAGGTGCCCCAGAGCGTTTAATACTCCAGGCTGTCACCCTATGCGGCGTTTATGCCAGTGTGGAGGTCGAGGTTGCCAGCGTTTCAAAATGGCACCCCAGGGTTCTTCGTCTTCGTCCGTCGTCACTGTGTCTGAGTTCTTTGCTTTGTCTCGGCTCCGTTTGGTGGTCTCCATGCCGATGCAATTCCTGCCTGTTGGTTTTAGCTACTCCCTAGAGGCCGAATTGCCCAGCTCTCGCACCTCCCTTGGGAGGCACTGTCATTTGGGTTGCTGTGTCAATTTTATTCATGGCTTTCACTTCTCACATAGCCTTTTCTTCTCTCTGCAATTTTCCTCCTTGCTTGGACTCAATTTTCCCTCACCCTCCTTGTCGTCGACAACCAATACTGCTCATTCCACTTGGCTTCGTGTTGTCATGCCCTGGCTCAGGCACCATCTGAGATGTCGATGGGGAAGCTCCAGAGCACGCCTCTCTGGCCGGCGTCGCTCCCTTTCCACTAGCCCTTCATCGTCTTCTAAGAGCCTTCGTGGCCAATATCCCTCAACGCATAGTGGGCGTGGGTGTGAGCGTGGGCATCGACCCCCTTCCTCCCCCAGACATGGTGCCTCTGCTTCTCTGTCACCTCCTCACTCCCGTCCTGCTGTTTCTGCCTCCCTTTACAACTCGTCCACTACCCATTTTCATTTTCAGTGCAATACCAATCGCCCTCTGGTCATAGTGACTATCTTTGTCTCATTTAAAGAAATTCCAGGGGCAATTCCTGACGCCCCCCCTCTTGTGCATCCTTCTAAAATGTCGGAACCCTCTGACCCTGTGCATCCCCCTCAAACTGTGGACAGAGGTGCTTCTTTTAACGCCGATGACTATTGTTCGAGTCTCCTTCAGGATAAAGGCAAGCAAGGTGGCGGCAACGAAGCAGGTGCAAGAGCTGTTCGAAGATGCCCTGTTCCGGATGATGATGATGGATATTGGTGCAGGATTGAAGAAGAACCACCGTCAGAGGATTATGGTCTCTAGAGCTGATGGCATTGTTCAAGTAATTCTGTTCAATTTCTTTGTCATTTTTGTTGTTTTTGGATGCAATAGGTTTTGGTATGCTATAGCTAGTTTCCTCCATCGAGGCAGCTTACAAACGTTGTACGGGCTGGTTTCCCCATGCGGGAAGCCAATTTTTTGTTATCTTGTTGAACCTATGAAGCCTCTGATGGCCTGCATCATGGTGGCCATGAAATAGTTGTACTATATGTTTTATTAATAGAATTAATCTTACTTAGAAAAAAAAAAAACTTTAACTAATATGTATTGTTTAGTGTGTATTAGGCAGAGCCACAAAATGACGAAGCTCGATAAGGTTATTTATGATCTAAGACCAGAAGAGCATAAACGCTTGATGGAAAATTTATACAAGGATGAATTAGGTGAATGAAAAAATACTATCAATCCAATATGAGTTTATTTTTTGAATTTTCATTAATAATATACTTAAAAATGTTAGATAACATGTTTCAAACAATCTATTAATTAAGATATATTTAATGTTTTACAGGGACCAACAACGAAGAAAAAGAATATTGTTCTAAGAAAAGAAAAAAAATAGAACATGCAAATGAAAATCAATTTCTCCTTAGCTCATTTGGAGTGGTACTGGAGGTTAGCGAAAGGGGGGAAAACTTTTACAAAACTTTTAGGGATTTGGTGGAATGAATGTATAGACGTTCTTCCCACTTACAATACAAAAATAAATCCAATGATTCCAAGAACAAAATTTTATTTAAACTACAGGAAGAGTTTCCAGAGAATTGGTCACTGAGACATTTCATAATTTTAATAGCAAAAACGTACAACAACAAAAAAGAATGATTGAAAAAGTAATATTCTTTTAAACGTTTTTCTAGAATTCTCTATATATATTACTATTGGCCATCAATTTTGGTTAATTTTGCTTATCCAAAATCCACCTAATTACCATCATATTCTACCTTATATCATCCATATATGCCTCATTTTTACCTTATTATGCATATTCGGGTAATTAAATTAAGTTTTTTAATTTTTAGAGCTTTTTGTAAAAATTATGTTTTAAGAGTATTTTGGGACTGCACTGAAAATTCCCGTAATAGCTTCATGTAAGTTGTTATCACTCTAGTAATTATTTAGTTGTGAGATTTTGATTTTTTAGTTAAGAAAACTAGAGGTAACGTCAGAAAAACTTTTAAACCCTAGGATCTAGCCTTCCTAGGGTTCAGAGAGGGCTCTCTCTATAAAATTTAACTTTGTTTTTATTTATAAAATATTAGGCTAGTTATGATTGTGAAATTGGTTTTGGTTTTGATTGGTTTGGTGGGAAAAATCACTTGAAGAGATGGACAATGGGAAATATATTCATACATTGGGCTAAGGAGTCAAAATTGAAGCAGACAGAGCTAGGATCAAGGTCAAAAAGTCAAATGTTTTGAGGGAAAGATAGAGAACCCTTGGAGATTTTGGAAATTTGTTTTGTGAGATGATATGATCGGGATAAAGATCAATGAAGGGTTCTTTGATCCGAAAAAGATAAGTAGTAGGAAGAGGTCAAACGAAAGAGGGAGCAATTAAGGGTTCCCTGCTCTGGAAATCAGAAGAAAACATAGAAATGAAAAACAGTAAAGATAGGGTGCTTTTAACAAATCCTGAAGTAATACTCCTGTTCATTCATTCAAATTTAGAAAAAATAATGGATTGCATGTAACAAAGAAAGATAACACTGACAAGTAAGAAATACATCACTCCAAATAGCTCATCTCATGAATCCTAAAATATGATGCTAGTCGATCTGATCCAGTCTGCTACTCGAAATTTGAACACAAAAAGCCTTCAAGTCCACAAAAATGACTATATAAATCTTCAGCAATTTATTTCGCAATAATACTTTGAAAGATGAAGTATTTATACATAATTATTTACAAAATATCCTAGAATGCTTCTAGGAATTATCTAAGGGATATAAAAATATCTTTACAACAAAAATAGAGACAACTGCTCAACAAATCAGCAAGTTGTCCTACTTATTCAAATAAAATAGAAACTGTTTGTGGATAAGGTGCAGCTGGCTGCCTTGGTGTCTTCCTTGCTGGCTTAGATATTTCAATTTTGTTTTGAAATATGATCTTCTTTATCTGATACTCTTTAACTGATTCTATTTGATCTCTGATACTCTTTGACCATTTGTAAAACATGTTTACTGCTGTAAAAAAAAATATGTTTTGACTGCAATTCAGCAAACTGTTTTCACTGTTATATTTTCTGCCTTCTTAACTTTCATAGTAAATCTATAAGTGGCTGCCAATATTCTTCTTTTGGGATTTATATCTTCTTTAAATTTCTGAAATTCTCATCTGCTTCCGTATACCTAGAAAATGTTGGTTTAATGAAAAACAAGTGTCTTATCTCATGCTGTAAATAAAATAGATCCTCAAAACTCCTGAGAAGACATTTCCAGTGGGGATTCCTTTTCCATATGTTTTATTGACTTGTTCCTTAGCATATTCTCAGATCTTTTTGTTGTAGTATTCTTGAGGCATCAGTTTATCATTGATAACACAATGTTAGGTAGGGTTCTTTGCCTAAGATTTTCAAATTTAACCAAGAATTTGGTTACTATTATGTTCATGTTCTCACACTTTTCTTCAAGTTGCTTCATTATTTTTTTCTTGGTGATAAATTTCATTATCTCAAGGGTAGTTTCAGTTCTGTCAGTTATTTCAATCTCTTCTAATTCTTGCTTGTTCTTGTGGTTGAGAAACTTTATCAGTTCTAAAGGTTGCTCTGGTTTGATGCCTAGTTCTTCTTTGTTCTTCTTGATTTCTGCTAGTGCAACTGTTGACAAATCTCTTTGTTCAAAAATCACCTGAATTGAAGGCCATACGTCATTGATAGCTTCAATGATTTTGTTCCATAAATAATTATTCACATAGTAAATTGGTTCTTTTAGAGTCAAATCCTTTTGAAGCTTCTTCAATTATTCAATTAATCTAATAGCCTTTTGCTCATGAGTTTTTGCATTAATTTGAGACAATTTCTTTTGATCTTCAAGATTTTCAACCATCTGTTTCAATCTGTTGATTTCACTTGTCTGAAGAGACATCTCTTCCATGGCCTTTACCAGTTTTTTGGCCTCATATGTAGGATGAGTTACTGTTGTAGATGATTCTGTAGCTGATTTTGTGGATAATGTCACTAGCACTGCAATAGCCAGTGGAACTTTAGGTACCAACTCTTCTGCTAGAGTTGATGGCACAAATGTAGTGACCATAGGTATGACTATAGGTGTTTCCTGTTCTTTTACTGTCTCTTTTTCCTGGACAAGCTTTTCCATCTGAATCTCCATTTCCTTTATCTGTGCTGTTAAATGAAAAAACAAATTCATCTTGTTGTCCTTCTCTTTCTTCCCTTCTATTATTTCCTTAGTTTGAGGATGTTCACTTGATGGTAATTTAAGTTGTTTTCTTAATGTTGTAATATCCTCATTTTTCTTCTTCACTAATTTCTCTGCTACTTTGACATTTGTTGGGTCTAATCCAACCTGCAAGACTAATTCCTCCAAAGATTTGATTCTTATATCCTTAGCATACAAGGATGCTTTGTCTAATTTCATTTGATATTTCATATTTGAGATGGTGTTCTGGAGTTTCTAAGCACTCATGACTTTAGTTGTAACAGTAAAGTACAACATCTCTGAAGCCTGTCTATGGGATTCAATCTGATCAAGAGCATGAATTTTTTGTTTTTGGACTTCTAAATCAATCTTCTTATAATCTTCACTCGCTTTGGAGATTTCACTGTAGGATGAAATACTGACATTATTAGCTCTTGGTTTGAATAATAAAAAGCAGAAAAAAGTCTATTTTGAATACTTGGTGTTTTTTTGAGATATTGAGAGTAGATATTGTTTTTGATCTCTTCATTTTTTAACTTGATATGTTTATACTTTTCTTTAATATCTAGATCTTTCTCCTCAGTTGTCTCTGAGGATGAAGCTTCCATGTTCTGTTGGTTTTCTATCAATTGTGCATTTTCATTATAACCTTGTTCTTCATTATGATTCTCAGTAACTAGCTCATTGATGATGATAGTGGCAGGATCTGTATTGGTATCTGGGAGATATGTTTCTTGAACATCAATGGTTACTTTCTCTTTATATTCTGGATTTAACTTAGGCATTTTTTTGTATCTTAACTTGAATTTAGTTTCAGTGGTAGTTTCAACCACATAGGTGCCTTCTTCTCTTGTTCTCTTAGTGGCCTTTTCTATTTGATCTGTAGTCTGTAAACTATGGCTAGTATCACTTTTCTTCACTGCATCTACTAATGTATTCTTTTTCCACTCAATCTGATTGGCATATTTTTCTACCTTTGGTTTTGTCCCATGAATGAAGGGTGTTAACTTACATTTAACCCTCATTTTAATTAGGATCCCTTATGGATCATAATTCCAAGGAAAACTTTCTTCAAATTTGTACTCCAATAGCTGCTTAGCTACCTCTTCCTCTTCATCTCTATGATTGCAAATGAATGGTCCTACTTGATTCCTCAATTTGAACTAATTTTTCTTCTTTGCTGCTAAAAAATTGATAGAATCAGAGTTTAATATTTGCCTGATATACTCCAAGGCAAAAATTCTCATTGATAAATGTTTGGGTAATTTTTAAGGCAACAAATTAGATCCAAAAACTCTGATCTCTATATATTTTTCATATAAGTACCAATCAGCAGTCTTGGTTTGCTCTGACAACTGTAAAATCTTCTTCATATCATCATTTATCCTTGGTTTCTCTATATTTGTTATCATCTAGATCAATGGCTGGATGAATGAATCTAAAAAATCTACATGTGTGAATTCTATGAACTCTTTTCTGATCTAAGAGGTCAAGAAAATAATTGAAAGAGGATTACCCTCTATGTCAAGCTTTTGAAGAGTTAATGGAAAATTATCTTCTTGAAAATATAAGAATATGTGGAATATGAAGGATGTGTATCTAAACACTCCTTCAGTTGACAACTTAATCAATTGGTCATGGATATTGTCTGCAATATAACCAGCATAATCAAAGATAACAGATGGAGGCTGTCCTAGGGTAAAAGTGGATAGGAAACCCAAAATGGATTCATCTATATGTTCATCAGTAAAATAACCTAGGATGAAAGAAAGCATGGAAATAACATGCCTTGAACCTTCTGAGAACTTTGAGGAAGAGTATGGGGGATTAATTTGAGGAATTTCTACATGCAAGGGCATGAAGATTTAGAATATTGGAATCCCTTAGGGAAATCAAGGCCAATATACATCTTGGTAAGGGCCTCTATGGAAAAAGGGACTGCTTGAGGATCAAGTTGGAGTTGTAGCATTTGGTTGATGGATTCAACATTAATGGTGAGAAGCACTTCTCTACTGGCATTTACTATGGCTCTCTTCTCAGGCACATAACACTGTTGACATAACCTAATGACCTCTTGACATGGATTAGTTACTGGGACAACATATTTGGGCAAGTGTGATTCCCAAATATGGACTTCTTCTTCATTATATAAGGATTTTTCATATCTCCATTTATGAATTATGTATTTGAGGCTTCTGCAATGAGCATTAATTTCTCCTTACCGTAAAGGTTTAAAATTATAGCAGATTAATTTCTCCATTTATGAATGTCTAGCAGATTAAATTCAACAATTGGGTCTGCTATCTTGTAGTCAACATCAGCTAATGGAATTTTCTCAATGTTTATGACAAGGGGTTGTAAAGGATTTACAATCGTCGAAGTCATGGCTGGAGTTGATTTTGGCACTTTGGAACCTTTAGGATTTCTAGAACTCTGCTTTTTAGGCATTTTGGCTACTTTTGCAAGATTAGACAGTTTGCATCTAAGTACTTTTTACTTTAGCAGAGATTTCTTGGATGAAAATATGGTCTTTCTCTGGGATTTTCCTTCCAATTTTGGACTTTTTAAATTGATTCAAATACTTTTACTGTTTCTAAACAAGAAACAGGGGTTCCTTGGGATTTTTCAATAAGTATTTGGGCTAAAAGTCTTTTGAGATAGTGCACAGAAGTTTTTGGTTACCTTCAAAGGATTTCTAGCTTAATTTAGTGTTTAAAACAGAGTGTAACATAAACAGGGATTTTTTCAGAAATATTGACAGGTTTTGTCCACTTTTTTGGACTTTTTGATAGGGTTCTATGGGTAATTTTAAGCTCTGACTGGAATTTGTCTTTTTAAAGGTCTTTTTAAAACCAAAAATAGGGTTAAATTTTGGAAGAAAACCTGTTATGCGTAGGTATAGGGTGTTGAAGAAGTCTCTAAGGTATTTTAAACAGATTGAACACCTTCTTTCTGATCTCTGGAACAATGCCAAGCATTCTACAATCTTGAATAGGTTCAGTTTGAAATTCGTAGACTTTTGGTATGAAAAATGGCGAAATTTGCTTGTTTTATAGTCGAGGTGGCTTACATAGAGGTTACACATAGAAAATATATAAAATTAGTGTGTTTCCAATGTTTTTTAGACATATTAGGTTAATCGGCGCCTGCAATAAATGGCGGTCAAATCAGGTGGGAAGGTGGTTTTCATCTTTTGAAGGGGAGAAACCACAGGTGGTTTATCGCATGCCATTTCGGTGGTAAGTTGTTTTGGAGGAAACCAATGCGATCCAATAAAATGGAAACACGTGGAGGAGAGAGGAAATCGCAATACCACCCATTTCGCATAGAATTGAGATGGGGAATATCGCGCAAGTTTATTTGCAATATGGAGTTTCCGCCGTCAAATCCTTGGTTCGATTGCGAACGACCCGGATCTATTGGGAAAGTAGCGTCGAGATTTGGTAGTGGGGTCGGGGTTTGTTTATGCGACAAGGATAGGTTTAAAATTTATGAATAGGCGTTTAAATAAATTTTAAAACTATATTATATGGCCGAGCGAGAGGATAAGATTTTTATATGTTTCAATTAAAACATTAGATAATGTTTCAACTAATACATATGCGGGGGCGGGTTTAATATATAGTTTTTCAAACGTTTTTGACATTTTTTTAAAAACCATAGGGGCGGGGTATTTATTTTACTGATATGTTTGAACCAATGGGATTTGTGCGGGGATTAATTCACCACGTGGATTATTTAAACATTGGTTTAAACATAAAATAGAGGGTTTGTGGGTTATTTTACATATAAGGGTTTAATCTATATGGGAGGGAATAGTTTTAGGGAGTTAATAAATAAATTAGAAATTAATATGAGAGAGGGATAATGTCTATAATGAAAGAAAATACATGATTAACTCCAAGTAAAGTGCAAATAAAGCATAGCTTGTCTTTGTTGTATCTTTCCACACTTTAACTTAGAATAAATGCATTTTATGGGTTTTTGAATGATTTTTGAAAGAAAATGAAATTAGCTATTTAGGGTTTTACTTTTACTAACTAAAAATGGATTTTTACTTAGGAAAAAGGGATTATTATTTATGAATGAAGGATAAATGCTGATGAGTGTGGGTTGTTTTTTGTAGGAATTCAATATTTTTAACCAATCAAACATCAAGCCTTGGGTCCAGTCCCAAAAGGAGTCAAAGAAATGCTTTGAGCCCCTTTAACTAATAGTTTAGAATACTGAATAATTTGAGGGGAGGGGAAATTAGTGATTTTTTCCCAATGATAATTTATTACATGCTTTCTCAACTGCTTTCTACCTACCCATCTTTATTTCTAACATTTTTTACTTCATTTTCATGAGTGCATTTAAGCTTGCAACCCTAAATCCATTTTTCTTTCAAAGCATAAATCTATCTAAATATAACCTTATTTCATCTGAGGGCTCAGATTAAACTGTTGAGCTCCTCATTTATTCTCGATCTTATCTACTGATTTGTCAATTTTATACTGTTTTACATATCTTTATTCTCTATCTAAAACATGAAATTCAAAGCGTGAAAAGTTAAGATTAAACTGTTTAACTAATCATGGATTATGGCATTTATTGACAATATGCACATAATCATTATTTTTGCAGTAAAAATAAATAGTAGTGGCATTTTGACTTGCTCACTTTCAGGTCTTATTTTTCTCTTTTTATTTTAGGGTTCTATCATTTTCTAAGTCCTTTGATTTTTCTTTTAGGACTTTTATCCTCTTTTCACTTTTTATTATTTTTAATTTTTCAAAATATGGGAAAACAACTTGTAGAAAGCATGGTATGTACATATTTACAAGACTATCATAGTCAATTCAAAAATTATGAACCCTATTATTATAGGACCCTAATAGTGGCTCCACTTGGGGATGGCATTTCCAAGTGAAATGTTAAGAACTTTTAAGACTAGTAGCCTCTGAAATTTGACTGTGATGATCCTGTAAGTATCTTCTGATATCTGCAATTATTCATACTTATGATATTTTCCTTTCAAAGCTTAGGGCCTTCTCTCCGGGCTTCAACCTTGTTAGGAAAAATATCCAATCCAATATAAAATCTTCAATGCATATTTACAATGATTCAAGGTAAATGAAACTAACTATTGGTTATCTCAGGGGAGTAGTAGTGCTCCTTTTGAAATCTCTGACCGATCTATTTCTCTTAGAAAGAAAGCATTGTTACCTCTGTAACCATAAATGATATAAGGTCCTTTCCATAGAAAATCAAATTTTCCATGTTTATCTTTGTCTTCCCTTATTGAATCCCATTTTAACACTTTATCTCCAATGTAGAAATCATCTTCTTTACTCTTTTTATCAAAAAATTTCTTAATCTTATCATGGATAACTTGAGACTTGATATAAAATTCTTTCCTTGTTTGTTGCAAGTGAATAGTTTGATTGATCCTTTTCTGAATTTCATTTGTTTCCACTTGTAACTCTTGGATAATATTCATCACTAGTACTCCTAAAGAAGATGGAAAAATAGCATCCATTCCGTAGATAAGCTGGTAAGGGGAGGTACCAATGGATTTTTTGGTAGTAAGTCTATCTGCCCATAAAGCATTGACTAACTTCTTATTCCAAGTCTTTTTATTATCTTCAAGTAACTTTTTGATGATGTTTAGAAGGATTTTATTTGAAGATTCAGCTAGACCATTACCTTGAGGGTAATATGCAGTAGAGTGGCCTAGGGTAATGTGGTATTTATGGAAAATGTCAATCATCTTTTTGGATTTGAATGCT
This sequence comes from Pinus albicaulis, assembly GCA_034641835.2. Classification (NCBI taxonomy): domain Eukaryota; kingdom Viridiplantae; phylum Streptophyta; class Pinopsida; order Pinales; family Pinaceae; genus Pinus; species Pinus albicaulis. Next base: position 35,589,310 of record MU968363.1, read on the forward strand.
ACTACATTGTCAGTAATTATCTTTTGGGGACATCAAAATATTGAAATAATGTTACTTTCTAGGAAGGAGATAATGACAGTATTTGTGGCTTACCTAGAGGGTATGGCTTCAATGCACTTGCTAAAATAGTCAGTGGCTGTTAGAATCCACTTGTGTTGGGCTGATGATGGGGGGTGAATTTCTCCAATGAAGTCGAGACCCCATTGTTGAAAAGGCATTTCAGTAGAGATGGGCTTTAAGGGCAGGGGTAATAGCTTTTCCTTACCCTCAAATATTTGGCACTTTTGTCAGGAGGTCACATATGTTTTTACATCTGTGAACAAAGTAGGCCAGTAAAAACCAGCTCTTAGGATCTTGTCTGCAATAGTCTTCCAATAAAGATGTCCTCCACAATCAACTGCATGAAATTCTTCTAGTATTTTTTCAGCTTCTTCTTTTAACAAACAATTTAATAAATTCCCACTATGATATCTCCAAAAAAGTACATTGTCTAAAATGAAAAATCTTACTGCCTTATGCTTTAGAAATATAGCTTTGGTTCGTGACAATCCAGGAGGAGCTTATAAGTTTAGTAATGCAAATATAATATCTGCATACCATGGTGAGTCTAAAAAGGCTACATTGATCTCTGGAGTCACCATCTCTTCCTGATCATCTACTTGGGCAATAAAATTTATGTCTAAGGCATTGCAATTTGATTCAGCCATGAGTTGGCTAAACCTTGAGCTTTTATCAACTTGGTGGGTTTTATCTCTATGTCATATTCTAAGATATTGGCAATCCACTTACCTCTTCTTCCATTAGGACCATCCTGAGTAAGAATGTCTTTTACTACAACATTTGGGACATAGGAAATGATGTGAGAATAGAGAATATAAACTCTGAAGTATTTAATGCCCTTTACCAAAGCTAAGGCTTTTTTCTCCATGATATTTTACTTCAAAGATGCATCTCTAAGTGTTCTGCTAAAGAAAGTTATGGGTTGTTCATAACCCTGGTCATTTTTCTGCAGTAAACTGCAGCAATGGTGTGCTCTGAAGCAAATGAAAAAATGATGAAATCCTTTTTAAAGTCAGGATTTATAAGTACTGGAGTTTTGGTTAAAGCATGTTTGATGGATTCAAATGACTGTTTCACCTGAACAGTCCATTTAAGAACTGAATATTTTTGAAGCATATTATTTAGTTCTCTAATTATTTTAGCTAAGTTGGATATAAATCTTCTTAAAAATTTAATCTTACCTAGAAATGCTTGTAACTCTTTTATGTTTCTTGGTGGACTGATGTTAAGAATTGCTTCTATCCTAGCAAGATCTAGTATGATTAATTCTTTTGATATTATGTGTCCTAGTACCTTTATTTCTTCTAATCCAAATAAGGTTTTCCTAGGATTTAATGAGATGCCAAACTTTCTGCATTTTATAAAAACTTGTCTAAGATGATCTAAGTGTTCATAATCAGTTTTAGAAAATATAGTTCTGTCATCTAAGTAAATTACTAATAACCCATGAATTTCCTTTGCAAAGGCTATATCCATAGCTCTTTGAAAGGTTGCCCCTACATTCATTAAAACAAAAGGCATTTTTACATACATAAAAGTGCCCCAAGGAGTATTAAAAGTTGTTTTGTGTTGATCCTCTGGTTGTACTAAAATCTAGTTATATCCTGAAAAACCATCTAACAGTGAAATCCTAGAAGAACCAACTACTCTTTGTAATATGTGATCCATTTTTGGTAAAGGGTAATTATCTTTTAGGGATACTTTTTTTAGATTTCTAAAGTTGACACATAATCTAATCTCTCCTGTTTTATTTCTTGTTGGAACTAGGTTAGAAATCCAATCAGAATACCTGATTGGTGCAATTATCTGTGCATCATACATTCTTTTCACTTCCTTTTCTATCAAAGGCATCAACACAGGGTTGATCCTTATTAACTTTTGTTTAAAGGGATTTTGATCTTCTTTTATAGGGATTTGATGTTGGATTATGTTGGTGTCATAGGATTTAAGGTCCTCATAAATCCAAGCAAAAACATCTTGGAATTCCTTAAAAAGAGAGATATATTTTTCCTTTTCTTGTTGAGGTAAGGCTTTAGAAAGTTTGATGATTTTGGGTTTTAGTTATGTACCAATATTTCATTCCTCAATGTCAAATCTAACTAGCTCCATTTTAGGTTTTCTAGCAACATCATTTGAGTCAAATATATCTTCTAAGGGAGTTAAAACTTTTGGTAAGAAATTGTCTTTGAGATTTAATATTTCAGATTCTTCATCAATGATCTCATCAATTTCTACTCTTTCTAATTTATCTATATTTGATTGACTAAATCTAGTAGGTTTGAAAAAATTTACTTTATTCACATCTACATTATTTACATCAATTTCACTATCTAAATCTTGATCTATGGTACAATCAGTGTCTATTTTACAGTTCTGAAATTCACCTTCATTATTCAGAAAATGGTAAATTTGTTGGTCCTATGAGAAAATCTGCCAATATTTGAGGTTTTTTGGAATTATTGGTCTATGTTTTACTTCTGTAGTATACATATGATTAGGCTAAAAATTTAAATTACAAGTACTAGCAAAAGTTTCCAAAGAATGTGCTTGTAAATTTTTCCTTCTTGGTATTGCAGAAAAATTACATTCCAATAAATCATTAATCAAATCTAGTACAATGTCTCTATATTGGCCTAGTCTAGGATTGTAAACATAATATTCTCCTTTAATTTTTTTAAAAATCAACTCAGAATCTCCCATTATTGCTATTCTTTTACCTCCTAAGTTTCTGATTATCTGGAGTCCTAGAATTAGGGCTTCATACTCAGCCATATTGTTGGTACATTTGAAATTTAGTCTGAAAGCATGGCCTTCTACATGATTTTCCTCTATATCAGTTATCCATACTCCTACTCCAGCTCCTAATTTATTTACTGAACCATCAAAGTCTAAATGCCATAAATATTCATGAGAGATATTATCATTGTCTTGGGTTTTCTTGTCTTCTCTTTGTTTAGTCTTGATTTCATTATCAGTTTCAGCATTACATAGGATAAAAGAATCAAGGTCAGTAGGTGTGGTATAAATTGGGTAATTTATTGACCTTTCATCACTACTTACCATATATTTCATTAATGTTTCCCTATATAACTTCTTGGCTGACCAAAAACTGATATAGTAGCATAAGACATGTCCAATTGTAGAGATCCCTGTAACTTTGCCCCGCATGAGTGAGATAATAACATTCCATATTTCGGTGGGATATCAGCTACTACAATGTCCATTAATATGCTCTTACTAGGATATTGAACTAGTGTTACACATAAATCTTTGATTAAACCTAAATTACCTTGCTTGAGTCAAATGAAAATAAATCCTTATAAGGCCTGGTGATGTCTAAGTTCAGGATTTCCATTATAGCTTTGGGCATTATATTATGTGAAGCTCCCGAATCTAGCATTGCATTGTGTAGGATTTGATCATGAATAGTTAAACTAATGTAAAATGGAGGAACTGCTCCATCTAAATGCTTTCCATTCACATCTGGGCCAAAAATCAACTCTGGCTAATCATCATTCAGATTTATGGAATCTTCTCCATCATTTATGTTTAATGTTTCAGTTATGGTTGATTTATACAAATCATGTTTTACTAATTATGTCAATGGAATTGGTATTTTTAGCTTTGGAATTTCATATTGTATGTTGAATGAAGGTTGTGATCTACTTATTTGAATCAATTCCTCTTTAGTAACTGTAGTTTGGGTTGGTTTATCTTTTTTTTCTACGGTTATCTTTTCAGTTTCAGTTGGAGTGTCTTGAGTCTTATTGCTTTTTTTTTTCTTTTCAAAAAAGGTTTGTGAAGTAGTAGATGTTTTTTTTCTTCAGATTTTGAGTTGTCAAAAGCTATTTTTGCAATGGCATATTTTGGATCTACTGATTTAGGATCAACATTGAGCATTTCAGGATCTAAGGTTGTTGTTTTATCAGAATTAGGTGCTTTAGGGGTAGCATATTTTTGTGAATCTTTTGTAGCTTGAGCAACTTCATCAGTTATGTCAACAATCTTAGGGCTTGGTAAATCTTAGGGCTGGAAACTTTTTGGGAAGAAGTGGAGTTTTTCTTATTTTCTCTAGGGAGAATTTGCAGAAGTTTTGTTTTGGGAGCTTCTACTGTTTTCTTATTTGGTGTTTGAAATATTTTCTTAGTAGAAGACTAATTGTTTTTATTACTTCTTAGATTATACTGACTTTGTACTTCGTTAACGACAAAGTCATAACCTTGTAATCGAAGGATTCCCTTGAATCTAATTGGAGTTGTTGGAGTTCAAATAACTCTTGATCTTCTTGTGCAAGAAAGATAGTGTTATTATCATCTATTCCCATTAAATTTATGGCATCCTCTTTATCATCATTGTTTTGAGAACTCTCAGCATAGTTCTCCTGAAAGGGAGGTCTTATTGTTTGGTCTAGGGCAGAGTCTTTTGATTTTCCTGAATTTGTGTTTTTTCTAAAATTGGGATTTCTGATTTGTTGTTGATTATCCCATTGAGGTCTTCTTTCTATGTTATCTAACCTATCCATCATCCACTCTAAATTTTTAGCTGACATATCTATTTATGTGTCTAAAATAGAGGCTTCTTCTTTCATAGTCACTCTTCTCTCATTTCTTAATCTTGCCTTTTTAGCTAGAATGTTTACTTCTACACCTACAACATATGTTTGCATTTTTTCCAATATTTCTGCATTTATTTCTCTTAACTGATATGCCATGTCAGTGTCAAATACATTGGGGAATTTAAGTAAGACAGAGTCAGGAGTGGGTTTTATATTTGCAGGAATTGAATTGTAAACAATGTTATATCTAGTGCAGTAGTCTTGTATAGATTCATTTGGATCTCTTTTCATTGCATCAAATTCAGACAATATTTGTAGGGGTTTTTTCTTCTTTTCCCATTTATTTAAAAATAATCTATGAAAAACAACTAAATCAGCTAGACTAACAACTGCAAGAATTTTAAACCACTTCTTGACTTCCACAGTTAATGTTTGTGCAAAAAGCCTCATTTGTACACCTGATTCATCTATTTCATGGAGTTCAAAGTAATCTGTCATTTTGTTTATGTGTTGTTGTGTAGTATACTATGTAGTAGCATCAAACTATGGTATCTTACTTTGGTAATCTTGGGGCATGTCATCAAGCTGGACTAGAAGGACAAGGGGAGCATACCTAACAGCCATAGCTTAAATTCTAGCTTGGCTAGGAGGTAAAGTAGAAGTTCTATGGGTTGAACTGGAAGTAGTGGCTGATGAAACTTGAATATAAGGTGTTGAACTAGAAAAAGTAGTAGATGAACTAAAAGCTAAAGTTAAGGAACTAGGAAGTGAAACTGGAATGTATATGGAACTACTAGGAAATGAGAACGATGTGTTTGAAAAAGTAGTAGTGGAAGTAGTGGATGAAGTTGATGTAGGGGATGAAGGAAATAAATTTCTAGGTTGTAAGGGTAATCTATGACTAAATGGATATATGGATTGAATGGTAGTAGAAAATATAGATAATGTAGTGGTATCTAAATGAGGAGCAGAAGGTTTAGATGTATAAGCTAATAGTTGAGCTAATTTAATTGCCTCATCAATTTCCTTAAGAATAATAGCATTAATCTCTTCAAGTTTGTTTTGATTTATAACTTTCTTTAATTCAGAATCTTCTATAATATTTTTCTGTTTTATTTTCAAAAATGAAATAAAAACAGGGTCTAAAACAACAGTACTTAAATTACTTTCAGATTTGGTCCAGAATAAAGAATGTTCAAATTCTAAATCAAACTCTATATCCTCCAAACTTACTAATTCTTGGGGTAATGAATTGACTCTTATTAATAAAACTTTAGCATCTAAATCTCCTATCTGTTTTTTATTTTTCCCAATTTGGTCTGGATTGTCTACTATAACCGTAGGTTTAGGATCCGGATTAGACCTGGTATAATAAACTTTCATAGAAGCCAAAATTAAAAATTTTTATAATCACAACTAGTTAAACGATCTTTAAGGCAAAAGGATGATAAAAATGATTTCCTTTCAGATTTATTTAACAACTAAGGATTGGTTAAGTCCCCAGTATGGTCGCTAGTATGTTATCACTCTAGTAATTCTTTAGTTGTGAGATTTTTATTTTTTAGTTAAGAAAACTAGAGGTAACCATAGACCAAGTTTTAAACTCTAGGATCCAGCCTTCCTAGGGTTCAGAGAGGACTCTCTCTATAAAATTTAACTTTGTTTTTATTTATAAAATATTAGGCTAGTTATGATTGTGCAATTGGTTTTGGTGGGAAAAATCACTTGAAGAGATGGATAGTGGGAAATCTATTTGTCCATTGGGCTAAGGAGTCAAAAGTCAAGCAGACAGAGCTAGAATCAAGTCAAAAATTCAAATGTTTTCAGGGTAAGATAGATAACCCTTGGATATTTTGGAAAGTTTTTTTGTGAGAGGATATGATCGGGATAAAGAGAAATGAAGGGTTCTTTGATCCAGAAAAGGGAAGTAGTAGGAAGAAGTCAAACGAAAGAGGTAGAAATTAAGGGTTCCCTACTCTAGAAATCAGAAGAAAACATAGAAATGACAAATAGTAAAGACAGGGTGCTTTTAACAAATCCTGAAGTAATACACCTATTCATTCATTCAAATTTAGAAAACATAATGGATTGCGTGTCAAAAATAAAGATAACAATGACAAGTATGAAATACTTCACTCCAAATATCTCATCACATGAATCTTGAAATATGATGCTAGTCAATCTGATCCAGTCTGCTACTCAAAATTTGAACACAAAAAGCCTTCAAGTCCACAAAAATGACTATAGAAATCTTCAACAATTTATTCCACAATAATACTTCTAAAGATGAAGTATTTATACATAATTGTTTAAAAAATATCCTAAAATTATTCTAGGAATTATCTAAGGGATATAAAAATATCTTTACAACAAAAATAGAGAGATCTGCTCAACAAATCAACAAGTTGTCCTACTTATTCAAATAAAATAGAAACTGTTTGTGAATAAGGTGTAGTTGGCTGCCTTGTTGTCTTCGTTGTTGGCTTAGATATTTCAAGTTTGTTTTGAAATCTGATCTGCTTAATTTGATACTCTTTAACTGATTCTCTTTCATCTCTAATACTCTTTGACCATTTGTAAAACATTTTTACTGTTGTAAAAAAAAATGTTTTGAGTGCAAATCAGCAAATTGTTTTCACTGTTATCTTTTCTTCCTTCTTACCTTTCATAGTAAATCTGTAAGTGACTGCCAATCTTCTTCTTTTGGAATTTGTATCTTCTTTAACTTTCTGAAATTCTCATCTGCTTCTGTATACCTGGAAAAAGTTGGTTTAATGAAAAACAAGTGTATTATCTCATGCTGTAAATAAAATAGATCCTCAACACTCATGAGTAAGACTTTTCCAGTGGGGATTCCTTGTCCATCTATTTTGTTGACTTGTTCCTTAGAATATTCTCGGATTTTTTTGTTGTAGTCTTCTTGAGGCATCAGTTTATCATTGATAACCACAATGTTAGGCAGAGTTATTTGCCTAAGATTTTCAAATTTAACCAAAAATTTGGTTACTGTTATGTTAATGTTCTCACACTTTTCTTCAAGTTGCTTCATTAAATTTTTCTTGGTGATAACTTTCGTTATCTCAAGGATAGTTTCAGTTCTATTAGTTATTTCAATCTCTTCTAATTCTTGCATGTTCTTACTGTTGAGAAACTTTATTAGTTCTAAAGCTTGCTCTGGTTTGTTGCTCAGTTCTTCTTTGGTCTTGTTGATTTATGCTAGTTCAGATGTTAACAAATCTATTTGTTCAAAAATCACCTGAATTGAAGGCCATACATCATTGATGGCTTTAGTGATTTTGGTCCATAAATAGTTATTCACATAGGAAATTGGTTCTTTTAGAGTCAAATCCTTTTGAAGCTTCTTCAATTCTTCAGTTAATCTAATAGCCTTTTTCTCATGAGTTTTTGCATTAATTTGAGCCAATTTCTTTTGATATTCAAGATTTTCAACCATCTGTTTCAATCTGTTGATTTCACTTGTCTGAAGAGACATTTCTTCCATGGCCTTTACTAGTTTGCTGGCCTCATCTTTAGGATGAGCTGCTATTGTAGATGATTTTGTAGCTGATGTTGTGGATGATATCACTGTCACTGCAGTAGCAAGTAGAAATTTAGGTGCCAACTCTTCTGCTAGAGTTGATGGCACAGTTGTAGTGAGCATAGGGATGACTGTAGGTGTTTCCTATGCTTTTACTGTCTCTTTTTGCTAGAAAATCTTGTCCATATGAATCTCCATTTCCTTTATCTGTGATGTCAATTGAAAAATCAAATTCATCATTTCATCCTTCTCTTTTTGTGCTTCTATAATTTCCTTAGTTTGAGGATGTTCACTTGATGGTAATTTAAGTTTTTTTCTCAATGCTGCAATATTCTCATTTTTCTTCTTCACTAATTGCTCTGCTGCTTTGACATTTTCTAGGTCTAATCCAACCTGCAAGACTACATCTTCCAAATATTTGATTCTTAGATATTTAGCATACAAGGATGCTTTGTCTAATTTCATTTGATCTTTCATATTTGAGATGGTGTTCTAGAGTTTCTGAGCACTCATGGCTTTAGTTGTAACAGTAGAGTACAACATCTCTGAAGTCTATGTATGGGATTCAATCTGATTAAGAGCATGAATTTTTTCTGTTTGGACTTCTAAATCAATCTTCTTATAATCTGCCACTCGCTTTGGAGATTTCACTGTAGGTTGCAATACTAACATGATTAACCTTTGGTTTGAATAATCAAAAGTAGACAAAAGTCTATTTTGAATACTTGGTGTTTGTTTGAGATATTGAGAGTAGATATTGTTTTTGATCTCTTCATTTCTTAACTTGATCTGTTTGTACTTTTCTTTAATATCTTGATCTTTCTCCTCAGCTGTCTGTAAGGATGAAGCTTCCATGTTATGTTGTTTTTCTATCAATTGTGAATTTTCATTATCAACTTGTTCTTCATTCTGATTCTCAGTAACTGGCTCATTGATGATGATAGTGGAAAAATCTGTATTGGTATCTGGGAGATCTGTTTCTTCAACATCAATGGTTACTTTCTCTTTATCTACTGGATTTAACTTAGGCCTTTTGTTGTATCTTAACTTGAATTTAGTTTCAGTGGTAGTTTCAGCAACATAGGTGTCTTCTTCTCTTATTCTCTTAGTGGCTTTTTCTGATTGATCTGCAGTCTGTAAACTGTGACTAGTATCACTTTTCTTCACTGCATATACTAATGTATTCTCTATCCACTCAGTTTGATTGGCATATTTTTCTACCTCTGGTTTTGTCTCATGAATTAAGGGTGTTAACTTACATTTAACCCTCCTTTTACTTAGGATCCCTTGTGGATCATAATTCCAAGGAAAACTTTCTTCAAATCTGTACTCCAATAGTTGCTTAGTTGCCTCTGCCTCTTCATCTCTGTGATTGAAAATGAATGGTCCTACTTGATTCTTCAATTTGAACTAATTTTTCTTCTTTGCTGCTAAGAAATTGATAGAATCAGAGATTAATATTTTCCTGATATACTCCAAGGCATAAATCCTCATTGATACATGTTTGGGTAACTTCTAAGGCAACAAATTAGATCCAAAAACTTTGATCTCAGTATATTTTTCATATAAGTACCAATCACCAGTCTTGGTTTGCTCTGAAAACTATAAAATCTTCTTCATCTCATCATTTATCATTGGCTTCTCTGTATTTGTTATTATCTTGATCAATGGATGGATGAATGAATCTAAAAACTTTGCATATGTGAATTCTGTGGACTCTTTTTTGATCAAAGAGGTCCAGAAAATAACTGAAAGAGGATTACTCTCTATGTCAAGCTTTTGAAGAGTTAATGGAAAATTATATGCTTGAAAATATAATGATGAAAAGAGAGTTTGCCACAGAGCAAATTCACTTTTCAATTTTACAATATAGACCTGCAACCCTTAAAATCTGTGTTAAATTTGAAGATTCATCACTTAGAAACTCTGAAATTGATCTTGGGGCCTATGGGTTTAGGTCCATTATGCTTCCACTGTGCCACTACAATGATTACACATATATTGGACGCATCTAAAACCAACTTCAATCCTTTATCATCACATATCCAAGATTCGAACTTTAACAAAGTTCCTTTGTAATATATCAAATATTGTTACAAGCATTTAACTACTCTTTAAAACCCTCTTTGAAACAATTACCAAGCTTTGAAACTACCACATTAAACCCATTTAACTTCCAGCATAAAGCACTTAATCAATGCTTACTCGGCCCTCATATTCATATCTCAACTATATAAATATTTACCAATAAAATAACCGCTCAATTTATAACGAAACTTAGAACGCTCAACTCAAGATTTTTGCTCCTTTCAAAACCGTCTCCTCCACTTTACTGCTGTGAATCGATCTCACAGTTATCAATTCAAACAACCAAACTGTCAATGCAAGACTCGACGTATTCAATAGACAAATGCTGAGATCGTTTGCGCCCTTGTGTAGTTACCGGTGTTTACACCAGTGCACGGTTCCGTTCTTCTCCACCTTTGACTCGGAGGCACCGCCGCATGACTGGATGCTTACACACAGTGTTCAAACCATATGAACAATCATGCCACTAAAATTCTTAACATGAGACCTTTCAATCTCATTCGTTGGTCCTTAATCCAATGAATTCTGCGTTTTTATTTCGTTCTACTCCACTACTGTGACTGAATACTTCTGCTGAGCATATCGATCTCTGTCTCAGCTCTTCAAATACTCTTCCACAGTAATGTGCATTCAAATTATACACAGAGAACGCGGATTTAATGCTACGACCTTTTATGCCGAGCTTTTAATATGCTTAACTCGCCATGATCTACAACAATCTCATGCTTATGACAATATGATCAAAAACATAAAACTAAACCAACCATAAACCATTTCAGGCACACACACAAAATCCACAAAACACCATATTCTATTATAGTACAAAATGCAGTTACAATTCTAAAACACCAGATTGAATCTGAGGCATTTCAGCCTCAGCACACATCTCCTCCATCAGTTGCATTGTATTCGCTCCTCCTATTTGTCTCTCACACACTACAGGCTCTTCTTTTTATAGGTTTTTTATAAAAGATCAAGAAATGGTTACAGAAAACCAATTCGGTTTTAACAAATCCTTGTCCCAAATAAAACTGTTTGGATGCCCCTGCATCATATAAGAACATGTAGAAGAGGAAGGAGGTGTATCTAAACACTCCTTCAGTTGACAACTTAATCAATTGGCCATGGATATTGTCTGAAATATAACCAACATAATCAAAGATAACAAATGGAGGTTTTCCTAGGGTAAAAGTGGATAGGAAACCCAAAATGGATTCATCTTCATGTTCATCGGTAAAATACCCTAGGATGAAAGAAAGCATGGAAATCACATGCCTTGAACCTTCTGGGAACTTTGAGGAAGAGTATGGGGGATTAATTTGAGGAATTTATACATGGAAGGGCATGAAGTTTTGGAATATTTGGAATCTCTTAGGGAAATCAAGGCCAATATATAGCTTGGTAAGGGCCTCTATGGACAAAGGGACTGCTTGAGGATCATGTTGGAGTGTAGCATTTGGTTGATGGATTCAACATTAATGGTGAGAAGCACTTCTTTGTTGGCATTTACTATGGCTCTCTACTTAAGCACATAATACTATTGACATAACCTAATGACCTCTTGACATGGATGAGTTACTGGTACAACATATTTGGGCAAGTGTGATTCCCAAATATGGACTTATTCTTCATTATCTAAGGATTTTTCATAGCTCCAGTTATGAATGTCTAGCAGATTAAATTCAGCAATTGGGTCTGCAACCTTGTAGTCAACATCAGCTAATGGAATGTGATCAATTTCTATGATAGGGGGTTGTAAAGGATTTACAATCTTGGAAGTCATGGTTGGAGTTGATTTTAGCACTTTCGAACCTACAGGATTGCTAGAACTCTGCTTTTTAGGCATTTTTGCTACTCCTGCAAGATTAGACAGTTTACAGAAGTATTTTTACTTTAGCAAAGGTTTCTTGGATAAAAATATGGTCTTTCTCTGGGCTTTTCCTTCCAATTTTGGACTTTTTAAATTGAATCATAGAGTTTTACTGTTTCTAAACAAGAAACAGGGGTTCCTTGGTTTTTTTCAATAAGTATTTGGGATAAAAGTATTTTGAGATTGAGCATAGAAGTTTTTGGTTACCTTCAAAGGATTTTTGGCTTAATTTAGTGTTTCAAATAGAGTGCAGCATAAACAGGGATTTTTCTAAAATTTTGACAGGGTTTGGCCTGTTTTTTGGACTTTTTGATAGGTTTCTATGGGTAATTTTAAGCTCTGACTGGAATTTGTCTTTTAAAAGGCCTTTTTAAAACTAAAAACAGAATCAAATTTTGGAAGAAAAACTGTTATACGCAGATACAGGGTTTTGAAGAAGTCTTTGAGGTCTTTTGAACAGATTGAACGACTTCTTTCTGATATTTGGAACAATGCCAAGTTCCTCTACAATATTTATTAGGTCTAGTATGAAATTCGCAGGCTTTTGGTATGAAAAATGGTGAAATTTTATTATTTTACAGTCAGGGTGGATTATACAGAGGTTACACACAAAAAAGATATAAAATCAATGTGTTTCCAATGTTTTTTAGACATATTAGGTTAATCGGCGCCTGCAATAAATGGCAGTCAAATCGGGCAAGAAGGTGGTTTTCGTCTTTTGAAGGGGAGAAACCGCAGGTGGTTTATTGCGTGCCATTTCGTTGGTAATTTGTTTTGGAGGAAACCAATGCGATCCAATAAAAGGGAAACACATGGAGGAGAGAGGAAATCGCAATACCACCCATTTCACGTTGAATTGAGATGGGGAATATCACGCAAGTTTATTTGAAATATGGAGTTTCCGCTGTCGGATCTTGGGATTCGATTGCGAATAGCCCAGATCTATTGGGAAAGTAGCATTGGGATTTGGTAGTGGGGTCGAGGTTTATTTACACGACGGGGATAGGTTTAAACTTTATGAATAGGCATTTAAACAAATTTTAAAACTATATTATATGGCCGAGCGAGAGGATAAGATTTTTATATGTTTCAATTAAAACATTAGATAATGCTTCAATTAATACATATGCAGGCGCGAGTTTAATATATTGTTTTTCAAACGTTTTTGACATTTGTTTAAAAACCATAGGGGCGGGGTATTTAGTTTATTGATATGTTTGAACCAATGGGATTTGTGCGGGGATTAATTCACCACGTGGATTATTCAAACATTGGTTTAAATGTAAAATAGAGGGTTTGTGGGTTATTTTACATATAAGGGTTTAATCTATACGAGAGGGAATAGTTTTAGCGAGTTAATAAATAAATTAGAAATTAATATGAAAGAGGGATAATGTCTATAATGAATGAAAATACATGTTTAACTCCAAGTAAAGTGCAAATAAAGCATAGGTTGTCTTTGTTGTATCTTTCCACACTTTAACTTAGGATAAATTCATTTGATGGGTTTTTGAATGATTTTTGAAAGAAAATGAAATTAGCTATTTATGGTTTTACTTTTACTAAGTAAAAATGGATTTTTACTTAGGAAAAAGGGATTATGATTTATGAATGAAGGATAAATGTTGATGACTGTGGGTTTTTTTTTAGGAATTCAATATTTTTAACCAATCAGTCATCGAGCCTTGGGTCTAGTCCCAACAAGAGTCAGAGTAATGCTCTGAGCCCCTTTAACTAATAGCTTAAAATACTGAATAATTATAGGGGAGGGGAAATTAGTGATTTTTTCTCGATGATGCTTTATTACATGCTTTCTCAACTGCTTTCTACCTACCCATCTTTATTTTTAACATTTTTTACTTCATTTTCATAGGTGCATTTAAGCTTGCAAACCTAAATCCATTTTTCTTTCAAAGCATAAATCTATCTAAATCTAACCTTATTTCATCGGAGGGCTCATATTAAGTTGTTGAGCTCCTCATTTATTCTCTATATTATCTATTGATTTGTCAAGTTTATTTTGTTTTACATATCTTTATTCTCTATCTAAAACATGAAATTCAAAGCATGAAAAGTTAAGATTAAATTGTTTAACTAATCATGGATTTTGGTATTTATTGAAAATATTCATATAATCATTATTCTTTCAGTAAAAATAAATAGTAGTGGAATTTTGACATGCTCACTTTCAGGTCTTATTTTTCTCTTTTTCTTTTTGGGGTCTATCTTTTTCTAAGTCCTTTGATTTTTCTTTTAGGACTTTTACCCTCTTTTCACTTTTTATTATTTTTAATTTTTCAAAATATGGGAAAACAACTTGCAGAAAGCAAGGTATGTACATAATTACAAGACTATCATAGTCAATTCAAAAATCTTTCAGTAAAAATAAATAGTAGTGGAATTTTGACATGTTCACTTTCAGGTCTTATTTTTCTCTTTTTCTTTTTGGGGTCTATCTTTTTCTAAGTCCTTTGATTTTTATTTTAGGAATTTTACCCTCTTTTCACTTTTTATTATTTTTAATTTTTCAAAATATTGGAAAACAACTTGCAAAAAGCAAGGTATGTACATAATTACAAGACTATCATAGTCAATTCAAAAATTATGAACCCTATTATTATAGGACCCTAAAAGAAGTCATATGTCCAGGACACATGGGAATAATCTGAGCATATATTTGGAAAGCTTGGGAACCATGGATGTAAAAATACCTATTGGTTCGGTCAAATTGAGCTAAAATAGGCCCGGTCAACGTTGGTCAAACTTGACCTATTTTTCAAAAATCCCTAGGAAAAATGCGAGAATTAGTATTTTTTGGCATTTTCCTGATTTTGTGAAATAGAAAGGATGAGTTGGAACTAGATGAATGGGATTTTTATGGATAGGACTGTTAGAGACATTAAAGCTCAGTTTTCTTATTATTTTTCTGTATAAACCAAGTTTATGGACCATTCAAGCATGTAGAATTTGTATAATTTTTTATTGAGACTTTTGAAGAGTTGGAGATAATTTGAAGAACCATTTCCATTCTCTATTTGATGTTTATGTTTTGGATGATTGATTAAGTTTTTTGTAGCTGATAATTTCTTCAAGTGAGGGCCCCCAAAATAAGATAAGTACACTTTTTGGTTAAATTAGCATAATTTTCATGAACTAGTTTTGCTTCAGATTTATTCAGTCAATTAGATGTGTGAATATTTCTTATTGTTTTTGGATGATTATTAGTTTAATTATAATTTTCATATGAAGTAACAAACAATAATTTAAGTTAACGTCTCCTTCTATATGATCATGAACAACAAGTAAAATTCATCCTCTTTTCCTTGCTTGAGTTATTTCCTGAATTTCTAGTTTTAATGCAATGGTAACAATGATGGAATAGAATTGTAAATAAGGACAACCTAGACCTCCTAACTTAGGGGCCCCTTCTCCTACTTTTTATACATCATAAACTATTGTTAATCAGTTATTTGGTTTCTGTTCATGAAGGTAGTACTATGGGGAAGGACAATCAGGATCTCCTAAGTTAGGAGCCTCTTCCCTCAGTTATTACATATTGAATTAGAAAATTATTATTTAGATTTTATATTGGTAATATTAATTTCCATAAATCTTATAATTTAGAACATATTTGTAATATGCATTTGTTTCAACTTCTTCATTTTGTCTTCTAAAATTGACTACATTTGAAATCCATATATTTTGGACATGCTTCCAAGTCTACAAATGCAGATTGATAAGCAAAATATATGTGTTACTTTACTCATTAAATTGACCCAACATTTTTGGCATTATTGCTGGGGAAGCATACTTCAATATAGTCAATTAGGAATATTTTTGAGAAAATAAATAAATAAATAAAAACAAAAACAACAATAAAACATTAAAAAAAAACACTTTTCATTATGGTTATTCATGATTAGGCATAGAAATTAGAAAGGTAGATCCCCAAAACAACCCCCCCCCCCCCCCCCCCCCCAAAAAAAAAAAAAAAAAAAAAAAAAAAAAAAACTAAATAACTACAAAATCCATTTGTAAAACAAGATCTACAAAACATGATGTTAAAGAAGTGATTAAGAGAAGGAGGGTATGGCACCACAAGGAAATTCTTAAATCCTTGTCCACAATTTATAATGGTCATTAGGAATGCATATTTATTTCAAAAGATAGAAGAGGAACAAAGCATCCATTAAGAGGATCCACAAAAATAGAATCTAGCAATTTCTTCTAGTTGTCTTTGTAAGGAGATTGGAGTGTAAAAACTCTGGTAAACTTGATAATTATATATTATTATTGATAAAATATGAGATGATCACCAAGGCTTTAAATACAACCTTATGGTGTCCCTTGGTGAAGAGGCATGATCGTTTATCATGCCCTTCCACACTAATAAACCTAAGATAACTATAGTTAACTAATAATTAATAAAATATACATAGCATTGCCCCTCTCTTAAAGATGCTTTGTCCTCAAAGCATACGTAATGATGGACAATGTTGACGAATGCCTGAGTTTATCAAGCGGCGAGTTCTTGCTTCCCACATTTTAAAAAGATCGTGGAGCATCTTCTCGAGTTCAATCTTTTGGTGATATGGATAGCGACAAGATTTTATATTAACAGGGTCGAATCCTGTCTTGAATTCTATTGGATGTTTGTGTTCCCTCTTAGGAGGTACTTTTATTGGCAGATCTTGGAAGAATTTTTTGTGTTTCTAAACTATTCCTTGTTCTTCTGGCAAATCTTAGTGGTTCCTTTTTGTAGATAATATTTCCAACTGATGACACTATACGATATGGGCTGGCGCTCCTTTTCAAATCATCTTCGTCATCTGAGATAAATATCTGATGTGATTTCTTGGGGCTTGGAATCCATACGACTTGTGCTTATGCCTGCTCCATTTAAAGCTTATAAACTGTCGTTGATGGTTGGCTTATTCTGAAAATCCCAGTACTCGTGTTGCCAATGTCTCCCATTCTCAAGTGTACTCATCCACATCTCCTTTTTGGCGTAATTTGATGAATGTTGAAAAAAAAATTCTTCTTTTATACCTTGGAATATTTTAAAGAATGCATCCTTAAATTTTGTCCAACTGATAGCAAGTGTCGTCTTTTTCCACCACATATACCAGTTATATGCTTCTCCTTCCATTTTCATGGAAGCGTACTTAATTTTTTCATCATCACTATAAATGTCATAAATCTCAAAATATTCTTTGGCTTTATTAAGCCATGCAACGCTATTTTTTTCATTACCGCAAAACTTAGGTAGCTCGATTTTTTATCTTAGGTAGCAAATGCATTCCAGAGCTGCTTATTTTGAGAATCTGCGTTACTATCTTTGTGATGATTTGGAGAATCGGTTTTTTTCCTGATGCTCTTATGAGTTCCCTGAATCTGTGGAATTGTTCTGTTGATTTTGTTCCATATTAGGGGATATGGGTTGTTGTATCTGACTTATCCTATCTATCTTATCATTTATCTTATCAAAGAGTTCTGTCATCTTGTTCATTGCTTCGCTATGATTTTCTGTGGCCTCGTGATGATTTAGCCACATTTGTCTTTCTATTTGATTCGTCATATCCTGAACCTTTTTGATATCGTTGGAGCTTCTTGCAACTGCACCTTCGAGACTGACTAATCTTTTTCCAAAGTCATCAGAATTATTATTGAGTTGTTTTTCAAGATCCAGCAATTTTTTTTGGAAATCGGCCATCGACATTGATGACGTCATTGAACACGTATGCGGTGGTGAGTATTTTTCTGCCAGTTTTCCCCCCCTTTTTTTAATCAATCATATAAAAATTAATTTTAAATTAAAATTTATGTAAAAATTGAATATATATATATATATATATATATATATATATATATATAT